>CM035843.1:224707639-225412639 GCA_020510985.1 Pholidichthys leucotaenia
TCTGGCAGCTATGCTTGAGGTGGCCTTCAAAGACACTTCAGAAGGAGTATACATTCAAACAAGGAAAGAAGCAGACTTGTTCAATGTGGCACAGTTTAAAGCCAAGAGTAAGACATCGATAAAGGTAGTAAGAGAAATGCTCTTTGCCAACGACAGTGCTCTAGTTGCACACAGTGTGGAAGATATGCAATCTTTAGTGGAGAAATTTGCAAGAGCAGCTAGCCAGTTCAGCCTCCAAATCAACATCAAGAAGACAGAGTGCCTTTATCAACCACCAAAGTTCCAATTATCAACATCACCACCAGAAGAGATCAGCATTGGTACAGAGCCACTAGACAAGTGCAAGACTTTCAAGTACCTAGGGAGTACTGTTTCAGAGAATGCTAGGCTGGAGGATGAACTATCTCTCAGAATGGGAAGAGCAAGCGCTGTGTTTGGAAACTTGAGGGAGAGACTGTGGAACAATCGACATGTGTCAATCCGTGTGAAATGCAAAGTGTACAGAGCGACAGTACTGGCTACTCTATTGTACGGTGCTGAAACTTGGACTGTCTACAGAGTGCAGGTGAAGAAATGCCATGCATACATGGAGACACCTTCGAGCCATAATGAACATCTCATGGAAAGACAAGATAACCAGCATAGAAGTGTTGAAACGAGTTGGTCTACCATCAATGGAGGACATGCTAATACAGATGAACCTGAGATGGCTCGGACATGTTGAGAGGATGGATCACCAGCGTCTCCCTCAGCAGTTACTCTACTCACAGTTATGCGAGGGTAAACGCAATCAGGGTAGACCAAGGCTCAGATTTAAAGACACTGTAAAAAGAAACTTGAAGAAGTTGGACATAGACAGGAGTTCCTGGCAGCAGAAGGCTAAGGACAGAGCTGTGTGGAGGAATCTGATCAGACCTAAATGAAACAGTCATTGTCGCCCACAACAGACTGCTATGATGATGATGATGAGTGAAGAAAAGTCTCACATGTCATAAACAAAACATCTGTTACAGTCTGAGTGTATGGGTTTATAAAAGAGTTAACTGTATTAAATAGCACTCTAGGACAGTGACTGCTGCTGGAAACAATATCAGCAAAATACTGAAATTTTGCCTTTTGCACAGTCCTCTAGAAATCAGCAAGACAATCCCTAAAAATTTCCAGAGACACATGTAATTTGTCCTTTTTCAATCTCTGTTTAGCCTGCCTGACCCGTTGCCTAATGGCACGGGTGTTTAGCCAGGGATCTGTTTTCAGTTTGGCCGATTTAAGCCGAAATGGGGCAATAGTGTCCAAGACCCCAAAGCAGGTGGTGTGAAAGGTGGAAAGAATATCATCTGGATGGAAAGGGGAAACAAGTCCATTCAAGACAAAAAACTGTGAATCCCTAAAAGCAGCAGTCAACACTTCCAGCGTTGAAGAAGTGATGATGCGACACCAGCATGATGAAACCACAGGCTTGCTGGGTGATGAAGGGGTCAACAATTCAAAAATAACGGGGAAATGATCTGAGATGACAGACTCAGAAATTTCTTTAAGAGAAATTGAGAGCCCAAAGGAGATAATAAGATTCAGACTGTGACCAAGACGGTGTGTTGGTTTGTCCGCTAGAATATTTAAATTAAGTCACCAAGTCTTTTAAAATCAGTTGCCAGCTATTAAGATGGACAACAGACATGAATATTAAAGCCCCCACAAATCAATAGTTTATCATATTTTGGCACAACATCTGCCAAAAACTCAGAAAACTCATTGCTTAAGTCCTTATTACACTACCGTTCAAAAGTTTGGGGTCACCCAGACAATTATTTTGTGTTTTCCATGAAAAGTCACACTTATTTACCACCACGAGTTGTAAAATGAATAGAAAATATAGTCAAGACATTGACAAGGTTAGAAATAATGATTTGTATTTGAAATAATAATTTTTTCCAGATATTCAACCTGCTCAAAGGAAGGTCAGTTTTATAGCTTCTCTAACCAGCTAAAGTGTTTTCAGCTGTGCTAACATGATTGCACAAGGGTTTTCTAATCACCCATTAGCCTTCTGATGCAATGAGCAAACACACTGTACCATTAGAACACTGGAGTGATAGTTGCTGGAAATGGGCCTCGATACACCTATGTAGATATTGCACCAAAAACCAGACATTTGCAGCTAGAATAGTCATTTACCACATTAGCAATGTATATTAGATATTAGAGTGTATTTCTGATTAGTTTAAAGTTATCTTCATCGAAAAAAAGTGCTTTTCTTTCAAAAATAAGAAAATTTCTAAGTGACCCCAAACTTTTGAATGGTAGTGTATATTTAGGAGGACGATAGACAACAGCAAATAACACAGGACTTGTGAGATCCACCACAAATAGCAGCTCAAAACAGGAGTAAGTATTTGAGGAAAGAAGGCGACATTTAAAACTGTCATTAAAAACAGAAGCCAAACCCCCACCTCGACCAGATGCACGCGGGGAGCTGAAGAAAGAACAGCAGGGAGGGAGGAGCTCAGAGAAGGCGGCGGTCTCACCTGGTTTAACCCATGTTTCCGTCTTCAGAAGAAAGTCCAAGGAATGTGAAGTAAAAAAAAGTAATTCAAAATAAGTCTTCTTCTTCTTCTTCTTCTTTTAGATTTGACTGGCGGTTGGCAACCAGTTTACAGGTGCATTACTGCCACTGACTTGATTATTATCATTCTATATCTTTCTATAAGTTCTCACAAGGAGCTCTGAACAACTCTCCATGTGCGAAAAAAACATCCGTCCTTGGACCGTGTCCAGGAGCTGGGACTTCATCTCGGTGACAATGAAATAAAAGTCTTATTTGTGACAAATCTGGTGTTAATCAGAGCCATGTGGATCAAGCACTGATCAGCCTGCTGGGAGGCACAACTGATTGGGTGAAGATTCTCTGATATGCAGCCCCTTCTGCAAATCCGCACAGGCTGGCGGGAGGGAAGCGGGTACCCAGCCTCTTGGACAGTCAGCAACAGCCATCGGTAGTGATAATCCATGGATCCTTGTATGTCATAGCCGGTACACTTCCTGGAGAGCTCAGTCAGCAGCTGACGAGGGTTATATGTTGAGGAAGAAGCCAGGTAAGCCTTCAGTCTGCATGATACTCTGCCTCTCTGCCCTCGTCTTTTGGGGCGGCTGTTTGGAAGCAGCCCGCTGAGTGCACATTTCAGATAAAATGGTATATAAAATTACATGCAGCCTTAATTTTCAAAGAGAAATCATCTATTAACATCAGCCTATTTTTCGGACTAATGAACCTTTGGAATAATGGACCTTCCCCATACCTGCTGTGGAGAGCCCAAAACACAAAAAACACTTTTGTGCTTAAGTTCACATTATCCGAGGGTGCACACAGTCTGGAGGATTTCACTGATCCAGGAACTACATCTTTATGACCACTGTTTCCACTGTCACCTGAGGCTTACCCGTGTCCAGTTTGATGAGCTGCAACAAGGATCGGTGGCAGAATTTCACACTAAGGCTCAGCTGCACAACACTTATCCATCTGTTTCCAGTGAGTGGAGCTATCATTTTCAAAATTTTTACTTCAATAACAATTTGTCCTCTTTTTTGATTCTCATTCATGGTGATGACAAAATTCAACGCTGACTGGCTAAGTCAATTTCTTGCCTGAGCTGAGCAAAATTCAACTAGTTTGGATGTGAATGTGCATGTATTTGTGTCTTTACATTGACTGTGAATTGATTTTCACTTCACTTTTGGTCTGAACACACCATTACTATAGTATATCAGAAGAATAATTAAATTTGATTTCACAAGTTACTAATGTCATGTTACTTAGGCAGGCCAATTTTTATTCTGTCTATTGTAGACACTGTATAATTTGCAGGGAAAATGTATCAGATTTATTTGATAAAAGTTGCAAAATTACATGAAAAATGTTGAAAAAAATATGAGCAATGAACTTGCAATAGTTAAAATAGACACAAGTTTATGAGGAAAAGTTGTATTGTTGGTGATTTTTGAGTTTGTTGGGCAGATACGGTGAAGAGAGAGGCAGGAATTGGGGTAGAGAGCAGGGGACAGACATGCAGGAAGGATTGCTCAGGCCAGGAATCAAACCAGGCATCACTGGTTGAGCAACATGCTCTTATGGTAGTGTCGTCACCAAAAGGCCTCCAGATGCATAAAATGTTGAAAATGTTAACAATGAACAAATAAGCAAGAAAAAAAAATCAGGAAAAAGAGAAAATTAGGAAGGAAAATATTTTCCAATAAATAGTGTTGACAGACTAGGTTACACTTATAAATTGTAAAAAAATCGTTGGTAAAGAATCATGGTGTTCCAGGTCTTCTCACCCGTCCCAATTTGTGGTCGGCAATGGTGCAGGAGTCCATGAAGGTCTGAGAGATGACGGACAGGATGGCATCTACGTGGTCTGAGGTCTGCACGTCAAAGATGAACTGTGGGTTCTTCAGGATGTTGATCCAGAACCGCAGCGGCAAACTTACCAGAAAAAAAAGCAAGTTAATGAGATGTTTTCAAAGGCGCTCAAGTCTACATTGTTTGTCCAACCTGTTTTACACATGTATAATATCAAAATCAGTACTGACTATGGCATGACACAGACTGAGCTGAGTAGCATCCAAAAGCACATCTGAATTCCCTGTTCAGTGAGTAAGGGGTAGGGAATGAGTGAATGATTTTGGATACAGCCTGTGTGATCCTCAGCTGTCCATATTATGTTCTTGTACACTGGCGTACAGGACTTTGACAGGGCTCCCATTTCAGCACTGGACCTTATATAATCTGCTGCTGCTACCTGTTGGTCTTCCAGATGTGGATGGTTTCGGGGTCAGTGATGTTGTGCTGCAGGGCCTGCTCGTCCAGCAGGTCGAAAAAGTACTTGACAGCCAGGGGAACAGGCCGACTGGTGCTGAGGATGGCTGTGAATAAATCATCCACAAACTTCTGCAGCGTGCCCTAAAACGGAGCAGAGAAAGAGATGGAGGATTAATAGTGAATCATGGGACAAATTTAGGACGCTCTCATTAAAGGGATGTTCCACTGAGTATAGACAGAAGGCTCGCTAAGACTCTTTTTCTGTGTTCTTCTGGTTTTAAAAGGACTTGTGGAAGTTTCTTTCTCATGAGTGGACAGATGTTTTGTGTATATATGTTGAAGTTCCAGGGTTTTTAATTGCCATTTTCTTTAGTCACCCCACTAGACATTCATGCTCCCACCTGGTAATCAACGGCTGATAATATATTTTGTCATCCTAGCGCACTTTGTTATATTTTGGCTTTGAAAGCAGGTTGATCAGCCTGCTAACTTGGCTAAAAGGCCGTTGGATGCATTGGCTGGGACATATGGGTAGATCAGGCCACCTAGCATGAGCTTAGGAGTTGGACTGCAGTCTATTTCTTATTGCTATCGATCCTCACTAGGTAGTCACATTTATCTACCAACACCTGACAATACACACGTGGACAAAATTGTTGGTACCCCTCTGTTAATGAAAGAAAAACCCACAGTGGTCACAGAAATAACTTGAATCTGACAAAAGTGGTAACAAATAAAAATTCTATGAAAATTAACCAATGAAAATCAGACAATGCTTTTGAATTGTGGTTCAACAGAATTATTTAAAAAACAAACTCATGAAACAGGGCTGGACAAAAATGACGGTACCCTTAACTTAATATTTTGTTGCACAACCTTTTGAGGCAATCACTGCAATCAAATGATTTCTGTAACTGTCAATGAGACTTCTGCACCTCTCAGCAGGTATTTTGGCCCACTCCTCATGAGCAAACTGCTCCAGTTGTCTCAGGTTTGAAGGGTGCCTTCTCCAGACGGCATGTTTCAATCAATCAATCAATCAATCAATCAATCAATCAACCTTTATTGTCATGATGCTATGCATACAACTGTAGTGCAAGCAAGATGAAATTGCGTTTCTCTAGGCATCCGTATTGTAAAAAGAACATAATTTAAAAACACACTCGCACCCCCCTCACCCCCCACCCTGACAGCCATTCACATATCCCTGAGACACATTTGGATATTACAGTAATGTTAACTTATTACTATTACTTATTACTTATAACTGCACTGCTGTCCTTTGCACTTCTGATTGGATGCTAAACTGTGTTTCGTTACCTTGTATTCATACATGTGTAATGACAATAAAGTTGAATCTAATCTAATCTAATCTAATCTTATTACAGTTGCAGTTAAAATGATAATAACTGCCTATGTATATATAAAACAATATATAAAACAATTGAAATGGCTAAGTGAATCTAAGTAGCTAAGAGAAATAAATACTTAAAACTGACTAAAACTATAATATACATATAATATACATAATGTCCATAAAGTGCAGCAATATGTGTAAAGGATTCCGGATCAGCTGTTCAGCATCCTAACAGCTTGTGGAAGGAAGCTGTTGATCAGTCTGGTGGTTCTGCCTCTGATGCTCCGGAATCATTTGCCAGATGGCAGCAGTTCAAAGTGTTTGTGCAGAGGGTGAGAGTGGTCCTTAACAATGTTCAGTGCCCTGCTCCTACAACGGCTCTGGAAAAGTTCTTGAACAGAGGGGAGGGAAACCTAACCTTACCTTCTCAGCTCCCTTAACTATCCTCTGCAGAGCTTTTTTGTCTGACATACTGCAACTGGAGTACCATGTTGCAATGCAGTACGTCAGAACACTCTCCACCACACCTCTGTAGAAGGTCCTGAGGATGCAGATGGGGAGAGAGGCCTGTTTGAGTTTCCTCAAGAAGTGCAGTCTCTGCTGGGCCTGCTTCCTGATCCCCAAGGAATTCTTGCTCCAGGTCAGGTGCCGCGAGATCTGCACTCCGAGGAACTTGATGTTCTCCACTCTCTCCACCGAATGGCAGCTGATGCAGAGAGGGACGTGTTCAGGCCATGACCGCTGGAAGTCGATAATCATCTCCTTCGTTTTATCCACGGTGAGCGCCAGATTGTTCTCCCTGCACCAGCCCTCCAGGTTTCTAACTTCTTCCCTGTACATTGATTCCTCATCCCCCTGAATAAGTCCCACCACTGTGGTGTCATCCGCAAACTTAATAATCTGGTTCCCCTCGTGTCTGGACACACAGTCATGTGTTAAATGTGTAAACAACAGTGGACTGAGTACACAGCCTTGAGGGGATCTAGTGCTCAGCGTGATGGAGTTGGAGATGTTGTTTCCAACCCGGACAGACTGAGGTTTCTTGGTCAGGAAATCCAGGATCCAGAGACATGTGGCGGTATTCAGACCGAGAAGGAGTAATTTCTCCATCAGTCTCTGGGGAATAATGGTGTTAAATGCTGAACTGAAATCAATGTACAGGAGTCTGGCATAGGTGTCTTTCTGATCTAGGTGGGTAATGACAGAGTGCAGGGTGGTGACAATAGCGTCCTCTGTGGAGCAATTTGAACGATACGCGAACTTCCACAGATGTTCAATAGGATTTAGATCAGGGCTCATAGAAGGCCACTTTAGAATAGTTCAATGTTTTGCTCTTAGCCATTCTTGGGTGTTTTTAACTGTGTGTTTTGGGTCATTATCCTGTTGCAAGACCCATGACCTGTGACTGAGACCAAGCTGTCTGACACTGGGCACCACATTTCTCTCTAGAATACCTTGATAGTCTTGAGATTTCATTGTACCCTGCACAGATTCAAGACACCCTGTGCCAGATGCAGCAAAGCAGCTCCAGAACATAACAGAACCTCCTCCATGTTTCACAGTAGGGACAGTGTTCTTTTCTTGGTATGCTTCATTTTTGCGTCTGTGAACATAGAGCTGATATGCCTTGCCAAAAAGTTCCAGTTTTGTCTTGTCTGTCCATAGGACATTCTCCCAGAAGCTTTGTGGCTTGTCAACATGCAATTTGGCAAATTCCAGTCTGGCTTTTTTATGATTTGTTTTCAACAGTGGTGTCCTCCTTGGTCGTCTCCCATGAAATCCACTTTGGCTCAAACAATGACGGATGGTGCGATCTGACACTGATGTACCTTGACCTTGGAGTTCACCATGAATGTGTTTAGAGGTTGTTCTGGGCTCTTTTGTTACCATTCGTATTATCTGTCTCCTCCTGCGGCCATGTCCAGGGAGGTTGGCTACAGTCCTGTGGACCTTAAATTTCTGAATAATATGTGCAACTGTAGTCACAGGAACATCAAGCTGCTTGGAGATGGTCTTATAGCCTTTACCTTTAACATGCTTGTCTATAATTTTCTTTCTAATCTCCTGAGACAACTCTCTCCTTTGCTTCCTCTGATCCATATTTAGTGTGGTACACACCATGTCATCAAACAGCACAGTGACTACTTGTCACCCTTTAAATAGGCCGACTGACTGATTACAAGTTTGTAGACACCTGTGATGTTAATTAGTGGACACATCTTGGTTGAACATGTCCCTATGGTCACATTATTTTCAATCTTTTCTAGGGGTACCATCATTTTTGTCCAGGCCTGTTTCATGAGTTTGTTTTTTAAAATAATTCTGTTGAACCACAATTCAAAAGCATTGTCTGATTTTCATTGGTTAATTTTCATAGAATTTTTATTTATTACCACTTTTGTCAGATTCAAGTTATTTCTGTGACCATTGTGGGTTTTTCTTTCATTAACAGAGGGGTACCAACAATTTTGTTCACGTCTGTAACTGAATTATTCTAAATAGATGAAAAACACTTCTATAAGAGAAAAAATGTCATGAAACTGCATATTTCCAAATATTTCCTGAAAAAAGAAGCCCAAAGTTGGTGTGAACAACCTCTCTTCTCAGAAGCAGCTCATCATTACACTTTTCTGATTCTCATTTTGAGTTCACGCCCAAAGACTGTGGTCTGATGACGATGTGTGACTGCAGCATAAAGGCTCGGCAGAGGGACAACAAACCTAAAATAGAAACACAGTTTGCAGCTTGCACCGTAAAGCGCTACAACATGTTTACTATTCCCGTCCTCTGGCATACATTGTGCTGCTGCTCAGGTTAGCATTTACATTAACGACTGCTCTAATTAACATCACAGCCTCATTTAAATAGTTTGTTCCCCTTTTCAAAAAGAATCTATGACAGCTGGCGTGCGAGTTCAACACATTATAATCATGAATATTTCACACGCTTTAAATAATGTAGACTCACACCGAATCACATCTGAGAATGTGACCGCCGTGCTAACATGCTCTGTGGTTGATCCTTACAGCGTTAATGTCACTGCCTCTGTCTGCTTATACATGGGCTCCAAAATTATCAGGAGAGCAAAATTTGAATTTTATTTTCTAAAACAAGCATTTTTTGTTTGTTTTCTGAAGCCCTTAACAGTTTTCCAATTTATTATGAAAGAATACAATGACAGAATTGTCACTGAAATTGGATGTATTGTTTTTACTGCACAATTTTTCATCACAAAACCAGAAAGTATGACTGTACCCCCCCCCCCAAAAAAAATAGGAAGTTTTTGAGAAGAGCAGAGCAGTCTGTGCAGAAACTATAGAAGCAGGAGCTGCTACAGCAGTCGTATCATTTAAAGGCACCTCCTGGGCGGCAGTGGCTCAGGAGGTAGAGCAGGTCGTCCAATAACCGCATGGTTGGCGGTTTGAATCCCGCTCTCCCCGGATATCCTGCCGTCATGTCCCTGGGCAAGACACTTCACCCCCATCCTGGTGGGTCTGGAAGCGCCATGTTAGGCAGCATGTCGCCATCAGTGTGTGAATGGGTGGATAGCAGGATCTGTAAAGCGCTTTGGTCATCAAGAGATGAGAATAAAAACGCTATATAAATGAATACCATTTATTGCCTTTATCGTGGATTAATTTCACATTCTGACATCATCAAGAATATACAGTATATCCATATTTTCCATCCATTTTCTACTGCTTTTCCGGAAGTCCGGGTCGTGGAGGCAGCAGCTCAAGCAGAGAAGCCCACCAGACTTCCCTCTCCCCAGAAACCTGCTCCAGCTCTTCAGGCAGGATACCAAGATGTTCCCAGGCCAGCTGGGGGATGTGGTCTCTCCAGCATGTCCTGGGTCTACCCCAAGGTCTCCTCCCAGTGGGAACCCCCACAAGATACTACAAGGGACGCGGTGGAATGCTTTCTCCAAGTCCACAAAACACATGTGGACTGATTGGGCAAACTTCCACGAACTCTCGCAGACTCCCAAGAGGGTAAAGAACTGGTCCAATGTGCCACGGCCAGGATGAAAACCACATTGCTCCTCCTGGATCTGAGGTTCAACAAGCGGTCGGACTCTCTTCTCCAGTTCCCTGGCATAGACTTTCCCAGGAATGCTGAGAAGTGTGATCCCCCTAAAGTTGGAGCACACCCTCTGGTCCCCCTTTTTAAAAAGAGGAACCACCACCCTGGTTTGCCATGCCAAAGACACCGTCCCCGACCTCCACGCAACATTGAAGAGGCGTGTCAACCATGACAGCCCTACAACATCCAGGGCCTTGAGGTACTCAGGGCGAGTCTCGTCCACCGCTGGGGCCTGGCCACCTAATGGTTTTTTTAACCACTTTGGCAATCTCAGCCCCTGTGATCGGCAAGTCGTCCCCCTCGTCCACAAGCCCTACTTCCTCTGTGGAAGGTGTGTCAGTGGGATTGAGGAGACCCTCGAAGTATTCCTTCCACCGCCCGACGATATCCCCAGTCGAAGTCAGCAGCACCCTATCCGCACCATACACAGTGTGGACAGGGAGCTGCTTCCCCCTCCTGAGCCGCTGGACAGTTTGCCAGAATCTCTTCAACCGAAAGGCTTGTTCTTGTAGCCATATTTTGATAAACAAAAAATAATTTCTGTGTCATTTTACATGAGATCTAGAAAGCTGTTCTGTGAGCGCTCCTAGAAAACACTGTTTCAGTGTTATTCATGACCCCCTGATCTGATTAGGTGAAAGGACCCACATTTTGACTGTTCATGGAGCGCTACATAAGCAAAACACGGAAATGAGAAGCACCAAATTTGACCAGATAAAGAGTATAATGAAGATCTCATCATCATCATCATCATCATAGCAGTCTGTCGTGTCTAATGCCTATAAAATTAAAACCTAATGCTGCTGTGATTGTGGAGGGTCTGAACTCTAATTTGGTGTATGAAGTCATGTGGCACAAGTGTCAGGAGGACACACAGACACAGAAAAATGGTTCCCAGCTCCCACACCATGTAGACGCTGGAAGACTCTCAGCTGGCCAACATTGTAGATCTACATTTTGAATACGATAAATATGGGCTGCTGTCCTGTACCTTGCCTGTTACACGCACTATATGATATATAATCTGGCTGTTTCCATAATCATGGCAGTATTATGTACATTTGAAATGTTTAGGGATTTTATGGCATCGCTGCATGTCACACAGTGTTATCCTTATGAATATGGTTTTTGACAAAACCTAAGTTCTACTTACCAAGGTTTTAGAATGAATCCATAACAAATTACCAGAACAGGGCGCTACATAAGTTTGGCCTAAAATCCTATGAAATGTCCATAAAAATAAATTATGCATCCTTTGGGATCATCTCATCGCTAACTCCGGATAGTATTTGTAATTTTTTTCTTGCTTTGTGCAGTGCCTTTTCTCTGTGTTTTTCTCAGTTATTTTCAACTGTCAGTTTTTTTCCAGCCCACATGCCATGGTTGTGTTATCGTTTCTTAATTTGATGACTGCCCCCGACTCCCTGCCTGCATCTGGGTCTTCCCTTCAATGCCTGCTTGCCTGCTTTGAAATTTCTCCAATGGGGACAGAAACCATCTTCTGGAAAAATTTGTTCAGAAACTATTTTGCAGGTTACACCCACTGTGAAATTCTGGGCCAATACTAATGTTGAAAATCAGTTGGCCAATATTGATTGTTTCTTTCATTTTTTTTTTTTTCAGCTACTCCATCTTCACTGGTAGAGAAAGAGGCAGTAGATTTTGCTTGTACATATGAACAGTTTGGAGCTTCCAACATTTTGATGAAAGCCAGAGCATACAGAAATTCCACTCTATGAACTGTTAACACACAGATTTGTTCTGCTCACGTTTTATGAATGAGACGCTGTGTTTAAAATTTTAGACTTTGCTTTAATATTGTTGGATGGAAATGGTAATGCCACTTTAACAGATCAATGAAAGCAGTAAGGTTGCACATTTCATATCTGAAAAAAAGCTCTGATAACTTTTACTACCAACATTACTTCAGACTAAACATGCTCTACTATAAATGCCAGTTTTTCATAGATCCTTTACTTCAGAGGTTCCTGATTTCTGTCTTCTTTCTTTTATGCTCCCTCATGTGCTTCTCTTTAGGAGATCTAGAGGACGTGTCTGTACCTTCATGGAGAGGAGCCTGGTGAGGTAGATCTCGGGGATGGCCTTGGCTCTCTCTCCGCCCCTCTCCCTCACGCTGCCCCTCCTGTGTTTGGGCAGCTCTGACTCTTCGCTGGCTTTCACCAGGTGCCACAGCCTCACGCCTCCCTCCTCGCCATCATCCAGCATTGGAGTCTCTGGAAGAGAGGAGGGAAATAGAGAAGTAGACCAGTGATTACAGATGAGGAGTCAGTCAATTAAGTCACTTATTTCAAATAAATGGTTCCTCTTTTCTGTATTTGTTTATTTTTTCCACATTTCCCACTTTTACTGGGTCCCTGCAGGTCCTTAAAACATCTAATATTTCTTTATCACACAACAAGGTCCCTTTCTGTGGATCGCCACCTTATGGTGGTGGAGGAGTTTGTATGCTGTTATGATCCCAGGAGCTATGTTGTCTGGGACAACTTGCCCCTAGTAGGGTCTTCCAAGACAAATCAGTCCTGGGTGAAGGGCCAGACCAAGAACAGCCCAGAAGATCCCTATCAAAAAAGGATGCAGTGTACGCAAAGGAACCACACTGATCGGCCCTCATGGGTTCACCACCTGCTGGGGGGATCATGGCGTTATGTGAACCAGGCAGCAGTCTGGGCTTCTCTGCTTAGACTGCTGCCCCTGTGACCCCGGACCTTGGATAAGTGGTGGAAGATGGCTAGATTAAAAATCCCACACATATTATGCTTGATTTGAATTCTTTTGTACAGTAAAATCTTTGTTTTAATCTGTCCTGACTTTGATTGGTAAATAAGGATTTGCAGCAGCCTCAGTTCTTGTAAATGTTTGAACAAAACTATGTAGAATATGATTTTTTTTACATGTGAATGTAAAGTCTTAAATGTAATCAAATTTCCTCCAATAAGAGTTAAATGTAACTTACTTTTAACGTGTATATACCGTTTTTTTACACAAAAAAAACTCCACGAAAACACACAAACATTAACAAATATTTACACATTTAACAGCAGAGGGCACAAATTCATCCAAACACAGTCAAACAGCGCCCTCCTGTGGATATTTACTCTCAGTTCACCACTGCGCCTTCACACTTCCTTTTTTCATTAAATTTTAATTTTATTTAATGTTTTAGTAGTATTGTCTGAATAAATATACCTTTTGCATGAGAATAATTTATTGTTAGAGATAATATACAGCAAAATAAAAAATAACAGCATGCACACAGACAGACATAAAAAACCTCAGAGTTGTGAACAAATCTAAAAAAAAGAACAGGAAACTAATGCTGATCATGGGCATGACATGAACATACAGATGCAGCTAAAAAATGAAGAGAGGTAAACTTTTCTATATTCTGTATGTATTACACCTAAAGTGAAATATTTCAAACCTTTTTTGAAATAATTTTGATGCTAATGACTTACAATTTTTTTAAATTAAATTATGAATTTTTTTAACTAGTTCAGTGGAAACCTTAGGGATAATTAAATATAGGGAGCAAAACCAGCAAAATCTGTTTATGCTATTAGTGTAAAATTGAGTTGTATTGAATTAGGAAGACTGGACATAGTGAGGAGGCTCAGATGTATATTCAGTCTGAATTTCAAAAGGTCCAGTTTAAAGGAAGAGACAATTCCTTTGCCGCATTTTATATGCAAAAAATAAATATATATGGGGGTATGCCTTCTATTTTCCATCTGTGTCATGAACCTGATGAAAATCTGTTAATTCGTAGACTCACTTTCTCCAGGCATGTAGTCGTGGCTATCATGAAGATGGTGTTTGTTGTTTCTGGGGACGAGGGCCACTGTGGCTCCGTCGGGGACCTGGGTCATGCAAGCACACAAAAGGAACTCACTTTATTACACACAGGAGCTTTTATGCAAACATGCAGTCCAGAAACATTTACTGATGTGGGGTAAGGGTAGAGGAGATATAAATACTGAAAAGTTCCCAGGAAACTATGCCACTTTAAAAAGAGTTGAATAGGAAAGTGACACGAAAAAACAAAAACAACTAACGCCCTCCTTGGCAATTTCCATAATTCAGGGACCAGCACTAGGTGTACACTGGGTTTGTGCTTCTCCCTGTGGCTGGGCAACCAACTTTCCTTTCCCCATTCCCCATGCACCCGGATGGAGGAGGAGTCGGTAGCCATGTTTACATGGACACAAGTAACCGGATTAAAAGCCTGATCAGAAAAAATTGCTTCATGTAAACATGGCAATCTGAAGATTCTGACCCAATCACACTCCTTTAGATCAAAATTTCCTTCCGATTGAGATGGGTGGGTTATGCCAATTGTTGATCTGGCTGGTACGCATATAAACACTTATTCCGAAGTTTGGGTAGAAAATATGTTTACTGCGCATGTCTGTACGTCAGCCACACATCGACGTAATGTTATTTCCACCTTTACAGCAGCTAGCGGAAGACATGGCAGGGGTAAAACAGAATTGGTCTGTATCATCCTGCCGTCTCCCTCTGTTCGTCATATGCAGAAGTATGTACTGCTGGGCTTGGAGCTTCATTACGGAGACCAGCAGAAGCAAAAGTACAGTCTGAATAACACAATACAGGTCCATTTCAAAAAGAGAAAGACACACGAAGCGGGTTTGTTTACATCGGAAGTTGCTTCTTCTACCATGTTCAGAATGTCAGACAATTTTGTGCATGTCAAAATGATTTATTGCATTCAGACGTGTGACACATGTAAATGCACGTCATAATCGGATCAACTTTTTCAGGGTCCATGTAAACAGTAAAGTTCTGATCTGGACTGTAATCAGATTGAAGAAATTTTGCACACGTAAACATGGCTACTGTGAGAATCACGTTCTTTGATTTCTCCAGTGCATTTAACACCATCCAGCCACTGCTGCTGGGTGAGAAGCTGCGTCTGATGGGAGTTGACAGCTCTGTGATCTCCTGGATTACTGACGACCTGACAGGCAGGCCACAGTTTGTCCGGCTGGGCAGTGTTTTGGCTGATGTGGTGGTTAGTGATACGGGAGCTCCACAGGGGACTGTGCTTTCTCCTTTTCTCTTCACCTTATATACCAATGACTTTCAGTACAACACCGAGTCATGCCACCTGCAGAAATTCTCTGATGACTCAGCTGTTGTTGGGTGTATAAGAGGGGGAGAAGAGGGAGAGTACAGAGCACTGGTAGACAGATTTGTGGAGTGGACTGAGCAGAATCACCTGAGGCCGAACGTCAGCAAGACCAGAGAGATGGTGATTGACTTCAGGAAGAAGAGGATACCTTCACAGCCATTATGGATTAGCGGGGGAGGATGTGGAGGTAGTGGAGGACTACAAATACTTGGGTGTCGTGATCAGCAATGGACTGGAATGGAAATCTAACACCGATGCTGCGTACAAGAAGGGGATGAGCAGACTCTACTTTCTATGGAAGCTGAGATCCTTCAATGCGTGCAGCGAGATGCTGGAGCTTTTCTACCAGACTGTCATTGCCAGCGCCATCTTCTTTGCTGCTGTTTGCTGGGGTAGCAGTATCAGAGCCAGTGACACCAACAGACTTGACAAGATTATCAAGAAGGCTGGCTCTGTGATTAGTCGATGGCTGGAGACCTTTGAGTTTGTGGTGGCGAGGAGGACACTGAACAAACTGCGATACGTCAGACAATCCTGGGGGGCGTTCAGTTGACAAAACAGTTTGCAACTGTTCGGAACTGTTCATTAGTTTCTGTAACTGAATGACACGGTCGCTGCGAACCGTTTTCTCTTTGGTCGAACTCTTTTGGAGATGACCAGCAGAGCGAACAAAGATGGCGGCTGGGTTTGTTTTCTTTTATTTTTGGAGCAGTTCCATCAATTTAAGAGTAGAGGATATGTCAGTTTGTAAGTAAAACAATATCATGCATAAAATATTGTTTTTGGTGGGGGTATAACGGAGAATTCTTTGGTAATATGAAGCTGAAGTAGGGTACAGTCTACACCGTAGTTACTAGGGTCCTCTACCGGCTGACAGAGGACCATAGATCTACACAACTACAGAATGCGCGAGCCGAACAGAAAAACCGTTCGCCGAGAACTGCCCGTTCATTTAGGTCAGTTCACCTTGCAAACTATGTTCGGGGAACTGTTCTGTCAACTGAACGCAGGGCTGATCACCCCGTCCACCACACACTGGACAGACAACAGAGCACTTTCTCCAGCAGACTGCTACAGCTTTGCTGCCGTATGGCCAGATACTGGAAATCTTTTCTGCCATATACCATTTCACTGTACAAAAACTCACTCTAATGTGGAATTTTGGTCATAACAATGCTGCTATACTGTACCTTAAAGTCTAGTTGGTACCTCATATTTCACCCTGCGCCTTATAACATTCTTTTGTACAGTCAGTACTATCCATAGACTCACAAGGATCATCATCTATTTAACCTAGCAACTGCCTATGTAGTATATAAAGCTATCTAAGCATTTTTTTACTTCCCTGGGTAACTCCTTTTTTCTATTATACCTTGTGCATTTCTGTTGGTTTTGGGTTGCCTACTGTGTCATGCTTCTTACACTGTAATTTCCCAGTTTGGGGTTAATAAAGTCCATCCATCCATCCATGCCAAGTGCCACGCTAAAAGGTGGAAAGTACAATTTTTATTATAAAAGGTAAAAAAAAAAGGTAAAGCCAACTTTATTGTCATTCAATCCATACAGCGAATCATGTACAGTAGAACGAAATTATGTTTCTCTTATCTACAATGTTAATCCCATCTAGAATCAGAGGGGTCACTGCCATGCAAGGCGCTGCCACAAATTTCCCTCCTCCGTTCCATTATTGCTGAGCACCAAACTGGACGGCAGGAAGATCCACTTTTATATGGTCTTCGGCATGACCCAGCTGGGATTTGAACCCAGGCCTCCCGGATGTGGGGCACATGCTCTACCAACTGAGCCACCACTGGGGCACCACTCCGGTATTATCTTTGGTATGACCGGCTGAAGCTTGAACCAATAACCTCCTGGCTGTGAAGCAGATGTGCTACCACCAGTCCACCAGTCCAGTAAAGTATGCAGTTCAGGTAGCATGCAAAAAACCTGTACACTTACATACAGTATGGCACATTTATTTATTTTCAAGTTATGAAATTAAAAAAGTTACTTTGCATTAATGTTTGTTGGTAATATTGTAATTACTTTCCATATCCTACAGAGACTGTGCTTACATTTAAAGGGGTGGCCAGATTTTTGCACATTGCTGTATGTGTCATACAGTTAATTTTAACTACTGTACTAAGATGAAATGTTTAAAATAAAAACTATAATGGAGCCAGGACGATTCCCTGAGGAACACCAAACTCATTAAAAATAGCATCTTACACAGGATTTTAGTGGTGGCTTATTCTGCCACTGCTGGCATTTGTTCAGTGTATCCTGCACTCACCTTGTAGTGTTGCAGTGTATTAAGGCGCTTCCATGATCCCTGAACTACTGATGTCAGATCCTCATCGGACAGGATCAGGTGACCTGCAACACCCGCACGCCACTCTGGAGGAAAAATTAAATGCAGAAAAAAAAATTAAAACCTTTTTGACTGTATATGTTCTTCTTATTGCTAAACAGTTGCTTCTTGATAATTCTTAAGGTTTTTAATTTTAGGCTGCGTGTATACCAAAAACGCGTTTTTTCCCTGTTGTAGATGACTGTTTTCTGTTCATATTCTGTGTAGTCCAGCATTTAATGTGCTCTGTGCCCTCAGCGCTAAAACACTCTCAGTGGTCAGCGTATTTTGTTGCTGCGCTCACAGAGCTGAAAACTGAAAAAAAAAAAAATTGAGTAGAGCGTTTCAGAGAAAAATGTGTGAAACCCCCTGCATGCTTCGAGTGACAGGCCAGGCAGTTGCTAGGATACTGGGCAGAGAGCTTTTTTCATGAGCGCATATAAAGCGCTCAGGAAAACAGGTTGAGAGCATTTTTACGTTCCCCATGGACACACAGCCTTAAGCTGGATTTAAGCACCTGCATCACACTGACGCCATTACCAATGTTGGGCAGCATGGTGGTACGGTGATTAGCACTGTTGCCTAACAGCTAGAGGGTTCCAAGTTCAAATCCCCAGCCTGGCAGGGTTAGGAACCTTTCTGTGTGGAGTTTGCATGCTCTCCCTGTGCTGTGTGGGTTTACTCCAGGAGCTCTGGTTTCCTCCCACAATCTAAAGACATGCATGTTAGGTTAATTGATCATTCTAAATGATTCCTAGGTATCTGTCTCCTATAGGCCCTTAGAATACTAGTGAAGTACTTTGAGACTAGAAAAGGGGCTGTATAAGTAGAGGTCCTTACCCCCTTATCTGGTATGTCATCGACGCAGTGATTGTCCATTTTTTCTTGTCTGTTGGGTGGAATGCATTGTGTCGTTGCCAAAACAGGTTTCTGCTGACGTGCAGAGATTTGTGTTCGTCGGACAAGAGCAACGGACAAGAGCAGATTGTGATGGAGTTGGAGCTAATAAATGGTAAGAAAGAGTAACTTTTCATACGATTGCTGCACAGAGAAAAAGAGAAGTCGAAGAAAACGATGTGTGGGATCATTGCCGCTGCCATTACTTGACAATCTGTGTAATTACTGGGGTTATGATGAGTCATAAAATGTTCTGTGTGTGCTTACTTCCTCAATATTCTTTTGAATTTGGATAACTGTTTAACCAACTCGCTTTGGAAGTTGTGCCACCGTGCACGGGCAGAGCAGAACAGAGACGAGAATTAGGAAATGTGAAGGAGCAGACCAATCACAGCTCTCACAGTCTGCTTCACCAATGTGCACCTCTCCTTGTCTAGAGAGATGCATACCGGGCGACGCAGGGGGATATTGTGTCAACGCCATCACAGCTGCGTTGCATTGATACGGGTGCATAAATCCGGTTTATGTCTAACTTTTTTTTAGATAACATCATAAATTATTCATTAATCACAGTACAAACAGTGACGTTTATCCCTACCGAGATGTAATGAGTCAATATGAGGCCTCTGGGAAAAAGACGTTCCCTTCCATGTTTGCTCCAGAAGTTTCTCCTTCACCTGGGTGATGGTGTCACAGTCCAGAACCTTAGCAGGTACTGTCTGTGCAGTGGTTCCACCGCTGTTGGTTGCTGCCGGCATCACCACATTTAGAGTCTGTTAATATGCACAGAAACACTGGTTACTAATAGAGATGTGACTTTGTAGTAGGTGTGTGTGTGAGAGAGAGAGAGAGAGAGAGAGAGAGAGAGAGAGAGAGAGAGAGAGAGAGAGAGAGAGAGAGAGAGAGAGAGAGAGAGAGAGAGAGAGAGAGAGAGAGAGAGAGAGAGAGAAGCTCAAGATATTCCAGGGATTCATTCACCAGGTAAAGAATAAATCAGCTTCTATGAAAAAAAGAAGCAATATATTGATAAAGCATCAGCTTTCAGCTTAATTCAAGAACTGATTTGATCTTAACAGGTTTAAGCAGAACCCAGAAGTAAAAGCACTTAATAAGAAGAAAATTGTCAGCTTAAATGTAAATTATTCATCTGAAAAATACATTTCCAGGCCCTGATTGCCATCATGTAGATGCAGTGATGGCTACTTCAAGCAGTATTCACCGCTGAAGGATGTTATGCGTCAGGACACTGAGAATTTTTGGTATTTCTTTGACTTCCCCAACAGATACAAAGTTGCAAAGGCAACGTGTTACATTGTCTCAGTGTGAACATGATCGGATGTTTACTGCAGCTGGCATCCATGGACACCTATAGGTACTGACCAGTGTGCGGTACTCCACGTCTTCTCTCAGCAGCCGGTTGTCATTTAGTGTGTATTTGGCTTTTCCCGTCACAGCATCTACTGGTCCTTTGTCCACCTGGTGCTTTATGGCTCTGAATAGCATGTAGAAAGACTCACCAGCTGATTCCTACCCAACACAAGAATTAAGAATTACGAGATGGTCTAAAACCTAATGACACCCCCCCCCCCCAACTTTAGAAGCCAGGACTAGTGGAGACTATCACAACTAAACACAACTATGTGGAAGAATTTCAGAACAAATGGGGCAATGTTCACAGATTACTGAAGTAGTTCTAAGTTATTATTAGTTGTAATTTTCCAGGAAATAATATCATATGTGTTAAATAACATGCAAAGAAAAAAATACAATTGAAATCTTCATTACATAAGGAGAAAGCTACCGAGTGGTTACAGTACTATGGGTATCTACAGTTGTGCTCATAAGTTTACATACTCTGGTGGAATTTGTGATTTTTTTGGGCCATTTTTCAGAGGATATGAATGATAATACAAAAACTTTTCTTTCACTCATAGTTAATGATTGGGTGAAACCATTTATTATCAAACAATTGTGGTTGCTCTTTTTAAATCATAATGACAACAGAAACTACCCAAATAACCCTGATCAAAAGTTTACATACCCTGGAAGTTTTGGCCTGATAACATACACACAAGTTGACACACACGGGTTTAAATGGCTACTAAAGGTAACCATCCTCACCTGTGATCTGTTTACTTGTAATTAGTGTGTGTATATAAAAAGTCAGGGAGTTTCTGGGCTCCTAATAGACTCCTGAATGTTTCATCCAGTGCTGCACTAACATTGCTGGATTCCGAGCCATGGGGAAAGTACAAGAATTATCAAAGGACCTTCAGGAGAAGATAGTTGAACTTTATAAAACAGGAAAAGGATATAAAAAGATATTCAAGGAATTGAGAATGCCAATCAGCAGTGTTCAAACTCCAACTAAGAAGTGGAAAATGAGGGATTCTGTTGAAACCAAGCCACAGTCAGGTAGACCAACAAAAATGTCAGCCACAACTTCAGGAAAATTGTTCATGATGCAAAGAAAAACCCTCAAATAACTTCAGCTGACATACAGGACTCTCTGAAAAAAAAAAAGTGGTGTGGCTGCTTCAAGATGCACAATAAGGAGGCACTTCAAGAAAAATGGGCTGCATGGTCAAGTTGTCAGAAGAAAACCATTACTACGCCAATGCCACAAAGCAGTCCGCTTACAATACGCCAAACAGTACAGAGACAAGCCTCAAAACTTCTGGAACAAAGTTATTTGGAGTGATGAGCCCAAAATTGAACTTTCTGGCCACAAACCATAAACGCTACATTTGGAGGAGTCAACAAGGCCTATGATGAAAAGTACACCATCCCTACTGTGAAACACGGAGGTGGATTACTGATGTTTTGGGGATGTGTGAGTTACAAAGGCACAAGGAACTTGGTCAAAATTGATGGCAAGATGAATGCAGCATGTTATCAGAAAGTACTGGAAGAAAATTTGCACTCATCAGCCCGGAAGGTGCGCATGGGATGCACTTGGACATTCCAACATGACATTGATCCAAAACACAAGGCCAAGCCAACCTGTTGTTGGCTACAGCAGATAAAACTGAAGGTTCTGGAGTGGTCATCTCAGTCTCCTGACCTCAATATCATTGAGCCACTTTGGGGAGATCTCAAATGTGCAGTTCATGAAAGACAGCCAAGAATTTACAGGAACTGGAGGCTTTTTGCCAAGAACAAAGGACAGCTTTACCATCTGAGAAGTTAAAGTGCCTCATCCACAACTACCACAAAAGACTTCAAGCTGTGATGTTAAAGGTGGTAATACACGGTATTAAGAACTAGGGTATGTAAACTTTTGATCAGGGTCATTTGGGTAATTCCTGTTGACATTACGATTTTAAAAGAGCAAACACAATTGTTTGATAATAAATGGCTTCACCCAACCACTAACTATGAGTGAAAGAAAAGTTTTTGTATTTTCATTCATATTCTCTGAAAAATGGCCCCAAATCACAAATTCCACCAGGGTATGCAAACTTATGAGCACAACTGTATATCCATAAACACCAGTGTCGTCTTAATTCATCCAACTTACCCTCAGAAAGGTGAAGAGACAAATGGACATCCAGTTTGTCAAGAGCTTCTCTACAACTGATTCAGTCCTGGAAAAACAGATAAAGAATGAAAACATCTCAATCTGAAAAATTACCTTTTGAAAAGTGTATGACTTCTAGATATTCCCAGACAAAAGTGACCATCACACTCCACCTCCATGATAACAGAGTTTTTAGAAACACACACATAACCACCTGGAGTTTGTAAATGCCACAAAAAAACCTGGACTGGAAACATTTTCTATGGTATAAAAGAGCAAAAACTGTGTTTTTGAGCACTGGTTTTTGGTGTGAAAGGAAGACTGGTTGTTCAGTCCCTCCAGGATTTTGCGATGTTGCGATCGCACCAATTCATGCAAAATCAGCTAATCAGTGCAACGATTGTGCGACCTTGCAACTTTGTCCAATCACCACAACTTTCCTGCAATTTTGGCCAATCCTTGTCAACTTCCACCAATTTCACCTTTCAAATTTGTCTAACTGGCACTGAAACGGTCAGTCTAACTAATCAAATGCACCGAGTTCACTTCCGTGTTGACAGTGAGTAGTGAGTTTATAGTTTACAGTGAGTAACGGAACACATCAGCAAACAGAGTGAGTGATTTAAAAAACGCTCACCAGCGAGGTTTTCAACACCGTCCCTTCCTCCGTCTCCCCCAGCCTGCCCATGGACGCCTCGCCACGTCTCCGTCCTGACCGCGTGTACGAAGCGCTGGATTTGTGTTGAAAAACATGCGCCTGCTGCCCACAAACACCCCATCACGGGAGCGCACGTGAAGAGAGTACACTACACAACAGTCAGTGTTTGAACATTTATACATCTTTAGAGGTAAAATCATTACAACCTCTGGTCAGTGAGCTTTAAAACTGTTAATCTCCGGTGTGGACAGACAAACGCACCCACCCAACCCCCCACCGCCCCACTGTAAATGAAAGATGTGTGTGTGAAGACTGACATGCAGCAGACAGACAGGTAGGCATGGAAAGAGAGAGAATATTCTCTGTATTTTTTTCAGAAAAACACAGACTCCAAAAGCCAAAACAGTGCAACAGAATAAATTATTTTTTCCTCTCTGATCGGTACAGAGTGGTTGGGGACCGTAGGGAGCTTTCAAATGAAGATGCTGCCAATAATTTCCAAATCTATACTCTTTGACATGCATTCAATGCAATTTAGCTGTTGTAATGGATATTGTGTTAATGTTTGTATTTGCTGTTGCACAAGAGTTTTTCTGTATAGCAGAAGTTTCTGCTTAATTTACAAATCACTGTAATAGGAAATTTTTGACAATCCTGTGCTTTTCTTGTATTGCTTTATAGAACATCACTGCAGTAAATTGAAAAAAAGCATCTGCTTTAAAATTTTGAATTCTTCCCACAACTTTTAGTGCAATAAACACTAAAAACATTGCAACTTTTATCGCAACTTTTTTAAAAAAGCTCCCGCAAATTCAGGCTTTTTGGCCCACAACAATCATTAAAACATCCCACGAAATCCTGGAGGGACTGGTTATTATGAAAAGAATATCAGTGTCGATTATGAAGCAAGTTCCCTGATATGTGGATATTTTCCCTCCAAATACTCAATAAACATTTTAGGGAACACCACATTTTAATGTGACTGCATATGCCAAGACACTAAAGGGCAGATTTACTAACGTGCTGCGCCATCGCAAAACCCTGTTTTGGTGTTAAAAAACTAATGTTGAGATTTACTAAAGGGCACAGGGCAAAGTTAGTGATGGAAAGGCATGGACTATAGCCTGTTTTCCACTAGCCCAGCACACCTCGGTACGGCTCGATTCACTTCAGTACGGCTCGGAATGCTTCTGTCTCCATTAGCACAGTGTTGCGGGACAGCAGCAGATTCTCAGCGAGGGGGGCCACACTCCCGTGATGTTATGCACCGGACTGAGTCCTTATTTACACGAGACAAAAAATGGAGGATCTAAGGATTATTGCCTTGCTCGCTCTGTGGTTTTATCTCACAATTAATTTTATCTCATAATTAAGCTGCAACAACACAAGTCACTTTTGTTTTGAATTAACTGCCAAATGACCTAGAAATAATGAGCTGAAACTTGTTTTTATTCGTATTAAATAATGAGACGGTGGCACACTGTCCAACACCACATCCTAGGGCATTTTGGATGTACTGAATTAAAAAAATTCATGTTTTTCACCTTCAGGTCAACGTTTGGAACAACAGTATTATTATTTTCCGTTTAGATGATGCTACACTCCTTCTAAAGTATTGTAAATCTCTGAATTTGGAATGCCGATAGAACATTCAATTTACATATACTTGTACCTTTGACTTGGTGCTAATTTTTTATGATATTTCAATAAAAAGAACAGAAAGCTTACAAAAAGATTTCTTTTTTGGTCTAGTTAAAAATTACATTACCTTTACAATGGTTGACCCTCAGCATCATTTTGATCAGACTAGGCAATGGAATTTCTATGTAATTATACTGTTTTATAATTCAGTGTTATAACAGACAAACCACACTTTCCAAAACAATTCCATTTTATTATATACAGAATATTAAAATAAAAAAAAACTTTGCAACACAACATGAAGGTTAATCGACATTTTATACACGCCGACCACTGAGTGCTGAGGCTCGGTAGAATGAAGCCGTCTCTGCCAGCTCTGGTTCAGGAAAGCTCGGTTGAATAATCCGTGCGGGCTGTCGCGGCGGACGCGTGGGATGATTCTACAAGGAAAATGCACACAATAAAATACAGCACGAAAGTGCAAGATATACAGAAAAGACAATAGTTTTTAACAAGATTACATAAGCTTATTTCAGCGTATTGTTCACATGAATAATTAAAATAAAAGCTTTAGTCCGCAGTGTGCTGCAATAAAGCAGCGATCATCATCCACAAATGAACAGCTTTTTTATTGCATAAATAAACTGAGCGTCTTACCGAATATATTTGCGAAAAAACGCACAATAAAAAAAAATTAAAACTCACCGTTAAAGGACTCCGATGTCGAGACCTCCCGGTATATTTTTTCATTCCGGGCGGCTCCGTCTAACTCGCGCTGAATACGTTCGTCTGACAATGCAGTGAGCAGACACTGCAGCTCCTTACTGGTCCATGGAACACCCTTATTACGCGAAGCCATTTATGATAGAGAATAAATGAAAATAGCACAGCAATACACTGAAAAGGAACCGCCAACAGTGGTTGCGTGCTGAGCAAAGGCGGTCGTGAAGATTCTTTTTTTTTTTTTTTTTTCAAAAACTTTATTGAGAAGGTTGTGAAGATTTGGTAGATGAGGAGGAGGAGAGGGGCGGTTACAACCTGACCAATCAGCGCCGGTTACGACCTGACCAATCAGCGGCGACCAGTCTGTTAACGTCACAACACGGCACAGCTCAGCACTGCTGTACCCTGCCCTGCAGCGGGGCTGAGAATCGCGGCTGTTAAACCGTGTTGGGGCTTGCGGAAAAGCGTACAAAGCGTGCTGAGCCGTCCCGTGTCGCGCTAAAGCGTGCTAGTGGAAAAGGCCCTTATGTTAATTTTGCGCCTGGCCTCATTGCGTATGTATTTGTAGGAGTTGTCATGTCAAAGTGCAAATTTGAGGGAGGGGAATATTTAAATGACTGGCGCAAGGTGATTTGCAGTTGTCAATCTCCTGCTAAATGTGCCAGAATTTAACACCCAAAAAAAGCATGTCTTAATTCATCTGCGCCTGACATGACAGCAAATCACTGGTGCTGAGAAACCAGCGAGAACCGAGGGTGCGTGGCCAAAGAGAGAGAATCTTCTCTCTGTGCCTGACTTTGGCATGACAGAACAGACTATATGAACAGAAATGGTCTCACAGAGATCAGCCTGGAGCCCAACCAGTCACAGCCAGCAACAGTCCAACATGGTTGCGCTTCATCATCTGAGCTACATATGATGTGCTGCCTTCTCCCACAAATCTGCAGCTGTGGCTTGGAAAGGATCCATCTTGCCCTCTGTATACAGCTCCAGCAACACTCAAGCACATCTTGGTTGGTTGCAGGACTAGCCTCACTCAAGGTAGATACATGTGGAGACACAACCAGGCCCTCAGGTGTCTAGCCGATAAACTTGAGTGCAAGAGAGTATCCATCAACTGCCAACCCTTCGACAACCAGGATGTGTGCCAACACCTACCATCATTTGTTCATGCGGGGGCCAAGCTTAGAACTGGTCCCTTACTCCCTGATCTGGGTCCACTGAACGCAGCCAGGGATTGGCAGCTGACTTGGATCACAGGCTCATTTTCACTCTGGAGATCACAATGACCACCCTGCGACCAGATCTCGTCCTCTGGTCTAATTCATCTAAGCTCGCCTATATTATTGAGTTGACAGTACCCTGGGAGGGTGCTGGTGAGGAAGCTTATGAGCGTAAGAAGCTGCAGTATTCCAACTTAACAGCTGAGGCAGAGGACAGAGGCTGGAAGATAAAGGTGTGCCCGGTGGAGGTGGGATGCAGGGGCTTCATAACCACAACAACTGTAAAGCTGCTCAGGGAGATTGTAATCCTGTCCCCTGATCCCAGATGGGCAATAAAAGAGCTGGCTGACACCGCCGAGAGGACCAGTCACTGGCTCTGGATGAAAAGGAGTGACATCATTTGGGGTTCTAGGGCAAACAGCTAAACCACGGGACTCACACCCAGGTTTGATCAACCTGTGGTGGATTTGCCCCGGCGAAGGGTGTCACATCAAAGGATTCCAGCATCAAAACAACTCATGGAATCATCAACATCAAAGGATTCCAGCATCAGAGCTACAATTTTTAATCATCAACATCAAAGGATCCCGGCATTTAATAGTCTGTCTATGACATCATGTGGGATGTCTATGACATCATATAGGATGCCTAAGACATCATATAGCCTACAGATCATTTTCTATGATCTATGGGCTATCAAAAGCTGGTCTACGCCACCGAGAGGACCAGTTGACTCCACAGCCACAGGTATGCGCAAGACTGAACGTCCAAGGACGGATAATATTTTTCATACATAAGGAGTTGTTCAGAACTCCTTACAAGAACTCCTCATACAAAGATGTAGAGTGAAGACTTTTAAGCAAGCTTGCTGAATATCCTTGTGGGAAAAAGATAGAGTGATGATAATCAAGTCAGTGGTGGTAATGCACCTGTAAGCTGGTTGCCAACGGCCAATCAAATCTAAAACAAGAAGAAGAAGAGAGGACTAGATGCCGTGCCAGTTGCCATGACCAAGATATGTAGAGTGATGATATAGAGTGAAGTGATGATATACTGTAGAGTGAAGTACGAGGAGATGAAGAACAGTGATGTCTGAAGAGAGAGTTGAGGTTTGATTGGACACAGCAATGATGATAGAAGGACTACAGCTCCTGGCCAGATAGAGTGATGATACAGAGTGAAGTACATAGTGGTAATGCACCTGTAAGCTGGTTGCCAACCACCAATCAAATCTAAAAGAAGAAGAAGAAGAAGAAGAGGACCAGTTGCTGGCTGGGAATGAAAAGGAGTGATACCATCTGGGCTTCTAAGGCAAACAGCTAAACCGTGCGACACACACCCAGACTTGATCAACCTGTGGTGGGCCTGCCTCAGTGAGGGTGTCTTGTGATAAATGGCTGAAACACCCTGTGATGCTGAGGTACACAACTGACGATGTGTCCCGGCGGTGAAGCCTTAGAGTAACCATCTCTCAAGAACTCCCCACGGATTCAGAAGTGGTGCTAATATCAGGGATTGTAACAGCTAGTCCTTTCATTGAACCAGTGTTGTGCTGAACTGGACATCATCTTCTTCTTCTTCTTTTAGATTTGATTGGCAGTTGGCAACCAGCTTACAGGTGCATTACCGCCACTGACTTGATTATCATCACTCTGTATCTTTGTATAAGGAGTTCTGAACAATTCCTTATGTGTAGCCGGCAGATGATCTTTTTATTTCATTTGTTTATATATAGCCTACTACTACTACTACTACTAGATTCAAGATTCAAAGACTTTATTATCATGTGCACAGTTAAAAAATGCAGCATCTCCCGAGCAATGAAATTCTTACTCTGCTCTCCGAACAAATGACAAGGTAATAGGTACACAGCAATGTGCTGTACCTACAAATCTGTGCACTGTGCAAATCTGCAAATTTGCACTGTGCACAGATTTGCAAATCTGTGCATGGTACAGCACAGCACTTTTGCTGTGCTGTACCATGCACAGCAAAATAAGGTAATAACCGAATGTAGCATCATCTTGCTTTGGCTCATCAATAAAATAGACTTTGCATCTTAAAGACATTGTCTCACCCAGGAAAAGGCCAGTCAAGAATTGCTTTTTCATCTCAGGATCACTGTAGAGAACACATTCCTTTGTAAAGAGGTACGAGAGATAAGGATTCCATCTCGTGCAAGGAATGGATTAACTTGCATCATAAATAAACTGGAAACTTCCCCAACTAAGACAGGTTTATTGATTATCAGTTATCCGACATTTACCAGGCATCCCATAAACTTTAAATGCATTTCCTAAGGCCCTAGGATTATCCACCGCTTGACACTACCCCTTGTGGATGTCTCTGGGATAGACATTCACTGTTGACTTTACATGGTGAACCAAGTTTTGACTGAACATTAAACTCTTTCTAAGTTTCGTTTACCAGAACAATTTCCAGGACACCATGGAAAAGCAAATGGACTCTGATGTTCGGTGTGGACAGTCATTTGGGTTTGAAATGCTTATTAATCCTTGATTTTAAATATGTGCATATTAAAATGTTTAAAATGAATTTTATTCTTGCATGTTAATTTAAAAGCACTAGTTATAAAGCTGCATGCTCACTGAAGTAGGTTACATTTTGTACATAAGTATATTAATGAATTTTAAGTATTAAGATGTGTGTATCAGGTTGCCAAAGCGTTTCTTAAGACATATGGCTGGTATCTGCCAGTCTCTGCATAGCAACAGCTCTCTCAATATTATTGGTTGTTACAGACAAAGGACTGTTTTCTGATTGGACTAAAGTTCATAACTCCCGCCCATGACGAGAAACAGTTGGTTATCGGTGGTGTCAATCACCCTACCAGCGCGAAACTTGCTCAGTCTATAGCAGGGAGACGCTCTCCTTCGCTTCAGGATTTACAGAGAACATGGAGAGCAGCATCACAGAGTTTTTGTCCATTAAGTTTTGCTATTGTCTTGAGAAAGTCTCTGTGTGTTTTAATGTTTTCCTTTAAACGTCTAGGAATTAATTATTTCTTTTGAGCTCAAATCTTGATTCAGAGTTAAACTCCTGTCCCTAGGCGTTCTCTAGTTTTCTCCTTTTAAATGTTTTTCTTAAATCCACCGTGTATTTTGTGTTTTAAAGAGACTGACCTATCGCTCATTTCCACACTGGAAGCTGTTTTTAACTGCACAAAGTCAGAAGAAGAATATCTTTTAATTTTGCCATTGGGATTAGATTTTGAATTATTCTTGAATTCCTCTGGAAAGCCGCTTGCCAACAAAGAAGGAGAAGAAGCAGCCTCATTGCCACTGTACTGAAGAAACCACCATCGCCATCTTTGTTTGACCTAGGCTCCAACTATTATTGCAGTCAAAATCTCATCTTGTGACTGTAGACTATGAAAGCTGCTGTACCTTGTCCGAATACCTACTGGCAAGATATTCTGGTTTTGGTGCCATCTGCAAATAAATCTTCAGGAGGACCCTCAACGAAAGGATAACGCAAGGAGTCACGTACGTGAGCTGTATTCTCTGTTCCATCTGCTGAATAAAACGTCTGAGATTTGAGAATAATTCAGCATCTGATCAGATACAAAATAAAGAGAAATAATATAATTTTTCTTATTAAAATTCTGTTTTTAACTTTCTTAAAAGTAGTCCAGAATTTTTCATATAATTTGTTAATTTTCTCCATAAATTTGCATCCAATATTATTCATAATTTTCATTTCAACTCTTCCAAATTCATGCTGAAGTCCATGGTTTTTATAGATGTGCTCACATTGTTACTCTATCCCCAATTACAAATTTAATATGATGGCTTAATGTTGATCATTTCACCTGTTTACAAGTTATTTGAATGCAAGATCATTTAATCAGAGTTCATTTAATAAATCTATAAAATGAGAGAAGTCAATGAGTAATTTATTCCTGTCTGTGGATGTTCTAAGCCCCAGTATCGAATTCACTAATATTTTGAGACTGATGATTAATTGATTAAACAGGTATAAAATAAAATTAATTAATAAATTGTTCACCAAGAAAGAAGTAAGCTGGTGCCCCCCCCCCAATCAGTGTTTACTACCAACTTTTTCTGTGTGTGTGGACCTGGAGAAAATCTCAGGTCCTGATACACTAATACAAATTAAATAATCTTTATACCTGATCATAATTATAAACTAGAAAAGCACTCGGAGAGCGCAGACCTCCGCCAAGCGCCACAGTTCCCCCATACAGTGATTGTGTGTACATTTTCAGATTCCTTGACCATGCAAACATATGACTAGCAATTGGATTCACAATGATAGGATTAGTGGTTCAGTAGTTATTGACGAAAATGGCATTTTCCGTAATGGCGGTTTAGCGCCACAGTTCCCCCCATACAGTGTTTGTGTGTACGTTTTCCGATTCCTTGACCATGAAAACATATGACAAGCAATTGGATTGACAATGATAGGATTAGTGGTTTAGTAGTTATTCACGAAAATGGCATTTTGCGTAATGGCGGTTTTCTTGTGGACGGTGAGCCGGATCACCACCAAAATCTAATCATCTGTAGGATACCCCATTTCTGACAATCTGTGAAAATTTCATGAAAATCCGTCAATAACTTTTTGAGTTATCTTGCTAACAAACAAACAAAGAAACAGACAAAGAAACAGACAGACAGACAAACCAACGCCGATGATCACATAACCTCTCCCTTTGGAGGAGGTAATTAAATATTGCTACACCAACTGACACTAATGGATACTAATAACACACGCTAAAACACACAGGCAATTAGGACACCTTAAGCACACCTTGATACTAAGTACTAATACTAATAATGAATACTAATAACACACATTAGGCAATTTGGACAGTTAAAGCAGTTAAAACAGTCAAACTAGAGGAAACAACAAGGATGAAATTGAAATTCCCTGGATGACTACAGTGGACTATAGTGGTATATTGATATCAGAGATTATATGAACCTGAGATGATATGAACCTGAGATGGCATAAGCCTATGAGTAGTGTGCAAAACGAGCAGTATACAAATTACAAACTAGCACCCAGCGTGTGAATTTCTCTGTATCGATAATACCAGTAGACTGTACATGATAATTAGCAGCAGAGATGATATGGACATCAGATGGGATAAGACTATGTACACTGTGCAAATGAGCAATGTGCAAATTTAGCAACCGGTGTGTGAGTTCCTATTTGCAAAACTGTGTTGTGGAGTTTGGGATTCTGTTATTTGTTCAGAAGTCTGATGCCAGTGGGAAAGAAGGAGTTTTTCAGTCTGGTTGTCCTGCATTTCACACTTCTGTATCTCCAGCCTGAGGGTAGAAGTGTGAACATTCTGTGCTGGGGGTAGGTGCGGTCCTGGAGGATGGCGTCAGCTCCCCTTTGGACTCTGCGGTGGTACTACTACTACTAATAATAATAATAATAACAATAATAATTTATTTCATTTATAATGCACTTTACATTTAAGATAAGATAAGATAAGATAAGATAAGCCTTTATTAGTCCCACAACGGGGAAATTCCAGGATTGCAACAGCAATCCTGGAATTTCAGGGCAAAATCAATTTCAATCAATTTCAATTTCAATCAAGCAATTTCAGGGCAAAATCTCAAAGTGCTACACAAATAGTTATTAAGAACAAGAATAAAAGCAAATATTCTTGGAGTTTCCTCTCCTCTCCATTAATCAGACTCCCTCTTCCTTTTGAAACAAAAGCTCTTTCTTTTTGCTGTGCATAAAACAGTAATTCAGTTCTGTCTTCTCTCTCCCAGTTCAGGATACAACATGAGGAAAACAACGAGATTATTTAAAAAAAAAAGGGCACAGATCCATAGAAACATCCCCTGAAATTGCAACATCGTAGTAACTCAATGACAGCAGTCTCTGTTGTAGTGGTCTGAGGAATAAGTGAAATCGTGCATGTTTAATTTTATTATATTCCAGACTTCAGAAAACATAAAACAAACATATTTATGAAAAGTCATGAACTGGGAGACCTGTAGATTTCGTTAAAATAAAGTTATTCAGATAATACAACCCCAGAGTCTCCATCAGACCACCTTGATGGTTCTTGCGTTAATAAAATAAACACGCCGGTCAATAATCACTTTATTCATGAGTAGTCCTTTTTTAAATTATATACAAATACTTCATTTTGTACACATTAAACAAAAGAGTCTGCTATGTTAAATGAAAATCAAAATTTTGAAATATGACAAACAAAAACAAACAATTTTAGTGGGGTTTGCATTTAAACAAATGCTCAACGCTTTAACTGTGTATGTTGCCAAAGTGTGACACAACCCCTAGTGGTCGAATGGTAAAGATTTTTTTCAAGAAAATATTCAGATCAGCTGTCACAACTTTCCAAGGCTATAACTTGAAAGTGGTAAGAGATAATGGCTTACTGTCAATTAGAAAGATGTAGAATATGATCCAAAGTTTCAGATAGGAGTAAATTTACACATCTAATTTGCATACAAACAAACAAAGACATTCGTCACTTAACGCTGGCAAGGTGGGGTCCTTTTGTGGCATTCTGGCCGTTATTTTGTCCTCTCCCGGCCATTTTATCTTTCTCTCCTACATCCAGAAACTGTTATTGATTATTCCACCTTAATTTCGCTTTTATTCCACGGCAATTTACCTTATATGACGACATGCAACAGGCGATTGCTCTACAGTTACATGGTGCTCCAGGTGCCCGGGAGGTGAAATCAACAAACTTCGCGCTCCCTGTGTTATAAGAACATGTAAACATCTACCTTCATAAGCTAAATAATCTCTTTTTAGAATCATAGTTGGCAAATGCAGGACCAAATCCTCCGAATTTGCTTGTCCGTCTGCTATCGCGTATGTCCACAATGGTGAGTACCCTCCATTTTGTTTTATAATGTCAAAGACGAAGAAGAAGAAGGATTTCTTCCTCTTTGGTGTATTACGTGTCATCCATGAGTCCTCCAACGCGTGCCTGCCACCTTGTCAACTGGCATGATCAGTACAAATCCTCAGTCCAGCTGGGGAGTGTTTGGCACATTATCAGTTGACAGACGCAGCGCCGCGCTCTGCCACTAGGGGCAGACGAAATCACACGGCTTAAGGGTTAAAAAGAGCTTTATATATTATGCTGCCCCAAACTGTCTGCGCCTGTGTTGATGACCCACTTTCTCCTCAGGTGTGCCTGTAAGCAATTTTGCGGTGCTTTTGGTGGATGGGTGGTCATTGTTGAAATGAAGTGATTGCATCTGTGTTGATCATAATTTTATGTGTTGTTAGTAGATCACTGGCAAAAATTGGCCACTCCCTTAGGTGCTATGTCTAATTTGCACTGCCTTCGTAAATCTGCCTAATAAAAGTGAATCTTCATTGGAACGTCCATTATGACACAGTCTGAAGCACATGCCACAATCGGCACAAACATTTTTATCTGAGCTCAGAGTCAAGCTTCTGCCATGACCTTGCCAGTCTCTGACCAGAACCTGAAAACCTTCCTTACCTCCTCAGCATCAGTTTGGGGTTCTTGGCCACATATTGTTCCACTAGGTCATTGAGCAGCGTCTTTAGGATGTCTGTGAAGTATTCCAGTTTGCCATGCAGGGCAACGGTCAACAGCGAGGCCACGTAGGCCCGGTCTCTGGGTGAGAAAGTCCGCTGGACCTCAAGAGTGTGAATGAACTACAGAAACATAATGGTTTTACAGTATGTCAGTATATAAGCAGCTCTTTAGGTACATTGATTCTAAGCTCACTGACCTTGGTGAGAAACAGTTTACTGTTGAGCAGGTTGGACAGCTGGACCAGGCCCTGCTCCACTGTCTGCCTTCGACTCTCGGGGATGTCCAGATCTCGTCTCAGTGGTGACTCCTGGTGGCCTGGGAAGAAAATGCGTTCGGCGTACGCTCGGTAATCCAGGAAGGGAATTCCTGAACCCACCAGATCACTGGACATGTCCATCATCTCTGTCATCAGGTCTGAACAGGACATAAAATACTCAGTTAGGCTGGTTTTTGATTGAAGTGATGAATTCTCTCAAAGAGAAGAGGGTTGGACCTGTGAACTCCTTTTTACAGCGGTCTCGAACACTAGTCTCTAGGTTCTCCAGCTGGATCTGAACCTTCTTATAGTCCCTCATGGCCTGTTTGCTCTTCCTCCTGAAGTGAAAACCACATTCAGGTAAGGACATGAAGGTCATGTTTATATCATGTCAGAATTAAACACACATTTACCTGTAGATGAGCACTATGATGAGAACAATGAGGGCCACGATGGAGGCTCCCACCCCGACACCAACCTGAGCCTCCAGGGGAAACGTGGACTGTGGCTGATTGTCATACTGAACTCTGCCCAGGGAGAAGTTCAGATTCCCCATCTTCACCTGGTGACCACAGTTACAGATTCTTACGCTGAGGTTGATATATTCTAAACAAGAGCTGAGTCTAGGTTGATTTCTGTTGTAATCCAACAGTGCCAGTTGTATTGTGTTATACTGAAAGTCAACTTGAATGCCCCTCTGCCCCATCACTTCATATTGGACAGGACAAAATATAAATGGTGTTTCAAAAAATTACTTAGACAAGTGATTGGAAAACGTAACCCAAGACTGCTCACAGTGAATTCAGGTAGGCTTTCCATCCCATCCTGCTTCTTCCCAGCTGTGACCGACGGCTGCTGGGCTGGGGGTTCACAATACAGGTGGTTGTGTGTTAAGGTTTTCACCAAACACACACCGTCCCCGATCCGAGCCACCACCTCATTCTTGTCAATGGCCAGATCCAGGTATTCCCCCTGGGAGACGAGACAAACACTGAGACTTTTAGAGAAGATACTTCTTTGAGGGTGAGTAATTTAGAAGTTTTGGTTGCCCACCTCCACTGAAATGATGCTGCCCGGTTTGTGGTGGTATGGCTTGCTGGGGTCATTCCGGTTCAGCTGGTGGAGCGTGGGATCACGTACATAGCTGAACTCCTCGCCGCCCACGCTACTGAAGTCAAAGTGGAGGCTGTCCAGCAGGAAGTGAACTTTAACCCTGGCCCTGCTGGCCTCCAGACCCACAGCTGGGGTTGGGCACAGGATGAGGGAGGAGCTGTTCACGGTGCAGCGGGACTCATACTGAGGGGAGCACAGGAACAGTTAATGTACACCAGGGAGGGTTTAGTGGAGGAAACATCTGATGAAACTCACCTGCTTGACGTGGCAGAGTCTCCCCTTGGGACAGTCCGCATCTGGCACAATCCTCCTCCACCTCTTTGCCAGACCCTGGTGTCGTCTTTTGTGTCTTTTCACAGTGCTCCTTCTCCTCCTGGGAGGGAGGCTGTCTGGAGGACTCAGGGTGACCCTCATTTTGGGCTCTTGGACCACATCCAGGTTCTGACCCATGATTGTGATAATTCTGCCTCCGCTGTGGAGGACAGAGATGAAGAAGAGGATGATGACTGCGGTGGTTTTGTGTGGATGTATTGGATATGAGGGAGCAAAGATTCAAACCAGAAAAGGGAAATAAAATGGAAATTTCACTTTTTCAATTCCTTTGTGAATGAATTTGGGTATCTGGGGTGGCTACAACTAATATGGAAAAAAAAATAAAATAAAAACACAACCACGTCACTTTGGAATGACACCACCCTCTCAGCTTTATCTGCACCCATTTTAATGACATTTCCCAGTGAGCCCCCAATCCCACACAACTACAGTTAGCTCAGCAGAGCAACTGTGGTTTTATGACTATTTTCTATTTATTCTATTCACCACTAGACATCAGTGTTCCCAGCATGTTCATTAATCCACAGCTGATTGTACATCCTGCATCATTCTGGCTTATTTAGTTGTATTTTAGCTGGGATGGTCCAGAAGATTATACTGTTACCCGAGTTGAGTTAGCGGAGTTAGCTCAGTAGAGTCTCCACTATTTTATATATATTAAATCCAACCCACTAGACATCTGCGTTCACAGCTCTTTGGTGCCTACTAAAACACGGAATGGCCAGTATGGTATGGAATGTTCCGTACATGGCCCATACGGAACATGTTCCATATGGGACTGGTCCTGCCTGTCAGTTCTATGTCACTGTGCCCTCATCATTAGCTGCAGTCCGCACTTAGCATGTCCCATACATAACAAGTGTAAATAAATGCAAATGCAGTTATTAATAAGTAAATAAATAAATGCAATAAGAAATTAAGGAACAAACCATAAGTAGAAATGATACAGAAACTTCAGAGCTCGTCTCACTCTTCAGTGTGTTGGCACTTGTATCAAAACACTAATGTCACGTGATCGATGAGGTCCAAAGCTTCAGACGTCATCGCTGCTTCATGCTTCATTGTTTCAATACGTTCAAGTATTCCTGAGCCCATGTGATAATATCCTTTACAGAATGATGTCAGTTTTTAAAGCAGTACCACCTGAGGGACCAAATGTCACGGGCATTTACTGTTTGTTTTCAGCCTTGTTGCTTATGTGCAGAAATTTCTCCAGAATCTCTGAATCTTTTGATGATATTACGGATTGTAGACGATAAAACCCCTAAATTCGCAATTGTATGTGGAGAAAGGTTTTTCTTAAACTGTTGGACTGTTTTCCCTCATAGATGTTCACAAAGTGGTCAACCTCGCCCCATCCTTTCTAGTGAGTGATTGAGCCTTTTGGGGATGCTCCCTTTATACGTGACACTCACCTGTTTCCAATTAACCTGTTCACCTGTGGAATGTTCTAAAAAAAAGTGTTTTTTGAACTTTCCTCAACTTTCCCAGCCTTTTCATTGCCCCTGTCTCGGCTTTTTTCAAATGTGCTGCACACATCAAATTCAAAAAGTAAACATTTGCAACAAAACAAAGTTGTCTTTGTAGTGTATTCAACTGAATATGGGTTGAACAGGACTTTTATTATTAAATCATTGTATTTTTTTTTTTTTTTTTTTTTTTTTACGTTTTACACAACATCCCAACTTCACCAGACTTGGGGTTGTAAAAAGTTGCAAAACAGTTTGCACACAGATTTTATGGTCAGTTTTGTTGTAAAAGTTCTTAAAGTGACACTCCGGCAAAAATCAAGTACTTTCTGTTGTTAACATGTCTGCTTATTTGGACAGAATGTAGGATCCTGGGTTCAATCCCAGCCCCCGACCAACAGTGGTCTGTGTGGAGTTTGCATGTTCTCCCCGTGTCTGCGTGGGTTTACTCCAGGATTTCTCTGGTTTCCTCCCACATGCCAAAAACATGCAAGTTAGGTTAACTGGCATCAAACTGGGGATTCTAAATTGTCCTTAGGTCTGACTGTGAGAGTGAATGGTTGTCTGTCTCTCTGTGTTGGCCCTGCGATGGACTGGTGATCTGTCCAAGGTGTACCCTGCCTCTCGCCCAAAAATGCCGGGATAGGCTCCAGACGCCCCCGCGACCCAAAAAGAATTAAGTGGAAGAAGATGGACGGATGGTTTCTAGCTACGTCAGTATTCCTGCTTAGCCTGATTGGTTATAACATTAACCAATCAGACGGATACTCTTGGCTACCTTGGGGGAAGAGGGAGGAGCGGAGGAGTGGCAGGATTGAGGCAAAGGGGGATGAAGGTGTCTGTTTTGCAGAGCAAAGCGGTGGAGGAGGAGGTGACCAATTACATGTAGGGGTAGGAGCAGAAAGACAGCAGAGAAAGGCGGTGGGGGGGGGCATTTGAATGTGGCTGTGCCAGACCACGGTCTCAGCGGAGGGGTGCCCTGCAGGCCCCTAATTAGAATATTCATAGATCCATGCATACTTAAGTAGATGAAAGATTTAAAATCTCTTTCCAAGCAATTCTAAGGCAATGAAAGTTTTTCTCTGGGTAAAAAACCACAATATACTATTCTGGGCAATACATATTTGTTTTTGAGGTGGTTTTAGAGTTGCCAGAGAGCACCTTTAAACAGTTGCTAGTTTTCATTATGAAGCAAACCAAAAAGAACTTTAGCAACATGTGTTAGAGTGCTTAAAACTGCAAATGCTTAAAACTATTTCACAGCTGTTTGCGGAAAAATATGTTCACAAAACATATTCAAAATTTTTTTGGCGATGAGAGAAACTGTTGCCCACTTTAGAAACTGTTGGCGAACTGTTTGGTAACCTTTTATGAATGATGACTAAACCCAAAAAGTGCAACGCTCATGAACATTCCTGGGGAACTGGGGTTAGCGAGACATAATACAACCATTTGCAAATGTTTATACAGTAAGTATTTTGCAAGCCTTTGCAACTGTTAGGGGAAGAATACATTCGCACAACAATTCTGAACAGATTCAAAATTTTGTAGTGACAAGAAAAACTGTTAGCAGACTGTCCCGCAACCTTTTAGGAACCCTGACAAAACTCAACAACCACCAAGTTCATGAATGTTCGTTGCTCCGTGACATAGAGACTTCCACTGGCACACATTCCACTGGCACCTCAATCTCGCCAGCCAATCATACAGCATGACTCTAGCCACCAAATAATAGGTCTTTCAAACTCATACCAGTTAGTCTTTTCTGTGTCCCTACTAAGAACAGGAAAAATACATAGTGCTGCTTTAAATAAACAGGGACTAAAACTGATCGTGAGAGAGACACACATTTCATTAAGGCGTCTGGCAATGGTGTCAACATGTGGGGAAAAAGGCACAATATATCCCATTTAAGATAATACTGATATTATGTGGTGTTTTTTAAAAATATTCTTTATCCAGTAATGAAACTGACACACTGCCATTCCATTCCTTTATATTTATGCACATGTTGAATATGCATTAAAGAATTCAGGAATGGAAACACATCATAATCACATTACCTTAAGATGAAGCTGAATAAAGCACCACAGTAATGTGGTGTGCTTCTGTTCTATATAAAAATGGCAACTGATCTAAAGAGATGATGTGGTACATTTGGACGGATAAAGAAGCAACCCTTTTCCTGGATTTAAATCACAATAGTAAAATAAAAGCCATGCTATAGTTTTCCGACACAAAGGACTTTGCTTACACTTTCATTTAGTGTTTTACTACCGATGCAGGACTACACAGAATGTGACATCACCCAGGAGGTGGTTGCTGTTCTCGTAGCCCAAAATACTTTAGTGAACAATCACATTTATTTTCAAGAAGATAAAGTGAAATTCTGGATTAACTTTAAATGGTAAAACAAAAAGATAAATGGATTCATGGGTGCACCTGAGGAAGCTTCTGGATGGAGTAGCCATGGTGATGTTGGGGTTGGATGTGTAATGATAGACGACACCCTGCAGGTGGCGCTCGGCTCCACCAAACCTCACAGTGATGCTGTGCTTGCCCGTCCGGTTGCTGCCTCTGGTCAGACAGCTGATGTGATCCTCCTGGATGTGGAGCCTGAGCGGACGGAGGCATTTTGTTTACATTTCAACCTACAAACTTAAACGTTTTAGAAAACAGCGTGTTAGAACACAGTGGCTACAACAGGGGAGTCCTTAGGATTCTGAAATACATTTAATCAAAGTGTTTGTACACATTTACATGATGCAAACATACTTTGTCTTCCTCTTGCCTTGTATCGGTTATCGTCTTTATCTCCTCTCTTTTCTCCCCTTTTCCTTTCTTTGTCTTTCTTCTCTACCCCCATTTCATTACTATTATGGCGCGCATTTAGGGCGCATATATGGTATGCATGTACGGTATGCATTTTCCCTCACATATATTTAGTAGGCATGACGGTGCATACTCTGGAGGCTTCACGTCTAAACGGCCAAGAAGACCTGACCTGGCAGAGACCTCGGGAGGTGTGAAGTGGTTTCTTGAGAGACGGGAAGTCAGAGAGAATGTCCCAGCAGGAGCCCCCGAGGCTGAGGAGTTGAGAGACAATGGAGACGCCACGGAGCCTCGGAGGCTCTGTGTTTACTGAAGGACTGTGGGTTGGGGATGTGATATTTGATGTTGGGGGTTTTGTGTCTCTGGAGAGTATAAGAGCTGTGAAGAATGATTGTTCTGCCTCTTTGCTGAGATACTTTGCTTGATAGAGGATGTAGACTCACAATAAACCTTTCCTGAGAAATAAACTCAGTCTCGTTTGTGAAAGTCATCCTCTACACTGGTGACCTACGACAAACCATGGCCGGTGGCGGCGAGCTTTCCGTGCCGGACTCTTCAAGGGCCAACCGGGTTAACGCAGCTACCACACTACAGCTGCCCGATTTCTGGCAACATAACCCGCGCTCCTGGTTTACCACTGTGGAGGCGCAGTTCCACCTTCGGGGAATCTCAGCGGACGCAACAAAATTCTACCATGTCGTCGCGAAGCTGGACAGCCTCACAGTGCAGCGGGTGGGGAGCCTGACCAACCACCCGCCCCAAGACGACAAGTATGGCGCACTGAAAGCCGCCCTCATTCGAGCCTTCACTCCCTCGCTGGGAGAGCGAGCAGAGAAGCTCCTGGCGCTGACAGAAGGGGAAGCAGACAGGCCGGCAGATCTGATGGCGAAGATGATGAGCCTGAGAGGCGAGGATGACGACAGCTTTATCTTCACCCACCTCTTTCTCAGAACGCTACCGCCAGCAGTGAGAGTCACCCTGGCCAGCTCACAGCTACTCAACAACCGTGACTACCACGAGCTGGGCCAGGAGGCGCAGCGGCTCATCGACGCCCATAGACGGCACGCAGCCACAACGGCAGAAGCAGAGCTGAACGCACCCCCGCGAGACGAGGGGAGACCAGAGGCTGCAGCACCGGATCCACTGACGTCGGCAGCGGCAGAGGCCAGGAGAAGCGGAGCTGACAACACCCTCTGTTTCTACCATCGACGCTTCGCCGAGAGAGCGCGCAGATGCGCCCCACCGTGCCGATACCAGCGCCAGGGAAACGCCAAGACCGAGAGCCGGTAGCAGCTGCGACTCTCGGCACGAAGAACAAGCTGCTTTTCGTGACAGACGCAAATTCAGGGAAAGAATTCCTGGTGGACACAGGCTCCCAGCTAAGTTTTGTCAAGCCTGCCTACGCGGACATGCTGACGCCTGCCAGCGGACCCCTGGTGTTAGCGGCGAACGGCTCCACGATCAAAACCTATGGGGAGAAGACGCTCCTCCTATCCCTCCACGGCCACACCTTCGAGTGGACCTTCGTCGTAGCTGCAGTTAGCAACAACATGCTAGGTGCTGACTTTTTATGCTCAAACAGTTTATTAGTTGATCTTGCTAATAGACGTATTGTAAATGCACTGTCTTTCTACTCTATCTCCTGCACAGCTCGGGTGGCCCTGCCTTCTGCACATCCCAATGTCACAGCTGCGGGTGGTAAGTTTCATGCACTACTCAACCAGTTTCCAGCACTCACGGTCCCAACATTTTCAGCGTCAGTTGCCAAACATGGGGTCGAGCATTTCATAACTACCTCTGGCCCCCGTTTTTGCAAAAGCTCGGTGCTTGGACCCAGCTAAACTGGCCATCGCGCGCGAGGAATTCACCAACTTGGAAAAACTGGGCATTGTTAGACGCTCGAACAGCTCTTGGTTGTCACCCCTGCACATGGTACCCAAGGCTGACGGCTCGTGGCGCCCTTGCGGTGATTTCCGCAGATTAAATAATGCTTCAGCACACGACCGCTACCCGATTCCGCACATCCAGGATTTTTCGGCACATTTGGCGGGGGCGCGCATCTTTTCCAAAATAGTTTGGTGCGCGGTTATCACCAAGTCCCAGTCCGCGCGCAAGACATACCCAAAACGGCAGTTATAACCCCTTTCGGGCTTTTTGAGTTTTTGCGCATCCCTTTCGGCCTCAAAGACGCCGCGCAGACGTTCCAACGCATGATGGATGCAGTACTGCGCGGCCTCCCTTTTGTGTTCGCTTATTTGGATGATATTTTGGTAGCCAGTGCATCCGAAGTCAAACACGAACGCCACCTCACAGCTGTTTTTCAGAGGCTGACAGAACACGGGCTGATAATTAACCCAGCGAAATGCCAATTCGGGGTAGCGCAAATCGATTTTTTGGGGCACCGCGTGTCTCCAGAAGGCGCGGTCCCGCTGCCTGATAAAGTGCGCGCGATAACGGATTTCCCCCAACCGCAGACAGTTAAGGCACTGCAAGAATTTTTGGGGATGGTCAATTTTTATAACCGCTTCCTCCCCAACGCGGCACGGCTCATGCACCCATTGTACGCTGCACTAAAGAAGCAAAAACCTGCAACTAAGGTCGAGTGGTCCCCGGACCGGGAGCGCGCTTTCTCACAGGTCAAATCGGCCCTCGCGAACACTGCGTTATTGGCACACCCAGTGCCAGCAGCTCGCATGGCGCTAACCACGGATGCTTCCGACGTGGCAATGGGGGCGGTTGTCGAGCAACTGGTAGCAGGGAGCTGGCAACCACTTGCATTTTTCAGCAAAACATTGAGCGATAACGAGCGTAAATACAGCGCGTTTGATAGGGAGCTTTTAGCCCTGCATTTGGCCATCCGCCACTTCCAGTTCTGGTTGGAAGGGCGCCGTTTCACCGCGTTTGTAGACCACAAACCATTAACATTTGCAATGGCTAAAATTTCAGAGCCTTGGTCGGGCCGACAACAGAGACAGCTGGCCGCGATTTCGGAGTTTACCACCGACATTCAACACGTGGCGGGCAAACACAATATAGTGGCAGATTGTCTCTCGCGCGCAGTTGCACTGCCAGGCCCCCAGGGGGCAGACTCGGCAGCTGTAGACTCGGGCCAGGCTTGCAGCGCGGAAGCGCTCACAGCCCCGGTCTGCGTTGGGTTAGATTATGCAGCCATGGCCGCCGAGCAGGTTAATGATGAGGACGTGCGCGTGCTCCAGTCTGGGCCAACAGGGCTAAGGCTGGAGCACAGGGTGCATCAAAGAGGTATGCCCCCCCTAACCTGCGATATCTCCACGGGGCGCCCCCGCCCCGTGGTCCCAGCTGCGTGGTGTCGCCGCGTTTTTGACTTAATACATTCGCTGGCACATCCGGGCGTTCACGCGTCGATCAAAATGGTGGGAGAGAAGTTTGTTTGGCCGGGGCTGCGTAAACAGGTCAAAGAATGGGCCGCAGCCTGCGCAGCGTGTCAAAGAGCAAAGGTACACAAGCACACGCGGGCCCCTCTAGAACCTTTTCACAACCCAGCCAAACGCTTCGACCATGTGCATGTCGACTTGGTGGGACCCCTCCCGCTGTCACAGGGGTTCACACACCTTCTAACTATGGTGGACCGCACTACGCGCTGGCCAGAGGCGATTCCCCTGGCGTCAACCACAGCAGCAGATGTTGTGCGCGCTTTTTTAACGGCTTGGGTCGCGCGCTTTGGAGTCCCGTCAGACATAACGTCTGACAGAGGACCCCAATTTGTTTCCGAGCTCTGGTCATCCATGGCACTCAGCCTGGGGGTGAAAATTCATCGCACAACTGCGTATAACCCCCAGGCCAACGGTTTGCGCGAACGCTTTCACCGGTCATTGAAAGCAGCCCTCATAGCGGCTCTCACGGACACAAATTGGGTTGATAAGCTTCCATGGGTTTTATTAGGGTTGCGTTCAGCACCTAAGGAAGATTTGCAAGCCTCTCCGGCCGAGCTAGTCTTCGCTCAACCTCTCCGGTTACCCGGAGAATTCCTTCCTGAGAACCCCGCACCAGATCGCCCCCCCGCTCAGCTGCTGCAGAGCGACGCGGGATCAAACACCCTCCCCGGTCCAGTTCATCACAGTTTTCCACGCGTTTTTGTGCCTAAAGCCTTAAAGAATGCAGAATTCGTCTTTGTTAGACACGACGCACAGAGGTTAGGTTTAAGACCACCTTATGATGGACCGTTCAGAGTGTTAGAAACCGGGGAAAAGCATTTTTTGCTCGATTTGGGAGACAGGAGGGAATTAGTCTGCATTAACAGACTCAAACCTGCTTTTGTGTTAGCTGATGAACAGGTGCAAGTAGCCAGGGCCCCCCGTCGTGGCAGGCCACCGGGGAGACACTCTGCTAAGCTTTCACAACGATGTGCTAATGACTCTGATCCACAGATGCAAGAGACAGCCACAGGCAGAGCGAGACCTGCTCACAGCAGATATGGCAGGAGGTTGAAGCCCAAGCAGTTGGATGTGTGATATGTTGTGCCAATTTTTTTTTTGTTCTGTGTGATATGTCATGATTCTATGCATCTGGGGTGTAAGTTGTCCTTATTTAGACGTTTAGGGGGGGGTTATATGGCACGCATTTAGGGCGCATATATGGTATGCATGTATGGTATGCATTTTCCCTCACATATATTTAGTAGGCATGACGGTGCATACCCCCCTCATGGATCGTCACCTTATCGTGGTGGGGGGGTTTGCGTGCCCCAGTGATCCCAGGAGCTATGTTGTCCGGGGCAATTTGCCTCTGATAGGGTCTCCCAAGACAAACTGGTCCTGGGTGAAGGGCCAGACGAAGAACGATCCAACAGACTCTCATGATAAATTGTATATCAAGGATTCAGTGTACCCCGCCCGGTATGGGGTTACCGGGGCCCCACCCTGGAGCCAGGCCTGGGGGAGGGGCTCGAAGGCTAGCGTCTGGTGGCCGGGTTTCCACCCATGGGACCCGGCCGGGCTCAGCCCGAAGGAGTTACATGGGTCCGCCCTCCAGTAGGTTCACCACCTGCAGGAGGGATCATGGAAGTCCGGTGCTATGTGGATTAGGTGGCAGTCAAAGGCGGAGACCTTGGCGGACTGATCCCAAGCTTTCTAAACTGGCTTTTGGTACGTGGAATGTCACCTCTCTGGTGGGGAAGGAGCCTGAGCTGGTGTACGAGATTGAGCGATACCGGCTAGATATAGTCGGCCTCACCTCAACACACAGCTCCGGTTCCGGAACCAGTCTCCTGGAGAGGGGCTGGAGCTTGGCCTTTTCTGGAGTTGCCCCGGGCGAGAGGCGACGAGCAGGGGTAGGTATTCTTGTATCGCCCCACCTTGCTGCCTCTATATTGGAGTTTTCCCCGGTGGACGAAAGGGTTGCTTCCCTGCGCCTTCGGGTTGGGAAACGGGTCCTGACCATCATTTGTGCCTATGCACCAAATGATGTTTCAGAGTACCCACCCTTTTTGGAGTCTGTGACTGGGGTGCTGGAGGGTGCTCCTCCTGGAGACTCCATTGTCCTACTGGGGGACTTCAATGCGCACGTGGGCAACGACAGTGAAACCTGGAGGGGGGTGATTGGGAGGAACGGCCTGCCCGATCTGAACCCGAGTGGTGTTCAGTTATTGGACTTCTGTGCTAACCACAGTCTGTCTATAACGAACACCATGTTCAAGCATAAGGGTGTCCATATGTGCACCTGGCACCAGGACACCCTAGGCCGCAGGTCGATGATCGATTTTGTTATCGTATCATCAGACCTGCGACTGTATGTCTTGGACACCCGAGTAAAGAGAGGTGCAGAGCTGTCAACTGATCACCACCTGGTGGTGAGTTGGATCCGATGGCAGGGGAGGAAGCCATTCAGACCTGGTAGACCCAAACGTATAGTGAGGGTGTGCTGGGAGCGTCTGGCTGAGGCCCCTGTCCGGGAGGTCTTCAACTCCCACCTCCGGAAGAACTTCAACCACATTCCGAGGGAGTCTGGAGACATGGAGTCTGAATGGGCCATGTTCTCCACCTCTGTTGTTGAAGCGGCAGCCCAGAGCTGCGGCCGCAAGATGGTCGGTGCATCTCGTGGTGGCAACCCCCAAACCAAGTGGTGGACACCAGTGGTGAGGGGGGCCATTAAGCTGAAGAAGGAGTCCTATCAAGCTTGGTTGGCTTGTGGGACTCCCGAAGCAGCTGAGGTGTACCGGCAGGCCAAGCGGAGTGCAGCTCGGGTGGTTGCTGAAGCAAAAACCCGGGTATGGGAGGAGTTCGGTGAGGCCATGGAACAAGACTTTCGGTCGGCTTCAAAGAGATTCTGGCAAACTGTTCGGCGGCTCAGGAGGGGAAAGCAGCTCCCCGTCCACACTGTGTATGGTGCGGATGGGACACTGTTGACTTCAACTGGGGATATCGTCGGGTGGTGGAAGGAATACATCGAGGATCTCCTCAATCCCACTGATATGCCTTCCACAGAGGAAGCAGGGTTTGGGGACGAGGGGGATGACTCGCCTATCACAGGGGCTGAGGTCGCCAAGGTGGTTAAAAATCTCCTTGGTGGCCGGGCCCCGGGGGTGGACGAGATTCGCCCCGAGTACCTCAAGGCCCTGGATGTTGTTGGGTTGTCATGGTTGACACGCCTCTGCAACATTGCGTGGAGGTCGGGGGCAGTGCCTTTGGCATGGCAAACTGGGGTGGTGGTTCCTCTCTTCAAAAAAGGGGACCGGAGGGTGTGCTCCAACTTTAGAGGGATCACACTCCTCAGCCTCCCTGGGAAGGTCTATGCCAAGGTACTGGAGAGGAGAGTCCGGCCGTTGGTCGAACCTCGGATTCAGGAGGAGCAATGTGGTTTTCGTCCTGGCCGTGGCACATCGGACCAGCTCTTTACCCTCTCGAGAATTCTTGAGAGTTCGTGGGAGTTTGCCCAACCAGTTTACATGTGTTTTGTGGACTTGGAGAAGGCATTTGACCGCGTCCCTCGTGGATTTTTGTGGGGGGTGCTTCGGGAGTATGGGGTATCGGGCTTGTTGTTACGAGCTATTCGGTCTCTGTACGACCGTTGTGAGAGTTTAGTTCGCATTGCCAACACTCGGTTGGAGTCATTCCCAGTGAGAGTTGGACTCCGCCAGGGCTGCCCTTTGTCACCGGTCCTGTTCATAATTTTTATGGACAGGATTTCTAGGCGCAGCCAGGGAATGGAGGGCGTCATGCTTGGTGACCACAGGATCTCATCTCTGTTGTTTGCAGATGATGTTGTCCTGTTGGCTTCATCCAGCAATGACCTACAGCTCTTGCTGGGACGGTTTGCCGCTGAGTGTGAAGCGGCTGGGATGAGAATCAGCACCTCCAAGTCCGAGTCCATGGTCCTCAGCCGGAAAAAGGTGGATTGTCCTCTCCGGGTTGGGGACAGGCTCCTGCCCCAAGTGGAGGAGTTTAAGTATCTTGGGGTCTTGTTCACGAGTGAGGGGAAAATGGAGCGAGAGGTCGACAGACGGATTGGAGCAGCATCTGCAGTGATGCGGACGTTGTACCGGTCTGTTGTGGTGAAGAGGGAGCTTAGTTCTAAGGCAAAGCTGTCGATTTACCAGTCAATCTACGTTCCTACTCTCACCTATGGTCACGAGCTTTGGGTAATGACCGAAAGAACGAGATCGCGGATACAAGCGGCTGAAATGAGCTTTCTCCGTAGGATTGCTGGACTCACCCTCAGAGATAGGGTGAGGAGCTCAGTCATTCGGGAGAGGCTCAGAGTAGAACCGCTGCTCCTCCACATTGAAAGGAATCAGTTGAGGTGGTATGGGCATCTGATTAGGATGCCTCCTGGACGCCTCCCACTTGAGGTGTTTCAGGCACGTCCCACTGGGAGGAGACCCCGGGGCAGACCCAGGACTCGGTGGAGAGACTATGTCTCCCAGCTAGTCTGGGAACGCCTTGGTATCCCCTCTGAAGAGCTGGAGCAGGTGGCTGGGGAGAGGGAAGTCTGGGCTTCTCTGCTTGAACTGCTGCCTCCGCGACCCGGACCTCCGGAAAAGCGGTAGAAGATGGATGGATGGATGGATGGACGGTGCATACTCTGGAGGCTTCACGTCTAAACGGCCAAGAAGACCTGACCCGGCAGAGACCTCGGGAGGTGTGAAGTGGTTTCTTGAGAGACGGGAAGTCAGAGAGAATGTCCCAGCAGGAGCCCCCGAGGCTGAGGAGTTGAGAGACAATGGAGATGCCAAGGAGCCTCGGAGGCTATATGTTTACTGAAGGACTGTGGGTCGGGGATGTGATATTTGATGTTGGGGGTTTTGTGTCTCTGGAGAGTATAAGAGCTGTGAAGAATGATTGTTCTGCCTCTTTGCTGAGATACTTTGCTTGATAGAGGATGTAGACTCACAATAAACCTTTCCTGAGAAATAAACTCAGTCTCGTTTGTGAAAGTCATCCTCTACACTATTCCCTTATTTCCATCTTTCTTCTGCTCTTCTATCATCATCATCATCTTTCTTCTTCCTCCCCCTTCTTATCCTTTCTCATCCTCAATTTTCAACCAACTCTGAAAATAGTTGAGCGATAGAAGACTTCTGGGTCTGCCTAATGCCATCACTCTTCCAGGCCGTACTGGCTACTTTGCACTGCTGCTATCCACACATCACATCAAACACTGATTAATTGACTTGACACTTAATTTTATTTCTTTAAAAATGTGTGATGTTCAGATTTGTCCCAACATGTGAGCCTTCTTGTAGCTGTGACACTTTGACATGATAGAATGGGGGGCTTGCCTGGGATTGGGACCCAAAACCTCTTGAAATTGTAACTTCTTAAACTGGGGTCATGGAAAAATGAGGGCACAGCTGGTTTCTGACTCGAGACGTAACACACTTGCAACACTTTGTGTCTGTGTTGTGACGAAACGGGGGCTAGTCCAGGGTTTCTATATGGCAACATCTTATAATTGCAATACTTTGTGCCTGGGTCATGATAGAATGGGCGCTTGTCCAGGATTTGGACAGAAAAACTTTTTGCAATGACATTTTCCTAAGAGTGGGTCATGACAAAAAAGCCTGACCCAAAACGTCTTGGAATTGCTACACTTTACTACACAGCCAAGACAAAATGGGGGCCAGTTCGGGATGCTAAGCTGGGAATTACAACATTTATGGGCTTGGTCATGACATAATGAAGACTTTTCCAGGATTCAGACCTGACACCACTTGCAACTGCAACCTATGTAGAAGTATTTACTGTGTCTACGTATCACACATTGAGTTTTAAAGCTTTTCTAGCGATTAACTCATCTTTATTTAAATGACCCATTAGAGGAGCTTACACCATGCTGGGAATTCCTCCGATTAGGACGCTGACTTCACTCGGGTGTCCTGTCCTCAGGCTCAGACCCCTGATGGTGACGGATGAGCCCCCTGCTTTGGGCCCTCTGTGGGGGAAGATGGAGCTCAGTACGGGATCCTGGAGACAGAGTGAAGGAGAGATTTGGGAAAAAAGTCAGATCAGTTACTCAATAGTGAGTGGGTGATTTAATAAAAAAACACAAAATAAAAAAATAATAAATAAAAAAAACACAGTGGCACTCTAGGAAAGGATTGTAGGTTTAAGATGAGTGAGCGGGTTTCAGTAACACTTGTGCCATAGGCCAAATTATGCAAAAAAGTCACAAATTTATGAGAAAAAAATGTGAAAATTTATATTAAAAAAGTGACAAATTTACAAAAGAATTAGTAGCAAATTTATGAGGAAAAGGGTCACAAATTTACTATAAAAAAGTCACAAATTTATGAGAAAAAAAAGTGAAAATTTGGGAGAAATGTTACAATTTTACAAGAAAAAACTGTAAAAAATTAGAAAAAGTTGCAAGTTAACAAAAAAGTAGCAAATGTATGAGTAAATAAATTGATTTTGATTTATGAGAAAAAAGCCCCAAATTTTGATATTTTTTTTTTGTGTACTTTATTGATCCCCAGAGGGGAAATTGAGAACATCCACCTGGATGGATGAAGCAGCCACGATACGGTGCCATCCCTTTACCATTCACACATTCACACCTAGGGCCACTTTTAGAGTCTCCAATTAACCTAACCTGCCTGTTTTTGGCTGTGGGAGGAAACCGGAGAACTCCTGGAGTAAACCCACGCAGACACCGGGAGAACATGCAAACTCCACCCAGATCACTGTTAGTCAGGGGCTGGGATCGAACCAGGGATCCCACGGCCAAGGATGAGTTGCTGTGCTGCCGCAGTGCTAACCACTGCGAAAAGTGGTAAGTTTACAGTAAAAAGAAGTTCCAAATTTACAAGAAAAATGTTGCAAATTTATGGGAAAAACTCACAAATTTACAAGAAAATAGCAAATTTTTAAGGACAAAAATATCAAATTTATGAGGAAAAAACTGCAAGATTACAGTAAAAAAATGGCAAATTTACGAGAAAGTTTCAAGTTTTCAAGAAAAAAATTATCAAATTAGGGGGAAAAGTCACAAATTTACAAGAAAATAGCAAACTGATGAGAAAATAAGTTGAAACTAGGTAAACAGGTAAAGTCCATGTGGGCAAACACAGATGGGGCCCACATGGAATCCATGGACAAACCCACATGGGACCCATAAGACAGCCCAGTTTACAGTCATGTGAAAAAATAAGGACACACTCTGTGTGTGTGTGTGTGTGTGTGTGTGTGTGTGTGTGTGTGTGTTAACATATTTGGACATGTGGATATTTAATATCATTGTAAAAAATACTGGGAGATTCCTGTAATACAATTAAACAATTAAAAACGAATTAAAGACTTCTTTTTCAAAATTTCTGTAAAATGTAATTCTAAACAAATAGTGAGGAATAAATTACGGTACCCCCATCTTTTTTTAGGACACCCCCACATTCATTCCCACTTAAAATGGCTAAAATAAATGTTAAAAAATGAAAATAAAAACAAAAACAAGGTCAAACATAAATATGTGAACATTTCTTAATAAAGAACTGAAAATTTAAAGGGGTGTCCAAATTTTTTCACATGACTGTAACCTTTGCTGGGGACCACATGGGTATGCTGGCTGGGGGAGTACAATAAATTTGCTGAATAAAACATGGAGAGTTAGTGTTACCCTAAATTCTGTGACCCATCAGAATCTGGCACCTCCTCACTTTGTCTGCTTAATGAATAACTCAAACATTAAAATAATTTTGGGGAGTTCTAGTCCCCTCCATGGATCGCCACCTTATCGTGGTGGAGGGGTTTGAGTGCCCGAATGATCCCAGGAGCTATGTTGTCGGGGGCATCGTTCCCCTGGTAGGGTCTCTCAAGGCAAACTGGTCCTGAGTGAAGGGTCAGACTAACAGCGGTCCTGTGGTTCTCCATGAGGACCCAGTGTACCTGGGGACCCAGTGTACCTGGGTAGGTACCCAGTGTACCTACCCAGTGTACCTAAGGACCCAGTGTACCTAACGAGGGCACATGGGTCCGCCCTCCAGTGGGCTCACCACCTGCAGGAGGGATCATGGGGATCATGGTGCTATGTGGACTGGGCGGAAGTCTGGGCTACTCTGCCTGGACTGATGCCCCCGTAACCTAGATCCCCGGATAAGCGGTAGAAGATGGATGGATGGGAGTTCTAGTGTCTAATCTAAACACTTCTCATTTTTCAACCACACTTAAGCACACGGTGTTCAACAAGCCTGTATGCAGTCACACGTTCTGCTGGGCCAAAGACTTCCATCTAACTTCGGTATGGAAAACAGAGTTTGTGTATTTACACTTCCTGTTCCCATGGTAAAAAACATCTGACCAATCAGCGAAGAGAAGCTTCTCACATGGTTCTTACGTGACTTGACAAGACTCATTTTGGTCTGCTTTAAATTTTCCCCATGTGAAAGTGAACCAAACCAAGTGGAAAATGATAAAAAAAATAATAAATTCCTCAGCTGATTTGGACTAAAGCAAACGAACTTGTGCATTTTTTTTTGTGCTGTAGTTTACTTTCAACTAATGCTGCACTGATTAGTTGACTGATCAACTAGACAATCAACAGAAAATGAACAGCTAATTTGATAACTGACTAACAGCCTGGGTACTGTTTTCCAACTTGGGGGGGAGGGGGGGTGAAATCACAACTTTTAGAGAAAAACTTGTCATGTTCGCCCCTTCAGGGCAGAAAGAACAACCCCATGTGCTGAATAGTGTTGTGCATTTTAATTAAGAAAAAAATTAACACAAGGTGCTCCAACAAACAAACTGGTGAGCAAAGAAAATAAAGAATTTATACAGAGCACTCCAACAAACTAACTAGCAAGCGAAAAAAGGGTTACTTACAGGGTGATTCACCAGAGCAGACGAAGCTCTGGTGGAGATGAGGGTTGACAATACAATGTAATGCTGAGCACAAGGTGAACAGACTGAGCTTAAGTAATAAGTGAAATAACAACATGAGTGATCACAGGTGTGGATTGACCTGAGCAGGAGAAGGGAACAATAATCACTTATCGGAACCAGCTGATAATAATGAGGGGTGAGGGAGGAGCAGCTAACAGCTTGACAGGTGCCCACACAAACCCGGAAGTCCAACCTGACAGCTGTCAGCCTGTAGAGTAAATGTAAACAAGAACAAATACAGACTAGAAAATAATTATAAATGAAGCAAAACATAGTTAACACAAACTGAAACATAAACAGGCAAATAGAAAGCAGTAACAACTCAAAGAAGGCACCAAAAATACAACAGATAAATATAAATACAGAGAAAAGCCATGAAACTGAGTTTGGGAGAAAGTCCAAACTCAGTTCATGACAGAGCCCCCCTCTCAAAGGGTGGACTCCAGACACCCCAGAGTAACATCAAACAGAACAAAAAAAGAGCCCCCCCCTCGACCCGCCCCTTGGGTCAAGGAGCTCGAAAATTTTGGGGGGCCGACCAGAGTCCCATGCCCAGTGGACAGCATGGTGGAACCACTCTGGTGGTCTGCCGAAGTCCCAGGCCAGCCAGACGGCCAGATGGTAGGAGTCGGGTGGCCTGCCAGAGAATAAGGACCACTCGACCTGGCGGCTCAGTCTTTCTGGCGGCCGGCCAGAGTTCTTTAGCCACCTGCACTGGAGAGGCGGCCCAGGAGGCAGCTCCCCCACCGGGAGACCCAAGGAGGGGGAACCACGATGTCGTCAGGCAGAGCAGGAAGGGGGACCCCAACGGCGTCTAGTAGAGGGGGAAGGGGGACCACAATGGTGTCTGGCTGAAGAGGAGGGAGAACCACGACACCCTCAGTGGTCTCGGACTGGGGAATAGTTGCACCCGCAATGGCTCTGGGCTGGAGCTTGGCAGCACCCTCGGTGGCTCCGGGCTGGAGCACTGCACCCTCGGTGGACCTGGAATGGGCCAACATTGCAAACGCGGTGGACCCGGACTGGGCCAATGTTGCACCCGTGGTGGCCCCTGGGCTGGGGTGTAGCACCCATAGCGGCCCCGCACTGGAGCGCAGTACCCATGTCAGGCAAACGCTGGGGTGCAGCGCCCACGACGGTCCCTGGCTGGGACGCAGCACCCATGGAGACTCAACCTGAAGAGGGACCCACACGACAGCCTCGGGCAGAGGGGAAGCTGCACTCACGGAGGACCAGGCCTGGATCAAATCTGCACCCTTGATGACCTGCAGCGGCGAGCCTGGACCCACAGAGACCTCTCGCGGTGTTGAAACATCTCCGGTGACCCTGGGAGGAAGCTCAGAAATAACACAAGGAGAAGCAGGGTCACCGGCAGCGGCGGAGCCCGGCGAGGTGAGCTCAGGTGCAGCGGACGGCTGCATCTGGCTCTCCTCACCAAGAGCCAGGCAAGATTGCTCTAATACGGAAAGGTGAAAGACCAAAGAGAACACTTGCCTGAGCTCAAGCTCCACCGCTGTCCAGGACTCTGATAATCCAGGCAATGTCATCTCAGGCTCAGCCCTCTGGAGGTCCAGCTCGGTAGCTGACACTGCTGCGGCGACTCCCGCAGCAGGCATGATAGTCATAGCAGTCTTCTTTGCCCCAGCTGCCGTGACCCACACTGGAGGCTCCTCTGACATGGAAGCTGGGGTTTGACTCCGTTCTGGCACCGGAATGGTATCCTCCAGGGCCACGGGCTCCTCCATCATCTGGCGGCTTGGTTCCGGGGCCAGTGGACACTCAGGAAAAAAACAGAGGAGACACGGAGAGGATAGGCGGCCAATGCATGACAGCAGCAGGTGGGGAGAGCTCAGGGGACTGCTTTCCCTGAGCCTCCCCTCTGGGAATCAGACAAGACATTTCATCATGAATTGAAGTTAAATGAAATAAAACGTGCCCGTTTTCCAGGACTTTGATGTTCTCCGCTGTGGTGTGTGGGAAGTCGGCCCTCTCCATGACTCTGGTATGTTTGGGCCCCTCAATGGAATGTGGAGGAACCGCCCCTGGAGTCACGGAGATGGATGTGGCCGGAGAAAACACAGAGGACCTCTGGGCAGTGGGAGGAGTCATCGAGGAGATGGGACTTGCAGCAGCTGGAGAGGATGAATAGGCTGACGTGACAGCCAGCAAAAGAGAACTAGAAAGGGAGACTGCTGCGGGACTTGTCTTGCTCAATGAGGGAGGAGCAGCTGGCGAGGAGAAGCTGGCGTTCGTCCGGTGATCTGGGGCAGGGTGATGGCACCGCCGTGAAGCTGGCAATGTGCATGCTGGAGCTGAAGGAGAGTCGGGCAAAGCGGGAAGGGAGAATATGGCGAGGAGTATGTCAGTAGCCTCCGGGTGATTCCACAGACTGGGGAATGCCTTCATCACCCGTACCGCGCCGTCCCGACTCTCTTGGACTGTCTTGAGAAAATGGGAGGCCTGCGTCAGCGACCAAAAGCCTTCCAGAAAACTCACCGCCTGCCACTCCATGTCGTCCAGGTCGGACATGGTGAGCTCCAACACACCGGTGGGTGAAAAAGCACCAAAAGAAAAAAAAAATGCCCAAACACCACAGCTGGGTTTCACTGGCCGTTACATTTGGTCATGTTCGCCCCTTCGGGGCAGAAAGAACAAGACCATATGCTGAATGGTGTTGTGCATTTTAATTAACAAAAAAATTAACTTAAGGTGCTCCACCAAACAAACTGGCGAGCAAAGAAAATAAAAAAATTATACAGAGCGCTCCAACAAACTAAATGGCGAGCGAAAAAAGGATTGCTTACAGAATAATTCACCAGAGTGGACAAAGCTCTGGTGGAGATGAAGGTTGACAATACAATGAAACATTGAGCACAAGGTGAACAGACTGAGCTTAAGTAATAAGTGAAATAACAACATGAGTGATCGCAGGTGTGGGTTGGCCTAAGCAGGAGAAGAGAACAATAATCAGTTATCGGAACCAGCTGATAATAATGAGGGGTGAGGGAGGAGCGGCTAACAGCTTGACAGGTGCCCACACAAACCCGAAAGTCCAACCTGACAGCTGTCAGCCCGTAGAGTAAATGTAAACAAAACCAAATACAGACTAGAAAATAATTATAGATGAAGCAAAACATAGCTAACACAAGCTGAAATATAAACAGGCAAAAAGAAAGCAGTAACAACTCAAAGAAGGTACCAAAAATACAACAGATAAATATAAATACAGAGAAAAGCCATGAGTTTGGGAGAAAGTCCAAACTCAGTTCATGACAAAACTGGCAAATTTACAAAAAAAGCTTCAAATTTACATTAAAAAAAATCACAAATTTCCTAAGAAAAAGTTGCAAATTTTGAGAAAGGCATCACAGACCAATAAGAAAAAAAGTCAAAACTTAGTGGAATTTTTTTTTTTTTTAAAAAGTATGTGTCCAAATGAGACATCTAATTAAAAAAAAAAAAATCATCAGCTTAATCTGTCACGATAATCAAATAGTTGTTAACTGCAGTCCTAGTTCCAACAGACCAGTCTAATTAAGTCAGAGATGGGCAACTATGTGCCATGGAGGGCCATTCCACTGCAGGTTTTCTGTTCCACCCAGTCTCTTCAGCAGTTGCTTTCTCTAATTAGAAATGCTTGAAGCTCAGCAGTGCAAACACCTGCTGAAGAGACTGGGTGGAACAGAAAATCTGCAGCGGAATGGCCCTCACTGCCCATCCCTTAATTGAGTAAAGCATCATGGGAGCAGCTGTTTTTGGTTATTTGATCTGGTGTTTTTACTCCTGGATAAATGTCAGCGTTTGTGGAAGACCCCTCCACTCAATCAACAACACGTCACAGCTGTTATCAGCTCGCCCCAAATGAGCTGTTTCGGCTCTGAGGTCCTGGATCGTTGCGGTCCACGCCCCTGAGTGATCAGCGTGATCTGGAACTAGCAGCTGAACCAAACTCAGGAGGGAGAGAGTTCAAAGGAAACAGCCACCCCAGAGATCTCTTTGTTATCAAGCATGCCTCTGTGATTGCTGCTGAATATTTACACATGAAGGGACTTTCACTGCTTACTTGGTTTCTGAGGTGGAGTCCAAAAGTAGGGACACCAAATTTTATGTTAACTTTGGCTCTTGAGTCACAAATTGCAGATCTACAGCGTACATTTTTTAAAGATGCACTGCAGTGGATATAAATCCCCTTAAAAGCAAATCTACATTGTCTAAAATGATATCTTATGCCCTTTTTTCCATAAAAAAAACCCTGGTCTTACACTTGCTTGTGGATATTGTTTCCCTTTTCCTCCTTCTTCAAACACTAGGATTTATGAATATTCTAAGTAGGCCCACCCACATCCCGGGCACATTAAAGGGTAATGGCGGCTAGTGCTACATTAGACAAATAGAATAAATCCTATGATAAAATATAGACTAAGTGGTTGAACAACATGCTCACTTGTATGCACGGTGGCCCAGGATAATGGCTGAAACTTCACCGGTCCTTGAAAGCAATTTAATGGTAAAACCTGTCTTAATCTGGGTCAAGTTTTCAAAGCAGCTGTCCAAAAATGCTCACTGGCAATGAAAGCTAAGTTGACTCTTGATTAGTTCTGCCCTCTTCCCCCGAGGCCATAGCCGGTGCTTAGTCCTGATTGGTTCACCTGTTAAGAGTAGCATCACAAAAAAAATGGTCCATCTAAACTTGCCTTTTTTCCCAAGAGGAGGAGCTTAACTGAACTTTCACAGCAGAAAAACACAGACATGACACATAAGCGTGAGTTCATTTTTGATATGTTTTGTAAGTCATAAAAAAACATGTTACAGACATGTTAACAAGAAAAAAAAAGATTTTGCATGGAGTGTCACTTTAAATTATTTGGAGTTAATGTGATAAGCCTGTGTTTCCATCTAGAATTTACTGCCCACATTCAAAATTTGCATGAATATATTCAGAAGGGAATCCAGTAAATGTGAGCTGACTTTGTTACTCTTTACTGAATGCAAATGTGCTCATGTCCGTATTCACCTGGAAACTGAAAACCTGAGCCGACAGTCCAAGTCCTCCTCCCCTCACTTTGACCGAGGCCTGGCCACTCAGCTCGCCTCCGCTGGCCATGGTCTCACATACAATCCTACAAGTCAAAAAACAAACACCGGTCACAAAAGCTGTACTCCATATTTATACATACCATGAACAGGGAGATGGCCCACCTTGAGGAGACTTCATATCTGCTGTGGATCACGCTGCAGGGGACTCCAGCTACCGTGACTGAGTTCTCGATGTCCTCAGCTCTCTGGCCCAGGTTAGAGCCTGAAATGGTCACCACTGTGCCGCCCTCTATGGGGCCGGATATGGGGTCCAGCTGAGAACAACAACAACATATAACCAGTACATGAACGTTGTATGATCACAGTCAAGGTTAGCGTGACTAACTGAGACAACCAATAAAATTAAAGTCAACTGAAATAAGGAAAAAATTACAAATAAACACTCCCAGATTTACAAGAAAAAAAGGCAAATTTACAGGAAAAGAAAATCACAATCCTATGAGAAAAAAATTGCAAATTTAAAAAGAAAAAAAACCCCCCAACAAATTCATCGGAGAAGAAGCCTCAAATTTACAAGAAAAAAATAACAAGTTTACAAGAAAAAGTGTTTCTTTTTCCAGAAAAAAATGAAATTTTCTTATTTTTTCCTTGTAAATTTCTGAGTGTTTTTTTTGGGGGGGGGGGGGGGGTGCTGGTTGAAGCCACAGTGAGTCACAGGCTGCTGACCCCTGAGCTAGGTTGAAAAGAAAGCACTTACAAAGTGAATGACCGGAGCAGGACAGGTGTGTTTAATCTCGCCGCTGCAGGAGTCCCGGTACACGCAGTGGGACCCGGCGGCGCCGCCACACCAAACACAGCCATACTTTGGGTCTGCCGTGCGACAGCGGCTGCAGTCGGTACGTCCCACTGAGCAGTTGAACAGAATCACTGAAGGCGAAGAGGGAACACGGTTCTTAACATTTTATACGTACACAGCACACAATTCCAATGTGAGCACCGTTTACCATAGAGATCCTCGGAGCCGTCGATGGGGAAGTAGTTTTTCCTCCGCACGCTGATGGTGGCCACGTACTCCTCCATTGACACGGAATATCCATGCTGAAACAAGAGCAGCCAGGGGATGAGCTGATGCGAAAAATTATCCAACAGTTAATAAAGCAAAATGATGCAAACACAGTGGTGTAATGATTTCTGAATTACCAGAACCTCACCTGTTCTTTAGGATGAAGTCTAACAATGGTCGTGGTGACCATTCTGTTTATTAGAACTTAATGTTTTTTATAAAACCCCAATTCCAGTGAACTTGGGATGTTGTGTAAAATGTAAATAAAAACAAAACAATGATTGAAAAATCCTTTTCAACCTATATTCAATTGAATACACTACAAAGACAAGATATTTAATGTTCAAACTGATAAACAGGTTGAACCGTTTAATTGGAAACAGGTGAATGTCATAATTGGGTACAAAATGAGCATCCCCAAAAGGCTCAGTCGTTCACAAACAAGGATGGGGTGAGCTTCACCACTTTGTGAACAGCTGCATGAGAAAACAGTCCAACAGTTTAAGAGCAGCCTTTCTCAATGTACAATTGCAAGGAATTTAGGGATTTCATCATCTACAGTCCATAATATCATCAAAAGAGTCAGAGAATTTGGAGACATTTCTGCACGTAAGTGACAAGGTCCAAAACCAAGGTCTTTGACCTTTGATCCCTCTGGTGGCACTACATTAAAAACTGACATCATTCTGTAAAGGATATTACCACGTGGGCTCAGGAACACTTTGGAAAACATTGGATTACCTAACGTAATTCCTGGTTCTTTGATAACAGAGTGAGGTGTTTCACTATGGGAATCGCCTTGGGCATGACCAACTACGGAAGCTCCAATGACACTACGTCTGTCAGTGACAGACAGTTCATGCCGTGTTCAGGGCCCCACCTCCCGATAATATCATGGCCGACTCAACCCGCCCAAATCATTCAACGCAGGTTTCTTTCCATAACCCTGCAAGGAGGGAAGTGTTGGTGAAACACCTCACTCTGTTATCAAAGAACCAGGAATTACATTAAGTAATCCAACGTTCTTTTTCTAACTTCGCTCAGTGTTTCACTATGGGAGATATAGCCCACTCCCATATTGCAGCAATGATACTAAAGCCGTGTTCCACACAGTCTCAGGTAATGAAATGACCTCATGCTGTAGAGGCAGAACCTGCTTCCAACAAAGCCTGGGCCAATGACTGCTGCACAACATCCAGCTTATAGAACCCCACAAATGTGTGTGGTGTGGACCAGCTGGCCGCTGCACAAATATCCTTAACAGACACTCCCCTGAACAAGGCCAAGGATGTATCCATGCTCCTGGGGGAGTGGGCTCGCACGCCTAGTGGGGCCTGAGAGCCCTTACATCTATAAGCCAGAGATATAGCCTCCACAATCCAGTGGGATAGTCTGTGAAGAGATAGGGGCTTGCCCCTGTGGGGGGTGCCCCAGGAGACAAACAGTGGCTCAGATTTTCTAAAATCTGCCATTCTCTCCAAGTATACCCCCAGGGCCTGCACAGGACATAATGTGTTAAGCCTTTGTTCCTCTTCTGAGGAGAAAGGAGGAGGGTCGCAGCCCGAGCAAACAGAGCTGCTCCCTTAAATAGTGCTTTGACAGATTAATCAGCTGATGAAAGGTCATCAGCTGATTGGAATCTCGCCATTCAGCTCCGCTCCGCTCCGACAGCCAGAAGCCCCGCCGGGATGCTGTCAGAATAAAAGCCTGGAGGCCTAGTGGTGCGCCTGAGGAGAGAACGGAGAACAACCGGACAATCCGAGTGCCGACAAAGTCAGCACACGGACCATGACAAGATTGCCTTCTTGGAGCCTTGTACAATGTCCTTGTCTTCTTCCAGCTACTGGTGGGCGGGAGTATGGGTGGAGCTAATTAGAATATTCATACAGCCGTGCATACTTAAGTAGGTCAAAGACATAAAAGCTCTTTCCAAGCCATTCTAAGGCAATGAAAGTTTTTTGTGTATACTTTTAACTACTCTCTTTATACCCCTCAGTATCCAGAGTCAGTCTACTGAACAAGTTCAAGTTTTTAAATATCTGGGAATAGCGATGGACTGCAGCCTGTCTTGCACACCATGTTGACTCTGTTTATAAAAAGCACAACAACGTCTCCACTTGCTGAGGAAACTGAGAACTTTTAATGTCAGCAGACACATTTTAATTCAGGTTTACACTTCATTAATTAAATCCATTCTTACTTTTAACATTTCATCCTGGTACAGCTCCCTCTTCATCAAGCACAAAACAAAGCTTTCCAGTATAGTTAATCTGGCTAGAAAAATCACTGGCTCACAACAGACACAATTGTCTGAACTGTGTCAGTGCTCTGTGATCAGGAAAGCCACCCTGATCACAGAGGATTCATCTCACCCCTGCACTCTTTTCAGCTACTGCCATCAGGCAGATGCTATAAAGTTCCGTTGGCCCACAAAAACATTTACAAGAAATCATTTATTCCCTCTGCAATAACCATTCTGAACAAAATCAAATAGTTATCATACTGTACATGATTTTATTTGCTGTCTCCATTTCAGCCATGTTTACTTTTTAATTGTTTTCACTCTGTGAGTTTGAACATGTCTTGAGAGTGTTGAATGTGTTATATTGTTGTAGCCATGTCAAAGAAGAATTTCTGTCACCGACTGGAAGAGACAACAAAGTTATCTATCTATCTAAAAAAGCCACAATATACTATTTTGAGCAAAACACATTGGTTTTTGAGGCGGTTTTAGAGCTGCCGGAGTGCAGCTTTAAATATCTTGCCTTTGTAGTGTATTTAATTGAATATAGGTTGAAAGGATTTGCAAATCATTGTATTCTGTTTTTATTTATGTTTTACACAATGTCCCAACTTCATTGCAATTGGGGTTTGTATTCATTTTAAAAAGCCTATATGAAGGATTTATAATCTGACCTGGTGTGGTTGGCAGGTAATTAAGAAAAGTGATGGCTGTGTGGTATCCAGCTCCACGGAGGCATCCACCACCACCGACCGATTCTGAATGTCCAACACACACTCGTAGTCCAGGGTCTCATCCTGAACACATACACAACAAATTAAACATGCTTCTGCCAATGTTACAGAGACATTCACACCCTAAGAAATAAGGAATTTACTATAAATACTATGTAGTTAAGCCAGCTAAAATGATATATTTTCCCACAGAGAGCAATAGCCAATGACCCTTAATTGGTGCTATAAAGATCAAGTTGAAATTACCTGAAACAGGTCCAGGTGTTGTCCCACCAGCGTTATCTTCCTCTCCACGTTGACGGGAAGAAGAGCGAAATCCTGAACTTTTTCCACACATGGACACTCCTGCTCACACATAATAAAACCATCAGGAGAGACTTTCACAGATGTGGCTTTAACCCTCCAACATCACATTCGACCACACAAGGAAAAGACTAACTAAAGGAGAACTCCAAATTTGTCAAGAAATCCTCAAATAGTGGAAGATTTGTTGAGTCCACAAACTCTTGATATATGCATTTTGGCTTAAATGCTTTGATGTATAAAATCAAAATCACACAAGTAAAATTCATCAGAATATATGCAAACAAACAAAAGAGAGAGAGAGAGAGAGAAATCAACAAAGATGCTGAATACCAGCAATGAAATATGCAAGTCAAACACAAGGAGGAAAGAAAGGACCTATTTTGAGCAACTGCTGTAAAAAAAAATGCTTGTAATATCTATTTGAGTCTTAAAATTAAGATAAATTGTCATTTCTTGTATCTTAAATGTGCTACTTTTTTCTTGTACTGTAAATGTTTTTTACTTACAAATTTCTCATAAATTTAATAAGTCTCACAAATTAAGGCTGTGTAAATTTGTAACTTTTCTTGTATAGACTGGCTTTTGCCTATAAATTTGCATTTTTATAACAAATCAGTGAATTTACAAATGTTTTCTTGTAAAAAGTTTGCATCCTTTTTGTAATAAATTTGTGACTTAATTAATTTCACAACTTTTAAATTAATTAGCCTTTTTGTAACTTTGTAATTTTTTTTTCTTATATGCTGACAACTTTTTTAATGGTGAATTTGAAAGTTATTTGGCTGTGGTTTAAAGAGCTGCATGTGGCAGACCCCTGTCTTACATGATGAAAACAGAAATGTGGCTAACAAAGATTGCAGGAAAAAACATAACCTGGATTAGAAAAGATTATAGTCATGAGCAATGAAAGAAATTTCCAGAAAATGGAAAGTTAATAAAGAAAATTCTAAATTCTATAGCTATTTTACTGATTGTTAATCACTGCTTTTTGATAGAAAACTACATTTGAGCCACACCCTTCCTCTGTTTAATGTGATTTTCAGCTAGCAGAAAATTGGCTTAGCATAAAGACTGAACAGCTGGACTGGGTCTACTGAACACATATTAGCTCTTGAACAGATGCTAGCTGTTTACTGTATTCAAATTAATGCTAATCTTCATGGGTTTAAGTAACAAATTTCCTAACTAATCTTGTACGTGTAAAGGTAATTATATGCGACACTTTATATTTTTCTTTAAAAGAAACAGGTTAGATGCAGCCTGTGCAAAATGTTGATTTTTGGTTTGGGCTGACTTTGATGCTAGCTTGTTAACATTGAGCAAATTCTTGAAGCAAAATAAGACAGATTTTTATTTTATTGTGATTTTTTTTAGTCGGTTTCTATTCAAAATGTTTCAATCAATATGCTGTAAAATATATTTACAATACCTTATCTATATTATATATTAGCATTTTTGCTAGGTGCTAGCTATTTACTATAATCACACAGTGATGCTAATTTTCATAAGTTTAGGTATGCGACTGACAAATTATCTATCTTATTTCAAGGACAGATGGTCTAAATTTGACAGGAAAATAAAGATAAGTGACTCTTATTTAAAATGCTTAGATTTAGCCTATATGAAATGTTGACCTCAACTGACTGGATTTTACTTTGGGTTTACTGGGATGCTAACTTGTTAACATCGAGTTAAATCGTTAAGAAAAAAAGCACAGGGCAAATTTTGTTTTATTGCATCTGTTATTTCAGAGTAAACTGACTAAATTTGTAAAGGGGAAGACAAGAGACACTCGCATTTCCTTTTAAATTATGATTATAATTAGGCTAACACAGAGCTAAAAAATCCTGATAATTTCAAAATGTCGTTAATAAGATCAGTTCCACAGAGTGCTCCTTTGGTCCTAGCTGCTGCACTCACCGTAAAGAAAGAGTGAGTTGAATCGGACTGTGAGCTTGTAGCAGATTCATTGCTGAGGCCAATAACTGTTTCTGGTGTTTGTGTAACGACAAACGACTGCGAGACGGGTGGCCCCGTTGAAGAGCTCGTCTCAGTCCCTCCCTCTGGCTCCTTCCACCTACTGGGCCATGGCAGTGAGCTATTCTCTTCTAATTTCGCCAGAGGAACGATTTCCACGTCGTTGCCAACAGGAAGTTCTGTGGAAAGGGCATCTCCGCTGACGGTAGAGGTGGTTTTCTCAGGGACGGCGTCACCTGCTACACCTGTGGGAGCTAAGGGGTCACTAGTTTGGGGGGTCTTAACAGTGATATTTAAAGCCTTTTCTTCCTTTGAAAACCCTCCCACTGTGCTAGTAGTCCTCTGAACATCAGAGAGGGACCCCTCTGTTGTGAAGACAGTGGTGTGATGTGTGGTGGGAAATATGGCAAAGGCTAACGGTGTAGAAAGGGGAGCCTGTGTGGTGGGTGGGTTCACTGTGGCTGTGGATGACAGGGCAGCTTCTGTGACCGGGGTGGATGTCCGCATGGGTGGGGGCTGTATCGTTGTCAATGTAGTAGTAGTTGTAGAAGTCGTAACAGTTGGGGGTAAAGGGGCTGGTTCTCTGGTTGATGGCAGAATGACAGATGGCGAAGGTTTGAACTGGGCGATGGGAGCGGCGTAAGAAAGGGATGAAATGGGAGGTGGGGGTGGGTTAAAAAGAAAAACAATTGGAAGACAAAATTAGGATAAAACAAAGGGACTTGTGAAATAAAAAAAAATATGTAAAACAGAAGTAAAACAAACACAACAGATGATGCATGCATGAACTAATACACAGTATGCACAGCATGGTGGACAAAGCAGTGTGATGGACGCTCGGAAAAACAAATCGAGTGTTTTAAAACCTGCATATACAGGAACTGTAATAATAAGGACACAATCACATGTTTATTTGTCCACTAACACATTCAGACTCCTTCTTTGAGAAGCTGCTGGTTTTAGATCACTCTGTGAAAATCGTGCACAAAATTGCACTTGCTATATGTATTTTTTTGCAAAACATTTTTACTTGAGTACATTTTTGAGAAAAAGAAGTACATTCTTACTCTATTATTGGTTATACTCTGAGTAACTTTAGAGTTCACTGATTTGAAAGCTAGTTAGGAATATGTCTGTTCATATTGTGATAACTTATGACTGCATCTTTGGTCATTTTGGTAAATTTATACTCATATTTCATTAAGGTTGGTGTTAATATCAATGTTCAGGCTCAGTTGCAGAGAAATGAGAAATTCACAAATTTCTGAGAACAAATCCCCCCCCCCAAAAAAAATCACAAATTTACAGTGCTATGAAAAAGTATTTGCCCCCTTCCCGATTTCTTATATTTCTGCATATTTGTCACACTTATATATTTCAGATCATCAAACAATTTTAACACTAGGCAAAGATAACCCGAGTAAATACAAAATGCAGTTTTTAAAAAATGATTTCTTTTATTAAGGGAAAAAAAGCTATCCAAGCTTATCTGGCCCTATGTGAAAAATTAAATTACCCCGCCTTGTAACATCAATAATTAACTGTGACCCTGTTTACATGGTCACAAGTAAACCGATTACAATCAGTTTTCTGGAGTTACCTGATTATTCAAACTGTCATGTAAACAGAGTAATCCGATTACCTTTATCAGGTTACTCCAGTAATCGGTTTACTCGTGACCATGTAAACGGTCAAAGGCTCATTAACGGTTTATGAGAAAATGGATTAACACACCTAGTTTGTTTGCCCAGTAAACCGTTTACTCAGTGCATGTAAACACCATAAGCTGTTTATTACCTTTATCGGTTTACTCCAGTAATCAGTTTACTCGGGACCATGTTACATGGTCTGTGATTACCCACATTTTTTGGAAAGCTTAGTTCAGTTTGAGTAGCCACACTCAGGCCTGATTATTGCCAGACCTGTTGAATCAAGAAATCACTTAAATAGAACCTGTCTGACAAAGTGAAGTAGGCTAAAAGATCTCAAAAAGCAAAACATCATGCTGTAATCTAAAGAAATTCAAGAACAGATGAGAAACAAAACGCCAGAACAACGTCTAAAGAACCGCAGGCCTCACTGGTCTCAGTTTGGACACTGGTTGGACCATGATTCAACAATAAGAAAGAGACTGGGCAAAAACAGCATAAATGGGAGAGTACCAAGACGAAAACCACTGTTGACTAAAAAGAACACAAAGGCTCATCTCACATTTGCCAGAAAACATCTTGATGATCCCCAAGACTTTTGGGAAAATATTCTGTGGACTGATGAGACAAAAGTTGAACTTTGTGGAAGGTGTGTGTCCTGTTACATCTGGTGTAAAACTAATGCAGCATTTTATAAAAAGAACATCATACCAACAGTCAAACACGGCGGTGGTAGTGTGATAGTCTAGGGCTGCTTTGCTGCTTCAGGACCTGGATGACTTGCTGTAATTGATGGAACCATGAACTCTGTTACCAGAAAATGCTGAAGGAGAATGTCCAACCATCAGTTTGTGACCTCAAGCTCAAGCCCTCCAATATGGCTGAATAAAAGCAATTAGGTATGAGGTAGGTTTGGACTGATTTTTTTCAAATTTGCAAGGAAAAAGATGCACAAACCTGTAAAAGGACTTAAATGTATAGATGAAAATTTGCAAATTTATGAGAAATGAGTCTAAAATTTAAGAGAAAAACCTTGCAAATTGATGTCATTACTCACTACACAAGTAACTTTTTCAGCAGATACTTTTTTACTCTTTACATTAATTTTTTTTAGTGGTTGAGTAATTATAAGGAAAAACATTATTTTTAGTACAATTTCTGACTAGCATAATTGAAGGAAATATTCTATACTGTTTCAGCTTCACCTTGTTGGTTCTTTGGAGTCAGTAGATCACTGCCAGTGCTAAATAACAGACTCATATCTAGTCTAGTATGTACCAAGACTGCAGAGACTGTTCAGTTACCAATTAGTTGACTCAAGAACTAGCAGGTTTGTCCTGATTGTCCACAATGGTCATTGCCTGATAGAAATGACCATGCACTTGACTTTAAGCCTTGTGGTGCATTTACACCAAAACTAAAGAAGATTTTCATGTAATTGTGTGGAAAAAAATGGCTTATGGACCATTTTGCAACCTACAAATATGCACTTCTCAACAGTCATTGAAGGACTTCCTCTGAGAAAGGGACAAAAAGGAACTGAAAATACAACTGCAGCTGATTTTACCTCTTGTTGCAGTGTCAGAGACACAAAAAACATGTCTGTGTTTGGGTCAGCATTGCTATTCTGGAGGTGTATACAGCTCAGTAAGATATTTTTTTTTAGGACAGTGCAAGTTGATGAACACTGATATCAATCAATGTAAACTTGCCAGATTTTAGCCAGCCGCTAATTTCCATCTGTTGTGTGTGGGTTACAATTTTTCCTTCCCCCATTCTATTATGCTGAGTACCAAGCTAGAGGGCAATTTTTATATGGTCTTTGGTATGACCTGGCTGGGGCTTGAACCCCTGACCTCCTGGCTGAGGGGCGGGTGCTCTACCACTAGGCCACCACTCTGGTTTTGGGGTCAACTTGAGACTGACGAGGGCTGACACCTCCAGCTCCAAGTGAAGTCACGTCCATATGGGATAAATAGAGAAAACTTTGGCAAAATAAGCAGTCAGAAAGGTCCAGAAGTGCACAAGTAGATAACCTCATGAGATCATTCACATTTAAATGTGATGTGATTACAGATTTTTATGGGAGGGGGGCCACACCCTGTAAAGCAGCCCGTGACATTAATTTACCCAGAGCACACTCACGTTTTGGTTGTAGATGGTGACTCCTAAGCTGCAGGTGGGTTTGTGAGTGCAGATATGCTGGTGGATGCACCAGTTACACCTCCAGCGACTGCTGACACACCCCTGGCATCTAGAAGAACACAAAGATGGATGACTAATGGTTGGAAAATGCATCCACCAGCATTCATGATGTAATATTATACAACAGTAAGGCCGAGGAAACTGATTGGACAGCAGGCATTCCAGGAAGGCTGAAAACTCAATATAACTTTAACACCGTTAACATGGACATTGTTATATTGTAAAGATTTGAACATCTTGCTGTACACTGCACCTTATTTTCCACAGCAGTAATGTGTCTGACAGGAGGAAGACATCATAACTAGGTTGTGCCTGCTTGCATCTTGGTTCTAAATGGTTTGTGCTAAGGGTAGTATCTGAGACAGCTTGAGACTAGTTGAAGAACAGCATTCTTGAATGAGTTTCCAAGATGTCGCCAAACATTCTCAGCAGTTCTCATTTTCCTATCCTAAATTGCAGGGTCTCACACTCATCTCGCAGGAACTTTGAACATGTTCAAAAGGTCTGTGTGACAGCTTTCTCTCAAAATAGTCTCAGAGTCATTGCAGATGTTTCAAACCCATCCCGACCTTGTCTCAAGTGTTGGGCAGCTATTACGGAACTGTCGTGAGTGCAAAAAACCCTAAATTTAGTCTTGTGCATGTTGCTAGAATGTCCTGCAGCACTTGCATGACATGTATGCAAACACCCGGAGAACTTTGGCCAAAAACGCAGTGGGAGTTTGTGCAACATTATTGCAGCATTTGTGTTCAACAGTGTGATTCCAAGTGAAAATTGTCGCAAATTCTCACTTTTTTTTTTTTTTTTTTATCTCCAACTAGTTGTGAATTGTCTCAGCCCAGTGAGATACTACCCTAGCGGTTAGCCTGGATTGCTGTGTCTTGTAGCCAGGGCTGCTTCCTGTTTTTTTTAATTTGTTTTTTGGGGTGGCAGGGGGCTATGCAAGATTGTCTTTGGGGGCTCCCCAGTACATCAGTTTGGTACACAAAAGAGAGCAGGCTTCCCATTTCCCAGCAGCCCTTGCAGATAATAGGACATGTTAAATGTTAGAAAATAAGCATTGTCTCCTTAGTTAGACTGTGTACTCTGTGTTACTGTTGTACATATGCCCAAAGTTTGGATGCTGTGGTATCTGAGTTTTAGGTCATTTTTACACCTGACAGTCCGCACTAAAGTTTTTATTTTGTTATATAGTCTACATTTGGTCTGGTTAGGTTTGGTTTCACACTGCTCTTTATCCAAGCGGACCAAACAACTTAACGTAACACACTGATATCCTGTTGTCATGACGCCATTTATGTCGTTAGCACAGATGCTGCAGTTAGCAAGCAAGCTACTCACCCTTGGAGATGTTTTCTGTAGCTCTGAACGTTAAGTGGAAACTGGTTCAGACTCCATCATATTAGCTGGTGAACTAGTTTAATGAAGCTAGAATATTATCCAGGCCTTCGTTAAAAAGGATGTTTGTCCTCATCAGCTGTGATGATTTCAGCTGGCATTGCTCCTCCAATCATTCATATATTCTCCTTCACATCCCCTTCAAAAATATCTGGTAAGATTTTGCATTTTTACCTCCACCAAGGAGGTAATGTTTTTACCGGGGTTTGTCTGTTTGTCTGTTACCAACATAACTCAAAAAGTTATGAACGGATTTTGATGAAATTTTCAGGACAAGTCCAAAATGGGACGAGGAAGAAATGATTAGATTTTGGTGATGATTTGAGAGTGCATACCTCCACCAAGGGCTTTGTTTGTATTTGTGCAGCAGGATTACATAAAAACTACTGGATGGATTTGGATGAAATTTTCACCAGCGGTGCTTCTTGGCCTAGAGAGGAACCCATTACATTTTGGTGATGATCTGGGAATGCATACCTCAGCCAAGGCTCTTCTCACAGTGTGTCAGCCACAATACTCCAAAACTAATGGACAGACTTTGATGCAATTTTCACCACAAGTGGCTCTAGGCTTACACACAAACCCATTACATTTTGGAGGTGATCCATGACAGACTGAAGGAGCCTTGGCGGAGGTATGCGCCCTCTGAGTGCTTTTCTAGTTATGATTTAATTTTAATTGACTATTTATGCCACTAACAGACCATATTTCAATTAAAATCTGGGTCTCTTCCTCTCCCTGAGTCATACCAATGCTAATTTTCCCTCTTATCGGCTGCCTTAACTTCCTGTGTTAGGTCTGAAAGGCCGAACCTTTCAGAAGATCGCTCTCACAACTTTAAACGAACAGGACCAATATTTAGTTTGATCCAGACCGATACCACCTGTTTAAGCCGGACCAAATTTCGTCTCGTTGGTCCAAACCGTGGGTTGGGGAGGTTTCACACCTCAAGTTTTGGTCCGGACCACACTGAAAAGTCTAAAAGTCCGGACCAAACGGGTTAGGTGTGAAAGCCTGCTTAGATAACTTTTAAGCTTTTGAAATCCATAAGTATAGGTGCTATGGCACTGAAAAGTCCCAGCATCGCTATATACTCATATACACCCTGCTCACTTGGGGGACCCCCTCAACCACTCGGGGCCTATAGCATTTGGTTACACTGCCCTGTGGAGGAAATGGCTGTTCTCATAGCCTTCTTTAAAAAGGAGTTGCTGTGCAGTTTCTGTTAAAGCCTCAGAGCATAATATGGGTTTTATTTCAGATCAAGATGCTAAGAATAAGACACACACACACACACACACACACACACACACACACACACACACACACACACACTTTTGGCTGCTCTCTATTCGGGATTGCCAGTGGATCTTTGGTACGCATATTTGATTTAGCAAGGACTTTACGCCAGATGTCCTTCTTGATGCAACTCTCCCCATTTACCGGGGCTTGGGACAGGCACAAGTATACTGGTTTTTGTGCTCCCCCAATGGCCGGGTAACCAATATTCCTTTCCCCATTCTGTTTATGCAAAGCACCAAGCTAGATGGTGGAAAGAACCATTTTTATGGTCTTTGGTATGACCCGGCTGGGGTTTGAAGCCACAACCACCCAGCTGTGAATAAGATAGTGAAGCAGAAATGGGGCGAGGCTAAAACAGCAAATCCAGGGAGACAGACCACTTTCTCGTCTCATTGCTACAAACATCTTGTCTGTTCCCACAGCTATGGAGCTAGCTAGCTAGCAGGCTGACGGACCAATGGAAACTACACAGAGGAGAACTGTGTATGTACAGTGGGGTGGAAAAGTATTTGCCCCTTCCTAATTTCTCATTTTTTTGCATGTTTGTCACACAAATGTTTCAGGTCATCAAACAAATTTAAAATATTACATAAAGATAACACAAGTAAACACAAAATGCAGTTTTTAAATGAAGGTGTTTATTATTGAGGGTAAAAAAAATCCAAACCTACATGGCCCTGTGTGGAAAAAAAAGTGATCCCCCCTCCCGTTAAAACATAAATTAACTGTGATTTATCACATCTTTGGAAAGCTGAGTTCAACTTCTCTAGCCACACCCTGGCCTGATTACTGCCACACCTGCTCTCAATCAAGAAGTCCCTTAAATAAGACCTGCCTGACAAAGTGAAGTAGACCAAAATATCCTCAAAAGCTAGACATCATGCTGTGATCCAAACAAATTCAGGAACAAATGAGAAACAAAGTAATTGAGATCTATCAGTCTGGAAAAGGTTATAAAGCCATTTCTAAAGCTTTGGGACTCCAGCAAACCACAGTGAGAGCCATTATCCACGAATGCTGAAAACATGGAACAGTGGTGAACCTTCCCAGGAGTGGCTGGCTGACCAAAATGACTCCAAGAGCACAGCGACGACTCATCCAAGAGGTCACAAAAGGGCGGTGCGGTGGCGCAGTGGTTAGCACTGTGGCAGCACAGCAACTCACCCTTGGCCATGGGATCCCTGGTTCGATCCCAGCCCCTGACCAACAGTGATCTGTGTGGAGTTTTCATGTTCTCCCCGTATCTGTGTGGGTTTACTCCAGGATTTCTCCAGCTTCCTCCCACATGCCAAAAACATGCAGGTTAGGTTAATTGGAGACTCTAAAGTGGCCCTAGGTGTGAATGTGTGTGTGAATGGTTAAGGGATAACGCCGTACCGTGGCTGCTTCATCCATCCAGGTGGATGCCCTCAATTTCCCCTCTGGGGATCAATAAAGTATACAAAATAAAAATAAAAAAAAAAGACCCCACAACAACATCCAAAGAACTGCAGGCCTCACTTGCCTCAGTTAAGGTCAGTGTTCATGATTCCACCATAAGAAAGAAACTGGGCAAAAATGGCCTGCATGGCAGAGTTCCAAGACCAAAATCACTGCTGAGCAAAAAGAACATAAAGGCTCGTCTCAGTTTTGCCAGAATACATCTTGATGATCCCCAAGACTTTGGGGAAAATACCTTGTGGACTGACGAGACAAAAGTTGAACTTTTTGGAAGGTGTGTATCCCATTACATCCAGCATAAAAGTAACACAGCATTTCAGAAAAGGAACATCATACCAACAGTAAAATATGGTGGTGGTAGTGTGATGGTCTGGGGCTGTTTTGCTGCTTCAGGACCTGGAAGACTTGCTGTGGTAAATGGAACCATGACTTCTGCTGTCTAACAAAAAATTCTGAAGGAGAATGTCCGGCCATCTGTTTGTGACCTCAAGCTGAAGTGCACTTGGGTTGTGCAGCAGGGCAATGATCCAAAACACACCAGCAAGTCCCCCTCTGAATGGCTTAAGAAAAGCAAAATGAAGACTGGAGTGGCCTAGTCAAAGTCCTGACCTGAATCCAATTGAGATGCTGTGGCATGACCTTAAAAAGGCGGTTCATGCTCGAAAACCCTCCAATGTGGCTGAATTACAACAATTCTGCAAAGATGAGTGGGCCAAAATTCCTCCACAGCGCTGTAAAGGACTCATTGCCAGTTATCGCATACGCTTGATTGCAGTTGTTGCTGCTAAGGTTGGCCCAACCAGTTATTAGGTTTAGGGGGGCAATCACTTTTTCACACAGGGCCATGTAGGTTTGGATTTTTTTTTCCCTTTAATAATAAACACCTTCATTTAAAACTGCATTTCGTGTTTACTTGTGTTATCTTTGTCTAATATTTTTAATTTGTTTGATGAGTTGAAACGTTTAAGTGTGACAAACATACAAAAAAACGAGAAATCAGAAAGGGGACAAACACTTTTTCACACCACTGTATATAAACAATGATTTGTGCACTGCAAAATAGCCAATTTCTTTGCACACGTGTGAATTTACAATAAAGCTATTCTATTCTATATTATGCTTATTGTGGTACTTAGTAACACATGCTGGTATAGTTGGGGGACTATTTGTCTCAGTGGGACAAAATAACTGGTTAAACAAACCATAATTGTTTGTTACTTGTTGGTGTCAACTAAGAGTCGTGTTTGTGGAACTGTCATACACTGTGCTATCTTCATATTTACCTACCAATACCGCAGCCAACAATTTGAGCCGGAATGTGATACTGTTTAATTCTTATCAGCGGTGTGAAGGCGTTATGGCCATGTCAAAGCATATGAGACTGGTTCAAGGTAAATCTGTAAAGACAATTTTGTCATGTTTATTATTACTCTGATTATCAAGTAAATGCTGCTAAAAATTAACCAATCATCCAAAAACGTTGCGGCTCAGAAATGTCATATACTGAGTTTGGGTTTTCCCCCCAAACTCAGTTTCATGACTTTCCTGTGTATTCATATTTATCTGCCGTATTGTTATTTCTTGTGAGTTCCATATTGCCTTCTGTTTTCCCTGTTTTGATCATTATCTGTTGCCTGTATTTTGTTTCTGTTTGCCATTTTCCTGTTGTGTCTTATTTCTGCAGTTCTTGATAGGGATTATTTAGGATGTCATTTTATTTTGGTCTTTCTGTGTTCCCTTTGTCTCTGGACAGCTGTCAGGGTTGTTCAGCCTCATGTGGGCATGCCCTGCTGCCTGTCAAGCTGCCAGCTGCCCCTCCCTAACTTGTCATTTCCACAAGCTGAACCCAATGATTAGTTTTTGCTCCTTTCTCCTGTTCAGGCCAGCCCACACCCGTGTTCACACCTGTTATCACTTCAGTTACTATTTAAGCTCTGTCTATTCACATTATGATTGCCGCTTCTTTGAATGTTCAGTCTGATTGCTCCTCTGGACTTATCCTGTCTTCCTTGTCTCCTCCTGAGCAAAGCTGCTCAGGACAGTATTCCCCTGTAAGTTGTTCCTGTCTTTAGCATTTTGTGTGTGGTGCACTATTTTTGGACTTCAGTTACTTTTTGTTAATAAAATGCCACAAATATCATCCAGCGCGTGGGTTGTCTCTTCCGCCCCAGAGGGGCGTATATGACAAGACATCAGCTGTCATAGAACCACTGGAAACTTTTACACTGACTAACAGCATGAATACTCACGGCCTGCGTCCGGACAGCTGCTGGACCAGACTGCAGTTGTAGAAGGTGAATTCTGTCTCCGTGACGGTCACGTTTACAAAGCGCAGTGACAGGGTCACCATCACAAAATCTGCGTCAGAACAAAAGTAGCAGTCACAATGAATGTCATCCTTGACCTGGTCGGCCATCGTGTCTTCATCATGACACAATGACTCCAGCTGGGCCCTGCTTAACGTCATGTAGAAGTAACTGAACAAATACCAACCATCTCCGTGGCTGATGGGGGGCAGATTGCTGGCATCTGGGGTGGAGCATATTACTCCGGCGGTGGTGAGCAGGGCAGGAGTCTCCGTGTCCTGGAAGAAGCAGGAGTAGGACTCTCCTTCCTGTAGACTGGGCAGACCCACTACTGACACAACAATCTGAAAGGAAAGAGAAAACAAACTGCCATTAGAGGAACATTTACTTTTTTAATGAAAGATATTATAATACTGCTTACTGTATTTCCCATAACTTTGCTTGTTGGGCTTGTTTCTACAGAAATACACTTGAGTTAATTGAGCTTTATCTCTTGTGAAGATTAGAAGACTGACAAGGAATCATCTGAATTCTCAGATGCTCCAACTGCTATCATTCAGTAAAGGTGGATTCACACTACAACGTTTGGACCAACTTTTACTGACGTTTTGGCAAACGTCTGGTTCTGCTGGCTAAAGTTAATGATAGTTGATGTTTGTTGGCAAACACCGGCAAAAGTTGTGTTCTTTGAAAATTATTTGTCGATGTTTGGAAATGCACGTTGGTGAAAGTTGTGCTCAGTTTGTAAAAGTTCTTGAACGCTGAGTTAAGTTATGCAGAGTTTACCTAAATTGGCCAAAGGTAAAGCTGGGTTCACACTACAGTGTTTGGACTGACTTTTACAGATGTTTTGAAAAATCAGAGAAATTAGTCCGAACGTCGGTGAATTTATGTTCGTGAGCAGGTTTTTTTTAAAATTCAGTGCACACCAACTTTAACGAACTTTTGCTAGCATTTGCCAGCATTGCATTCAGCATTGGCAAACTTTTGCCAACTTAGGCTAGCGTATGTGTAGCTGTTGCCAACTTAGGTTAACTTAACCAAATGAATACTCAGTGCAGATCAGCTGACATCTGCGTCAGGCGACGCTCATATAAAGATCAGCGTTTGTGGAGGCTTCCTGCCATTCTGGACCTGCTTTTGGAGTGAACACATCTCCCTTGGGCATATGTTTCAGCATTTATTTTTGTTTTATATTCTTACGTAGTTACTTCTGCATACCCTATTTATTCATTCATTCATTCATCCCTCTAAAAAATTAAACAATAATTCCTATAGACTCCAACACTAAGTCCGCAATTAAAATGTGAATGCGGATAGAATAAAAAAAACTATTTATCATCATATAAATAAAATGACGGGTGATTATATCTTGACTGTTACAACTCACTCCATTAAAATAACATAAAATCCCATTAAATGTCATTTACTTTTTGACACCACATCAGCGCTGTTTGATTTCCACAGTGGAAGCCAAACCAATAAATCCTGGAGAATGATTATGCACGGAGCAGAAAATTAAGAACAGTAAATTTCTCAATGAGGAGATTTTTTTTTTCTTTTGGGCTGTCACATTTTTTGGGAAATTTTACATACATACATATAGTACATACATATGTACTAGTGCATACCCGTAGAAACCAAGTATAAGCAAGTATTTCTGCATGCCAGTAGAAAGTTACTGTTACCATGGCAACAGTAACCATGGTGATGACTGTCTTTGATCTTTGACATGGTTACCATGGCAACAGTAACCATGGTGAAACCTACCTTTGATCTTTGACATCACGGTAACCATGCCAGCCAACTCCCTGAGATAACTTCATAGCTCTCCTATGGATGTTCATTAAAGATTTCCCTTCCTAAACGTCTGCATATCCGGGGAGGCTGAAATTCGGGGATGCACACCATCGTAACCTCAGCACAGCACGTATCAAATCTGAGGCCAACCTACCAAACGGTTGGGGAGATACACACACACACAGATTTCTTGCATTTTATATATACAGTGGGGCAAAAAAGCATTTGGTCAGCCACCAATTGTGCAAGTTCTCCTACTTAAAAGATGAGAGAGGTCTCCAATTTTCATCATAGGTATACCTCAACTATGACAGACAAAATGAGGAAAAAAAAATCCAGAAAATCACATTGTCTGATTTTTAAAGAATTTATTTGCAAATTATGGTGGAAAATAAGTATTTGGTCAATAACAAAAGTTCATCTCAATACTTTGTTATATACCCTTTGTTGGCAATGACAGAGGTCAAACGTTTTTTGTAAGTCTTCACAAGGTTTTCACACACTGTTGCTGGTATTTTGGCCCATTCCTCCATGCAGATCTCCTCTAGAGCAGTCATGTTTTGGGGCTGTCGCTGGGCAACACGGACTTTCAACTCCCTCCAAAGATTTTCTATGGGGTTGAGATCTGGAGACTGGCTAGGCCACTCCAGGACCTTGAAATGCTTCTTACGAAGCCACTCCTTCGTTGCCCGGGCGGTGTGTTTGGGATCATTGTCATGCTGAAAGACCCAGCCACGTTTCATCTTCAATGCCCTTGCTGATGGAAGGAGGTTTTCACTCAAAATCTCACGATACGTGGCCCCATTCATTCTTTCCTTTACACGGATCAGTCATCCTGGTCCCTTTGCAGAAAAACAGCCCCAAAGCATGATGTTTCCACCACCATCCTTCACAGTAGATATGGTGTTCTTTCTCCTCCAAACACGACAAGTTGAGTTTTTACCAAAAAGTTCTATTTTGGTTTCGTCTGACCATATGACATTCTCCCAATCCTCTTCTGGATCATCCAGATGCTCTCTAGCAAACTTCAGACGGGCCTGGACATGTACTGGCTTAAGCAGGGGGACACGTCTGGCAATGTGGGATTTGAGTCCCTAACGGCGTAGTGTGTTACTGATGGTAGCCTTTGTTACTTTGGTCCCAGCTCTCTGCAGGTCATTCACTAGGTCCCCCCGTGTGGTTCTGGGATTTTTGCTCACCGTTCCCATGATCATTTTGACCCCATGGGGTGAGATCTTGCGTGGAGCCCCAGATCGAGGGAGATTATCAGTGGTCTTGTATGTCTTCCATTTTCTAATAATTGCTCCCACAGTTCATTTCTTCACACCAAGCTGCTTACCTATTGCAGATTCAGTCTTCCCAGCCTGGTGCAGGTCTACAATTTTGTTTCTGGTGTCCTTTGACAGCTCTTTGGTCTTGGCCATAGTGGAGTTTGGAGTCTGACTGTTTGAACTTGTTATCAGTATAAAAGACACCTGTCCATAACCTCAAACAGGTGCCATTAATACAGGTAACGAGTGGAGGACAGAGGAGCCTCTTAAAGAAGAAGTTACAGGTCTGTGAGAGCCAGAAATTTTTCTTGTTTGTAGGTGACCAAATACTTATTTTCCACCATAATTTGCAAATAAATTCTTTAAAAATCCTTCAATGTGATTTTCTGGATTTTTTTTCTCTTTTTGTCTCTCATAGTTGAGGTATACCTATGATGAAAATTGGAGACATCTCTCATCTTTTAAGTGGGAGAACTTGCACAATTGGTGGCTGACCAAATACTTTTTTGCCCCACTGTATATACTGCTCAAAAAAATAAAGGGAACACTTTGAAAACACATCAGATTTTAATGGGAAAAAATAAACTGGATATCGAAATTGTGGCAGGCTAGTCCAGTTTACCCAGATTAATAAGTGTTCCTTTAATCTGAGTATATATATATATACACTACCGTTCAAAAGTTTGGGGTCACTTAGAAATTTCCTTATTTTTGAAAGAAAAGCACTCTTTTTCAATGAAGATAACTTTAAACTAATCAGAAACACACTCTATACATTGCTAATGTGGTAAATGACTATTCTAGCTGCAAATGTCTGGTTTTTGGTGCAATATCTACATAGGTGTATAGAGGCCCATTTCCAGCAACTATCACTCCAGTGTTCTAATGGTACAATGTGTTTGCTCACTGCATCAGAAGGCTAATGGATGATTAGAAAACCTTTGTACAATCATGTTAGGTCTGCAATGTTGTAATTGCTGTAAATGGAGGATTCTTTGACAAAAGCAAAGTTTGAAGGAAAAAATTATTATTTCAAATGCAAATCATTATTTCTATCATTGTCAATGTCTTGACTATATTTTCTATTCATTTTACAACTCATGGTGGTAAATAAGTGTGACTTTTCATGGAAAACACAAAATAATTGTCTGGGTGACCCCAAACTTTTGAACGGTAGTGTATATACACGCACATTCTTTTTTTTTTTAATTCCCCTGTAGAGGAGCTTGAAATAACGAGGCGATGTGATTCATAAACCAAAGTTTATTATCAGCTCCTCTAACAAGTCTCATCTAGGTGCAGCAGCAGAAGAAGTAAGAGAGCGAACACCTTCGGCTCTACGAACTTATACTCGCACATAACAAAAGACATGCATATCAAAAGCTGACATCCCTCACTATCTTAATCCCCTCTTTTGTCTTCGTACTCCTCCACCTGGCCCTGGGGGGTCAGGGCAACCCATCCGGTCTCCACCGCAGCGCCTGGGATGCTCTTTGATCTTCACTGGCGGTTGAGACCCTTTGTCCTGTTCTGAGGTGTGAAGTCGCTTTACATATGTAATCACTAAACACTCTCACATGCTTAAACATATGTAGGTTATGGGATCTATGATTAATATAGCCCACACCCCCTTCATTTCTCTTTCGTCTGTGCATGTCTGTAGTGAGTTTCGGTCTAAAAACATTTGCTTCTACCAGCATTTCAGTCAACATTTGCCAATGGAGCTTAACTTAGGCCGACTTAGGTGAACTCTACATAATTTAAAGAGGCACTCGGAGAGCTGCATGATGCTATTAGTGAAATTCAAACTTCACACCCGGACAGTTTTGTGGTGGTTGCGGGGGATTTTAACCACACCAGTTTAAAGACAGTGTTCCCCAAGTTTAAACAATGTGTAGACTTTAAGACCAGAGGAGAGAATATGTTGGACTTGGTGTACACAAACACAGATGTTTATAAGGCAACACCTCGCGCCCACCTCGGCCATTCTGACCACCTATCCGTGATGCTGGTGCCTGCCTACAAACCTTTACTGAAGCGCAGCAGGCCAGTAGTGAAACAAATCAGGATTTGGCCAGAGAGTGCAACCCCAGCACTTAAAGACTGTTTTCTGCACACAGACTGGGAGGTCTTCAAAATAGCAGCCTCCCAGGAAGACAAGACAGATGTGGAGGAGTATGCTGAAACGGTCACCAGCTACATCGCGAAGTGCACAGAGGATGTCACTATAGTGAAGACTATCACTGCACGGGGCAACCACGGGGCAACCATAAGCCCTGGATGACTGCAGAGGTGCGCTCGCTGATCACAGCCAGAGATGCAGCCTTCAGAGCGAAGGACAGGATCGCCCTCCGCTCAGCCAGGTCTGCGCTCTCAAAGGGAATTAAGACGGCAAAGCGCGCCTATGTGGAGAAAATCTAGAGACACCTCTGTGACACTAGGAACACCAAGTGGATGTGGCAGGGATTTCGGGCATTGACGGACTATAAGTCTAGGCAGGGGGTTGATGATGACGACGCTTCGCTTCCAGACAGGCTCAGCAACTTCTTTGCACGTTTTGAAGCATCAAACCCAACAATCAGAGGGAGGGCTGTCCCATCTCCACCATCGGTTGGGCCAGCTATCACCATCAACACAGCGGACACACGGAGGACCCTAACCAGGGTCAACCCACGTAAAGCTGCAGGTCCGGACAACATCCCGGGACGTGTGCTCCAAGACTGCGCGAGCGAGTTGGCGGATGTCCTGACTGACATTTATAACATCTCCCTGAGTCAGGCCATCGTTCCCAGATGCTTTAAGACCTCTACCATAGTACCGGTGGCAAAGAAACCAGTTGTGTCCTGTCTGAGTGACTATTGTCCTGTTGCACTGACACCAATTGTAATGAAGTGTTTTGAACGGCTTGTCAAACCACACATCACAGCCTGCCTCCCTGCATCACATGACCCGCTCCAGTTTGCATATCGTTCAAACCGCTCCATGGAGGATGCTATAGTCACCACCCTGCACTCTGTCATCACCCACCTGGATCAGAAAGACACCTACACCAGACTCCTGTACACTGATTTCAGTTCAGCATTCAACACCATTATTCCCCAGAGACTGATGGAGAAATTACTCCTTCTTGGTCTGAACACTGCCACGTCTCTGGATCCTGGATTTCCTGACTGAGAGACCTCAGTCTGTCCGGGTTGGAAATAACACCTCCAACTCTATCACGCTGAGCACCGGATCCCCTCAAGGCAGCGTACTCAGTCCACTGTTGTTTACACTTCTAACACATGACTGTGTATCCAGACACGAGGGGAACCAGATTATTAAGTTTGCAGATGACACCATGGTGGTGGGACTTATTCAGAGGGATGAGGAATCAATGTACAGGGAAGAAGTGAGAGACCTGGAGGGCTGGTGCAGGGAGAACAATCTGGTGCTCAACGTGGACAAAACGAAGGAGATGATTATTGACTTCCGGCGGTCACAGCCTGAACACATCCCTCTCAGCATCGGCGGCTGTTTAGTGGAGAGAGTGGAGAACATCAAGTTCCTCGGAGTGCAAATCTTGCAGGACCTGACCTGGAGCAAGAATTCCTTGGGGATCAGGAAGCAGGCCCAACAGAGACTGCACTTCTTGAGGAAACTCAAACAGGCCTCTCTCCCCATCTGCATCCTCAGGACCTTCTACAGAGGTGTGGTGGAGAGTGTTCTGACGTACTGCATTGCTACATGGTACTCCAGCTGCAGTATGTTAGACAAAAAAGCCCTGCAGAGGATAGTTAAGGGAGCTGAGAGGGTAATTGGAGTTTCCCTCCCCTTTGTCCAAGAACTTTTTCAGAACCGTTGTAGGAGCAGGGCACTGAACATTGTCAAGGACCATTCTCACCCTCTGCATAAACACTCTGAACTTCTGCCATCGGGCAAACAATTCCGGAGCATCAGAGGCAGAACCACCAGACTGATTAACAGCTTCCTTCCACAAGCTGTTAGGATGCTGAACAGTTGATCTGGAATCTCTCATACATACTACTGCACCTATGGACATTATGTATATTATTTGTATATTATAGTTCTGGTTAGTTTTCAAGTATGTCTCAGGGAAGTGTGAATGGCTGTGTTGGGGTGGGGGGTGAGGGTGTGTGTGAGTGTGTCTTAAATTATGTTCTTTTTTTTTACTTACATGGATGCCGAGAGAAACGCAATTTCATCTTGCCTGCACTACAGTTGTATGTACAGCAATATGACAATAAAGGTTGATTTGATTTGATTTGATTTGACTTAGCCCAGCGCTCAGGAACTTTTACAAACTGAACACCACAATGTCTATTTCCAAACGTCGGCAAATTTTCAGCATGCTGAAAATTTTCAAGGAACACAACTTTTGCCAGCATTTGCCAACAAAAACCAACTATCATTAACTTTTATCAACTTTTCCTAGCAGAGCCAGACGTTTGCCAAAACGTCAGTAAAGGTTGGTCCAAACATTGTAGTGTGAATTCACCCAAAAAAGCAGGTCCAGAATGGCAGGAAGCCTCCACAAACGCTGATCCTTATACGAGTGTCGCCTGACGCTGATGTCAGCTGACCTGTGCTGAGTATTTGTTTATTTAACTTATCCTAAGTTGGCAAAAGTTTGCCACACTGAATGCAACGCTGGAAAATGCTAACAAAAGTTTGTAAAAGTTTGTAAAACTTGATGTGTGCTGGATTAAAAAAAAAAATGCTCACGAACGTAATTTCACTGATGCTTGGACTAATTTTTGATTTTTCAAAACGTCTGTAAAAGTCGGTCCAAAACGCTATAGTGTAAACCCAGCTTAAGAGATTTTTCACTTTTTCCCCAATGATGCAACTGCATTCACTTTTAACAAATTTCTATAATTTTGCTGTATCTACAGTAGAGGCATGTTCTATCTCCAATGGTGAAAAAGTTTAATTATCACTTATAACCAGGCCTTTAATGATGGCACGGCTAATTCTGGTCTCATAACGCTGATGTGAACCCACTTTAGGATCATGTTGTTTGAGGTTGGTATTTCTGCAATTGCCTGAAAGTGATTCTCATGAAATAAAGAATTTAACTAAATAACTAAATTGGAAATTTTGTGAATTGCAGCTCTTGTTTTGGTTTCATTTTAATAGGAAAGACCCCAGGTATTTAAACTCATCTACCTTCACTACCATTACTCCTTCCACTGTCACCATTACACCTGCCTCCCTCTCATTCAAACATGTATTCTCACTTGCTTGTACTAACTTTCATTCCTCTTCTCTGGCGCAGTGGTGGCGCAGTGGTTAGCACTGCGGCAGCACAGTTTACCCTTGGCCGGGGGATTGTGGGGATCGTGGGATCGATCCCAGCCCCCGACCAACAGTGATCTGTGTGGAGTTTGCATGTTCTCCCCGTGTTGCGTGGGTTTACTCCGGGATTTCTCCGGTTTCCTCCCACATGCCAAAAACATGCATGTTAGGTTAATTGGCTGTTCTAAATTGTCCCTAGATATCTGTTTCCTATAGGCCCTTAGAATAGAGGGTTAGTATTAATGAAAGCGCTTTGAGTGGTCTTTGTGACTAGAAAAGCGCTATATAAGTGTAGGTTAGTTAGTTAGTTAGTAGTTAGTTCTCTCCAGAGCATGCTTCCACTTCTCCAGGTTCTCCTCCACCTGCTCCTTACTCTCACTACAGATCAAAATGTCGTCTGCAAACATCAAGGTCCACGTAGACTCCTCCCTGACCTCATCTGTTAGCCTGTCCATCACAATTCTAAACAAGATGGGGCTCAGAGATGATCTCTGATGTAACCCCAGCCCCACCTTGAAACCATCTGTCACTCCTACAGCACACTGTCTCACTGTCCTTGTACATGTCCTGCACCACCCTCACATGTTTCTCTGCCACGCCTGACTTCCTCACACAGTACCACACTTCCTGTCTTGGCACCCTATCATATGCTTTGTCTAGATCAGGGGTGTCCAATCATGTGCCATGGAGGGCCAAGACCCTGCAGGCTTTACCTCCAATCAGTGTCTTAAACAGCAGATTTGACTGAACTTCTTCCCACTGATTGCTGATCAGTGAAAACACCTGCTGAAGAGACTGGGTAGAAGAGAAAACCTGCAGGGTCTTAGCCCTCCATGGCACATGATTGGACACCCCTGCTCTAGATCCTTCTGACCTTCTCTGTACTCCTCCATCAGCACTTCTAAAACAAACATTGCATGTCTAGTTTCCTTTCTTGGAATGAAACCATTCTGCTGCTCGTGGATGGTCACCTCTCTTCTTAACCTGGCTTCAACAACTGTAGCAAGTAACACATTATGTCACTTATCAAAAAGCTACAGTGGACACAGGAACTGCAGGTTGCATTTCCCACCAAGGGCGAGAATAAACTTGTGGGTAATTTGCTGTCAATAAAAACAATGATTTCCAGGGTTACAAATCAAACTTTTTAAAGCAGCTTGTTGTTGAACTTGGCCACTCTTATGCTATTACTTCCCCCATTAGGCTAGTAATTATAGGTGGCCATTAAAAATGAGTGCAGGTTTAAGGGTTTTATGTACTGACTAGATGTAGAGTCTCTGCCTAAAATTCAAATATGTGAGATAGATGGAGGAGTAATATGTTCTAATGCAGAGCTCTGATTGGCTGCCCACACCTCTCCCCATCTTATATTACATCAGTTTTCTCCCCGTGGCTGACGTTGTAGAGGCTGAGGCGTTGGATGCTGAGGCACTGCTGCGGCTGCGTCCGGTTAAAGCTCCACAGCCACTGTCCCTGCACGGATCCTCGCTGGCACTCCCGCTGCTGACCGCAGCTGGAACAACACACAAATGTGAAGTCGGATCAATGGCATTTTCAACGTTTGCTCCATAATTAATAGCCATCCATCCATCCATCCATCCATCCATCTTCTATCGCTTAATCATTGTTGGGTCGCCGGGGGGCTGGAGCCTAGGTAGTTAATATATGACATAAAAACGGAAATGCAGGAAGACTCACCGTCCCTCCAGGACACACCAGCCACAGTAGGGGTCTTCAGCAGCCAGACAGGACTGACAGTCCAGGTGATCTCCACATTCAGCCACTGGACGCTTTTCTATCTGAAAATGAAGAGAGAGAGCAGGCTGCCGTCCAGTTATCGACCACAGGATCCAATAAAACAACAGTTTTAATGGTTACAAATGGAACATTTAATATGAAATTGATTGTTTAAATGTATAATGTTATAATGTTCATTCAACTGTGAAAGATACTGTCTATATTTATATTTATATTTATATATTGTCGGGTAATTTAATTTAACTGTAATGCTGTAAATACCATTTAGCTGCAATGCTCTTGCACTGTGTGTATATATACTGTTTTCTACCCTATTATTTATCTTATTTATTATTACTCTGAGTACTGCTACCCCTTTGCTACTGCAATACTGTAATTTCCCCATTGTGGGACTAATAAAGGCTTATCTTATCTTATAAGTAATCACTACAGCTGTATGTGTAGCATTTCCGTGAGCACTCAGATCCAACTCTAGAAAATACACAAATTATGTGATTATTTTATGTGCAATCCCTCTTAAACGTAGGGCAGCTTTTGTTGTAAATTTGCAATTTTTAATGTTCAAAGTTCACACCGCCTAGGGGGTGTGGCCACTCTCACAGTCCCATGCTAGCCTCAGCCTTGGATAAAATACAACCCCAATCTGCTTATGAGACACTATCAATAGCTTTAAAAACAGATGTTTACATAGAAATGTTAAATGTAGCAGATGAAGGAGTCCAGTGTTCTCCGTTCTTGGCCCATTTATCAGCATCGACAGCTACACACTGTGGGGAGTGTGCCGTTACAATGGGGACCACTTTCCCTGATCAATATCACTGTTTTGTCCGAGCCAACACCTCCCGCCAACTGTTGCACCTCTCACAGCGGGATTTGTTGACCTTTGACCTTGACAGCCAGCTGGCTTTTGTGTTTCCCTTTTCAAAGTCCTTCACTTCAATGAGAGAGATGCAGCTTGAGGAAGTATGAAAGCCTGAAAAACTCTGACAAGTGATAGATAGTCTGACGATGAATGATAAGTGATGTCCAGCTCCATGTGTGGAGACATCTAACTAACTAACTAACTAACCTACACTTATATAGCGCTTTTCTAGTCACAAAGACCACTCAAAGCGCTTTCATTAATACTAACCCTCTATTCTAAGGGCCTATAGGAAACAGATATCTAGGGACAATTTAGAACAGCCAATTAACCTAACATGCATGTTTTTGGCATGTGGGAGGAAACCGGAGAAATCCCGGAGTAAACCCACGCAACACGGGGAGAACATGCAAACTCCACACAGATCACTGTTGGTCGGGGGCTGGGATCGAACCCACGATCCCCACAATCCCCCGGCCAAGGGTAAACTGTGCTGCCGCAGTGCTAACCACTGCGCCACCGTGCAGCCCATCTGGGTGAGTGGAGGGGTTGCATCTGCTGAGTGTTTTGAAACAAAACCAACTCCTGTAACCAAGGACCAGGGCCATTTCTAGCGTTTTTGGGCACCTCAGCAAGATTGTGTTTGGGAGTCAATTATTTTTGTAATGGGGAGGAGTTCAAAACTTATTAAAATACGGGGAAAATCTCTCCCTTCCAAACAAAAACATTAAAAAATAAAGTTGTGTCATTGTTTAGATGAACAGACAAAAAGATTTACAATGAAAATTTAACCAACATTAATATGAAAGCTGTAAATTTATGGGAAAAAAGTTACAAATTTCCATGGAAAAAAAGTCACAAATTTATGAGAAAAAAGCTGAAAATTTACCAGGATAAAGGAACAAATTATTAAGACAAAAAGTTGCAAAATCATGAGAAAAAAGTTACAAATTTACAAGAAAAAAGTCTCAAATCTTTAAGAAAGAAATTTGAAAGTTCTGAGGAAAAAAATTGTATTCATAAAAAAGTAGCAATTTTATGAGGAAAAAGGTTGCAAATTTACAATAAAAAAAATCAATGAATTTAAAAGAAAGTATGAAATTTATGATGAAAAAAGTATCAAATTCATGAGAAAAAGTCACAAATTTATGCAAAAAAACTCAATGAATTTGCAAGAAAAAAATTACAAATTTACAACAAAGTAGTCACTAATTTAAGAGAAAAAAGGTTGAAAATTTACCATAAAAAGGAATAAATTTTAAAGAAATCATAAATAAATAAAAGCCAGAAATTAAAATGAAAAAAAAAAATCTAATTTATAGAAAAAAATGGCAAATTCACAAGACAAAAGCTGCAAGCTTGTGAGACAAAAAGCCTCAAATTTACAAGAAAAAAGGAACAAATTAAGGAAAAAGTTGTAAAATCATGAGAAAAAAAGCCAGAAATTTACAAAAAAAAAATTCCACAAATTTACAGGGGAAAAAACTTGCAAATTTACATGAAAAAAGCAGCAAATAATATGAGAAAAAAGTTGAAAACATATTAGAAAAAAGTTCCAAATTTATGATAAAAGTAGCAAATTCACAAGGGAAAAAAAAGTAAATTTAAAGTCATAAACTGATTAGGAAAAGTTGCAAATTTACAAATAAAGTAGCAAATTTATAAGAATTTTGTTTACAAATTTACAAAAATATCAGATTTATGCAAAAAAAAAAGTTGCAACATACTAAATTAATTGTTGATGGTGAACTTGTAGCTGGAGGGCCCCCTAGTGGCTGAGTGCATTTGCATACTCTGCCTTACGGCCAGAAACGGCTGTGCCGAGAACTCACAGCAGTTCTGGTCATGATGTAGATGTGTCCTCCGTTCTGATCCAGTAAAAGGTCGCTGTTAACAGGCGAGCCTGGGTGGATGGACGTGTTCGCGTAGACCTCCGCTGCACCATCTCGGCCAAGATACACCTGAAGAACGACACCGGAAAGACATGAGAAGATACTTCAGAAGTGGTGTGATACGCGACACAATGACTGGATTCACATTTCCCAGACAGACGAGTATATTTCCAACACCTTCGGACTGAAAAGAAAACGGCTGACAATAAATAAATTCCCCCTTCTTTCAGCTTACAACTCGAACGCAAATCAAATCACAGTTGTGCCAGATCACGGTTGGAGTGGCTATGAATGAGATTACGGCGCAGTCAAATCTAATATGGAGTGCAGGAAGACACCTCTGGCTTAAGTGATTCCCAGGCAGTCGCACTCTCATGTTACCTCATGTTAATGTGATCACGGCCGACAGAAGGGAGAATACGTCTTTCCCATTAAGAGAATGCACTCAACACATAATGGCATGGGAAGCTGCTCTGTAATGCTGCCGACGATGGAACATTAAAGGGGTGTGTACGCCAATGAGATTTTTTTCTGACTAGCACGTTTCAAAATATCCACATGGGAGCGCTAAAGAGCATTTGGCCTTTTATGTTTTAAAGCGACACTATGAGACTGTCTTGCTCCTTGTAGGAATACTTAAAAGACTACAACTATGGTGACTGATCTCAGTCCAAACACCCAATTGCCGGGTGCTTAGGTGTTGGTGGCTACAGTTGTACCCTGTAATTGGCTGTTGGGACTGAGGTCAGTTGCCATAGTTGCAGTCAGTAGGCGATCTTTTTTATTTAAATAAAGATCTTTTTTTATTTCATAAAAAAATGCACTGATGAAAAGATGAAGGTCCAGGATGATGTTACAGCCCAGATGACAGAAATACGGAGGCTCCAAGAGCAGCTAAAGCAAGAGTTCATGAAGCAAGAAGGGCAACTGAGAGAAATGAAGAAAAACAGCACTACCTTAGAAAGAAAACTGGAGTATGAGAGTTTACAGTGTGGGCGTCAGATTGCACAACTGAAAGAGGAGTATGACGAATCTTGATATTTTTTTTTTGTCACATTTTGTCTTAGCTTTGTTCTGAATTGTAATCACTCTTGTTTTGTTTTTCTTTTGAATTCTTGGATGGAATATGGGTGGGCAATATAAGCTGCGGCTTCAGCCATCACCCATTTCGGATAACTTATGTTGAACTGTATGATCAGAGGAGTTACTGTCTAATTTGACCTTGTTGGATTTTCTTCCCCCTTTGTTATATTATTCTGTTTCTTTTAATCTGTACTTTTAATCTATCCGAAATAAAGATTGATTGATTGATTGATTGATTGATCTGTTTATCTTAACAAGGGGGATGCATGGAGATATTCACAAATTTAACATAAGGTACAAACATATAACTGTAAATTAGGTACAAATTTAGGAGAATAAAGGTGCAAAAATATGATAAAAGATGCCAATTTAAAAAGTAAAGAAGTTGCAAATTACAATTTAAATTCATAGAATAAAAATTCAACCAGCATCCAGATGAATGTTGCAAATTTACAAGAAAAAAATTGTAAATCTATGAGAAAATAGTTGCAAATTTACAAAAGAAAAATTTGCTAATTTACCAGAGAGAAAAATCACAAATTTATGAGGAAAAAACTTGCAAATTTATAAGATAATGGTTGCAAATTTACATGGGAAAAATCCCAAATTTTTAAGAATAAAGTTGCATGTTCACAAGAAAAAAATCCCTGCAAATTTATCAGGCAAAAGTTGCAGATTTACAAGAGAAAAATCATAAATTTATGAGGAAAAGGTTGAAAAAAAAATAAATTAATAAAATAAAAATAAAAACTGCCAATTTATGAGATAAAAGTTGCAGATTTATGAGAAAACAGTTGCAAATTTATGAGTAAATAGTTGCAAATTTACAAGAGAGAAAAATCGTAAATTTATGAGAAAATGACTGCAATTTTACATGAGAAAATTTCCAATTTTGAGAATAAAGTTTCAAATTTACAAGAAGAAACTGTAACTTTATGAGACAAAAGTTACAAATTTATGAGAAAATAGCTGCAAATTTTTAAGAAAAAAGTTGCAAATTTATGAGAAACTGGTTGCAAATTTATAAGAGAAAAATCCCAAATTTTTAAGAATAAAGTTGTCATGCCCCCCTCATGGATCATCACCTTATCGTGGTGGTGGTGGTGGTGGTGGGGGGGGGGGCGTGCCCCAGTGATCCCAGGAGCTATGTTCCATCCATCCATCCATCCATCCATCCTCCACCGCTCCTCCGGAGGTCCGGGCCGCGGAGGCAGCAGCCCAAGCAGAGAAGCCCAGACCTCCCTCTCCCCAGCCACCCGCCCCAGCTCCCCAGAGGGGACACCAAGGCGCTCCCAGACCAGCCGGGAGACATAGTCTCTCCACCGAGTCCTGGGTCTGCCCCGGGGTCTCCTCCCAGTGGGACGTGCCTGAAACACCTCAAGTGGGAGGCGTCCAGGAGGCATCCTAATCAGATGCCCATACCACCTCAACTGACTCCTTTCAATGTGGAGGAGCAGCGGTTCTACTCTGAGCCTCTCCCGGATGACTGAGCTCCTCACCCTATCTCTGAGGGTGAGTCCAGCAATCCTACGGAGAAAGCTCATTTCAGCCGCTTGTATCCGCGATCTCGTTCTTTCGGTCATTACCCAAAGCTCGTGACCATAGGTGAGAGTAGGAACGTAGATTGACTGGTAAATCGACAGCTTTGCCTTAGAACTAAGCTCCCTCTTCACCACAACAGACCGGTACAACGTCCGCATCACTGCAGATGCTGCTCCAATCCGTCTGTCGATCTCTCGCTCCATTTTCCCCTCACTCGTGAACAAGACCCCAAGATACTTAAACTCCTCCACTTGGGGCAGGAGCCTGTCCCCAACCCGGAGAGGACAATCCACCTTTTTCCGGCTGAGGACCATGGACTCGGACTTGGAGGTGCTGATTCTCATCCCAGCCGCTTCACACTCAGCGGCAAACCGTCCCAGCAAGAGCTGTAGGTCATTGCTGGATGAAGCCAACAGGACAACATCATCTGCAAACAACAGAGATGAGATCCTGTGGTCACCAAGCATGACACCCTCCATTCCCTGGCTGCGCCTAGAAATCCTGTCCATAAAAATTATGAACAGGACCGGTGACAAAGGGCAGCCCTGGCGGAGTCCAACTCTCACTGGGAATGACTCCGACCGAGTGTTGGCAATGCGAACTAAACTCTCACAACGGTCGTACAGAGACCGAATAGCTCGTAACAACAAGCCCGATACCCCATACTCCCGAAGCACCCCCCACAAAAATCCACGAGGGACGCGGTCAAATGCCTTCTCCAAGTCCACAAAACACATGTAAACTGGTTGGGCAAACTCCCACGAACCCTCAAGAATTCTCGAGAGGGTAAAGAGCTGGTCCGATGTGCCACGGCCAGGACGAAAACCACATTGCTCCTCCTGAATCCGAGGTTCGACCAACGGCCGGACTCTCCTCTCCAATACCTTGGCATAGACCTTCCCAGGGAGGCTGAGGAGTGTGATCCCTCTAAAGTTGGAGCACACCCTCCGGTCCCCTTTTTTGAAGAGAGGAACCACCACCCCGGTTTGCCATGCCAAAGGCACTGCCCCCGACCTCCACGCAATGTTGCAGAGGCGTGTCAACCATGACAACCCAACAACATCCAGGGCCTTGAGGTACTCGGGGCGAATCTCGTCCACCCCCGGGGCCCGGCCACCAAGGAGATTTTTAACCACCTTGGCGACCTCAGCCCCTGTGATAGGCGAGTCATCCCCCTCGTCCCCAAACCCTGCTTCCTCTGTGGAAGGCGTATCAGTGGGATTGAGGAGATCCTCGAAGTATTCCTTCCACCGCCCGACGATATCCCCAGTTGAAGTCAACAGTGTCCCATCCGCACCATACACAGTGTGGACGGGGAGCTGCTTTCCCCTCCTGAGCCGCCGAACAGTTTGCCAGAATCTCTTTGAAGCCGACCGAAAGTCTTGTTCCATGGCCTCACCGAACTCCTCCCATACCCGGGTTTTTGCTTCAGCAACCACCCGAGCTGCACTCCGCTTGGCCTGCCGGTACACCTCAGCTGCTTCGGGAGTCCCACAAGCCAACCAAGCTTGATAGGACTCCTTCTTCAGCTTAATGGCCCCCCTCACCACTGGTGTCCACCACTTGGTTCGGGGGTTGCCACCACGAGATGCACCGACCACCTTGCGGCCGCAGCTCTGGGCTGCCGCTTCAACAACAGAGGTGGAGAACATGGCCCATTCAGACTCCATGTCTCCAGACTCCCTCGGAATGGGGTTGAAGTTCTTCCGGAGGTGGGAGTTGAAGACCTCCCGGACAGGGGCCTCAGCCAGACGCTCCCAGCACACCCTCACTATACGTTTGGGTCTACCAGGTCTGAATGGCTTCCTCCCCTGCCATCGGATCCAACTCACCACCAGGTGGTGATCAGTTGACAGCTCTGCACCTCTCTTTACTCGGGTGTCCAAGACATACGGTCGCAGGTCTGATGATACGATAACAAAATCGATCATCGACCTGCGGCCTAGGGTGTCCTGGTGCCAGGTGCACATATGGACACCCTTATGCTTGAACATGGTGTTCGTTATAGACAGACTGTGGTTAGCACAGAAGTCCAATAACTGAACACCACTCGGGTTCAGATCGGGCAGGCCGTTCCTCCCAATCACCCCCCTCCAGGTTTCACTGTCGTTGCCCACGTGCGCATTGAAGTCCCCCAGTAGGACAATGGAGTCTCCAGGAGGAGCACCCTCCAGCACCCCAGTCACAGACTCCAAAAAGGGTGGGTACTCTGAAACATCATTTGGTGCATAGGCACAAATGATGGTCAGGACCCGTTTCCCAACCCGAAGGCGCAGGGAAGCAACCCTTTCGTCCACCGGGGAAAACTCCAATATAGAGGCAGCAAGGTGGGGCGATACAAGAATACCTACCCCTGCTCGTCGCCTCTCGCCCGGGGCAACTCCAGAAAAGGCCAAGCTCCAGCCCCTCTCCAGGAGACTGGTTCCGGAACCGGAGCTGTGTGTTGAGGTGAGGCCAACTATATCTAGCCGGTATCGCTCAATCTCGTACACCAGCTCAGGCTCCTTCCCCACCAGAGAGGTGACATTCCACGTACCAAAAGCCAGTTTAGAAAGCTTGGGATCAGTCCGCCAAGGTCTCCGCCTTTGACTGCCACCTAATCCACATAGCACCGGACTTCCATGATCCCTCCTGCAGGTGGTGAACCTACTGGAGGGCGGACCCATGTAACTCCTTCGGGCTGAGCCCGGCCGGGTCCCATGGGTGGAAACCCGGCCACCAGACGCTAGCCTTCGAGCCCCTCCCCCAGGCCTGGCTCCAGGGTGGGGCCCCGGTAACCCCATACCGGGCGGGGTACACTGAATCCTTGATATACAATTTATCATGAGAGTCTGTTGGATCGTTCTTCGTCTGGCCCTTCACCCAGGACCAGTTTGTCTTGGGAGACCCTATCAGAGGCAAATTGCCCCGGACAACATAGCTCCTGGGATCACTGGGGCACGCAAACCCCCCCACCACGATAAGGTGACGATCCATGAGGGGGAGGAGCTATGTTGTCCGCGGCAATTTGCCTCTGATAGGGTCACCCAAGACAAACTGGTCCGGGGTGAAGGGCCAGACTACGAACGAGGAGCTATGTTGTCCGCGGCAATTTGCCTCTGATAGGGTCACCCAAGACAAACTGGTCCGGGGTGAAGGGCCAGACTAAGAACGATCCAACAGACTCTCATGATAAATTCTATATCAAGGATTCAGTGTACCCCGCCCGGTATGGGGTTACCGGGGCCCCACCCTGGAGCCAGGCCTGGGGGAGGGGCTCGAAGGCTAGCGTCTGGTGGCCGGGTTTCCACCCATGGGACCCGGCCGGGCTCAGCCCGAAGGAGTTACATGGGTCCACCCTCCAGTGAGCTCACCACCTGCAGGAGGGATCATGGGGGTCCGGTGCTATGTGGATTAGGTGGCGGTCAAAGGCAGAGACCTTGGCGGACTGATCCCAAGCTTTCTAAACTGGCTTTTGGTACGTGGAATGTCACCTCTCTGGTGGGGAAGGAGCCTGAGCTGGTGTACGAGGTTGAGAGATACCGGCTAGATATAGTCGGCCTCACCTCAACACACAGCTCCGGTTCCAGAACCAGTCTCCTGGAGAGGGGCTGGAGCTTGGCCTTTTCTGGAGTTGCCCCAGGTGAGAGGCGACGAGCAGGGGTGGGTATTCTTGTATCCCCCCACCTTGCTACCTCTATATTGGAGTTTTTCCCGGTGGACGAAAGGGTTGCTTCCCTGCGCCTCTGGGTTGGGAAACGGATCCTGACCATCATTTGTGCCTATGCACCAAATGATGTTTCAGAGTACCCACCCTTTTTGGAGTCTGTGACTGGGGTGCTGGAGGGTGCTCCTCTTGGAGATTCCATTGTTCTACTGGGGGACTTCAATGCGTACGTGGGCAACGACAGTGAAACTTGGAGGGGGGTGATTGGGAGGAACAGCCTGCCCGATCTGAACCCGAGTGGTGTTCAGTTATTGGACTTCTGTGCTAACCACAGTTTGTCCATAACAAACACCATGTTCAAGCATAAGGGTGTCCATATGTGCACCTGGCACCAGGACACCCTAGGTCGCAGGTCGATGATCGATTTTGTTATCGTGTCATCAGACCTGCGACCATACATCTTGGACACCCGGGTAAAGAGAGGTGCAGAGCTGTCAACTGATCACCACCTGGTGGTGAGTTGGATCCAATGGCAGGGGAGGAAGCCATTCAGACCTGGTAGACCCAAATGTATAGTGAGGGTGTGCTGGGAACGTCTGGCTGAGGCCCCTGTCCGGGAGGTCTTCAACTCCCACCTCCGGAAGAACTTCAACCACATTCTGAGGGAGTCTGGAGACATGGAGTCTGAATGGGCCATGTTCTCCACCTCTGTTGTTGAAGCGGCGGCCCAGAGCCGCAGCCGCAAGATGGTCGGTGCATCTCGTGGTGGCAACCCCCGAACCAAGTGGTGGACACCAGTGGTGAGGGGGGCCGTTAAGCTGAAGAAGGAGTCCTATCAAGCTTGGTTGGCCTGTGGGACTCCCGAAGCAGCTGAGGTGTACCGGCAGGCTAAGTAGAGTGCAGCACGGGTGGTTGCTGAAGCAAAAACCCGGGTATGGGAGGAGTTCGGTGAGGCCATGGAACAAGACTTTCGGTCGGCCTCGAAGAGATTCTGGCAAACTGTCCGGCGGCTCAGGAGGGGAAAGCAGCTCCCTTTAGAGGGATCACACTCCTCAGCCTCCCTGGGAAGGTCTATGCCAAGGTACTGGAGAGGAGAGTCCGGCCGTTGGTCGAACCTCAGATTCAGGAGGAGCAATGTGGTTTTCGTCCTGGCCGTGGCACATCAGACCAGCTCTTTATCCTCTCAAGAATTCTTGAGGGTTCGTGGGAGTTTGCCCAACCAGTTTACATGTGTTTTGTGGACTTGGAGAAGGCATTTGACCTCTTCCCTCGTGGTTTTTTGTGGGGGGTGCTTCGGGAGTATGGGGTATCGGGCTTGTTGTTACGAGCTATTCGGTCTCTGTACAACCATTGTGAGAGTTTGGTTCGTATTGCCAACACTCGGTCGGAGTCATTCCCAGTGAGAGTTGGACTCTGCCAGGGCTGCCCTTTGTCACCGATCCTGTTCATAATTTTTATGGACAGGATTTCTAGGCGCAGCCAGGGAATGGAGGGTGTCATGCTTGGTGACCACAGGATCTCATCTCTGTTGTTTGCAGATGATGTTGTCCTGTTGGCTTCATCCAGCAATGACCTACAGCTCTTGCTGGGACGGTTTGCCGCTGAGTGTGAAGCGGCTGGGATGAGAATCAGCACCTCCAAGTCCGAGTCCATGGTCCTCAGCTGGAAAAAGGTGGATTGTCCTCTCTGGGTTGGGGACAGGCTCCTGCCCCAAGTGGAGGAGTTTAAGTATCTTGGGGTCTTGTTCACGAGTGAGGGGAAAATGGAGTGAGAGACTGACAGACGGATCGGAGCAGCATCTGCAGTGATGCGGACGTTGTACCGGTCTGTTATGGTGAAGAGGGAGCTTAGATCTAAGGCAAAGCTGTCGATTTACCAGTCAATCTACGTTCCTACTCTCACCTATGGTCACGAGCTTTGGGTAATGACTGAAAGAACAAGATCGCAGATACAAGCGGCTGAAATGAGCTTTCTCCGTAGGATTGCTGGACTCACCCTCAGAGATAGGGTGATTTGCTCAGTCATCCGGGAGAGGCTCAGAGTAGAACCGCTGCTCCTCCACATTGAAAGGAGTCAGTTGAGGTGGTATGGGCATCTGATTAGGATGCCTCTTGGACGCCTCCCACTTGAGGTGTTTCAGGCACGTCCCACTGGGAGGAGACCCCGGGGCAGACCCAGGACTCGGTGGAGAGACTATGTCTCCCAGCTGGTCTGGGAATGCCTTGGTATCCTCTCTGAAGAGCTGGAGCAGGTGGCTGGGGAGAGGGAAGTCTGGGCTTCTCTGCTTGAACTGCTGCCTCCGCGACCCGGACCTCCAGAAAAGCAGTGGAAGATGGATGGATGGATGGATGGATGGAAAGTTGTCATGGCCGCCAATCACGGCACCTGTGTACGCACCTGCCTATAATCTCCTGCGGCCCTATTTATTCCCATCAGGACCAGTGCTGGGCGCGGAGTCGTCTGATTCTTTCCATGAACCATGCCACACCCTGCCTCTGTGCTTTCCTGCACTGAATTCTCCAGCCATCGGCTTCCAAGCCCAGCTGTACGACGTCCGGGTCGGTTTCGCCCGGACCAACAACCAAGTAAGCGCTATAGCTTCTAAACTTGTCCATTCCCCTGTGCACAGGCGGAGCCCACAACGGCGGACCTCCTTCTCCCTCCAGGCGGCGGACTTTATTCCACCTCCAGCTGACCTGCCCGCAGACACTGTCTCCCTGGCCGCAGCTTCGGCGCCACCTGAAGACACTTCAACATCTGTTGACAGTAAGCACTATAACATCTGACGTGCTGCATAGGTGAACTGTAAGCTAACGGCCCTTGTCTCTTTACAGGGCTGCCAGTCTGTACGGTGCTCTGCCGGCCCAGCTGGAATACACGGATTGCACTACACAACATTACACCATATAACCGCACTCATGCACCCACTCACTCGGGTTAACAAAATAAAGTACGTTAATTGTGTTAATCCTGAGTCATGTCTGTTCTGTGGGTCACCTGAACCATGTCAGTACGACTCCGCCAAAGTGACCCGGCAGACAGCGCACTCGTGCGCCATATTAACTATCTCGAGGCTCGGGTAGACCAATTAGCGTACCAACAACAGGTGATGCTAACTCAGCTAACTCGCATCACCGATAGGTTAGATCGCTGAGCTAGCCCACAGGGGTTCCCCACAGCACCAGCTAGCTCCTCAGCTCCCGCTAGTTCTACCGCTAGCTCCACCACTAGCTCTTCGCCTAGCCCTCACCCTACAGGTTCCGCTAGTCGGCTCACTCCCGTCCCTACTCCTGCCCGCTTTAAAGTAGAACTGAACCCACCTTTTGGCGCAAAAAGTAGAATAGCAGATTAATTCCTTATTACCTATTGTATTTTTCAACACATAAAAGAAATTTTTAGGCCGTGCGATGGCCAAGCTATAAGCCGATAAACTTTTGCCTCTGGCTGGCAGTGCCAAACAAACCGGAAGTAGTGCAGACAACGCTGCGTGACGTCACGAGTGTGATCCCTAAACAAAACAACAATGGCAGATGATAGCAGTTCCAGCAGTCAAGAACACCAGAGTTTTCAGAGTGAAGAGGCATTCAGGATCGGTGACGAGACAGAGGAGGATGCAGGAGTGTGGCAGGTGGCAGGTGTGCACAACGGCGAGCCCGGGAGACAGCGACCTGATGCACCTGTGACAGCAGCTGGCAGACGGCGATGCAGAGGTGAGGTCCGCCGCCGGGGAATACACCTGTGCACAGGGGAGAGACTGGAAAGGCAAAGGTAGGTATGCTTACGCTGTAGATCTTGCTGGGAGATGAGGGGGTTCCTCTGCAGCAAGAGGGCTGAAGGAATCAGACGGCTTCATGCCGAAGCCCAGGGCAGAGTGGCTTATATCCCACGCTGCTGACGAGGCGCAAGTGTGCGCGCAGCTGGCGCCGCTAATGAGCGGCGAGTTGTAACATATCCAGCCTGTGTTGTGTTGTAGCTTAGTTTTCTTTTTTCTCTGTCACATTTTGTCTTAGTTTTGTTTTGAATTGTAATCGCTCTTGCCTGTTTTCTCTTTTGAATTCTTGGATGGAATATGGGTGGGCAATATAAGCTGCGGCTTCAGCCATCACCCATTTCGGATAACTTACGTTGAATTGTATAATCAGATGAGTCATTGTTCAATTTGACCTTGTTGTTATATCATTCAGTTTCTTTCAACCTGTACTGTACTATCCGAAATAAATAAATTCATTCATTCATTCAAAAAATTGGGCTATGTATTACAATACTTGGCTGCACGGTGGCGCAGTGGTTTAGCACTGCGGCAGCACAGTTTACCCTTGGCCGGGGGATCGTGAGATCGTGGGTTCGATCCCAGCCCCCGACCAACAGTGAGCTGTGTGGAGTTTGCATGTTCTCCCCGTGTTGCGTGGGTTTACTCCGGGATTTCTCCGGTTTCCTCCCGCATACCAAAAACATGTAGGTTTAGGGCGCTCGCGCATGCAGCGACCGGCAGCCGGTGGCTTGTCACCAGACTGCAAACCAAATCTACCTACGGGTACAAATAAGTAACAAAAAAAAAAAAAAAAAAATACTTCTACAGACTATAGTGGCAATACACATGAACAGAACTGGCCTCTGCATTTGACTGTGCTATTTATAAATACAGTGATCCCTCACTTATCGCGTTTAATGGGGACCAGAACCGACCGCGAAAAGTGAAAAACCGCGAAGTAGCGTCACCCCCCCCCCCCAAGGGCGTCACAAGCACTATTTTGCACAAAAAGGCACAAGAGAACAGCGAAAAGTGCCACTAAGCAATACGAGCGATAAAGAACAATGAATGCGGTCTTCCTTCGCTGGGTATGGGCGCTCTGCAGGGAGAGAAGCTGGGTAAAACGTCTCGGCCAATCAGCTTGCGAGGTAAAACGTCTCGGCCAATCAGCTTGCGAGATTCCCGAGTGGTGAAGAGGTGGGCGGAGAGGAGTGGAGCGGTGGTCAGAGAGGTGGATTTTGAGTTGTGCGGGCTCTCCATGTTGATACCTGATGTTCTAATGTAGTCTCCCTGCCTTCTGCTAGCGCCCGGGCAACTTTCGTGCCATTTTTTCTCAATTTTGAATTTTTGATGAATATTTTTGAAAAATCCACGATGCACTGAGGGCGCGAAAGGTGAAACGCGAAGTAGCGAGGGATCACTGTAATATCTATATCTAGAAACGCATCGCTTCCCGGTCGCTTTTCCTCCCCCTTTCTTTTCTTTCGTCGCCATGACAGCTTTCCTTGGCCACTGAACAGATCTTCCCAGGTGTTGGAAGTGTTTTGTAGTCGACTATCACGACAAAATGCACCAAAAACAACCAGTGTCGACGTGCTCGCAATGGTAAACATGGAGGACTGTGTCACACTCGTGACGTCACGCGGAACTCCGGCTGCACTTCCGGTTAATCGGCGGATTTGTCTGATTTTTCAGGGCGGGAAAGTCGAAATCGCGATTTTCTCCAAGATTCCGGGATTTGTGGAGGGGGTGCCAATGATAAATTATCTTTATAATTGTATGTACTATCACCCAGTGCCGTTCAATGCCGTTCAGTTCAGTTCTACTTTAAAGGGGTGTTGGGAGAAGCCTGGGGGTTCCTCATGCAGTGCGAAATCGTGTTCCAACGGGTTCCTGGAGATTTTCCCACTGACCAGAGCCGCATTGGGCGGGCTTTAGCATGGGCTTATGCGGTAATGGCTAGGGCCGATTATGCTTCTATGACATATGTTCAATTCACCTAAGAATTCCAGGAAGTGTTTAGTCACTCAAACCGGGAAGATGTACTCACCTCTTGCCTGTTAAACCTTCGGCAGGGGTTGAGGGCAGTCGCCGATTATGCTGTTGACTTCAGGGTCATAGCTACAGAGGTCGGGTGGGAAGATGCCTCCCTGAGTAGTATATTCCTGAGGAGTTTGAGCCCTAGCCTGCGGGACGAGCTGGCCAACCTGGAGAAACCCTCCATGCTGCATGAGTGTATCTCCCTGGCCATTAGCCTTGACAACCGTCTGAGGGAACGAGCTGCGGAGCGTAGGCCGTGCGGAGAATAGGCCACGCCGTGCTCTCCAGCCCCCCCTACTGGCCCTCCCATCTACTGACCTCCCTGAGGACCAAGAACCAATGATAGTGGGGGGGGGGGGTCGAAACTTCCTGCAGAAGAGAGACAGCGCCGCCGTGAGTTGGGGTTGTGTGTCTATTGCGGAAGCGAGGAGCATGACCTGAATACCTGTCCTAGGCGGCCAAAAGGGGAAGTCCGTGCGTCGAAGTAGGGGGCCTCATGGACGTAAAAGATAACAATCACCTCACCCGCTTTCTCATTCCTATTCGGTTTTGCTTTGGTCACAAAGAACATAAAACACATGCACTCATTGACTCAGGGGCTGAGCAAAGCTTCATTTCTAGGAGTCTGGCAACCCGTCTGGGTCTACCCATGCAGCCGTTAAAAACTCCCCTTAAGATTATTGCCCTGTCGAAGGCGGCGTTGGCTACTGTCACTCATCGGGTCGCCTCGGTGCCAGTCATCATTTCGGGCAACCATCGGGAGGAGTTAAATCTGTTTGTCCTACTGGTGTTATCGTCCCCGGTCATTCTGGGCTACCCTTGGCTGCATCTGCACAACCTTTCAATTGACTGGCGTTCGGGAAGTATCGTGTCGTGGAGCCCTTTCTGCCTCAGTTCCTGTCTGCAGTCTGCTGCATGCTCGCCTGCCACGCCTTTGGATGTCCCTGCCTCTCCTCCCCCGGATCTGTCAAAAGTGCCACAGGAGTACCATGACCTTGGGGCCGTCTTTAGTAAATCCCAAGCCCTTTCCCTCCCCCCTCACTGACCGTATGATTGTGCTATTAATCTGCAGGCCAGCGCTCCTCTGCCATCTAGCAGACTTTACAACCTGTCTGCTCCGGAGCGCGCAGCCATGGACTCATATATTACGGAGTCTCTCAGCTCAGGTATCCTTAGACCTTCATCTTCGGCGGTGGGGGTGAGGGTTTTCTTCGTGGGGAAGAAGGACGGCTCCCTCAGGCCCTGCATCGACTTCCGGGAACTTAACAACATCACTATCAAGGATAAGTATACTCTCCCCCTCCTTAACTCTGCATTCGATTCCCTCCGGGGGGCTTGCTTCTTTACCAAATTAGACCTGCGCAATGCCTATCACCTGATGCGGATACGTGAGAGGGATGAGTGGAAGATGGCCTTTAGGACCCCTAGTGGGCATTTTGAATATCTGGTCATGCCGTTTGGGCTGACCAATGCTCCGGCCGTCTTCCAGCGTCTTATTAATAATGTTTTGAGAGATTTTCTGGGCACCTTCGTGTTTGTCTACCTTGACGACATTCTAATCTTTTCTCAGTCTATGGAGGAGCATCGCGTGCACGTCAGGCGAGTCTTGCAGCGGCTGTTGGAGAATAAGCTCTACATCAAGGCAGAGAAATGTGAGTTCCACGTCTCCAGGACCTCTTTCCTCGGCATCATTATTGTTCCAAAGGAGATCATCCCAGACCCAGTAAAAGTGAAGGCAGTGGTGGACTGGCCCACTCCCGCATCGAGGAAACAGTTGCTGCAGTTCTTGGGCCTCGCTAACTTCTATCGCCGGTTTATTAAGGACTACAGCCGTATCGCCCTCCCCCTCACCAACTTGACCTCCACCAAGGTTCCCTTTTGCTGGACGGAAGAGGCGGACGCCGAGTTGAAGGTCAGATTTTCATCTTTGCCTATTCTGACACAGGTGGATCCCACCCTTCAGTGCCTGGTGGAGGTGGACGCCTCTGATTCTGGGGTGGGGGCTGTGCTGTCCCAGCGTTCTCCGGCAGATGGTAAGATCCGCCCCTGCACCTACTTCTCTCGCCACCTGTCCCCAGCAGGATGAAATTATGACATCGGGGATAGGGAGCTGTTGGCAGTGAAACTGGCCCAGGAGGAGTGGCGGCACTGGTTGGAAGGAGCGTCACAGCCATTCATTGTCTGGACCGACCACAAGAACCTGGAGTACCTTTGGACCGCCAAGAGGCTGAACGCCCGACAGGCCCACTGGTCGCTGTTTTTTGGACGGTTTGACTTTACCATCACCTACCGCCCTGGGTTGAAGAACACCAAGCCTGACGCCCTGTCTCGTCAGTTCACCCCAGAGACAGCAGAGAAGGCCGAGCACCCCATCCTCCCTCCAGCATGTGTTGTGGGTGCCCTCGCTTGGGGCATTCGGGATAAGGTTATAAGGGCGCAGTCTGACGAAGCTGACCCGGGGGGGGGGGGGGGGTCCAGCGGGCAAATTATTTGTTCCCACAGCGGTCCGAGGGGAGGTCATCCAGTGGGGGCATACCTCCAAATCCGCCTGCCATTCGGGTAGGGCACGCACGGTGGCGCTCCTACAAAGGTCGTTTTGGTGGCCATCCCTCCAGAAGGACGTGGGGGAGTGCATCCGCGCCTGTCCTGAGTGTGCTACTGGGAAGACATCCTCATTGCCGCCAGCCGGGCTGCTCCACCCCCTCCCTGTCCTGGGTAGACCATGGTCCCACGTGACGCTGGATTTTGTCACAGGCCTCCCCACGTCCAATAACTTCACCACCATCCTCACGCTGGTGGACAGATTTTCCAAGGCGGTTCATTTCATTCCTCTGCGGGGGTTACCGTCTGCCAAAGAGACAGCTGATCTGCTGGTTCAGCATGTAATTCGGCTGCATGGCATCCCTCAGGACATAGTATCAGACCGAGGGCCCCAGTTTATCTCCAAAGTCTGGAAGGCCTTTTGCACCGCCTTAGAGGCTACGGTGAGCTTGTCCTCCGGCTATCACCCGCAATCCAACGGGCAATGTGAACAAGCCAACTAGGAGGTGGAAGCAGCGCTGCGGTGTGTCACTGCCGCCAACCCATCATCATGGAGCACACACCTCCCTTGGATTGAATACGCCCATAACACAGCGGTGTCCTCGGCCACCGGCATGTCCCCCTTTGAGGCGTCGTTGGGTTACAACCCCCCGCTGTTCCCTGAAGAGGAGGGGGACATTGCAGTGCCATCAGTTCAGGCCCATTTAAGACGCTGTCAGCAGATTTGGAAGGCAGCCAGAAAGGCACTGCAACGGACGGCAGAACGCAACACTACGGTGGCGAATCGACGCAGGGTTCCGGGCCCGGCTTATCAGGTGGGTCAGCAGGTATGGCTCTCTACAAAAAACATCAACCTGAAGGTGGAACGCAAGAAGACTGCCCAGCGGTTCATTGGCCCGTACCCTATATGTCGAATTATTAACCCAGTGTCTGTGCGTCTAACTCTACCCCCCTCCCTCCGCATCTGTCCAACTTTTTATGTCTCTCAGATTAAGCCTGTCTCCTCCAGCCCGTTGTGTCCCCCTCCCAGGTCTCCACCTCCACCAAGGGTGATCGACGGCAACCCGGCGTGGCCCGTCTCTTCCATCCTGGACGTCCGCTGCCAGGGGCGTGGTCTGCAGTACCTGGTGGACTGGGAGGGCTACGGGCCGGAGTGGAGGTCCTGGGTGTGTCCTGCCCTCGTGCTCGACAAGCAGCTCATCAGGGACTTCCATCGGACGCACCCGGGTAGGTTGGAACACACACCGAGAGGTGTGCCGTGGGGGGGAGTACTGTCATGGCTGCCAATCACGGTGCCTGTGTATGCACCTGCCTGTCATCTCCTGCGGCCCTATTTACTCCCATCAGGACCAGTGCTGGGCGCGGAGTCGTCTGATTCTTTCCGTGAATCACGCCACACCATGCCTCTGTGCTTTCCTGCACTGAATTCTCCAGCCATCGGCTTCCAAGCCCAGCTGTACGACGTCCGGGTTGGTTTCGCCCAGACCAACAACCAAGTAAGCGCTATAGCTTCTAAACTTGTCCATTCCCCTGTGCACAGGCGGAGCCCGCAATGGCGGACCTCCTTCTCCCTCCAGGCGGCGGACTTTTATTCCACCTCCAGCTGACCTGCCCGCAGACACTGTCTCCCTGGCCACAGCTTTGGCACCACCAGAAGACACTTCAACATCTGTTGACAATAAGCACTATAACATCTGACGTGCTGCATAGGTGAACTGTAAGCTAACGGCCCTTGTCCCTTTACAAGGTTGCCAGTCTGTACGGTGCTTTGCCGGCCCAGCTGGAATACACGGATTGCAATATACAACATTACACAATATAACCGCACTCACGCACCCACTCACTCACGTTAACAAAATAAAGTACGTTAACTGTGTTAATCCTGAGTCGTGTCTGTTCTGTGGGTCACCTGAACCATGTCAAAAGTTGCAAATTTACAGGAAAAAATGACAAATTTATGAGACAAACATTGCAAATTTTTGAGAAAAAATTGCAAATTTTTGAATAAATGGTTGCAAATTTACATGAGAAAAATCCCAAATTTTTAAGGATAAAGTTGCAAATTTATAAGACAAAAGTTGCATATTTATGAGAAAATAGCTGCAAATTTTTGACAAAAAGTTGCAAATTTACAAGAGAAAAAAGTTACCAATTTTTGAGAAACTGCAAATTTACAAGAGAAAAATCACAATTTTTTAAGAATAAAGTTGCAAATTTACAGGAAAAAATTGCAAATTTATGAGATAAAAGCTGCAAATTTATGAGAAAGTAGTTGAAAATTTTAGAGAAAAAAGTTGCAAATTTACAAGAGAAAATTATACATTTATGAGAAAAAAGTTGCAAAAGCTGACATTTATTATCTCCAAGTACTACTGCTCTAAAATAAACAAATCACAGCTGAAGCTGTATAGTTCAAGTACCATCACGGGAGTAGTATTGATCCTCTCATCAACATATTGGCAGGAAATCAAAGAAACTGTTTAACTGTTTCAACAAAGCCACATGAGTGCACCCTGCTGTGCACAACTGCATAAATCAGGCTGTTGACACATATTTCAGTCAGAACGGCGACACAAAACCAGAAATGGGTCACCATTTGCCACCTTTCTCCCACTCACTTGTACCCACGGCTGTGGAATTTGTCCTACTGTGATGCACTAATCCTTTTACAATAAGCTTATTTCAGACAGTCGCTTTGATCTGCAATGCACAGTTTAGTCCTGCTGAACATCTCACTCTTTTCTTTAAAAACACACAAAAACCCAAACCTATGTACAGGACAAATACCTCACAGCCGAGTGATGAATGCAATCCTCTTATCTTGATCCTTTTGTGCCACTATCAAATCTACAGCTCGTTCTGCAGAAACTGTTCAGAGGTCGGCAACCTCTGTTAGGTGATTTCTGTCCAAAAAATCTGCATGAAGCCACAAAAATATCTGAGCCTGATAGCTGCAGAATAACCAAGAAAAACCACCAATATTCTGAGAGTTTATATATATATAGCGGGGCATGGTGTTGGACTTCTCCACCGAGGGAACAATGGACCGAAAGAGGAGGTGTCACCGGTGGGGTGGGGGTGGGGGGGTATCAGACGGGACAGTAAGGACTATGCGCCCCCAGGGAGAGGAATAAATGCCGGAGCCGCTGGGAGAAGAAAGGTGTGAGAGTGGCGCTGACGTTATTTCGTGTTAATGTGCCACACAGGCTTTGTTCTAAACATAATGTATGATGGTCGGAAGTCCAGGTCTCGATGCATGGTATTAAAGATATAAAAGAGTGATAGGATATTTTCATGTTTCATTCATTATTCTATATGATTTTAATGCTGTATTATTCTATTTTATATTATAATTGTACCTGGTGCATATAATGAGCCAATGTCTGGGTGGCACGGTGGCGGAGTGGTTAGCACTGCGGCAGCACAGCAACTCACCCTTGGCCGGGGGATCCTGGGTTCGATCCCAGCCCCCAACCAACAGTGATCTGTGTGGAGTTTGTATGTTCTCCACGTGTCTGCGTGGGTTTACGCCGGGATTTCTCCGGTTTCCTCCCACATGCCAAAAACATGCAAGTTAGGTTAATTGGCATCAAACTGGGGATTCTAAATTGTCCTTAGGTATGACTGTGAGAGTGAATGGTTGTCTGTCTCTCTGTGTTGGCCCTGCAATGGACTGGCGATCTGTCCAGGGTGTACCCTGCCTCTCACCCAAAGATGCTGGGATAGGCTCCAGCGCCCCCGCGACCCGAAAAGGATTAAGCGGAAGAAGATGAATGAATGAATGAATGAATGAATGTGTAGCGGGTTGAATTCAACCCCCCCACAACACAGAGACAGAACACAGAGACAGTCAGCTCGCACTCCTGGGTTTTTTCCGCTGCATGCTGCGTTTACAGCTGTGAGGTTAAAGTGTCATCCATGCATTGTGTTCATGCATCCTGTCTGTACCTCTGATATGCAAATGCCCAGATTGACTGCTGTGAATGTCTTTGATGTATTGTCTGAGTTGAGTATATATGCTGCACTGTGCTGTAAATCTGCCTCTCTTTCTGATTCTGCAACTGCGGGACACACACACCGTATTTAGCCATTATACAGTTTTACTGTATTGATTGGTTCTTCCTTAAGATGGCCATCTTCCTTAAGATGGCGGCAGCGCGCTCGGATGCAGCGGCCCCTCTTGGCATCAGCGAGTGTGAGAGTTTTGAGTGTTGTGATCATCCCAGACGTACATTCTGTAAAACTTACAACCGTGAAACCTTATTAAACATCAAGGTACTGCACGCTGCAAGAATTGCGGCGATCGGTTGTGATTTGGACATCCTACGCCAGCACGGAATTCTGGCGGAGTCCCCGCTGGAAGCTACCCATGAGAGGAGGAAGTGGAAGTGGAGGGAACACAGGAAAAAGCGAGGAAAAAGGGCCGGGATCCATGCTAGGCTAAAGGCTAACCCCTCCAGACCAGCGGTACCGTCGCTTCTTCTCTCAAACGTCCGCGCCCTTGAAAACAAGGTGGACGAAATGCGTCTGCTGAGGGAAACCCGGAGAGAGTGGAGGGACTGCTGTGTGTTTGTTTTCACCGAGACATGGCTCCACGACAGCATTCCTGACGAGGCCATTCAACTGGAAGATATGGCGATGTTCCGTGCCGACAGGGAAACGGCGAGCTCCGGTAAGAGCCGGGGGGGTGGGCTATGCATCTATGTTAACAAGAACTGGTGCGTTAATGCCACGTTAGTGTCTAAACACTGCTCTCCGTTGGCGGAGTTCCTTATTGTAAATTGTCGGCCTTATTATCTGCCTAGAGGATTCAGCAACGTGTTTGTAGTCGGTGTTTACATAGCGCCGAGCGCTAACGCTAAAGCTAATGCTAAGAAGGCACTCGGGGAACTGCACAATGCAATCAGTGAAATCCAAACTTCACACCCGGACAGTTTTGTGGTGGTTGCGGAGGATTTTAACCACACCAGCCTAAAGACTGTGCTCCCCAAGTTTAAACAATGTGTAGACTTTAAGACCAGAGGAGAGAATATGTTGGACTTAGTGTACACAAACACAGATGCATATAAGGCAATACCCCGCCCCCATCTCGGCCGTTCTGATCACAAATCCGTGATGCTGGTGCCTGCCTACAAACCTTTATTGAAGCGCAGCAGGCCAGCAGTGAAACAAATCAGGATTTTGCCAGAGAGTGCAACCCCTGCACTGAAAGACTGTTTTCAGCACACAGACTGGAAGGTCTTCAAAATAGCAGCCTTCCAGGAAGATAGGACAGATGTGGAGGAGTATGCTGATTCGGTCACCAGCTACATCGCGAAGTGCACAGAGGATTTCACTACAGTGAAGACCATCACTATGCGGGGTAATCATAAGCCCTGGATGACTGCAGAGGTGCGCTTGCTGATCACAGCCAGAGATGCAGCCTTCAGAGTGAAGGACAGGATCGCCCTCCGCTCAGCCAGGTCTGCGCTTTCTAAGGGAATTAAGGCGGCAAAGCGCGCCTATGCGGAGAAAATCCAGGGACACCTCTGTGACACCAGGAACACCAAGCAGATGTGGCAGGGAGTTCGGACACTGACGGGCTTTAAGCCTAGGCAGGGGGTCGATGATGACGACGCTTCGCTTCCAGACAGGCTTAACGACTTCTTTGCACATTTTGAAGCATCAAACTCGACAATCAGAGGGAGGGCTGGCCCTCCCCCACCATCGGTCGGACCATCAACACAGCGGACACACGGAGGACCCTAACCAGAGTCAACCCACGCAAAGCTGCAGGTCCAGACAACATTCCGGGACATGTGCTCCGAGACTGCGCGAGCGAGTTGGCGGATGTCCTGACTGACATTTATAACATCTCCCTGAGTCAGGCCATCGTTCCCAGATGCTTCAAGACCTCTATCATTGTACCGGTGGCAAAGAAACCAGTGGTGTCCTGTTTGAATGACTATCGTCCTGTTGCACTGACACCAATTGTGATGAAGTGTTTTGAGCGGCTTGTCAAACCACACATTACAGCCTGCCTCCCTGCATCACACGACCCGCTCCAGTTTGCATATCGTTCAAACCGCTCCACGGAGGATGCTATAGTCACCACCCTACACTCTGTCATCACCCACCTGGACCAGAAAGACACCTACACCAGACTCCTGTACATTGATTTCAGTTCAGCATTCAACACCATCATTCCCCAGAGACTGATGGAGAAATTACTCCTTCTCGGTCTGAACACCGCCACATGTCTCTGGATCCTGGATTTTCTGACTGAGAGACCTCAGTCTGTCCGGGTTGGAAACAACATCTCCAAGTCTGTCACGCTGAGTACCGGATCCCCTCAAGGCTGTGTACTCAGTCCACTGTTGTTTACACTTCTAACACATGACTGTGTATCCAGACACGAGGGGAACCAGATTATTAAGTTTGCAGATGACACCACGGTGGTGGGACTTATCCAGAGGGATGAGGAATCAATGTACAGGGAAGAAGTGAGAGACCTGGAGGGCTGGTGCAGGGAGAACAATCTGGTGCTCAACGTGGACAAAACGAAGGAGATGATTATCGACTTCCAGCGGTCGCAGCCTGAGCACGCCCCCCTCAGCATCGGCGGTCGTTTAGTGGAGAGAGTAGAGAACATCAAGTTCCTCGGAGTGCAGATCTCGCAGGACCTGACCTGGAGCAAGAATTCCTTGGAGATCAGGAAGCGGGCTCAGCAGAGACTGCACTTCTTGAGGAAACTCAAACAGGCCTCTCTCCCCATCTGCATCCTCAGGACCTTCTACAGAGGTGTGGTGGAGAGTGTTCTGACGTACTGCATTGCTACATGGTACTCCAGCTGCAGTATGTCAGACAAAAAAGCCCTGCAGAGGATAGTCAAGGGGGCGGAGAGGGTAATTGGAGTCTCCCTCCCCTCTGTCCAAAAACTTTTTCAGAACCGTTGTAGGAGCAGGGCACTAAACATTGTCAAGGACCGTTCTCACCCTCTGCATAAACACTCTGAACTTCTTCCATCTGGTAAACGATTCCGGAGCATCAGAGGCAGAACCACCAGACTGATCAACAGCTTCCTTCAACAAGCTGTCAAGATGCTGAACAGTTGACCCGGAATCTCTCATACACACTACTGCACCTACGGTCATTTTGTATATTATAGTTAGTTATTCTTCTTTTTCCCCAAGTATGTCTCAGGGATGTGTGAATGGATGGGGGGTGGGGGTGGGGGGGAGCTATGTGGGAATGTGTCTTAAATCATGCTGCTTCTTATATGGATGCCGAGAGAAACGCAATTTCATCTTGCCTGCACTACAGTTGTATGTACAGCAATATGACAATAAAGTTTGATTTGATTTGATTTGATTTGATTTGGTTGTTTGATTGTTGATAGTTTGTTTACATTTTTCACATAGAGGTACTACTACACATAGACTTGGATGCTAGCACACACAGATCTTTGATACATACGTACATACACATTTATCTTTTACACATATAATCATTTTTAGTCATTTTTATTGTTCTTCATTGAGGTTGCATTTACATGAAAGTGTTAACTTTTTATTAAATCACTGCTAATTTACTGACACACAGAACGACAAATACATACACTATTCATCTCAATTTATGGTTAATCACCATCACTGGTTTAATTTTTTTCTCTTTTATGAGTTAATTAGATGATTGATTTCTTTTTTGGAATAAAAGATATTATCCTCCCATACTCCCCAGGAAATGAAACATTCCAGCGGTGCTCAGGAGTGGCAGTGGGGCCGATGGCAGATTTTCCTCATTAAAAAGCGAGTTAGGATCTTTTGCAATAAAATGCTTTAGCATAGAATGCACCAGAACTTAGCGAGCTGCCCAATGAGGTTTTAGAAACCATAGTGTTTCCTCTCTGATGCTTTTTAAGCATCAAGGGGGAATGATAGGATATTTTCATGTTTCATTCATTATTCTACATGATTTTAATGCTGTATTATTCTATTTTATGTTATAATTGAATCGGTGAATTCAAAAAGGGCCCAAGTCCCCTTTGAAAAAATGTGGACTTGGGCCCTTTTTGAATTCACCAGTTCAATTGTACCTGGTGCATATAATGAGCCAATGTCTGATTCTCTGTGATTTTCCATTGTCTCAGAGCCTGAAAAGAATGTCTGTTCTTCACTGTGACATTAGGCTGAGCAAGGTTGTAAATAATGACGAAGGTTTTATTGTTTTATCATACCAAGCTGTTCCGTTCAGGATGCCCAAGTTAAGATGACTTAGGTTGACCAGGTCATGTAAAGATCAAAGCAGACTGTTCAGTGCTGTCCATAGATTGGAGCAGTCTCAGGGGAGATGGCTCCAGCTGTCTTCAGGCTAGTGATAGACTCAAGGTTTGTTTTGCCTGGGGTATAAGAAGCCCCACCTTTGTAATGCATGTTAGGAAGTTGGTGTGAGCAGGCTCTGAGACACGTCTTGCTGTGACTAATTGCCTCCTTTTTCTGATCAAAAAGAGAATAAATGGCTCAGAACTTGGAAACCGCCTACTGATTATTGATTCAGTCTCAATCAATTCATTGTTGACCTAACAAAGAGGAATGCACAGAGACCCGGGATCCTTTTTTGCTGTAAGTTATGTAGGAGAAAGAATAAAGTTTCTGTGTCATCCAGCTCGTTGCCTCACCTGCCTCCTTTCTCCACATTAGTGACCCTAAGACGTGCCATGGAAAGCGAGCCAAGCACCACCCCAGAGACTGCCTGGAGGGAGAGCACCAGCGCCGCGTGCATGGTCTCAGTCGAGCTCCCAGACTTCTGGCTTCACAACCCAACCGCGTGGTTCTTGCGCATAGAAGCCCAGTTCACACTCCGTGGGATAACAACGAACGATACCAGGTATTACTACGTGGTCACTGTGCTGGATGCACGCACCACACAACAGGTGACGAGCCTGCTCCAGGAGTCGCCGGCCCAAGGAAAATATGAAGCGCTCAAGAGGTTGCTACTCCAGCGCTATACCCTTTCTCAAAGTGAGAGGGCAGAGAGACTCCTAACGCGTTCGGAGTTAGAGGACAGATCAGCAGTGGAGCTCATGGAGAGCATGCTGGCGCTGAAGGACGGAAGGACGACAAATCTTTCCTGTTTGCCCACTTATTCCTCAGGAACCTACCGGCTACAGCAAGGGTAATCCTGGCCAGCTCACCGCGGCTCGTTGCTAAGGACTACCGCGCCCTGGCGCAGGAATCGGACCGCATCCTTTTGGTGACCAGAACTGTCAGCATGCAGACAGTGGCACCGGCATCCATGAGGGACTCCAGCGAGGTCGAGCAGCCGTTCATGGTAGTCGGGATGGACACCAGAAGACGAAGGAACGGGGCGATCTGTTTTTATCATCACCGTTTCGGCTCGAATGCCTGCTTGTCGCCATGCCAATTTAAGAAGCCGGGAAGACGGCACGTTCGGAATTCAGTGGCAGCTGCAACCGATGGTGATAGGAACAGACTGCTTTATGTCACAGACACACGTTCGGGGAGACGGTTTTTGGTGGACCCCGGCTCCCAGAAGAGTCTCATCCTGCCGGTGAATGCAGACAGGGTGGCAGGATGCAGCGGTCCCGAGCTCACGGCCGCCAACTGATCCACCATCAGGACATTTGGCGAACGGACACTGATGATATGCTTACACGGACGCAACTTTCAGTGGGACTTTGTGGTAGCTGCATGTTTTGGCCCCATTTTAGGTGCAGATTTTCTATGCGCTTATGGGTTGTTAGTCCATGTCGCTAATAGGAGAGTAGTGGATGCTGTCTCTTTCACCTCACTGCCCTGCACAGCTTGGAGAGCTGGGTCGACAACACTGGCTAACATTATAGCTCCAGGGGGTAAAGTACTAACATTTGCTTGCACAGTTTCCAGCACTCACAGTCCCGACTTTTTCGGCAACGGTAACAAAACATGGGGTCGAGCACTTTATAACGACAAAAGGCCCACCGGTGTTCGCGCGTCCTCGGCATTTCAATACAGCTAAACTGGCCAGCGCATGAGAGGAGTTTGCCAACTTAGAGCAGTTGGGCATCGTCAGGTGCTCCAACAGCCCGTGGGCATCCTTGCTACACATGGTGCCTAAATCCAATGGGTCCTGGCGACCGTGCGGCGATTTCCACCACTTGAATAACGCCACGGAACACGATTGTTATCCATTTCCACACATCCAGGATTTTTCCATGCACCTGGCCGGGGCACGTGTTTTTTCGAAAGTGGATCTGGTCTGCGGATATCATCAGGTCCCGGTGTGCGCGGAAGATGTTCCAAAAACAGCAATAATATCTCCTTTCGGCCTTTTCAAGTTCAGATTAAAAGGCCTGGCGCAGACTTTCCAGAGGATGATGGATGCAGTGTTTTGCGACTTGTCCTTCGTTTTTGTCTACTTAGATGACATTCTGGTAGCTAACGCGTTCGAGGGGGAGCACATCGCCCACCTCAAGATGATTTTCCAGAGGTTGGAGGAACACGGGCTGATAGTTAACCCGGCGAAGTGCCAGTTCAGTGTGCCAGAGATTGACTTTTTGGGCCACAACATTTCGCCGGAGGGCGCAATTCCGTTACCGGATAAGGTGCGCGCTGTGTCAGGCTTTCCGTGCCTGCAGACTGTGAGAGCACTACAGGAGTTTTTCGGAACAGTTCATTTTTGTAACCGTTTCCTTCCCTGGGCAGCCCAGCTGATGCAGCCATTGTATGCAGCGCTTAAAAAAAAGAAGCCCGCGGAAGCCATCGACTGGACTCCCGAGCGAGTCCAGGCTTTTACTAATGCCAAAACAGTGCTGGCGGATGCCACATTGTTAGCCCACCCGAATCCGTCTCCACGGAAAGCGCTCACTACGGATGCATCTGATGTTGCCATAGGGGCAGTGGTGGAGCAGTACGTCTCAGGTTCGTGGCAGCCGTTCGCATTTTCAGGTTCAGGTTCAGGTTCAGGTTCAGGTTACTTTATTTGTACCCGTAGGTAGATTTGTTTTGCAGTCTGGTGACATCCATATTTACAAGCCACTAATTACATTCAACATAGACACAAACACAGGCACACATGAAGCTGACTATAAACATGATAAAAATACTCAAGGCTCCATCAATCAGGGTATAAAAAGACAAAGAGATGAGGGAGAAACCAGAGGTAAGAGAGAAGGGTCATATTAAAAGTTAAAAACTAGTCAAAGAGGTTAAAAAACTCAAAGGTCTAAAACCCAATAAAATATTTAGAACCCAAGTGACATCCTACAAAAATAAGTAAATATAAAATGAAGTTAATAAATAGGTACCTAAATTATGTACAATATATTTTTACAGCTTGTTCAACTCTTTGACAGCAGCAGGGACAAAGCTGTTTTTGTAGCACTGGGTTCTACTTTTTGGGACAGCAAACCTCCGTCTTGAGGGAAGAAGCTGAAAGTGGCAGTGCAAAGGGTGGGAGTCATCATTTAAAATGGAGGTAGCCATCCTCTGTACCTTCCTGGTGTACAGGGATGTCAGGCTCAGCTGTGGCTCACCAAGCAAACGACTGGACCATCTAACTACCTGATCCAAGGATTTCCTCTGTTTCAGTTTTATCTGACCAAACCATGACACTAAAGAAAAGGATAAAACAGATTCAATAAAAGCCAGATAAAACATTGTCATTATGGTTCGGTACTTGGAAGCGTGCAAGTTTTCTCAAGCAATGCAAATGTTGCTGACCCTTTTTGCACACCCTTTCACAGTTCTCTTCAAACTTTAAATTACTATCAATAATTGTCCCAAGATATTTGTACGATTGTACACATTTGGTGGTCTGGCCTTTTAGTATAGTGACTTTGTGCCTGGGATTTTTCCTCCTAAAGTCAATAATCATAGCTTTAGTTTTTGTTTTATTCAGCTGCAGGTAGGAATCCTCACACCAGTGAACAAAATCATCAACTACTGGGCCGTGGCCACTCTCACCATCCTGGAGGAGACTGACAATAACTGAGTCATCAGCATACTTTATAATGTGTCTGTTGTCATGTCTGCTCCGACACATGTTTGTGTACAGGATGAAGAGTAGTGGTGACAACACACACCCCTGAGGAGAGCCAGTAGAAGAGCACTTTAGGTCCGACAATGTACCATTGACCCTTACTCTCTGCGTCCTGTTGGTTAAGAAATCCAGAATCCAACACACCAGATTATTGCTCAAGTCAAATTGTTGCAGAAGCCTTTCAACTAAGATATGAGGTTGGATTGTATTAAAGGCGGAAGAAAAGTCCACAAATAAAAGCCTGGCATGTGTCCCATTAAAATCCAGATGTTTACAAAGCATGTTAAACAGAGTGACAGTGGCATCCTCCACTCCTTTGTGTAGCCTATAGGCAAACTGCAGAGGATCCAATGCCTGCTCAGTCTGCTTTAGGACCTCACATCTGACCAGTTTTTCAAAAATTTTCATTAAAATTGAAGTCAAAGCAACTGGTCTAAAGTCGTTTACCGTTTTAGGACAGCTGGATTTTGGACATGTGCCTAAGATCTTTCCAGATCTTAGGCACATGTTGTGTCTGTAAGGACTTATTGAAAATGTAATGAAATATAGGACTCAGTTCATGTGCACAGGACCTTACCAAGCGCCCACATATATTATCAGGGCCCTGACTTTTGTTCACTTTTACAGTGCAGAACTCCCTTTTAACATCCTGCACCTCAATATTAAAGTGCTGATTGTCTTTGAGTTTCTGTTTCAAATCTTGGATTTCTGTGCTGAAATCAAAGGAGTCAAAATGACCATAAAAACAATTAAGAGCATTAGCCAGCACTGTGTCTGAATTAAAACCATCTAAAAACACACGATTACTGCGCTCTGTCCTCTGAAGGCCTGCAATAGTTTTCATACAGGCCCAGGCTGAACCAAGTTTCTTTGTTGCCATCTTGCTTTCCAACTCTGATTTATAATTCTGTTTTGCTCTTAAAATTTCGGCCTTCAGCTCCTTTGTGGCAACCTGTATCTCAGAAACAGACCCCTGTTTAAAGGCAAGTGCTTTCCTCTTTAAGCAGGATTTAACTGATTTTGTAACCCATGGTTTGTTGTTGGGATATATTTTGACATGTTTACGTGGAACAATCTTATTTTTACAGAAAGACATGTATGAGCATGTGACGTCAACCAGAGAGTCCAAATCATCCCCGCAGGCCAGTGTGAACATCTCCCAGTCTGTACAGTCAAAGCATTCCTGGAGGCTGTGCACTGAATCTTCTGTCCACACATCAATGTCTCTCGTCTCCACCTTGCCTCTTCTGAGAGCAGTTTTATATGTGGGCAGCAAATGTACACAGTTGTGATCTGAGGATCCTATAGGAGGAAGGGAGAGTGATTTATAGGTCCCCTCTATGGATCCATAGCACAGGTCCAATGTCTTTTTTCGCCTGGTTGGGCAGGACACATACTGATAAAAGTTTTTAAGTGTCTTCTTTAAAGAAACATGGTTAAAATCCCCAAGAATGAAGTTTGTCGCCTCTGGAGAAATTGATTGCAGCTGCTGGATCACATCAAAGACGGTGCTGGAGGCGGAGTCAGCGTCTGCCCTCGGATGAATGTACACAGTTGTGATGAAAAGTTGGGGGAACTCGCGAGGCAAATAAAAGGGGCGTAGTGACACAGACAGCAGCTCCACATCGGGTGTACAGATGCGCTCTCTGACCGTGACAGATGTGCAGTACTGCTTGTTAATATATAAACATACGCCGCCCCCCTGACGTGTCCCCGTTACCTCTTCCTGCCGATCCGAGCGCAGCGGGGCTCCAAAGCCGTCAATTCACAGGTCTGCATCTCGGTCATGCGCAGTAAGCCAAGATTCGGTGAAGGCCATAACGCAGCAGTTCTTAAAGTCCTTCTGGTAGCGTACATTCCCTTGAATTTCATCCACCTTGTTTCTCAGAGACTGTACATTCCCAAAAATTATTGAAGGAAGAGGAATGTTACCAAACTGCCGTCTCCTAAGGCGCAATTTCACACCTCCACGCCTTCCGCGCTTCCTTCTGCCACCTCTCCCGCCTCTCTTTTCACCGCTATGTTCGTCTCTCAAAATAAAGTCCGGCAGTTACGGCTTAGGCTCAATCACAGCCGCTGCATCAACCGTGTTTAAATGCAGCAACATGTCCCTGGAATAATGTATTCTGCCCGCCATGGAGCCGAGCGCATTTACTTCAGAGACAAAGAGCCAGAAGACAGATAGCAGCAGTGCAAGAAAGGGGAGGAAATCCATGTTGTAGATACCAGGGAGCTCTTCGCCATATAGTCCACAAACACTCCAGGGCAGAAACGACACAGAGGATTTTGTAAAAACATATAAAAGTACATAAAAACACACACACAGACGACGCACTATTTCACCAGCTGCCGGTCGCTGCGTGCGCATGCGCCCAGAATGGCAGAATTTTTCAGCCAAACTTTGCGCGACAACGAATGCAAATACAGCACGTTCTATAGGGAATTATTGGCTCTCCACCTGGCGATGCGCCATTTCCAGTTTTGGTTAGAAGGGCACGAGTTCACCGCGTTCATGGACCATAAGCCGCTGACGTATGCAATGGCCAAGGTCTCGCAACCATGGTTGGCCTGGCAGCAATGATATATGGCCGCAATTTTGGAGTTTACTACCAACGTTCAATACGTCGCCGGTAAGCTCAACGTCGTGGCCGATCGTCTGTCGCGCGCATTAGTCTCCCCGGTCTACATGGGAATAGATTTCCCCGCGATGGCCGCAAGCTGGGGATGCGGACATTTGCGCACTCCAGTCTGCGCCTACTGGGTTAAGGCTGGAGAGCAGGGTGGTGCAAGAATTGTGCCCTCCCTTGCTCTGTGACGTCTCCACCGGCCGCCCGCACCCGGTGGTTCCAAGCTCTTGGCGCCGTCGTGCTTTTAAGTCGGTCCATTCTGTTTCGCATCCGGGAGTGCGTGCTTCAGTGAAGCTAGTGGGGGCAAAATTTGTCCGCCCGGATTTGCGCAAGGACGTGAAAGAGTGGGCTGCAGCCTGTGTCGCGTGCCAGCGGGCCAAAGTGCACAACCACACCAGAGCCCCCCTCGAGCCGTTCCAAATCCCGGCCAGGAGGTTTGACCATGTCCATGTGGATTTTGGACCCCTCCCACCGTCGCAAGGTTTTACACACCTCTTAACAATCGTAGACCGCACCACGTGCTGGTCTAGTGGTCCCGCTGGCTTCTACCACATCTGCAGAAGTGGCTTGTGCTTTTTTGTTGGCTTGGGTTGCACATTTCGGATCACCGTTGAACATCACTTCCGACAGGGGTCCACAATTCGTTTCAGAACTCTGGTCCATGATGGCCCAGAGCCTGGGGTTCAAAATTCACCGCACTACTGCGTACAACCCCCAAGCTAATGGATTACGCGAGCGTTTTCATAGGTCGCTTAAAGCAGCGCTCAGAGCTTTGCTCACGGATGCAAATTGGGCCGACCGCCTGCCCTGGGTTCTTTTAGGATTGCGCTCCACACCTAAGGAGGATCTGGCAGCCTCCCCGGCAGAACTCGTTTTTTCTCAGCCACTGCTGATCCCTGGACAGTTTTTACCGGAAAACCCTGCACCCGAGGCTGATCCGCCCACACAATTTTTGCACAGTATGAAGGCTTTTAATGTACCGGGCCAGGCCCACCATTGCTTTCTGATAGAAAAATTCCATATTATCCATGTTATTATTATTATTATTATTATTATTATTACTATTTGTGTATCATGCCTTTCCTATTTCATGTCTGATGTTTATATGTGCATTCCATGTAGAATAAGTTCATATACAGTATATATATACCAGTTAGGCCCCAAAATATTTGGACAGTGACACAAGTTTTGTTATTTTAGCTGTTTACGAAAACATATTCAGGATACAATTATATAATCAATATGGGCTTAAAGTGCAGACTCTCAGCTGTAATTTGAGAGTATTCACATCCAAATTGGAGCAAGGGTTTAGGAATTACAGCTCTTTAATACATAGCTGCCTCTTTTTCAAGGGACCAAAAGTAATTGGACAATTGACTCAGAACGCTGCAAAAAAAAAAAAAAAATAATAATAATAATAAGGCTGCATGGGCTCTTCCCTCATTAACCTGTCATCAATTAAGCAGTTAAAAGGTTTGGAGTTGATTCCAGGTGTGGCGTTTGCATTTGGAAGCTGTTGCTGTGAACACACAACATGCGGTCAAAGGAGCTCTCAATGGAGGTGAAACAGACCATCTTGACGATGAAAAAAAAGAAGAAATCCATCAGAGAGATAGCAGAAATGTTAAGAGTGGCCAAATCAACAGTTTGGTACATTCTGAGAAAAAAAGAGTGCACTGGTGAGCTTGGGAACTCAAAAAGGCCTGGACGTCCACGGAAGACAACAGTGGTGGATGATCACAGAATCCTTTCCATTGTGAAGAACAACCCCTTCACAACATCCACTCAAGTGAAGAACACTCTCCAGGAAGTAGGTGTATCAGTATCTAAGTCTACCATAAAGAGAAGACTTCATGAGAGTAAATACAAAGGATTCACCACAAGGTGCAAACCATGAATCAGCCTCAAAAATAGAAAGGCCAGAATTGACTTTGCCAAAAAACACCTGAAGAAGCCAGCCCAGTTCTGGAACAGCATTCTTTGGACAGATGAGACTAAGATCAACCTGTACCAGAATGATGGGAAGAAGAAAGTTTGGAGAAGAATTGGAACAGCTCATGATCCAAAGCACACCACATCTTCTGTAAAACATGGTGGAGGCAGTGTGATGGCATGGGCATGCATGGCTTCCAGTGACACTGGGTCACTTGTGTTTATTGATGATGTGACAAAAGACAGAAGTAGCCGGATGAATTCTGAAGTGTATAGGGATATACTTTCTGCTCAGATTCAGCCAAATGCAGCAAAGTTGATTGGACGGCGCTTCACCAATGACCCAAAACATACTGCAAAAGCAATCCAGGAGTTTTTTAAAGCAACAAAGTGTAATATTCTGCAATGGCCGAGTCAATCACCAGATCTCAACTCAATTGAGCATGCATTTCACTTGCTCAAGACAAAACTTAAGGCAGAAAGACCCACAAACAAGCAACAACTGAAGACAGCTGCAGTAAAGGCCTGGCAAAGCATCACAAAGGAGGAAACCCAGCGTTTGGTGATGTCCATGGGTTCCAGACTTCAGGCAGTCAATGCCTGCAAAGGATTCTCAACAAAATATTGAAAAGTAACATTTTACTTAGGGTTATGTTTATTTGTCCAATTACTTTTGAGCCCCTGAAATGAGGAGCGTTTGTATAAAAATAGCTACAATTCCTACATGTTTAATCATATATTTTTGTTCAACCCCTTGAATTAAACCTTAAAGTCTGCACTTCAGTTCCGTTGTAGTTGTTTCATTTCAAATCCAGTGTGGTGGCATGCAGAGCCCAAATCATGAAGATTGTGTCACTGTCCAAATATTTCTGGGCCTAACTGTATGTGTGTGTGTGTGTGTGTGTGTGTGTAAAAAAAAAAAAAATAATAATAATAAAATATATATATATATACAGTATATATATATATATATATATATATACAGTATATATATGTATGTTTTTATTTTGTCACAAAATTGCAACTTTTTCCAGTAAATAGGTGATTTTTTTTTTTTTCAAACATTTTGTGATGTTTATCTCTCAATTCTCCGTAGGATTGCTGGACTCACCCTCAGAGATAGGGTGAGGAGGCTCAGAGTAGAACCGCTGCTCCTCCACATTGAAAGGACCCAGTTGAGGTGGTATGGGCATCTGATTAGGATGCCTCCTGGACGCCTTCCACTTGAGGTGTTTCAGGCACGTCCCACTGGGAGGAGACCCCGGGGCAGACCCAGGACTCGGTGGAGAGACTATGTCTCCCAGCTGGTCTGGGAACGCCTTGGTGTCCTCTTTGAAGGGCTGGAGCAGGTGGCTGGGGAGAGGGAAGTCTGGGCTTCTCTGCTTGAACTGCTGCCTCCATGACCCCGACCTCCAGAAAAGCGGTAGAAGATGGATGGATGGATGGATGGATGGATATCTCTCAATTCCTGGGAAGTGTTTTCATCATTGAATTTTTTCTCCAAGCTTGCAGTGTTTTTGGCATAGCTTTCTTCGTGACATTGCCATTTTTGCAAATTTTTAAACTGTTTTTCAGGTAAAATTGCAGCCTTTCTCGCATAAATCTGTGACATTTTTCCTCATAAAATTGCAACTTTTTTTCTTGTGGTGTAAATTTGTTCTTTTTCCCCAGACATTTTCTTTTAAAATATTTTGTAGGTATTTTCCTCAATAAACTTTTCTCAAAAAATTTTCCGAATACGTAATTTTTTTTATAGGTAAAATTGCAACCATTTTCACGTAAATTTGCAACATTTGTCTTTGTAAAATTGCAACTTTTTCCATTAAATGTTTCAGAAATTTTTTATTTTTGAAATCTGCGATTTTTTTTAGTTCTCATAAATTTGTCATATTTTTCTTTCAAAAAATGTCACGTGAAATTACAGCATTTTTCATGTACACTTGTGATTTTTTCTTATGCATTTGGAATATTTTCCAGTAAATTTTTGGGGTGTTTTGTCAGAAATTTTGTGACTTTTTCTTGCTAATTTTCTTGCAAATTCATGAGGCAGATTTTCTTTATAAAATTACACCTTTTTCCTCTATGTTTATAAGGGTTTTTTTTCTTACTTTTTACAAGTTTATCACCTTTTTCTTGGCAAATCTGTTTTCCTTTTCAGGTGAAATTACAGCCCTTTATGTGAACATTTATGATGTTTTTTCCTTTTTAATTACAACTTTTCCAAGTAAATTTGCATTTTTTTTCCAAAATGTCACATTTTTCTTTCATATCAAATTTTGTGGGTGTTTTCCCCATTAAATGGATTTTTTTCCTAAATTTATGATTTTTTGCATAAATCTTCTGCTTTTCTTATAAATTTGCTATATTTTAGACAATGTAGATTTGTTTTTATTTGGGATTTATAGCCACTGGAGTGTGTCTTTAAAAGAAAAAGTCAAAAATTCAATAGTCAAAAAACAGAAAATAAAAAGTACATTTGTGATTAAAAAGTTGCATATTTAAGAGGAAACTGTTGTTGACAGACCAATTTATAATGATAACTCTGGTGTTGAAACGAATTTTTAAACCAGTGTTCTTAGTTATTTGGCATGAAACAGCTGCTTCCATAGTAAAGGTTCCTGAATCATGGCTTCGAGGTAGAGTTGTTGTCTCAGAGGGTTAATGTGGTTTCAGGTGTGTTTGCTTTAATTCGTGACTCACAGACAAGTCAGGGCGGTGAAGATGGCACTGTGTGGAAAATGAGAGCGCCGGCTGAGGGGTGATTTCCTAATGGTCTGCATATTTCCATGGCGGTGGCGGCTGAGGTTGTGGTGAGTCAGGAGCATCTTCCTGCCTTCCACTCAGGAGCTTTTTTTTTTAAAACTCTACCTTGTGAAGGGTCCCAGTGGAGTCTCCCAGGAAGGCGATGCTGTGCCCCTCGCCGACGCTGACGGCTACGGCGGTGAGGCGGGTGGCTGAAGTCTCATACATGGCTTTGGCCTCCAACGGCGTCCGGCTGGCCATTGGACTCGGGGTGTGGTCGGAGCCGCAGGGATACATGTTCAGGGTGTTCTGAGGACACAAACAGGAAGTTGATTTTAAACATCCATCAGAATCTTTGGGTTTAAATCCAGAGCTTAGAGAACAAGTTCATACTCCCACTGTTGCATCAGAGCCTCTGGATCCTCTTAATATGTCGTAAGAGGATTGCACGCCAGATTAAAGGCGACTCATTCAGAGGCAACCAACTCCTTTTTTGGTTTTTGCAAAGCAGTGACTCCAAAATCCGGCTCCGCCGCAAGTCTCCAGGGGCCACTTCTACATAATTGGCCCCCAAAGGAGAATGAGGAGGAAGCAGCAAAGAGGGACATCTTTACTTTAAAGATTGTTTAAGTAAATGATAAATGGTTACCAAATAATATAATTGTGTGAATGCTGTTTGAGTCGGCAAATTTTATTCCTCCACATTTTTTGGCCACTATCTCCTTCTGCATATTTTATGCTAGAAATACCATTCAGGTATCATTCTGTTTAGCTTCTTAAAGGCATTTATGATCTCATTTTTATACTTTGTAGTGTGCATATTTTTTATAATAATTGTGTTTTTGGCTAAAAAAGTAATGACAGCGAATAGGGAAGATCTTCACTCTCTCTTAAAGTTCCTTCAGCGTTTAGCTAATTCCCGCTGCATAACGTTGTTTAGCTTTAAGCCATATTAGCTTAGCTAGCACTCTTTTAAGTTTTAAGCTTTTATTTCACATTCTAAGCTAATTTTAATGAAACATTAAATAACTTCTCTTTTACACTAATATTCTACAATTTTTTAGCCAATTTACCTTTTAAGTTAGCATTTTTAAGCTAACTTTCGCAAACAAGCTATTTGCTTTTATGCTAGTCAGCAAAATTAGGCCATTTTAGTTTTTAAGCTAGTTATCAATGCTAAACTTTTATTTAACATTTGTAAATGATCTTTGTTTAACTGTAATCTCTTTGTGGTTTTAAGCAAATACTGTTCTGATTCTAGCTCAGGGACAGCTCAGGTTGAGCGGTTTGGAGACAAAGTAGGAGAGATAAGGCTGAGATGGTTTGGACATGTGCAGAGGAGGGACAGTGGACAAAGGATGTTGAAGATGGAGCTACCAGGCAGGAGGAAAAGAAGAAGACCACAGAGATTCATGGATGTAGTGAAGGAGGACATGGACAGGGTTGGTGTTACAGAGGAAGATGCAGGGATAGGGTGAGATGGAGGCAGATGATCCGCTGTGGAGAAACCTAAAGGGAGCAGCCGAAAGAAGAAGACTGTTCTGATTCTAGCTATTTTTACTTTTAAGCTAACATTGGCCAACTTTGAACTAGCTCAAGGTTTAAGCTTATTTTTGAACTTTAAGCTAATCAGATTTTTAAGGTAGCATATCTCAGTCTTTTTTTTAGCACGTCATGAAATAATTTTCATCTTACAGCATTCATACTGCATTTTCTCGAGGAAATGCATAGTTTCTAGTGCTTTTTTATGTCTTTCCAAAAAACATCTGCTTATCCCTTCTTTAAGTTGACAGTACAGGCTATAATGAAAATAGGAATATAGGCTAAAGCAACACTTGTAATCATTCAAACTGAATTAAGCAAAGAAGCTTTTAATAACATGATAGAAAACTCTCCTTAACTCCACTGTGGTGCCCTTGAGCAAGGCCTTTAACCCCAGCTGCTCCAGTGGAGCTGCTCAGTGGCCACAGGTCAGTCCGTGGTTGGACTGGGCAGCTTCCAGGTGTGAATGTGTAACTGTGTGAATGTGAACAGGGTATCCTTGAAAAGGAGAGGTTGCCTCTCAATGGACCTTCCCTGTATAAATAAATAATAAATAAAAAAACAAAATGTTAATCAAAATGTGCTCAAGTCAAGTTTTAAAAGCTACAGAAATACACGCAGGTATTTTCTCCCCTGGTTGCCTAGCAACAACATGTAGCATGCACTGGACACCCACTGTAAAAGACACTGATTTCTGAGGAGTGCAAATCTGATTCCCTGTCAGGGTTACAGTGGCCCAGACAGTTTAACACACTATAACATTTTCACATTTTCAGCATTTTTTCCGATAATTTTGTGACTTTTTTCTTGTAAATTTGCAAAATTTTTCTTGTACATTTGTTTCTTTTTCACTGCAAATTTGCAACTCCTGTGTTGACAATTTTGAACTTTTTTCTCATAAATTTGCAACTTATTGTAAATTTGCAACGTTCACATGGATACTGGTTACATTTTTATTATGTGTAGTGATTAATTTTTTCTGTTACAAAGTTTTTAGGTTTTTTTTGGGGGGGGGTCCCCTATTTTAAAATGTTCGGGCCCCCCCAAAAGGCTAGAAACAGCCCTGATTATCACAAAAAAATGTTTCCCAGGTTGTGAAGACAAGCATTTTCCTATGTTAGATTAGCCATGTTTTGTTTCCATATTTCCTTTTCCTCCCCCTCCCTCTCCATCTCCCTCTGTCCTCCTTTTATGGTTTCAAAGAGTGCCTTCCCTGCCCTGTCTGAGCTCATTAAGCAGCGGCCAGATGATTAGGGGTTAGTTTGGATTATTGATCCCATTAAACGGTTCTGAAGGATAGCAGGACCCGAGCGAGCGGCTGACTGCAGCTGGGCAAAGCTACTCCTGGGGGCGTCTGCTTTTTAACAAGGGCCTCATTACTCCACTTCCATCCATCCATCCATCCATCCATCCATCCATCCATTATCTGCTGTCAGGGCTTCCTACTACTCTGCTTAATCCTGTCAGCCCGATCCTTCCTCATTACTTGGATGTTTTGCCTTCCTCTGAACACTTAAAACTACATCAGTCGATACACTTGATGTATGGAAAGAGTTCCTAATGCTATGTATCTTAAACGCTTCTCCCGTAAACCCTGCATCCACCCTGAAATGAGCAACAGCCGTCCACATGACAGGAGCGGCTGTCGTATGGACACTGACCAAATCTTCCAAAAGCTCGAGGGTTATTTACCGGGAGCAGATAGGCACAGCTGGACTTGACCTCGTACTCAATGTAGGCCACCTGCCCTCTGCCCTCCATCCGCCCGTCCTGGGTGTAGCATAGGTCGCGGGTGGAGTCGATGTGCCCGTCTAGCTCGTCCAGAGAGAAGACGCACAGGCCCGAGGCATCCGCCAGACTGTTGCCCGTGGAGGGGCCGCGGGTGGAAAACACTCCCAGCAGATCCTCCCCCTGCTGGCCTCCATCCTGTCCAACCTGTTTCAACAAAACGCATGACAGCCAGATGTGAAGTGTACTGGAGGAGAAATACAATAATTCTATGAACTTTTCTGACATATGAGAAGCAAACAATGAGCCAAAACCACAGAGTTTATCAGGGCTTTTCCCCAAAATAACCATTCAGACTTTCATCAGTTATTACCTCTGCCAAGTAGGACATGTTTTTTCCGGCGTTTGTTTGTCTGTTAAGGGATAAGGACCTGTACTTATACTGTATAGTGCTTTTTCTCATCTCAAAGACCACTCAAAGCACTTCACTAGTACTAACCATCTATTCTAAGGGCCTAAAGGAGACAGATACCTAGGGACAATTTTGAATGACCAATTAACCTAACAAGCATGTCTTTGGACTGTGGGAGGAAACCGGAGCTCCCGGAGTAAACCCACGCAACACAGGGAGAACATGCAAAATCCACACAGAAAGGTTCCTACCCCTGCCAGCCCGGGGATTTGAACCCAGAACCTTCTAGCTGTTAGGCAACAGTGCTAACCACTGCACCACCGTGCTGACTGTTAGCAGGCTCACACAAAAACTGCTGAACAGATTTGGATGAAATTTTAACCAGAGGTGACCCTTGGCCTAAGGATGAACCCATTAGATTTTGGAGTTGATCAGTGAGCGTATACCTCCACCAAGGCTCTATCTTGCAATATACGGACAGGCAGCAGTATGGATGGACAGACAGAGGGAGAGAGGGACGGATGGAGCCTTGGTGGAAGTATGCACACTGTGAGTGCCCTCTAGTCTATGTATTTGGTTATACATTTTGATATTAAATTATTCCTTTTTTTTTGCTAAAGAGCCCCTATTGCCTGGGTTGAGTGGGAAGAGAACAAGAGTTTGTCACCTCTCTTCTAATCCTAACTCTGGCATTTGAACTTGTCTACCTTTACTACCTTTATTCCTTGCATCTTCATCATCACACCTGCCTCCCTCTCATTTACACACATGTATTCTGCCTTGCTTCTGTTGACGTTCATTCCTCTTCTCTCCAGAGCATACCTCCACCTCTCCAGGTTCTCATCCACCTGCTCCCTACTCTCACTACAGATCACAATGTCGTCTGCAAACATCATAGTCCACGGAGACTCCTGTCTGACCTCATCTGTCAGCCTGTCCATCACCTTGGCAAATAACAAGAAGGGGCTCAAAGCCAATTCAATTCAATTCAGCTTTATTTATATAGCGCCATTTCACAACAACAGTCATCTCATAGCACTTTCACACTGTAGGGGAAAACCCCACAATTGCAGAAAGACCCCAGCAATCAGGCGATCCCCTGTGAACAACACTTGGTGACGGTGGACAGAAAAAAACTCCCTTTAAGCAGGAAAAAACCTCCAGCAGAACCAGGCTCAGGGAGGGGCAGTCATCTGCTGCAACTGGCTGGGGGGGTGAGGGGATAGAGAAGAAGAAGAAAAGATCATGTAGGAAGCAAACAGCACGATGGGGACTCAATCTGTAGGAGAGAACAAACATGTTAATGACGAGCAAAAATATTACATTGAGAGTGAAGAAAGGAGTGAAGCCCAGTGCATTGTTGGAGGTACCCCGGCTGTCTAAACCTATTAGCAGCATAACTAAGAGAGGGTTCAGGGTCACCTGATCCCACCCCAACTAGAGGCTATGTCAAAAAGGAATGTTTAACCCTATTCTTAAAAACAGAGATTGAATCGGTCTCCCAAATCCAGATTGGCAGCTGGTTCCAGAGGAGAGGAGCCTGATAACTGAAAGCTGTGCCTCCCACTGTACTTTTAGAGATTGTAGGTATTACAAGTAACCCTGCATTTTGGGAGCGTAGTGCTCTGTTAGGATGATAAGGTACTATCAAATTTTTTAAATAACAAGTGGCCTGATTATTTAGTCTTGTAAGTGAGGAGAAGGATTTTAAACTTAATAATTCAATGAGAAGCCAATGAATGGAGGCCAGAACCGGAGAGATATGATCTCTCTTTCAAGTACCTGTTAAAACTCTAGCTGCAGCATTTTGGATCAGGTGAAGCCTTTTTAAAGACATTTTGGGCCAGCCTGATAATAAAGAGTTACAATAATCTAGAGCTAACAAACGTTGATCCCTGATGTAATCCCACCAAAACCCTGGAATCCATCTGTCACTCATACATTACACCTCACCACTGTTTCACTGTCCTCATACATGTTCTTTTCATGCTGATGGTCAAGAAAAAGACACAAAAAGGAAAAAGAATGACAACATGAGCATGTAAGAGATTTTGGACCACATCAAGATGCCAGATGGGAAGGCCTATGGATAGCACCCTACCTCAAGTGTTAAGTACCAACTAACAGTAGGAAAACAGCTAAACCAAGCACAGTGGGGGGCTGAAGCAATACAGACTGGAACCAGTTTGATACATGGAGTTTCTCACATAATTTGTAGGATTTAAAGGCTCTCTAAATACCAGAAAGCACCAACAGATGTTCAGCTGTTGTGGTCATGAGGAAGTACCTGGGCTGCCTGGAGCACATTGTATATCCTGGAGGGAGATGACGGGGATCGGCATACAAGAGGAATTTCCACATATGAGTAGTAAGAAGTGTCTTCCAGGCAAACCCGAGCAGCATAGGTCCAGTACTCTCTTGATAATGACTTGATATCGCGGCGGTAAAACAAGAAATACACATAGGAGCGGCGCGTGAATGCCTTCACAAAGTGATGGTCATATTCCGACAGACGCCCAGACACAGCTAGCTTAGCGTTGTCCTCGTAGGAAAAGACTGGCTCAGAAGACAGGTGCCGGGTGGAGATGGGTGGGTGGTTGGCGGTGTAACCCTGACCCACATACATCACCGTCCTGTCCCCGCCATGAAGCCCAACCACCAGCCCAATGGTCGATACAGAGGGATCACTGGCCGCGACGTGCTGCGTATCCACAGGCCTCTCAGTGGAGAACAGAACCTCCTTGATGGAGGCCAGGCTGCGTTTCTGGCAGGTGCCCTGGTGCACATTGCCACAGGTGATCAGCTCCAAAGCTACGGGATCCACCAGTAGTAACTTGTTGTGATTACTGGTGATTTCAGCGTGGGGGCAGTTAGACTCCGTGACCGGGGGGAGGCAGTCTTTGCCATCACTCACGGGACCCGTTGTCTCCTCCTGCTCCAACCGGAGTCCGTCCAAACCATCCAGCTGGAAGAGATGGTCCTTGGCCCCCACGTACACTGTCCCCACCGAGGGGTCCGGGTGGAGCACCAGATGCTGGAATTCAGTGTCATTACGGGAAAAACGGGGGTATGAGCGACCATAGGCAGAGGCCAAGACGGCGAGGATCAGGAGCAAGACCAGGGTGGGATTTAGAGCCTTCCCATGTAGCATGGCAAAAACTCTGAGGAGGGAAAAAAAGGGGAGGTTAGCAGATGTTGAGGCATAAATACCAGCACTTAATAAGGCTTAAAGCTGCTTCCATACATGCTTCCCGAGTGTTGTGCAGATTTGAGGGTTTTACAGAGATTAGGTTTAAGCTGAGAAAATGAGGCAGTGAGAATTTAAGAATTTAAGCTAGCTTTCATTATTAGAAAACATCCATACAAATATATTTATTTTAATTTGACAGCACCTATTAAGGCCTAATTCTAGTAATATCCTACAATGTAGGTTCGTTGACAACGAAATTAAAAAAACAGAAATTATGAACAAAACCAATATCACATATCATCTTTATACTAGATTATTTTTTAAAGGTTTACCAGACCTCTTCTACTGTGCTAAAAACTAATCAGTGTGCCAAACTGATTAACCTGGTTGGTGTCAATCCCCTTACTTGAGCCACAACTAAGGTATTAACACTCATAACCGCAACTTTTCATGAAGAGTCATGGACTGAAACTTAGGCTTCTGTGTGTTACTGTCATAAAAATGGATATCTAAAATTAAATGATCAAAAAAAAGGACAAAGAAGCTCAAGAATTAGGAGAATATGGTAAAGTCCCAACAAGCTACTGTAAGTTTGCTCAAGGTCACAATACTTTTATGACCTGTTTCAATGATAACGGGCATCTTAGGTTTCACAGTTAAACTGACAATGTCCAGTAAGGCAAGGCTAATCACTAGAATCGCTAGCGGTACTGCTGTCCTGTTAGCTAATTATCAGAAGTTTGATTTGCATAGAAAGTAATGTTGACTTTTGACAATTTGCTATTAATGGTGAACATGAATCTCTCTTACAGAGACATTCATCAGACAGACTCCAAGATAAGATAGACAGAATTGTCAGAAACTGGCTTAATATGAAGGAGCCATGGTAGCAGCCAAAATGCTAACAGATACTAACAGTAAATTATAAATTACTCCATTATTCAAATAATCAGTACTTCAAAGTAACGTCAGTAAACAGTCTCATATGAGCAGGTGGATGGCCTCAACATCACAATTAACTGAACAATTTATGTTGGTTTTCATTTTTTTTAACAATGATTTTTGTTAAAAAAGTATTAATTTATTCATTTATTTAGTAGGGGTGTAATGGTACATATATTCATATTTGGATTTTTTGGTATGGCACCTTCGGTTTGGTACAGAGGCGTACCGAGGTTCCACACGGACCATGTTGAGTGATGGACAGGAAGTGTAACTGCCTCGCGCCGTACATGCAAACAGCATGTCAGCCTCTGACTAGCGACTGTCATGGCTGGCTGTACAGAGAAGCCAGAGCTTGATAGACCCTCTTCACAAGTTTATGTCTGGGAACACTTTGGCTTTCTGGTAAAATATGTGAACAGACAAAGGCAAGTGAATAAGACGAAAACAGCGTCGGATATGCTTTTGGCAGTATGTTGAACTTGTTAACTCATTTGAAATGGCACTACACGATCATGAATTTTTTTGACCAATTAACAAGTGAAATTAGATAATTATTTTTTCACAGAAACCTAAACATACCAGAGCACCCTGGTTAAAAATACTGCTTCAGGCAATAAGGAACTTTAATTTCCTAAAAATAAAAGAATAATTTAGACTATTCAAACTTATATTGTTCCACCTGTCTGTATTATTCATTTGCTAAAAAGAGAATTTATTTATTTTATTGTACGTGTTTTATTTATTGGAGAATTGACTGCTGGCAGTTTGCAGGGTTGTTTTTTTTTTTTTTTGGTCAAAGCTGTTCCTGCTTATACAAAAGATAAGCAGTTTTATGTTTTGCATTTTGTTTCCTTACTGTACTGAAAATGAACCAAACTGTGACCTTTAAAACAGGGTATATACCGAACCACGATTTTAGGCGTACCCTTACACCCCTATTATTTAGGGAGGTATACACTTCAACTGATCTTCTGTTAGTCCTGTATGCATTTGTGTTTAAGCAGGATAAATCTGAAGGAAAAGAGAGATGAGCTGCTGTTGCTGCCAGAGAGACTGATTAAATACATTAAATATCAGCTTGTACCAGATCAGCTGCTCCAATAATCACTGTCACACAGAGCACTGTTATTTCCTACTGACTTTAATAATGCATTTATTTAGGTCCACATTTATAAGGGGACAGTACACAGTGGAGTGAAAAATCAAAAAGTAGTTGTTTATTGTACTTGATTGCTGTTCGGATACATAGAATTAATAAAACAACATACATTCTGACTTTAACCAATGGAAATACTGCACTGGAAACACCATCTCACCATTTATGTTCTATGTCAATCTGAAGACTTCTCTCTGGAATCATATCCCAGTCTGTTCCCCTTTTCTTTCTGTGAATGGCAGAAACACAAAAGGATCACTGATGTGTGCACAGAGCAGAGAAAGGGCAACAAACACATGACTCAGGCTCACTCCCTTATCGTGGCTCTCTTAAAAATGTCACGGCACCTTGTAAGAGATTTCAGCATCAGAATTTACAACCAACAATACATTGACCAAAACATTTACAGCAGCAGCAGCAACAACTCTCACTTCCCTTTTCCACGGACATCACTCAACACCTCCGAGGAAAGTGGTTTGTGGACATAGAGAGCTTTCACATTAGAGATAAAACCCTTTAATTATTGAGCAGGTTCCTCAGACCTTTAACTGACCCCGCTAAGGGAGGTCAGGTAAAGTAGAAGTATCAACGACAGAGCTTTGTTTGGTTATTTGATGGTGAAAATGCGTGACTGAGCATCAGTATGAAATCAAATGATTTGTTATACTTCTCTAAAAAGGGGCTAAAAAATGAGGACACACATTTACATATGTAACTTCTTCTTAAGGAAAGCAGTGATGTTGTGTATTTGATGTCTAAAAAGGATTCATCCATCCATCCATCCATCCATCCATCCATCCATCTTCTTCTGCTTAATCCTTTTCGGGTCGCGGGGGGGCTGGATGTCCATTAATATGAATATGAGGGCTTATCAATTGTAGCTACCAATTAAAGGCTGATGGCTAATAAAATATTAATACAAAACAAACTTTTCATATGTACCCTTTAATACAATTTAAACTGTGTAGAGAAGCAGCAGACAGTAATAAATCAAATACTTTATGGAGACGGTCGGTGCACGCCATGAAGGCAACAGCATAGAACCTCTGCTCCCGGCACGGTCATATTGAAAAAGCCCTTAAAACGCGAAAACCTATAGAACTACCAGCTCAAGACGATCAACTAAAAGGGCAATGGTAAAAGGCAAGTCAAAAACCAAGAAACAGGCTGAAACTACGGAGTTTGATACCGAAGAAACTGAAGCTAACGACGACAGCGTCGGTTTGGCTAGTGCTGGTGCCAGCAAAATGGAGGAAGACGACAGCATTGATTTGAAGGCGATACTGATGGAAATCAGGGACTTCAGGAAAGAAAATATGCAACAGTCGAATGAAGTTAAAGCAGAAATCAGCAAGATTAATGCAAGACTCGAAACAGCGGAGGGACGCATTTTGGAAACGGAGGAACGAGTGGAAACAATAGAGGAGGTGATTACAGAGCTCGTGAAACTCCAGTCTAAGCTACAGGCCCAAATCACCGACCAGGAGGGGCGCTCTCCTAGAAATAATGTACGGATATATGGTGTGATTGAAAACGAAGAGAAAGGTGCTCCGACTATGATAGATTTTGTTGAAAATCTTCTGAGGGAAAAGCTCCAACTGCCCTCGACACTGGACTTGCATATTGAACGCGCACACCGCGCCCTGGCGGCAGTTCCCCCAGCCGGAGCACCACCTCGATCCATCATTGCACGCTTTACCAGTTACAAGAACAAGGAAGAGGTGCTCAGGAAAACTTGGCAAATGAGGGGATTCCAGTGGAAAGGCAAACAGATTAACCTTGATCACGATTATGCACCTGACGTCCTTAAGCAGAGACAGACATACGCAGAGGCTAAAAAGATCCTAAAACAACGAGGGGTACGTTTCCAGACCCCGTTTCCAGCTAAACTCCGAGTGTTCTACCCAGACGAAACAAAACTTTATAACACCGCTGAAGATGCAACTAAAGACATGTTTGACAGAGGATTCCCAGTCACTGTCTACAAGCCACCGGAGACACTGATGGCACGGATTCAGAAAACAGCGTGGACCACTAAACGAAGCACAAGAGGAGAGCGACGCACACCACTGGATCCGGGTCAGACCGGACCGTCATCAATAAAGGAGAAACTGCAACAATACAGAAGGGAATCCATGTAAAAACGCCAATATAAATCTGCTGTTCAATTTATAACCCAGTTACAGGTAATCTGATTTAATAATGACTTATCCGTGGTTTATTTTATTTAAAAAAAAATTTTTTTTAATTTTATTTATTTTTTTTATATATACATGGTTTTTCTATTAAGAGATAATACAATAACTAAACACGAGAAATGAGTAAAACCTAAGACTTATTGCCAATCTAAACCAGCTGCCGGGAAATGGCTGTTCAGGCATAATATGGAGGAATTGCGTGACGATGGACGCTCCACTAGAGGGCCCACCCTGACGCAAGTGGCTTACCCTCTTAAAGGCTCACAACATCAGGTCTTACAGGGTTTGTTTTTCTTTAAACCCCACAAACGGAAATCCTGTTTTATTTCCTCAAATGTTTGTTATTGTTTTGTTTGGCTGCAGTTCAGAGCAGCACTGTTTGGACAAGTGGTATACTTATGTTTATTAAGGAAGAGAAAAAGAAAAACAAATTATAGCCAACAATCAGACTATCAATGTCATCTCCTTTAATGTAAATGGAATTATCAGCCCACAAAAAAGGTCCAAAATACTCTCCAAACTCAAAAAAGAAAAGAAACGCATGTATTAGACCAAGAACTCAAAAAGCTTAAACAAGGTTTTTATAAGTATGTCTATGGATCATCATACAAACTTGGCCACCGTAGAGGTGTTGCAATTCTCATTTCACGACAGATTTGTTTTGAATATTTATCTGACAAGAAGGATAAAGAGGGGCGATATATATTGGTAAAAGGAAAAATTGATGGCTCATTAGTAACTATTCTCAACATAAACACACCACCAGGAAGTAATTGGAATTTTTATAAACAGATGTTCGAAATGATGGTATCTGAAACTGAAGGAATGTTGATATGTGGAGGGGACATGAATGTACGGTTGTCAAAACTGGACAGTTCTAAGAATGACTCCACACAAAAAAAATCAATAATAAAGAAAATAAACAGTATCATGAGTGAAACCGGAATTATCGATATCTGGAGAGATTTTAACCCTTCTGGACACGATTATACACATTTTTCTGCCCCCCATTCTACATATTCGAGAATTGATTACTTCTTCACATTTAATAAAGACAGATATAAGATTAAAACAAGTGATATTGGCACAATTGATCTGTCAGATCACTCTCCAATATATTTATCTATCTGTATGAATGATACTCGCAAAACCACAACTTGGAAACTTAATTCCAATATTTTGAATGATTCAAAAATGAAAGAGAAATTAAAAGAAGAAATGGATGAATACTTTAAGGAAAATGATAATGGTGAAGTGTCACCATCCATTTTATGGGATGCTTTTAAAGCGGTTATAAGAGGCAAAATTATTGCCAGCACCTCTTTCATTAAAAAACAAAAAAAAGAAAAACTCGAAAAATTACAAATGGATCTTAAGGAACTACAAAGGCAACACAAAATTACTTTAAACAATGACAAACAATATGAAATAAAAAGATTACAAAAAGAAATTGATAACATATTCTGATGAAACGCAAAAAAAGCTTATCTATCTTAAACAAAATTATTATGAGGCTGGAGGGAAGTCAACGAAATGGCTAGCTTTTAAACTAAGAAAACAACAGGCTGATAACACAATTTATAGAATAAAAACCCCCAAAACTGGGATTACACATGATGATATTACAGAAATTCAGGAGAGTTTTGTAACCTATTACAAAGACCTTTACTCACAGCCTAAATTAAACAATGGTGACCACATTGAAATCTTTTTAAGTTCACTAAATCTCCCCGGTGTCACTGAACAGGAGAACAGTAACCTAATAAAAGAAATCACAAATAAAGAAATCAATGATGCAATTACAAGACTAAAACCACATAAAAGCCCTGGCCCAGACGGCTACTCTGATGAATGGTATAAGACCTACAGGGAGGAATTAATTCCAAGACTGAGGGAAGTGTGTAACTGGGTATTGAAGGGAGGGGATCCACCTCCCTCATGGAAAGAAGCGATTATCACTGTCATCCCAAAAGAGGGAAAAGATAAATTGAATTGTAGCCAGTATCGACCAATATCAGTCTTAAACTTATACTACAAAATATACACGTCCATAATAGCAAAGCGACTTGACAATATTATACCCAGACTTATTAATCATGATCAAACTGGTTTTATTCGCCAGAGGCAGACTCAAGACAGTATTAGAAGGACCCTCCACGTTATACACCATATTAAAAAAAATAAGATTGAGGCATTGTTTATGGGTTTAGATGCTGAAAAAGCATTTGACTCAGTGAGATGGGCATTTCTTTACAAAGTTTTGAATAAATTTGGATTTCATCATATAATCATTAAGGCCATCCAGGCAATTTACCACAAACCAACAGCCAAAATAAAAATAAATGGTAGTCTTTCAAAGCCAGTCTCACTTGAAAGATCATGTCGCCAGGGCTGCCCCCTTTCACCAATTTTATTCACTTTATTTATTGAACCGCTTAGCCAATACATTAGACAAGATAACTTAATTGAGGGAATTGATATACATGGGGACACTCAGAAGATATCACTTTTTGCAGACGATGTCCTAATTTATTTAGGTCAACCAAATAAATCTCTACCTAGATTGATGGAGATATTAGAGCAGTTTGGAACACTTTCAGGTTACAAATTAAATATTGAAAAAACACAAATTATGACCTTAAATTATCAACCCTCAATGGAGTTAAAAAATAAATACGATTTTAAATGGGACAAAGACTCCATGAAATATCTTGGAGTGATATTAAGTAGAGACACTGGAAAGTTGTTTGAAAAGAATTATGGCCCATTAAATTCCAAAATAAAATTGGATTTAAGAAAATGGAGTCTAATACCAACTTTAGGACTAATTAATAGAATAGAATCAATAAAAATAAACATTTTACCCCGATTACTTTACCTTTTCCAAACTCTCCCAATTGAAGTGTCAAAACAACAATTTGTAGAATGGGACAAGTTGATTTCTCACTATATATGGCTCGGGAAAAAACCTCGAATAAGATACAGTACATTACAACTGCCAAAGGACAGAGGTGGCTTATCTTTGCCATGTATGAGGGACTACTACTACTCTGCCCAATTAAGACCATTGGTTTGCTTATGTGATCCAATGTTCAAATCTAGGTGGAAAGATATAGAGGAAAAAGCCACTAAAGGCCCTCCTATACAAGCAATGATAGCAGACAGGAAATTGCAATCACATTTGAAAGACCCGGATAACCCCTGGCTAAAATTCACTTTTAAGATTTGGAATGATGTAAGTAGAGAGAACAAACCAAGACTGAAATGATGTTAAGATGGTGCGCTTACGACACAGAATTTTTACCAAACCGTAATGACACAAGATTTCAAAAATGGACGTCAATGGGGCTCACTTCATACTTCACATTTAACCACAAGGGGGAGCTAGCAGACTTCCAAACCCTTAAATCAAAAAAAGGGGCTAAATAACCAAGACTTTTTTAGGTACCTACAGTTGAGACATAGATATAATGAAATTATAAGGACCAAGACTGATAAGGAGGATAATAAAATTCTAAATATATTTCAAATGGCCTTTAGCACTACTACTGTTCAGAAAATTATAGCAAGATTTTATCAGGGACTTCAAGCAAACAAATCCACCAATACCCTATATATTAAGAAGAAATGGGAAAAAGAAATAGGATCAGCAATAGATGATAGTGACTGGGAATCAGTATGTACAGTGCAATGGAAAACTACTTATTCAACTATTTGGAGGGAATTTGGATGGAAAAATTTAATTCGTTTCTTTATCACCCCAGTCCAAAAAAAGCACCAAAATTTAGGTACCGGTTGTTGGAGACTATGTGGAAATGAAGAGGCTAATCATTATCATGTATTCTAGGCCTGCCCAAAAGTTACCCCATTTTGGAAAGACACACATAAGTGCCTGGAAAAGGTTTTCTCTACCCATGTCCCCTTTGACTTCCTGTACATGTTCTTAGGTTTGGAAATTCCTAACATAGCCTCATTTGCAGATAAATATTTAATGAGAATTGTACTATTGTCAGCAAAGAAAGTCTTAACGAGAAAATGGCTCCAAACAGACATACCAAAAATTCAGGATTTACATGATATGGTATACCAGATATTTATGATGGAAAGGATTACCATGTCTTTACGACTACAAAGAGATAAATTTGATAAATACTGGCTTAAATGGACCCAATATACAGGAAATCAAAGGAGAGACTTTAAGTAATCTATCCCATTGAAGGGAAGAAAAGAGCAAAACCAAAAAAATTTAATACCACTTGTCCACTGTTCAGTTAATTTGTTTATATGTTATTTTTTATACTGAAAAAAAAAAAAACTTATGGGAAGATTAATCGAGGGCATTTTCTTGTGTATTATTTTTTTTTTTATTTACCTTTCCTTTGTAATAAAGTACTGCTCTTAATGTAAACAATCTGACCAAGATCACCAATAAAAATATAATTGAAGGGAAAAAAATCAAATACTTTATAAACCAGAATTGAAGAATAATTTCAAATCTAATGCAAAGAAAAACAAAACTGTCATTTAGTTCAAATCAGTGAAATGCATTCAAGGAAAAGTAAAATGTATCTTGCAATAACGCTACTCTTCAAAGTACAATTCTGTGAAAAAGTTATTTGAATACATGTACTTGAGTAGGTTGTAACCAGATACTACCACCTCTGAATATAATAATAGGTAAAATAAATAAAACCTGACAGTGCATATATGGAGAAAAAATGGTGACATATTACTGAACCGTGGAGTATTGTGTTTGCAGACGTCATTGTGGTCTATAGTGAAAGTAGGGAGCAGGTGGAAGAGAACCTGGAGAGGTAGAGGTATGCCCAGAAGAGAAGAGGAATGAAAGCCATTAGAAGCAAGACAGAATACAGTGGGGTAAAAAAGTATTTAGTCAGCCACCAATTGTGCAAGTTCTCCCACTTAAAAGATGAGAGAGGTCTCCAATTTTCATCATAGGTATACCTCAACTATGAGAGACAAAATAAGAAAAAAAAATCCAGAAAATCACATTGAAGGATTTTTAATGAATTAATTGGTAAATTCCTCGGTAAAATAAGAATTTGGTCAATAACAAAAGTTCATCTCAATACTTTGTTATACCCTTTGTTGGCAATGACAGAGGTCAAACGTTTTCTGTAAGTCTTCACAAGGTTTTCACACACTGTTGCTGGTATTTTGGCCCATTCCTCCATGCAGATCTCCTCTAGAGCAGTGATGTTTTGGGGCTGTCGCTGGGCAACACGGACTTTCAACTCCCTCCAAAGATTTTCTATGGGGTTGAGCTCTGGAGACTGGCTAGGCCACTCCAGGACCTTGAAATGCTTCTTACGAAGCCCCTCCTTCGTTGCCCGGGCGGTGTGTTTAGGATCATTGTCATGCTGAAAAACCCAGCCACGTTTCATCTTCAGTGCCCTTGCTGATGGAAGGAGGTTTTCACTCAAAATCTCACGATACATGGCCCCATTCATTCTTTCCTTTACACGGATCAGTCGTCCTGGTCCCTTTGCAGAAAAACAGCCCCAAAGCATGATGTTTCCACCCCCATGCTTCACAATAGGTATGGTGTTCTTTCTCCTCCAAACATGACAAGTTGAGTTTTTACCAAAAAGTTCTATTTTGGTTTCATCTGACCATATGACATTCTCCCAATCCTCTTCTGGATCATCCAAATGCTCTCTAGCAAACTTCAGACGGGCCTGGACATGTACTGGCTTAAGCAGGGGGACACGTCTGGCACTGCAGGATTTGAGTCCCTGGCGGCGTAGTGTGTCACTGATGGTAGCCTTTGTTACTTTGGTCCCAGCTCTCTGCAGGCCATTCACTAGGTCCCCCCCTGTGTGGTTCTGGGATTTTTGCTCACCGTTCTCGTGATCATTTTGACCCCACAGGGTGAGATCTTGTGTGGAGCCCCAGATCGAGGGAGATTATCAGTGGTCTTGTATGTCTTCCATTTTCTAATAATTGCTCCCACAGTTGATTTCTTCACACCAAGCTGCTTACCTATTGTAGATTCAGTCTTCCCAGTCTGGTGCAGGTCTACAATTTTGTTTCTGGTGTCCTTTGACAGCTCTTTGGTCTTGGCCATAGTGGAGTTTGGAGTCTGACTGTTTGAGGTTGTGGACAGGTGTCTTTTATACTGATAACGAGTTCAAACAGGTGCCATTAAAACAGGTAACGAGTGGAGGACAGGGGAGCCTCTTAAAGAAGAAGTTACAGGTCTGTGAGAGCCAGAAATCTTGCTTGTTTGTAGGTGACCAAATACTTATTTTCCACCATAATTTGCAAATAAATTCTTTAAAAATCAGACAATGTGATTTTCTGGATATTTTTTTTTTCTCATTTTGTCTCTCATAGTTCAGGTATACCTATGATGAAAATTGGAGACCTCTCTCATCTTTTAAGTGGGAGAACTTGCACAATTGGTGGCTGACTAAATACTTTTTTGCCCCACCGTACATGTATGTGAATGAGGGGGAGGAAGGTGTAACAGTGGAGATGCAAGGAGCAGCGGTAGTAAAGGTAGATGTGTTTAAATGCCTAGTGTCAACAATGCAAAGCAATTGTCAGTGCATGAGAGAGGTGAAGAAGATGTAAGGCAGGGTAAAGTGGGTGGAGAAGAGTATCAGGGATGATTTGTGAGCAAAAGATAGCAGCTAGAGTGAAAGGGAAAATTTACAAAGTGGTAGTGAGACCTGCTATGATAATGTAGTTTGGAGACAGAGTGTTCAAAAGGGCGCATGCGCACGCAGCGACCTGCAGCTTGATGATATAGTGCGTGTGTGCGTGTGTGTGTTTTTTGTACTTTTTTACGTTTTTAGAAAATCCTCTGTGTCGTTTCTGCCCTGGAGCGTTTGTGGAATATATGGCGAAGAACTCCCTGGTATCCACAACATGGATTTCCTCTCCTATCTCGCACTGCTGCTATCTGTGCTGTGGCTCTTTGTCTCTGAGGTAAACGCGTTCGGCTCCATGGCGAGCAGAATAGCGGGCAGAATACAATATTCCAGGGACGTGTTGCTGCGCTTTAACACAGCTGGTGCAGAGTCTCTGATTGCGCCCAAATTTCAGCTGCCGGACTTTATTTTGAGAGACGGACACAGCGGTGAAAGGAGAAGCGGCAGGAGGAAGCGTGGAAGACGTGGAGGTGTGAAATTGCGCCTTAGGAGACGTCAGTTTGGTAACATTCCTCTTCCTTCGATCATTTTTGGGAATGCACAGTCTGTGAGAAACAAGGTGGAGGAAATTCAAGGCAACGTACGTTACCAGAAGGATTTTAAGAACTGCTGCGTCATGGCTTTCACTGAATCTTGGCTTACTGCGCATGATCGAGATGCAGACCTGTGGATTGACGGCTTTGGAGCTCCGCTGCGCTCGGATCGGCAGGAAGAGGTAACGGGGAAACGTCAGGGGGGCGGAGTATGTTTATACATTAATAAGCAGTACTGCACATCTGTCACGGTCAGAGAGCGCATCTGTACACCCGATGTGGAGCTGCTGTCTGTGTCGCTTCGCCCCTTTTATTTGCCTCGAGAGTTTCCCCAACTTTTCCTCACAGTTGTGTACATTCATCCGAGGGCAGACGCTGACTCCGCCTCCAGCACCATCTCTGATGTGGTGCAGCGGCTGCAGTCAATTTCTCCAGAGGCGCCAAACTTCATTCTTGGGGATTTTAACCATGATTCTTTAAAGAAGACACTTAAAAACTTTCATCAGTATGTCTCCTGCCCAACCAGGCGAAAAAAGACATTGGACCTGTGCTATGGATCCATAGAGAGGGCCTATAAATCACTCCCCCTTCCTCCTTTAGGATCCTCAGATCACAACTGTGTTCATTTGCTGCCCACATATAAAACTGCTCTCAGAAGAGGCAAGGTGGAGATGAGAGACATTGATGTGTGGACAGAAGATTCAGAGCACAGCCTCCAGGAATGCTTTGACTGTACAGACTGGAAGATGTTTATAATGGCCTGCGGGGATGGTTTGGACTCTCTGGCTGAGCTCACATGCTCATACATGGCTTACTGTCAAAATAAGATTGTTCCACGTAAACGTGTCAAAATACAGTATACCCCAACAACAAACCATGGGTTACTAAATCAGTTAAATCCTGCTTACAGAGGAAAGCACTTGCCTTTAAACAGGGGTCTGTTTCTGAGCTACAGGTCGCCACCAAGGAGCTGAAGGCCGAAATTTTAAGAGCAAAACAGAATTATAAATCAGAATTGGAAAGCAAGATGGCAGCAAGTAAACTGGGTTCGGCCTGGGCCAGTATGAAAACTATTGCAGGCCTTCAGAGCACAGAGCACAGTAATCGTGTGTTTTTAGATGGTTTTAGTTCAGACACAGAGCTGGCTAATGCTCTTAATTGTTTTTATGGTCGTTTTGACTCCTTTGATTTTAGCACAGAAATCCAAGATTTGAAACAGAAACTCAAAGACAATCAGCACTTTAATATTGAGATGCAGGATGTTGAAAGGGAGTTCCGCGCTGTAAAAGTGAACAAAAGTCAGGGCCCTGATAATATATGTGGACGCCTGGTAAAGTCCTGTGCACATGAACTGAGTCCTATATTTCATTATATTTTCAATAAGTCCTTACAGACACAACATGTGCCTAAGATCTGGAAAGATGCCGTGGTTGTTCCCATTCCAAAATCCAGCTGTCCTAAAACGGTAAATGACTTTAGACCAGTTGCTTTGACTTCAATTTTAATGAAAATTTTTGAAAAACTGGTCAGATGTGAGGTCCTAAGGCAGACTGAACATGCATTGGATCCTCTGCAGTTTGCCTATAGGCCTCACAGAGGAGTGGAGGATGCCACTGTCACTCTGTTTGACATGCTTTTTAAACATCTGGATTTTAATGGGACACACGCCAGGCTTTTATTTGTGGACTTTTCTTCTGCCTTTAATACAATCCAACCTCATATTTTAGTTGAAAGGCTCCTGCAACAATTTGATTTAAGCAATAATCTGGTGGGTTGGGTTCTGGATTTCTTAACCAACAGGACGCAGAGGGTAAGGGTCAATGGCACATTGTCTGACCTAAAGTGCTCTTCTACTGGCTCCCCTCAGGGGTGTGTGTTGTCACCACTACTCTTCATCCTGTACACAAACATGTGTCGGAGTAGACATGACAACAGACACATTATAAAGTATGCTGATGACTCAGTCATTGTCAGTCTCCTCCAGGATGGTGAGAGTGGCCACGGCCCAGTAGTTGATGACTTTGTTCACTGGTGTGAGGATTCCTACCTGCAGCTGAATACAACAAAAACGAAAGATATGATTATTGACTTTAGGAGGAAAACTCCCAGGCACAAAGTCACCATACTAAAAGGCCAGACCACCGAATGTGTACAATCGTACAAATATCTCGGGACGATTATTGATAGTGGATTGAACTTTGAGGTGAACTGTGAAAGGGTGTGCAAAAAGGGTCAGCAAAATTTGCATTGTTTGAGGAAACTTGCACGCTTCCAAATTGACCGAACCATAATGACTATGTTTTATCGGGCTTTTATTGAATCTGTTTTATCCTTTTCTTTAATGTCATGGTTTGGTCAGATAAAACTGAAACAGAGGAAATCCTTGGATCAGGTAGTCAGATGGTCCAGTCGTTTGATTGGTGAGTCACAGCTGAGCCTGACATCCCTGTACACCAGACAAGTACAGAGGATGGCCAACTCAATTTTAAATGATGACTCCCACCCTTTGCACTGCAACTTTCAGCTTCTTCCCTCCAGACGGAGGTTTGCTGTCCCAAAAAGTAGAGCCCAGCGCTACAAAAACAGCTTTGTCCCTGCTGCTGTCAAAGAGTTGAACAAGCTATAAAATTATATTGTACATATTCTATATTTACCTATTTTGTAAGATGTGTGCCTGTGCTTGTGTCTATGTTGAATGTAATTAGTGGCTTGTAAATATGGATGTCACCAACTGCAAAACAAATCTACCTACGGGTACAAATAAAGTAACCTGAACCTGAACCTGAACCTGAAAGCTGAACATAGGTGATGAAAACTAAATTACAGGTTCACAATGAAATCTATAATGAGAGAATGAGCATTTATAATTTGGAGCTGAGAACTGCAAGGCAAGCATATTTTTCTTACATCATTGCTAAAGGTGGATTCACACTACAACGTTTGGACCGACTTTTAGTGACGTTTTGGCAAACGTCTGGCTCTGTTGGCAAAAGTTAATGATAGCTGGTGTTTGCTGGCAAATGCCGGCAAAAGTTTTGTTCTTTGAAGATTTTCAGCATGCTGAAAATTTGTCGACATTTGGAAATACACAGTGAAAGTTGTGCTCAGTTTGTAAAACTTCATGAGCGCTGGGCTAAGTTATGCAGAGTTTGCCTAAGTCAGCCTAAGTTAAAGCTGGGTTCACACTATAGCATTGGGACCAACTTTTACAGACGTTTTGAAAAATCAGAGAAATTAGTCCAAACATTGGTGAAATTCCATTCGTGAGGAGTTTTTTTTTAATCCAGCGCACACCAACTTTTACGAAATTTTACATACTTTTGCTAGCATTTGACAGCATTGCATTCAGCATTGGCAAACTTTTGCCAACTTAGGCTAGTGTATGAGTAGCTGTTGCCAACTTAGGTAAACTTAAGCAAATGAATATTCAGCGCAGGTCAGCTGACATCAGCGTCAGGTGACGCTCATATAAAGATCAGCATTTGTGGAGGCTTCCTGCCATTCTGGACCTGCTTCAGGAGTGAACACATCTCCCTAGGGCATATGTTTCAGTATTTATTTTCATTTTATATTCCTATGTAGTTACTTCTGTGTACCTTTCCCCCCTGTTCATTCATTCATTCATTCCTCTAAAAAAAATAATACAATAATGCCTATAGACTCCAACAGTAAGTCCACAATTAAAATGTGAATGTGGATGGAATAAAAAAAAAACAAAACTATTTAGTGTATCATCATATAAATCATATAAGCTTTAAGGCAAAGCTGTTGATGTACTGGTCAATCTATGTTCCTCCCCTCACATGTGGTCACGGGCTTTGGGTAATGACTGAAAGAACGAGATTGCAGATACAAGCAGCTGAAATGAGCTTTCTTCGTAAGATTGCTGGACTCACCCTTAAAGATAGGGTGAGGAGCTCAGTCATCCGGGAGAGGCTCAGAGTAGAACCACTGCTCCTCCACATTGAAAGGACCCAGTTGAGGTGGTTTGGGCATCTGATCAGGATGCCTCCTGGATGCCTCCCACTTGAGGTGTTTCAGGCACATCCCACTGGGAGGAGACCCTGGGGCAGACCCAGGACTTGCTGGAGAGACTACATCTCCCAGTTGGTCTGGGAACGTCTTGGTATCCTCTCTGAAGAGCTGGAGCAGATGGCTGGGGAGAGGGAAGTCTGGGCTTCTCTGCTTGAACTGCTGTGTCCACGACCCGGACCTCCGGAAAAGCGGTAGAAGATGGATGGATGAATGGGTGGATGGATGGAGGATTATTACCTCCGCCAAGGAGGTTATGTTTTCATCGGCATTGGTTTGTCTGTCTGTCTGTCTGTTTGTTTGTCTGTCTGTCTGTTTGTTTGTTAGCAAGATAACTCAAAAAGTTATGGACAGATTTTCATGAAATTTTCACAGATTGTCAGAAATGGGGTTTCCTACAGATGATTAGATTTTGGTGGTGATCCGGATCACCGTCCACAAGAAAACCGCCATTACGGAAAATGCCATTTTCGTCAATAACTACTGAACCACTAATCCTATCATTGTGAATCCAATTGCTAGTCATATGTTTTCATGGTCAAGGAATCTGAAAAAGTGCACACAAACACTGTATGGGGGGAACTGTGGCACTTGGAGGAGGTCTGTGCTCTCCAAGTGCTTTTCTAGTATTTTAACTGTTACACCTCTCTCCATCAAAATAACATAAAATCCCGTTAAATGTCATATACTTCTTGACACCACATCAGCGCTGTTTGACTCCCCACAATGGAAGTCGAACCAATAAATCCTGGAGAATGATTATGCATGGAGCAGAAAATTAAGAACAGTAAATTTCTCAGTGAGGAGATTTTTTTTTTTCTTTTGGGCTGACACATTTTTGGGAGATTATATTTTTTTTTCTTTTTTAATTCCCCCTTCTCTCTATTTCTGTTTCGTCTGTGCATGTCTGAAATGAGTTTCCATCTAAAAACATCTGCTTCCACCAGCATTTCAGTCAACATTTGTCAATGGATGCAGCATCAGCTTCTCCCCAGGCCAATTCAGGAAATCACTCTTCTTCATCTTAAAGCAACTCTCACTCAAGGTCTGGTCAAGAATGCTGTGTGTCTTCAACAGGACCACAGTGCAAACAATTTCATTTTTGTATAGAAACCTGATAAGGACCTGCTTTTAAAGGCTTAAAGGGAACTATAAACTCTTGGAGTCAAATCCCAACTAGACAGTTCATGCTGATAGCATCCGTTCGTACTTGGAACTGATACTCTTAAAAAGTCATAAATTCCTTAAGCTGGCAGATATATGGTTGCCTCCTCTTTTGGACATATAGCAGAACCCTCTAGGCTGCCCCCCTGCTCACATTCCAAAGACCTCAAAATTATCTACAGCTCAACAGTACCTCCTAGTGGACATCTACGGAATATGTTTCATTGTGCCATCTGAGACTGTTAATTCTGATTGAACATTAAACTTCTTTCAGCTTTCATTTCTCAGAATTCTAAGGACACTGTGAAGATCATCGCCCTTTTGATCACCAACAATGGTTTGCAATAGTTCATTAATCCTTGATTCAAATGTGAGTGCATGTCTTAGGAATGTTTTTTTTTTTTTTTGTGAGTGTTATTCAAATGAATGTTAAAATTATTAGTAATGGTATAAATGCTTGGTCACTGAATATTAGCCTTGAGTCACTGAATTTAGTTAGGTTTTATATTGACTATATAATGAATTTCATAGGAACTGAATGAATGTTTCTCAAACTCTGTGCCTTCCCACTTGCAATAACCAATCACCAGGCGGCCTCTCTGTTGGATAACGCCCTTGCATTTGATGGGCTGTTCACAAACAAAGAAATGTTCCCTCATTGGACAAAAGCCCATTCAAACTCCTCTGTATGGAAGATAATTGGTCCATCTTGCTGCCAGTCACACTTTTATGATATCAGAAGCGCGACCCTTTAAAAACAAGAGAGGGAGCCGCCCTATTCAGTTTTTCTGTTGTTTTTCAGTTTTCAGTTCTTCTGTTGTCTTTAGTCTTTGTCTAAGCTGTTTCGTGAGTTTTAAGAAGTCTTTTGTGTGTGTCTGAACCTTGTCAAGTCCTGCGCTAGCTTTCTTAAATCGTCTTTTTATAAGCTTTTTCCGTTTTCTGGCTAACTGAGGAGAAACTATTCTTTTCCTATGAGCTCGCCTTTAAAGAGAGTTAAACTCTCAAATCTTTTTTTTTTCTCCTTCCCCTCAGAAGCTGTGCTTATTCTATTTGAACGTCTTTCTTGGACTTTTTGACTTTTCTTGAAGTTAAAGTGGATTTTTAATTTTCTTGTTTTAAAGTGAACTGATAGAGAATTTTGGACCTTCTTTCCCTGCCTCGCCCACGTCTGACCACGTTAAGAAATCGGGAGCTTGTGCATGAAACTGACTAAAACATTTTTCCTTCAGCCTTTGGTTTTGTCCTGTGGGCCAGGGGACATACTAAAATTTGGACTGGTTGCCAAAGGACCTCATGCCTGCTCCGGGGCCAGCCTTCACTCTGTCTCCGTCTCCTCGCCGCATGCACCGTGGGATTCCCCAGCCGAGTCTACGCTTCTCACAGCTATGAACTATATGAAAGACAACCAGCAGTCACTTTCCCCCTGTGTTCCAAACGCTGTTTGGAAGAGCCGTTGAGCCTTCCTGAACAATACCATCGGCTGGTGCCGACCACCGCTGAATATCTGGACCTACAGCTGTTCGTAAGTGAGACTCCCTTTTCCTATCTGCTGGGTTTAAACGAGATGTCCTAAATACCAATTACAATTGAACACAACCAATATTTCATGGTGTGTGGCGGGTTGATTCAACCCCCCCACAACACACAGGACACTCAGCTCTCTTCTCTCGGTTTTTCCCGCTGCACTACTGAGATGTAATGTGCCATTCATGTATTGTGATGCAATGTGCCACGCATGTATTGTGATGCAATGTGCCATGCATGTATTGTGATACAATGTGCCATGCATGTATTGTGATGTAGTGTGCCATTCATGTATAGTGTTCATGCGTCCTGTCCTTACTGTGACCTAGAGGCTGAGATCAATATGTAGATGTGCTTTGGTGTAACCCCCACAAACAGACTGGTCAGACACAGCGCTCGGCTAGAGCAATTAACAGAACAGTGAAATGTGTATTAATGTCTACAGACAGACTCATTTCTTCTGGCTCACTTCTGTGATGTTAATGTTGCCTTTCATGCATTGTGTTCATGAGTCCTGTCCTTACTGTGACCTAGGGACTGAGATCAATATGTCTCTCAAATGCAAATGTCTCATGACTATTCTGTTATCTCTTTGATCATACCAACTGCTGGGGAATGCCCTTTGATGTATTGTTGTAGTTGAGTATATATGCTGCAACTCTGTAACGCAAACTCTCTCTCTCATTCGGATTCTGCAACTGCTGCTGCAGGACACAGACATTGTGTCCTCCTTCACTGAGAGCCGTGGGCCCGCTCCCGGCGCACATGCATGGCGCCGGGAGCGGAGCTTGTGACGGCTGGATGATATAATAAAGCTTCACTTAAAACCTTCAACAACGCTGCTTATTATTTGCATCCGCCGCAATGGTACAATTAATCCCTCAGCCGTAGGACAAAGGTACAAACTGAAGGAAAATTCTTATTAATTTTTAAGAAACCTCCCTTCATTTTTGTAGATTAATTCAGAATTTCCTTTTTAGATAATCAGCTTATGGAACTTTTCCCCATAAAATTGCATTCTGATTTTGGTAGATACCTCAGCCTTCCATTGCAGTTGAAACATAAAATCTGGTTTCCTCTTTGTTCCACAAAGGTTTAACTATAGATTTTAGGCTCAGGAATTCATTAACAGTTAATGTGATATCTAACACCTGTTTATCATTTGAATCTGTTTATCTATCATTTGAATGCCATGTCATGTAACCTGAATGAGTTTCATTTAATAAACTTGTAAACGAGAGAAGTTTTAATCAACAATTCATTCTTTTAGAACTGGTGCCCCCTTTTTACGAGTGCTTTTCTATTTTATGTAGTGAGTGTTGGGGTGACGGTTTAACTCTGTCTCCTCACACACCCACTATTAAATAAATAAATAATTGCTGTACCTTATTACACTATATTTAACTTAGCCCAGCGCTCAGGAACTTTTACAAACTGAGCACAGCTTTCACCAACATTTATTTCCAAACGTCAGCAAATTTTCAGCATGCTCAAAATTTTCAAGGAATACAACTTTTGCCAGCGTTTGCCAACAAACACATTCATTAACTTTTATCAACTTTTTCCAGCAGAGCCAGATGTTTGCCAAAATGTCAGTAAAAGTTGGTCCAAACGTTGTAGTGTGAATCCACCCAAAAAAGCAGGTCCAGAATGGCAGGAAGCCTCCACAAACGCTGATCTTTATATATGAGCATCACCTGACGCCGATGTCAGCTGACCTGCTCTCAGTATTTGCTTAAGTTAACCTAAGTTGGCAACAGCTAAACATACATTAACCTAAGTTAGCAAAAGTTTACCAACACTGAACAGAATACTGGCAAATGCCAGCAAAACTTTGTAAAAGTTAGTAAAAGTTGGTGTGCGCTGGATTAAAAAAACCTGCCCACAAACATACAATATCTCACAAAAGTGAGTACACCCCTCACATTTTTGTAAATATTTTACTATATCTTTTCATGGGACAACACTGAAGATATGACACTTTGAAACAATGTAAAGTAGTCAGTGTACAGCTTGTATAACAGTGTGAATTTGCTGTCCCCTCAAAATAACTCACCACACAGTCATTAATGTCTAAACTGCTGGCAACGAAAGTGAGTACACCCCTAAGTAAAAATGACCAAATTGTGCCCAAAGTGGCAATATTTTGTGTGGCCACCATTATTTTCAAGCACGGCCTTAACTCTCTTGGGCATGGAGTTCACTAGAGCTTCACAGGTGGCACCTGGAATCCTCTTCTACTCCTCTATGACGACGTCATGGTGTTGGAGACCTTGTGCTCCTCCACCTTCCGTTTGAGGATGCCCCACAGGTGCTCAGTAGGGTTTAGGTCTGGAGACATGCTTGGCCAGTCCACCACCTTTACCCTCTGTTTCTTTAGCAAGGCAGTAGTCATCTTGGAGGTGTGTTTAGGGTCGTTATCATGTTGGAATACTGCCCTGCGGCCCAGTTTCCGGATTGAGGGGATCATGTTCTGTTTCAGTATGTCACAGTACATGTTGGCATTCATGGTTCCCTCAGTGAACTATACTGTAGCTCCCCAGTGCTGGCAGCACTCATGCAGCCCCAAACCATGACACTCCCACCACCATGTTTGACTGTAGGCAAGACACACTTGTCTTTGTACTCCTCACCTGGGTGCTGCCACACATGCTTGACACCATCTGAACCAAATAAGTTTATCTTGGTCTCATCAGCCCACAGGACATGGTTCCAGTAATCTATGTCCTTAGTCTGCTTGTCTTCAGCAAACTGTTTGCGGGCTTTCTTGTGCATCATCTTTAAAAGGGGATTCCCTTCTGGGATGACAGCCATGTAGACCAATTTGATGCAGTGTGCGGCGTATGGTCTGAGCACTGACAGGCTGACCCCACCCCCCCACCCCTTCAACCTCTGCAGCAATGCTGGCAGCACTCATACATCTGTTTTCAAAAGACAACCTCTGGATATGATGCTGAGCACGTGCACTCAACTTCTTCAGTCGACCATGGCGAGCCCTGTTCTGAGTGGAAGCTGCCCTGATAACCGCTGTATGGCCTTGGCCACTATACTGCAGCTCAGGGTGTTGGCAATCTTCTTATAGCCTAGGCCATCTTTATTTAGAGCAACAATTCTTTTTTTCAGATCCTCAGAGAGTTCTTTGCCATGAGGTGCCATGTTGAACTTCCAGTGACCAGTATGAGAGTGTGAGAGCGATAACACCAAATTTAACACGCCTGCTCCCCATTCACACCTGACACTTTGTAACACTAATGAGTCACATGACACCGGGGAGGGAAAATGGCTAACTGGGCACAATTTGGACATTTTCACTTAGGGATGTACTCACTTTTGTTGCCAGCGGTTTAGACATTAATGGCTGAGTGTTATTTTGAGGGGACAGCAAATTTACACTGTTGTACAAGCTGTACATGGACTAGTTTACATTGTATCTTAAGCCCCTTTTCCACAAGGACCTACATAACCCTACTCACCTCAACGCGGCTTTACTCAACTCAGTTCGCTTTTGTTTCCATTTGAGTTGAGTACCGCCTGGGGTGGGTGGAATTTTTTTTACAGCAAGGCAGTACCACACTCCCATGACGTAAAACACGCAACACAAGCAAAACACAAGATGGCGGATCACGAGGTGACTACTCGGCCTCTGGCTTTTTCTCAGAGTAAAGGCAAAAAATGAGAGCCAGAGAAGGCTACAGGCAGCGAGATGAAGCACTCTGGAAAAGTACTGGAGCGTTTAGGAAGCCACAGAGCCATAAAGCCGAAGACATGGGGTTGCGAACTAGATCACATATGAAGGAAAGTTAATGATTGTTAATGCTCGTTTGCTTTAAGTCTGCCGTACTACATTGTAATGTCGGCAAGTTATCGCTATTAGGTACTAAAATACAGTGGGGTAAAAAAGTATTTAGTCAGCCACCAATTGTGCAAGTTCTCCCACTTAAAAGATGAGAGAGGTCTCCAATTTTCATCATAGGTATACCTCAACTATGAGAGACAAATTAAGGAAAAAAAAAAAACCCAGAAAATCACATTGAAGGATTTTTAATGAATTAATTGGTAAATTCCTCGGTAAAATAAGTATTTGGTCAATAACAAAAGTTCTTCTCAATACTTTGTTATATACCCTTTGTTGGCAATGACAGAGGTTAAACGTTTTCTGTAAGTCTTCACAAGGTTTTCACACACTGTTGCTGGTATTTTGGCCCATTCCTCCATGCAGATCTCCTCTAGAGCAGTGATGTTTTGGGGCTGTCGCTGGGCAACACAGACTTTCAACTCCCTCCAAAGATTTTCTATGGGGTTGAGATCTGAAGACTGGCTAGGGCACTCCAGAACCTTGAAATGCTTCTTACGAAGCTACTCCTTCATTGCCCGGGCGGTGTGTTTGGGATCATTGTCATGCTGAAAGATCCAGCCACGTTTCATCTTCAATGCCCTTGCTGATGGAAGGAGGTTTTCACTCAAAATCTCACGATACATGGCCCCATTCATTCTTTCCTTTACACGGATCAGTTGTCCTGGTCCTTTTGCAGAAAAACAGCCCCAAAGTATGATGTTTCCACCCCCATGCTTCACAGTAGGTATGGTGTTCTTTCTCCTCCAAGCACGACAAATTGAGTTTTTACCAAAAAGTTCTATTTTGGTTTCATCTGACCATATGACATTCTCCCAGTCCTCTTCTGGATCATCCAAATGCTCTCTAGCAAACTTCAGATGGGCCTGGACATGTACTGGCTTAAGCAGGGGGACACGTCTGGCATTGCAGGATTTGAGTCCCTGGTGGCGTAGTGTGTTTCTGATGTAGCCTTTGTTACTTTGGTCCCAGCTCTCTGCAGGTCATTCACTAGGTCCCCCCCATGTGGTTTTGGGATTTTTGCTCACCGTTCTCGTGATAATTTTGACCCCACAGGGTGAGATCTTGCGTGGAGCCCCAGATCGAGGGAGATTATCAGTGGTCTTGTATGTCTTCCATTTTCTAATAATTGCTCCCACAGTTGATTTCTTCACACCAAGCTGCTTACCTATTGCAGATTCAGTCTTCCCAGCCTGGTGCAGGTCTACAATTTTGTTTCTGGTGTCCTTTGACAGCTCTTTGGTCTTGGCCATAGTGGAGTTTGGAGTCTGACTGTTTGAGGTTGTGGACAGGTGTCTTTTATACTGATAACGAGTTCAAACAGGTGCCATTAATACAGGTAACGAGTGGAGGACAGAGGAGCCTCTTAAAGAAGAAGTTACAGGTCTGTGAGAGCCAGAAATCTTGCTTGTTTGTAGGTGACTAAATACTTATTTTACTGAGGAATTTACCAATTAATTCATTAAAAATCTTTCAATGTGATTTTCTGGATTTTTTTTTCTCATTTTGTCTCTCATAGTTGAGGTATACCTATGATGAAAATTGGAGTCTTTTCTCATCTTTCAAGTGGGAGAACTTGCACAATTGGTGGCTGACTAAATACTTTTTTGCCCCGCTGTGTGTGTGTTTCAGATGGCTCTCTTGTGGCAAAATTACCGCTTCAGACCGTGGGGTTTAAAGACAGCCTCTCACTGATGTCACCCCAGCTTCACAAACGCTAAGTGGTTACAGAATTTCAGAATGTCTGTAGAAACGTTTAGCTTCCTGTGGAACAAATTGCTCTGAACTGTGTGAAAATCACAGAGAGACTGTTGAGACATCATGGGATGTACCTCCTCCAGCTGCACTGAGTCTGTGGTGGTGTCGTGGCAAAAAGTGATCAGCTGCCCAAAATTGATCACCTGGTGCCATACTGTAGTTATGGGGTTATATTAGCCGTAAAATATATATTTCAACAGGTAAATAGTACTGAGTTAGGTACAATAAGGTATATTTAACAATTATGATGCATTTTTAAGCCAAAACAAACCTGCTCTAGGATTAAAAGCAATAAAAATAATAGTCACAAGGTTACATGGAGAAATACATGGATTTACTGGATATATACAGTATCTCACAGAAGTGAGTATGCCCCTCTCATTTTTGTAAATATTTTATTATATCTTTTCATAGGACAACACTGAAGATATGACACTTTGATACAACGTAAAGTAGTTGATGTACAGCTTGTATAACAGTGGAAATTTGCTGTCTCCTCAAAATAACTCACCACACAGACATTAATGTCTAAACTGCTGGTAACAAAAGTGAGTACACCCCTAGTGAAAATGTCCAAATTGTGCCCAAGTGTCAATATTTTGTGTGGCCACCATTATTTTCAAGCACTGCCTTAACTCCCTTGGGCATGGAGTTCACTAGAGCTTCACAGGTGGCACCTGGAATCCTCTTCCACTCCTCCATGAAGACATCACGGAGCTGGTGGATGTTAGAGACCTTGTGCTCCTCCACCTTCCGTTTGAGGATGCCCCACAGGTGCTCAGTTGGGTTTAGGTCTGGACACATGCTTGGTCAGTCCATCATCTTTACCCTCTGTTTCTTTAGCAAGGCAGTAGTCATCTTGGAGGTGTGTTTAGGGTTGTTATCATGTTGGAATACTGCCCTGCGGCCCGGATCACGTTCTACTTCAGTATGTCACAGTACATGTTGGCATTCATGGTTCCCTCAATGAACTATAGCTCCCCATTGCTGGCAGCACTCATGCAGCCCCAAACCATGACACTCCCACCACCATGTTTGACTGTAGGCAAGACACACTTGTCTTTGTACTCCTCACCTGGTTGCTGCCACACACGCTTGACACCATCTGAATCAAATAAATTTATATTGGTCTCATCAGATCACAGGACATGGTTCCAGTAATCCATGTCTTTAGTCTGCTTGTCTTCAGCAAACTGTTTGCGGGCTTTCTTGTGCATCATCTTTAAAAGGGGCTTCTCCTTCTGGGATGACAGCCATGCAGACCAATTTGATGCAGTGTGTGGCGTATGGTCTGAGCATTGACAGCCTGACCCCCCCCCCCCCTTCAACCTCTGCAGCAATGCTGGCAGAACTCATACGTCTATTTTCAAAAGACAACCTCTGGATATGACGCTGAGCATGTGCACTCAACTTCTTTGGTCAACCATGGCGAGGTCTGTTCTGAGTGAAACCGCTGTATAGTTTTGGCCACTGTGCTGCAGCTCAGTTTCAGGGTATCGGCAATCTTCTTATAGCCTAGGCCATCTTTATGTAGAGAAACAATTCTTTTTTAGATCCTCAGAGAGTTCTTTGCCATGAGGTGCCATGTTGAACTTCCAGTGACCAGTATGAGAGAGTGCGAGAGCGATAACACCAAATTTAACACACCTGCTCCCCATTCACACCTGAGACCTTGTAACACTAATAATAATAATAATGCATCAGATTTATATAGCACTTTATGATAGACACTCAAAGACGCTTTACAAATAGATACATTATTCCTTCACACCAGACAGACAATGGTAGTGGCAAGCTACTACTGTAGCCACAGCTGCCCTGGGGCAGGCTGACGGAAACGTGGCTGCCAATCTGCGCCAACGGCCTCTCCAGCCACCACCGAACATTTATACACATTCATACCCAGTGTTATGGACACTGGAGGCAAGGTGGGTAAAGTGTCTTGCCCAGGGACACAACGGCAGGATATCTGGGAGAGTGGGATTCGAACCGCCAACCATCCAGTTATTGGACGACCTGCTCTACCTCCTGAGCCACTGCTGCCTGATTAATGTGTGCCTGGTGTCATGTGACTAATGAGTCACATGACACCAGGGAGGGAAAATGGCTAATTGGGCACAATTTGGACATTTTCACTTTGGGGCGTACTCACTTTTGTTGCCAGCGGTTTACACATTAATGGCTGTGTGGTGAGTTATTTTGAGGGGACAGCAAATTTCCACTGTTATACAAGCTGTACACTGACTACTTTACATTGTATCAAAGTGTCATATCTTTAGTGTTGTCCCATGAAAAGACATAATAAAATATTTACAAAAATGTGAGGGGTGTACTCACTTTTGTGAGATACTGTACATGTACTGAATAAATATATATATTCTTTGCATCAACAATGTACTATACAGGTAATCATTTAGTATTGCACTGGGAATGTTGACAATAAACCTTTGTACTTTTTGCAGATCTGTCTCCACTTTTGTTTTATGTGTGAAGGTTACCACCAAGTGACATAAATTACATACTAAATGATTGGAAAAGCTGTCTAAGAGCAATCCAACAGTTTGAGAAATCACTTTTGGTTTGGTGTAAGTCTGTCAACAGAATTATGAACCATAAAGCAGTTTGTGTTAAAATGTTAAATCCCATTAAACACTAACCCAGGGGTGTCCGATCATGTGCTATGGCGGGCCAAGACCCTGCAGATTCTCTCTTCTACCCAGTCTCTTCAGCAGGTGTTTTCACTGATCAGCAGTCAGTGGAAGAAATTCAGTGGAATCTGCTGTTGAAGACACTGGTTGGAGGTAAAGCCTGCAGGGTCTTGGTCCTCCATGGTACATGATTGGACACACCTGCCCTAACCCATTATTAGAAAATCCAGATGCTAATATGGCCCAGAATTCCTCCATATACTGGTACTATCACTAAAGTGTGCAGTGTCTTCTGCACTGGCACAGCCAACAATACAGTCTTCAGTAAATAAAATAATTGTTTTTGGTTATTTTTTCTTAAAAATGAGCCTTTATTTTCAAAGTCACTGATAAATGGTTTGTACTGTTGACTCTTTTCCCACCGGTGTCTTAACACAAAAAATAGAAAATCTTGATGCAAACACAAAAGTCACTAAATTGTTTATTACAATCAGCAGCAAAATCCAGATTATTTAGTATGTGCAAAATTCAAACTCTAACCTGTAAAAAATAACAAAAAACTTAGAATGGGTCACACGCGCCGGCCACGCTGCCTCACTGAGAAGCAACTGGATGTGCCACTCAAGCTGGTCCCGGTTCAGCAGATCTTCAGCCTGCATCTCTGTAAAGAGTGACGCGAGGCCCAGTTTGGGGTGGATCGTTTTCCTCTTGCCTAGACGAAAGAGAGAAAAGGGTGGTGGTTAATTAAAGAAAGTTTAAAACATATTTGGGAAATACACTTGTTGCTAAAAGCCAGTGGTGGAATGTGACAAAAAAGTACTTCGTTGTTGTATTTAACCACAATTTTCATGTAGCTGCACTTCAGTAAAGTAGCTTTTACAAGGGCTGCATTTTGTTTAAAATATTCTTTTACTGTGGTCTCAGTAATCAGAATGAGCTAATACCTTCAGTTGAATGGAATCTAGTACTTTAACTGAGGGTGTGCATCCCCAAGTATGGAGTCGCTCAGTCAAAATATGTAATTTTTATCAGTAAAAGTTTAGCCACCGCTCTGTCATCGCTGTGTCTCTTCTTGCCCTGGCTTCAAGTGTGGGCGGTGTTTTGTACTTGTATTGCTAAAATATAAAAGGAAGCACTACAATGGGTCTCAAATATTTGCAATGTGTCCTGTTATTATAGTACTGCATGAGTTTATTGACGATAGACTATAAATTACACATATAAACTAAATTATAATGGTGACTGAACAACTCCCATTCCCCAAAGTGCAAGATACACTATTATGAATATAACTCATAAAGGATCACACAAGTGATCTGACAAAAAAATAAACAACAGGTTCTTAAACAGTGGCTAATATTGGATGTGCCATTCATTTTCAATTATTGTGTAATTAATATTCACACAATCAAATAAATCTCAGTTCAGTTCTTCATATTAAGTGGAAATTGTGCTACTTTAGTTTTGGCTCTTTATCTATACTTTAACTTAAAAAGCAAAGGATCTGAGTACTTTTTGTCCACCACTACTAAAAAACAATGGGGTGTACAACTTACCAGTCATAACACATTGCTGTGTCGTGCTACACTGCGGTGTCAAAGCAGATGCTGGTCGGACTCTATAACAAAAATACACACAACTTTAGTACATGCACAGCAGGAAAGTGCAACATGTAAAAAAAAAAAAAAACAAAAAAAACAACAACACCTTTTTAACCAGAATATAGCCAGAGTTGTTTATCTGGAGTTAGCATTGATGGATAACTAGCTAGCGCATTGTCTGCATACAGGAGACAATGGTGTTGTTTGTTCAAAGTAAGCTTTCTGCCGCTGGGATAACTAATGTAAAAGATGCATAATATCACATCATATCACATCACTCACCATCCTCTATATCCTAACATCACGGCTTTCAACTGCCGTGGTTGGGTGCTCCCGTTATTTGCCGGTCGGTGGCCGTACATGCATTTCGGGTGGCTCCGTTTAGTTCCCTCTGGATTCTCTCATCAGCCAAAGGCACAGAAAAGTCTGCTGGACCATGGTGTTGATTTCTGTGAAGCCATTGTATTGTTGTTTATACTGACACTTGCTTGCTGGCTCACAGACGAATCTTTGCAAATGGTGGCTGGAGATTCTGTTGAAGATGTCGCTCTCATGATGTTATGCCCTGACCAGTCAGTGGCCTGCAGTCTGTTGACGTCACATTTTCAGCTCAACTCAGCTCGCTTGGAACCTGAATCAGATGGGTACAAAAAAAGTACCTGGAAGCTGGTACCATATAGTAATGGAAAGCCTACAAAGCGCACTGAGTCGAAGTGAGTAGAGCCAAACAGGTACTAGTGGAAAAGGGCCAACAGTGTCATATCTTCAGTGTTGTCCCATGAAAAGATATAATGAAATATTTACAAAAATGTGAGGGGGTATACTCACTTTTGTGAGATACTGTCATTTCACCGATGTTTGGACTAATTTCTCTGATTTTTCAAGCTTCTGTAAAAGTCGGTCTAAACGCTATAGTGTGAACGCAGCTTTAAAACAACAATAATGCACGCACCTTGTTCATTGTTGTTGACAAGCTCACAAATCCCCTGTGTCAGTAGCTCCTGAACTTCTATCCAACTGTGACTGTAATGAGTTTGCCTTGTTTTTTACTGACAAAATTCAGAAAATTCAGTGCTCCTATGCCAGGTGCTGGACATGTTCTTCCTCTGTGTCCATGATGAGAAGATGTAAACACCATGGCAAATTTTTTCCCATCAATCATAAAAACTTGCTGGATGACGTCATATGCCACCTGAAATCCACTACCTGCCTCCTTGATACTCTCCCAACAGGATTTTTTAAAAACAATTCATATTGTATGGCCTCAGATCGACTACAGATCATAAATATGTCTCTGCATTAAGGTGTCTTCCCTCAATGCTTAAAAACAGCTGTTATCATTGTCATGATGCTGAGTACGGTTCTCCAACTGTGCTCACACTTTCAGTTATTTCTAGTTATTTTCTGTTCTTTTCCCACTTCAGTTTTATTATTGTTTTTGAGTATGGTTGTCTGTATTATGTTATCTGAGTTTGCCCTTTGTTTCTGTTTGTTTTTAGTTGTCCTATTATCATAATCTTAGTTTGGTCATTATAGTTTTGTTTATTATTATTTGTTGATGGATCATGTATGTTAATTTATATTTTCCTGTGTTTGGACTTGAGCCTACTCTCGCCTTTGCTTTCTGTTCTCCTTAGGCAGCTTGGTGGTGAAGTGGTTAGCACTGTGTCAGCACAGCAAGAAGGTCATGGGATCGATCCCACCCTCTGACCATCGGTGACCCTTCTATGTGGAGTTTGCATGTTCTCCCCATGTCTGCGTGGGTTTACTACGGGTTCTCCGGTTTCCTCCCACAGGTTAGGTTAGGTTAATTGGCATCAACTGGAGATTCTAAATTGTCCTTAGGTATGGATGTGAGAGTGAATGCTTGTCTGTCTCTCTGTTGGCCCTGCGATGGGCTGGTGATCTGTCCAGGGTGTACCCTGAGTCTTGCCCAAAAGATGCTGGGATAGGCTCCAGCCCCCCCGCAACCCAAAAAGGATTAACTGGTAGAAGATGGATGGATGGATCATCTTCTATGTTAATTTATATTTTCCTATGTTTGGACTTGAGCCTACTCTCGCCTTTGCTTTCTGTTCTCCTTTTGTAACCTCGGTATTTATTAGCATTGTATTATTAGCAGCTCTAGGTTTTTGTATTCTATCTTATCCTTGCCTTGATTGGTTATTATTATTTTCTCCTATTGTATTATTTGGTTTGAATTGCCTTTTGTATTATTTCTAGTTAGTTACAGTGCATCCAGAAAGTATTCACAGCGCTTCACTTTTTCCACATTTTATGTTACAACCTTATTCCAAAAGGAATTAAATTCATTTTTCCCTCAAAATTCTACACACAACACCCCATAATGACAATGCAATTTATTTATTTTTTTTAGATTCTTGCAAATTTATTAAAAATAAAAAACTTGTCATGGTTCGAGCGCCGATCTCGTCCGCGCTCGAGCCATGCATCATCCTCACCGGTTTTGACAGCGGTGTGTACCTTCCGGCTCCCCAAGCCTTTATTGTGACAGCGCTCAGAGGGGCTTCCGGCTGTCAAGTTTGACAGCTGAGCTGCATTTCGGCTCTTCAGCGGTCCTCCATTTAAGAGGGCAACTGGGAGCAGAAAGATGCGGCAGTCTCGTCAAAGATTTCTTCATGGTCTGGCGCATCGACCATCCCACTGCTATGATCGTAAGTGTGCTTCCTTATTTGCCTTATGGTCATCTGTATGTAGCGTGTTATGTTTTAGCCCACCGTGGCTCATTATTTTGTGTTTCTTTTGTTCGACAATAAACTGTGCAAACTCACCGGTGTCTTGTGGCGTCTTATGGTGGCTCGCGAGGGCCACCGCATGACAAAACTAAGAAATCACATGTACATAAGTATTCACAGCCTTTGTCATGAAGCTCAAAATTGAGCTCAGGTGCCTCCTGTTTCCACTGATCATCCTTGAGATGTTTCTACAGCTTAATTGGAGTCCACCTGTAGTAAATTCAGTTGATTGGACATGATGTGGAAAGGCACACACCTGTCTATATAAGGTCCCACAGTTGACAGTGCATGTCAGAGCACAAACCAAGCATGAAGTCAGAGGAATTGTCTGTAGGCCTTCGAGACAGGATTGTCTCAAGGCACAGATCTGGGGAAGGGGACAGAAAAAATTCTGCTGCTTTGAAGGTCCCAATGAGCAGAGTGGCCTCCATCATCCGTAAATGGAAGAAGTTAGCACCACCAGGACTCTTCGTAGAGCTGGCCAGCCGTCTAAACTGAGTGATCGGGGGAGAAGGGCCTTAGTCAGGGAGGTGACCAAGAACCCGATGGCCACTCTGTCAGAGCTCCAGTGTTCCTCTGTGGAGAGAGGAGAACCTTCCAGAAGGAAAAACATCTCTGAAACAATCCACTAATCAGGGCTGTATGGCAGAGTGGCCAGACGGAAGCCACTCCTTAGTAAAAGGCACATGACAGCCTGCCTGGAGTTTGTCAAAAGGCACCCGAAGGACTCTCAGACCATGAGAAACAAAATTCTCTGGTTTGATGAGACAAAGATTGAACTCTTTGACATGAATGCCATGTTTGGAGGAAACCAGGCACTGCTCATAACCATGCCAATGGTGGTGGCAGCATCATGCTGTGGGGATGTTTTTCAGTGGCAAGAACTGGGAGACTAGTCAGGACAGAGCGAAAGATGAATGCAGCAATGTACAGAAACATCCTGGATGAAGACCTGCTCTGGAGCGCTCTTGACCTCAGACTGGGGCAATGGTTCCTCTTTCAGCAGGACAACGACCCCAAGCACACCACCAAGATATCAAAGGAGTGGCTTCAGGACAACTTTATGAATGTCCTTGAGTGGCCCAGCCAGAGCCCAGACTTGAATCCAATTTAACATCTCTGGAGAGATCTGAAAATGGCAGTGCACCGACGCTTCCCATGCAACCTGATGGACCTTGAGAGGTGCTGCAAGGAGGAATGGGCGAAACTGCCCAAAGATAGGTGGGCCAAGCTTGTGGCATCATATTAAAAAAAACTTGAGGCCGTAATTGCTGCCAAAGGTGCATCAACAAAGTACTGAGCAAAGACTGTGAATACTTATTGTATGTACATGTGATTTCTTAGCTTTTATTTTTTTAAAAATTGCAAAAAAATCTAAAAAAAAAATTAAAAAATTAAAAAATTCACGTTGTCATTATGGGGTATTGTGTGTGGAATTTTGAGGAAAAAAACTAATTTAATCCCTTTTGGAATAAGGCTGTAACATAACAAAATGTGGAAAAAGTTAAGCGCTGTGAATACTTTCCGGATGCACTGTACCTTTGACAATATTCTGCCTGTGCTTTTATTTTGACAAGGTTCTTTGTTTACTTCCTTTTCAAGTTCAGTTCACGGTTTTTCACAGCTGTCATTATTTTGGACTGATTATCCTCACTCCTGTAACCCACACTTGTTCATCATTTGTCCAGTTTCTCTGTGCTCTATTTTAGGGACGCCGCCCCACAGTTTGGGGCGATGTCCTACACTTTGTACCCGGTGTATTGCTCGCACCTTAGCCTTAGTGCTATTCACCTTATCTATTTTGTCCACATTGTTCAATCTGGCATGTATCCCACGCTTCTGCTACTTTGTGTATCTGACATGTGTTCCACGTCTTAGCCACTGTGCTATTCTGCCTACTTTGTTTCCCCCAACGTGTGTCCCATGTCTTAGCCAGTGTGCTATTCAACCTGCCTGTCTACCAAGCCTGTGAGTTTTTGTTTCTGTTTGGATTTTGTGCTTGGATTAAATGTTCCCAACTCACAGTCCAGTGTTTGGGTCTCCATTGTCTGCCCCTGTGGGCCATTCATGACAATCAAGCCACTTCTAAAAAACAGCAACCTAGACACCTCACTCATGAACAGCTATAGGCCTATATCAAACCTCCCCTTTCTTAGTAAAATAATAGAAAAAGCTGTCACTGTCATAAATGGCCCTTTTGAGGCAGAAATAAGGCACCACTCGCCTGCAGTGGGTTTGCTCATTTATTAAATAATGAAGAACACAAAACCTTGCCACGAGGGGCAAATTATAAAAAGCTAAATACGAGACCACGAGGGGTGATAACAGAAAAATACAAATACTGAAAAAACCATGAAAGGTAACTTACACACGTGGACAAAATTGTTGGTACCCCTCTGTTAATGACAGAAAAACCCACAATGGTCACAGAAATAACCTGAATTTGACAAAAGTGGTAATAAATAAAAATTCTATGAAAATTAACCAATGAAAATCAGACAATGTTTTTGAATTGTGGTTCAACAGAATTATTTTAGAAAACAAACTCATGAAACAGGCCTGGACAAAAATGATGGTACCCCTAGAAAAGATTCAAAATAATGTGACCATAGGGACATGTTCAACCAAGATGTGTCCTCTAATTAACATCACAGGTGTCTACAAACTTGTAATCAGTCAGTCGGCCTATTTAAAGGGTGACAAGTAGTCACTGTGCTGTTTGGTAACATGGTGTGTACCACACTAAATGTACCAGAGGAAGCAAAGGAGAGAGCTGTCTCATGAGATTAGAAAGAAAATTATAGACAAGCATGTTAAAGGTAAAGGCTATAAGACCATCTCCAAGCAGCTTGATGTAACTGTGACTACAGTTGCACATATTATTCAGAAATTTAAGATCCACAGGACTGTAGACAACCTCCCTGGACGTGGCCAGTGGAAACTTGATGAAAAATGGAAGAGACGGATAATACGAATGGAAACAAAAGAGCTCAGAACAACCTCTAAACACATTCAGGGTGAACTCCAAGGTCAAGGTACATCAGTGTCAGATCGCACCATCCGTCGTTGTTTGAGCCAAAGTGGACTTCATGGGAGACGACCAAGGAGGACACCACTGTTGAAAACAAATCATAAAAAAGCCAGACTGGAATTTGTCAAACTGCATGCTGACAAGCCGCGAAGCTTCTGGGAGAATGTCCTATGGACAGACGAGACAAAACTGGAACTTTTTGGCAAGGCACATCAGCTCTATGTTCACAGATGCAAAAATGAAGCATACCAAGAAAAGAACACTGTCCCTACTGTGAAACATGGAGGAGGTTCTGTTATGTTCTGGGGCTGCTTTGCTGCATCTGGCACAGGGTGTCTTGAATCTGTGCAGGGTACAATGAAATCTCAAGACTATCAAGGTATTCTAGAGAGAAATGTGCTGCCCAGTGTCAGACAGCTTGGTCTCAACCGCAGGTCATGGGTCTTGCAACAGGATAATGACCCAAAACACACAGCTAAAAACACCCAAGAATGGCTAAGAGTGAAACATTGGACTATTCTAAAGTGGCATTCTATGAGCCCTGATCTAAATCCTATTGAACATCTGTGGAAGTTGCTGAAACATGCCGTCTGGAGAAGGCACCCTTCAAACCTGAGACAACAGGAGCAGTTTGCTCATGAGGAGTGGGCCAAAATACCTGCTGAGAGGTGCAGAAGTCTCATTGACAGTTACAGAAATCGTTTGATTGTAGTGATTGCCTCAAAAGGTTGTGCAACAAAATATAAGATAAGATAAGATAAGATAAGATAAGCCTTTATTAGTCCCACAACGGGGAAATTCCAGGATTGCAACAGCACAGGGATAGCAACACTCAGAGCAACAATCAGAAGGCAAGAAAAAAAACAAGCAAGCAAGAGCAGCTAATATACATATGTACATATTACTATAAAATATATATATACACACACACACACACACACAGACACACGGTGCAGAGCATTGTAGCTGGATGGAATAAATATATGAATATAAGTAATTATATTATTATATATATATAATATATATATATATATAACTATATTAAGTTAAGGGTACCATCATTTTTGTCCAGGCCTGTTTCATGAGTTTGTTTTTTAAAGTAATTCTGTTGAACCACAATTCAAAAGCATTGTCTGATTTTCATTGGTTAATTTTCATAGAATTATTATTTATTACCACTTTTGTCAGATTCAAGTTACAGTATTTCTGTGACCATTGTGGGTTTTTCTTTCATTAACAGAGGGGTATCAACAATTTTGTCCATGGCAGTACATGAAACAGACGATGAAAAATCTTAAGCATAGGAAAGACTGATATCAGGGATGGGGATCTCAGTCAGCACATGACTAGGTTGCAGCGAGGAATAACCCTCACCAGCGAACTTAAATAATACTAGAGCAGCAACAAAAAATGACAAACAGGTGTAGAAGCATGAGTAAAAACGTAATCAGTGACATAAAACAGCTGTGACAGGCGATGAACAGACTTGACAGGCGGAAGTTCTGTCACGGTGCTGTCAAAATAAAAGCACAAACAATGATGACAGAAAAGCAGGACTAAATACATAAACAGAAAAAGGATAATAACCATAAGACCCGAGCATGGTACAGACCCGCGTTCGGCCTCATGACAGTCTTTCAACAATTGTACAACTTCCTGACATTAAATAACTGTTTTGATGTCTTCCAGTCAGGTTTTCGGCCACACCACAGCACTGAGACAGCTCTAGGTCCTTAATACTTAAAGGGCTGATGACACGATTTTGACATTTTTTAGGATGTTGTGTAAACCCAAAAGTCATTGTCGATGATCAATATAACATTTACAACCGCACCTGCATAAACTAGTTATCATCAACAAACAGCAGCCGCTGACTGGACTGTGGTGCCGCCCACCGAATTAAGGGCGGCTCTCCCATGACGTAAGCAGGAGAATGGACTCCGGTGTTGTTAACTAGAATGACAGCAGCTTTGTAGCTCACAGTTTCTCTGGTTTCTTGTTTTAATTTTACGGCTGTGCCTTCGTGTTGTGTCGCAGGCTTAGATAAACAACAAGCCATGAAAGACCACATCACACGCTTCAGCTCCAACTGTCATAAGCCTCCTCGTGCATTCCTCGTGTGCTTTTATGCAGGAGGAGCGCACGAGGAGGGGAAGGATTAATGGATTTACACGCAGCTTTGACCTACTTTCTGTGATCGCATGCTGACATCTCGCCGGTCCGGCCACGTCCCCTCTCTCATTATCACCAGCTGATTCAAACTCCCGCTGATCATGTTTCCCGGTCCTCGCCCAGGTGCTTCTCATCACACCATCACCAGCAGTGCATGTACTTCGCAGCTGATTGCCAGTCATGCACTGATAGTCCATAGTATTGTCATCTGTGTTGTTTGTCTGCCAGTATTTTCAGCACTCTCATGACGCGTTAGTCACTCCATGTTCGCCGTGGTTCTCGTGCGTCCTTGAAGCGATGTCGGCTCTGGGGCGCACCTGTGGCAAACATGTCTCCTCTCATTCGTTCACTGGGCAATGCCGGCCCCCGAACGCCATCAGTAAGTGTGTTTGTGTTTTTTGTACGTCTTCACCTTTTAGGGAATTGTCTGTCTTTCTGTCTTAAATGTGCTGTGGTGAACCCTGCACGTAAATCCTCGTTATTTCATCCTCCCTCTCCCTGCCCTGCGTAAGAGCGCACGGAGGGTCATGATGAATGGATTTATGTGCAGAATTCACCACAGCACATGAACATAAGAATGATGACAACAGTTCCCAAAAAGGTGAAGACTTACAAAAATAAACAGAAACACTTACAGTTGGCATTCGGGGCTGACATCGCCCAGCAAACATGGAGAGGAGACGTGTTAACCACGGTTGCACCCCAGGGCCGACATCGCTTCAAGGGCGCAACAGAACCATGGCTGTGTGGAGTGGCTAACACGTCGTGATAGTGTTGGCAATACTGGCTGGCTGACAACACGGCAGATGATGCACACAAACAATGAACAGCTGACTGTCGAAGATAGAGGGCACGTGTGTTCGGACCAGTGAATCTTGGACAGTGCCCACCTGAAAGTGGCTCAAAACGCACATAAAACACATGTACAAAACAAAAACAATAAGAACTCAAAATATAATCCATAATAAACCCGATGCCTGAGCCACAGAGAATACACTGCTATGATTTTATTGAAAAATCGGGTTTAAATAAATTATATTTATGAACAAATAATTTGTTACAATATCTGTAACAAAAGAATAACACTGATGTTCCCCTGCCATGTGTTTATCGCTGCTGCTGCGGCAGGCATGTGTACCTCTCCGCTGTCACTCTCTCAGTGTGACTCGCTTGGCACAATGCCCGCTTGGCACGGCTCAAACCTATACAGTCTGATGCCCCCAGATTCTTCATTATCACCCCATTCTTCGGAATTATAATCGTCTGAAGATTGGACAACACAAACCAATTCCAGACTACATGTGCTGGAACCATCATCTATGTTTTCAACCGCTTCCATCCTGTGTGTACACTGAGCAGCCAAGAGCTGTGTTCTCCCAATGACGTGACTACATGGCAGCGGGGTTTTCCCGCCACTGACGTAATTGGTGATGTGGCGCTCATGAAAACGTCGGATATTCGCGTGAAAAAAAGCCTGTTTGACTTATAGAACTGCACAGACCAACTTATTTTGTCATATTGTATTATGTGTTGAAAAATTAGAGGAAGTCAAAAACATGTCATCAGCACTTTAAGGTCCTTAATGACATCCCCTCCAATACAGATAGTGGCAACATTTCAGTCTTGGTTTTATTGAACCGCAGTGCTGCATTCGACACGGTTGACCATAACATCTTACTAGACCAGCTGAAGAACTAGGTGGGACTTTCTGGTACAGTACTTAGCTGGTTTGAGTCCTATTTAAAAGACAAGGACTATTTTGTGTCTTTTGGTAACTACAAATCTGAGCAAACAAAAATAACCTGGGGAATTCCCCAAGTTTCCGTTTTGGGACCTTTGCTTTTCAACATCTATATGCTCCCACTAGCACAAATCATAAAAAAACAACAAAATATGTTACCATAATTATGCAAATGATACAAAATCTACATAGCCGTCTTACCAGGAGACTATGGTCCAATTAAAACCCTGATCAAATGCATTGGTCAAACTAAAGAGTGGCTGTGCCAGAATTGTCTTCAATTAAATGAAGACAAAACTGAAATAATAGTTTTCGGAGCCAAAGAAGAAAGACTCAAAGTTAGTACTCGGCTTCAATCAATGATGCTAAAAACCAACAGCCAAGCCAAAAATCTGGGTGTAGTTCTGGACTCAGACCTGAATTTTTATAGCCACATTAACAGGAGTGAAGTCAGACTATTATCACTTAGGCTGCATTCACACCAGAATAGCACGGGGGGTCTCGGTTCAACTCAGCGGGGAATGACAAGAATTTTCACACCTTCGTTTGGTTCAGTTTGCATTCACACAGCACTTCACTCAAGTGGACCAAACTGCTTGGACAACATCACTCAGTTACAACAACTGCTTGTTTATGGCACTGTAGCTGAAGCCACCACTGACCAGCAAAGAAGAGAAATCCGGCTCATCGATTGGCCAGGACCGGTGTTATGTTGAGAATTGCTCGCTTGCCAAGAATTGTATCCCATGCACCAAAACTATAAAATATAACACTACAGCCAGGCTTGTAACCATTTGCGCATTTTTAGAAGTACCCATTATACATTATTAGAAGTAAAAATTGTTATTACCTCTTGTAAATTATCTTTAAATTATGTTTATTCAATGATGGGATGCAAGTCTCGGCAAGCAAGCAATTCTCAGCATAACACCGTTCCCTTCAGCCGAGGTGTTTATGCGCCACAAACTAATAACAATGAAAAGCTCCGCTGTCTGTATAAACCCCCGTGCCACCATCATGTCACTAAACGTTTTAAAAACATCAGTATTCTTGTGTGTAGCCACAAGCAGCTGAGAAATCTGGTTCTCAGACCAAATATCTATCAGGGCCTGCATGTCCTCCTCACTCCTCATTCCTCCAAGTCCAAGAGACATTTTTTTTAAACTTTTCTCCTTGGTTCTCTCTGGTAAAAGTATTTCTTGGTTGTCTGTTATTTTCTACTCAAAAGGGAGGCTGAAGAACCAGGAGCTCTTCAGCTGAATCGGGGTGTTGGATTTATTTATTTACCCACGGATTCCTGCCATGGAAACACACATGGAGTTTTCAACAGGGACAACTTTTTCAGGTGAGTGGCAACTTCGTCTGTCTGCATCTCACCCTGACGGTGAATTCATGTCTTTTCATATACAGTGGGGAAAAAAAGTATTTAGTCAGCCACCAATTGTGCAAGTTCTCCCACTTAAAAGATGAGAGAGGTCTCCAATTTTCATCACAGGTATACCTCAACTATGAGAGACAAAATGAGGAAAAAAAATCCAGAAAATCACATTGAAGGATTTTTAATGAATTAATTGGTAAATTCCTCGGTAAAATAAGTATTTGGTCACCTACAAACAAGCAAGATTTCTGGCTCTTACAGACCTGTAACTTCTTCTTTAAGAGGCTCCTCTGTCCTCCACTCGTTACCTGTATTAATGGCACCTGTTTGAACTCGTTATCAGTATAAAAGACACCTGTCCACAACCTCAAACAGTCCGACTCCAAACTCCACTATGGCCAAGACCAAAGAGCTGTCAAAGGACACCAGAAACAAAATTGTAGACCTGCACCAGGCTGGGAAGACTGAATCTGCAATAGGTAAGCAGCTTGGTGTGAAGAAATCAACTGTGGGAGCAATTATTATAAAATGGAAGACATACAAGACCACTGATAATCTCCCTCGATCTGGGGCTCCATGCAAGATCTCACCCCGTGGGGTCAAAATTATCACAAGAACGGTGAGCAAAAATCTCAGAACCACACGGGGGGACCTAGTGAATGACCTGCAGAGAGCTGGGACCAAAGTAACAAAGGCTACCATCAGTAACACACTACGCCGCCAGGGACTCAAATCCTGCAATGCCAGACGTGTCCCCCTGCTTAAGCCAGTACGTGTCCAGGCCCGTCTGAAGTTTGCTAGAGAGCATATGGATGATCCAGAAGAGGACTGGGAGAATGTCATATGGTCAGATGAAACCAAAATAGAACTTTATTGTAAAAACTCAACTTGTCGTGTTTGGAGGAGAAAGAACACCATACCGACTGTGAAGCATGGGGGTGGAAACATCATGCTTTGGGGCTGTTTTTCTGCAAAGGGACCAGGACAACTGATCCATGTAAAGGAAAGAATGAATGAGGCCATGTATTGTGAGATTTTGAGTGAAAACCTCCTTCCATCAGCAAGGGCATTGAAGATGAAACGTGGCTGGGTCTTTCAGCATGACAATGATCCCAAACACACCGCCCAGGCAATGAAGGAGTGGCTTCGTAAGAAGCATTTCAAGGTCCTGGAGTGGCCTAGTCAGTCTCCAGATCTCAACCCCATAGAAAATCTTTGGAGGGAGTTGAAAGTCCGTGTTGCCCAGCGACAGCCCCAAAACATCACTGCTCTAGAGGAGATCTGCATGGAGGAATGGGCCAAAATACCAGCAACAGTGTGTGAAAACCTTGTGAAGACTTACAGAAAACGTTTAACCTCTGTCATTGCCAACAAAGGGTATATAACAAAGTATTGAGATGAACTTTTGTTATTGACCAAATACTTACCTTACCAAGGAATTTACCAATTAATTCATTAAAAATCCTTCAATGTGATTTTCTGGATTTTTTTTTCTCATTTTGTCTCTCATAGTTAAGGTATACCTATGATGAAAATTGGAGACCTCTCTCATCTTTTAAGTGGGAGAACTTGCACAATTGGTGGCTGACTAAATACTTTTTTTCCCCACTGTATTTACATTGAGTTATAATGTAATCGTGCTGAGTGAAAAATTCACCCGTTCATGAATGATGTGAAGGCACCTTTACAGTGAACGCTACTTTCTCTTCTCACTATGTGTTACTGTGGTTACACAAATGCCGAAGGGCACGTCCGCCCTTTGGTCCGCTGGATCATTCACATGACAAGCAAAGCGCACCAGACTGCGTTTGCAAGCAAACTGAGACCCCCCCCCCCCCTTTTCACAGGGACCAAAGTTTGCCTGTTTGGTGCTGCACCAGAGCTCCAGGTGCATTCAGACGGCGCCAAATGAACCAAACTATTCACGGAATATACACTTTGGTCCTTTAGTCCGGCCCAAACAGTGGCCGTGTGAATGCCCCCTTAAAGAACATAGAGAGGATTAAAGGTCTGATGTCTCAGCAGGATCTAGAAAAACTTGTCCATGCATTTATCTTTAGTAAACTGGACTACTGTAATGCTGTCCTCACAGATCTCCCTAAAAAATCTATCAGCTGTAGTTAGTTCAGAACGCTGCAGCTTGAGCCCTCACTAGACCAAAAAAGTAGATCATATAACTCCAGTCCTCAGATCTTTACACCGGTTTCCTCTCTGTCAAAGAATAGATTTCAAAATATTCTTGTTGATTTATAAAGCTCTGAATGGTTTAGGGCCAAAACACATTTCAGATCTGCTGGTCCATTATGAACCACCCAGAGCCTTCAGGTCGTCAGGGTCAGGCGTACTATCTTTGCCCAGACTTAGAACCAAACATGGTGAGGCAGCGTTCAGTTTTTATGCCCCTCACATATGGAACAAACTCCCAGAAAGCATCAGGGCTGCTGAAACTCTCAGCTGCTTTCAATTGAGGTTGAAAACTTTCCTATTTGCCACTGCCTTTCAGTAGAACAATTGTTAATCTCCTACAGTGCACTGTAATTTTTATTTCTTGCACTTTTTCTGTCTTATTCTTTTTTAGCTTGGTTTTGTTTCTCTTCATTTTTTAGTTTTTGTCCTGGGTATGATGTTAAACTGCATCTGGTGACAAGACCACAGCAGGGGAGTTCTGTGGTTTTGGGAGTGTGGAGCAACCCCTTAACTGTCATTGTTCCCAGGACTACTCTAACCCGGGGTAGGAGTACCGGTCAGGGTCCCAGCTATTGGGTTAAACAGTGAAGCTGTTGTCAGCAGGTTTCACTGCCTTGCGATATACCCATCCATGGGAAAGGCTTTGGGAGTCAACCCCAAGGATAAATCCGGAGTGGAACCCCCAAGGCAGTTGGATGACGCACAGCGCCACCTTCTGGCAACTCTTGCAGCTTCGGTGGTACTAAATTGTATTGGTTTAACTTTTTGTTTGGACTCTACCTGCAAAGACAAGATGGGGATCTTGATGTATGGGCAGCCCAAGATCTCCATACACCCCGCCTAGGCCCATAGCGCCCTGGAGAGTCACAGCCACTCTAGAAAATGTCAACCCAACCCCTAGCGCTACACCATCATCTCCTGAGATGAATGGATGCTGACATTTTTTTAGTTTGCTTTTAAATTCGTATGTATTCCTTTTGCAACTTGCTGTAATGCTTTAATGTTTTATGTAAAGCACTTTGAATTGTCTTGTACACGGAATGTGCTATACAAATAAACTTGCCTTGGAGATTTCCACAGCAGGTAGAACATAGCTGCAGAAGTTATAAAGGCAACTCCACCCATCTGCAACTCGCTCAGATGGTGAAATCATGTCTATTCCCATTTAACATGTAATCGCACTTTCATGTTTGGTCTGAACGCACCTTTAGAACTTCTCTGTCCAAAATCGGCTACAGACACAGACTTTTGCATGCACTGTGCTCTAATTTCCATAGAGAGTATGTGTAGGGTTGGGATATGACAGATGCTGAAATTGCCAGTGTTACTTATGCTCCAACACGTAGTATAATGATGGGGGGGGGCCGGAAATCTATATCTCTGAGAGAGCGTGATATTGAGGAAAAAAAAAAACCATGATGTTGAGAGGTGTCACCGTAAAGTGTGAATGGATTTCTGAGACATTAGCCTCGCCTAACTGTCTACCCCCTGTGTCTGCTATCAGAGTAAAAACATGGGTGGGTGGGTGGGGATCCCTGTGAGTGGTTGTGTATTTAACCACAGGCCATCCAGGAGCAGGTGCGTGCGTCTTGTAAGAGGAAGAGTGCATCTCAGGGTCTCCTCTTCAATTATTCATGAGCGGGGTAAGGAGTATTGTAAGAAATAACCTCCACGCCCACCTTCAGAGGATCTGAGGACACGCTGAGTGTTTGTTTGGATCGGGAGAGCAGCGGTCGGCGTGAAGGTGGGTGAAACAGGGCTGAAAATTCTTACGTTCCTCTGAGACATCGCAGGAATCGTCTTCATGAAATATACATGCTAAACAAACTTTGTGCCTCATGTTTTATTGAGGCAAATCTAGATTTAGGGCTTTCACATACAAGTTTGTTTTATATATGTTAAAAGCAGAACTGAATGCTAAAGCTCTGCAGTTCCACTAGTGGCCACTTGAGGTTCGCTCTACATGTGAGCCAATTCCCACAGACTCCCCGGTTAATGTTCACTAGCATTCATTTACAGCATTAAAAAAAAATCATAAATCAACAGTTTAAATCAGTTCATGCTGTGAACTTATGCATTATTACAGGCATGGAGGCTTTCACTGAACACCACAAGCTCTCTGCTTGGCATCACTTTAGATAATTGGGGTGACTGAACTTATTTCTGACTGTAGCGATGCTAATGTCACATTGTGGAGCATTTTTAATTAAATTACCCAAGATATTATATGGATGGACTGATGACTAACACACAGTCCAACACAAGGGTGACAAATTCAGTTTTCATGAGGACCAACAAGAGGGTCAGGAAGAAAAGCCTTTTTTTTTGTTGTTCAAAAAAAATAACCAGTTATTAAATCAAGAGTTCACATGCTTTTTCCACTAGCACTATGAAGTTTTTATGGTTGTTCTCCATAAAGACATGAAAGATAAGATTTTTTTGTGTTTTTAATTTAGTTAATTTAATTTAGGCATATTATATTTGTCAATACCCCTGACTTAAATGAAGATCAGATCACAATTAATGACAAACTAATGCAGAAAACCATGACATTCCAAAAGGTTCACATGTGGATGACACATATGTTGGGCTCACATTTTCCACAGAAGTACGACTGCATGTGTATTGGGGGCTTCACGTCTGGAAGGACAAAAGACTCGAATCTGCAGAAGATAACGAGGAGGTGTGAGATTTGGCTTTTTGTCCCAAAGAAGATGCCCCAGAGAGATTTCCGGTTCATCAATGAATGAGAGACAATGGTGAAGGTTCAAAGGGATGCTTTGTGACTGTATGTTTACTGAAGCACCATGTGACTTGAGTTCTGATGCTGGAAACATATAAAAGGGTGATGTGATATGGTTCTTTCTCTTCTTCCTGCTTTGAGAATGCTAGAGAATGTGTTCTGTCAATAAAGCTGAACCTGAGAAATAAAACTCAGCCTCATCATTCGAACGCATCCTCTACACTGGTGACCTACGACTAAAAATGAGCAGACAGAATTCTCCCGAGCGGGGCTCGGCGGAAGCCAGCCTGATGGCCGCCTCCACGATCCGGCTGCCCGATTTCTGGCAGCACAGCCCGCGCTCATGGTTTAGCGCGGTCGAGGCGCAGTTCAACCTCCTGAGAATCTCTAACGACGACACAAGATTCTACCATGTGGTAGCGAAGCTGGACAGCCACACGGTCCAGAGGGTGGAGGATCTTCTTCTCACTTCCGCCTCCAAAGAGAGCAGACGCTTTTTTTGCTTCTCTCTTGCTTCTGACTTATTTCCTTCCCCCCAACTAACTGGATCCCAGCTTGCTGTCGTCTGTCTGCGTCTTTACTGCTGATTATTGAAAGAAATTATGGAATTAATACGCTGGGCTTTGAACGCAATTGACACTATCTTTTCAACGAGGAAAAGTGCCCCGGGGGAGGTTGTTTGCCCAGCAGGAACGGCTCCAGCGGGCTATTTACGGGAGACAAGTAATTGGAAGCTCTTGTGCCTGACTGATCTTTTTGTCGAAGATGTAGAAGATCTTTACGTCTTCGTTGTAATGGTGATTGGGACCGTTCTGATTGGATCTGGAATCGTCCTGGTGTACCGCAAATTGCTGAAGATGGATACAATCTATCAAAATGCTGGCCAGGCGAGGTGCATCCATCAAATTGAAAAAATGGAGAGGACCCTTATAGCGACAAATGGAGAACTGTCTCGGAAGGTGGATTACATCATGATTACGCTTAAGGACATCCAAGATAGATTCAACACCCAGCAATGAAGGATTATGTACTGAATCTGTAAGAGAATATAAAGTTTTTCTCTGTGCTCAGTACCATTCGGCTTTAATCCGGCTCCCTCACAAAAATCCTCCTGATCATCTGCAGTCTTTGTTTTTCAAAACATTGAGCACATGGCCTTCGGACAGGCAGCTGCATGGCCAAGGACAAAAAACTGCCAGCAGTTAGACACAACATCTCCTGCCAAAGAGTCTTTGTTGTTCTTAACTGATACAACACTCACACTTCAACATCACAATCATACTGATCCACACAACTGAAGATAAAGATGACTCACACACTGCTCTCTCTGTGTCCTGTGAACTTTTGGTCTGCTGATTGTGCATTGAGGGCTTTTTTTTTCTTTGTAATCATAATATTGATCATATGTGACCACTATTCTGAAATCAATGATTTTTTTGCTCCTTCCTATTGTATTATTCTTATGCCACCTGTACCCTCCTGTTGGCAGGCGCGTTTCAGATGCCGCCACGTCACCGGAAATGCAGGTTCATTTTCTGTGTCAAGTCAAATCCCTCGTATGTTATCAGAATCTGTTAATGTACTTGGCAATAAATCTTTTCTGAGTCTGAGTCTGAGTCTGAGTCTGATCTGGTTAATCATCCACCGGACAGTGACAAGTACAGTGCATTGAAGGACGTGCTGATCAGCCATTTCACCCCTTCGGTCCAACAGCGAGCAGAGGGGCTCCTGACGTTGATGGAGTCGGAGAACGATAGACCTGCGGACCTGATGGTGAAGATGCTGAGGTTGAAAGACTCCGAGGATGGCGAATTTATTTTCGCCCACCTTTTCCTCCGGACCCTGCCACCAGCAGTGAGAGTAGCCCTGGCAGAGTCGCCCCGATTGGCCAGGCGAGACTACCATGGGCTGAGCAAGGAGGCGCAGCGGCTTGTCGACGCCCACAAGCGGAACGCGGTTTCAGCCGCAGCAGCTAGCCCAGGAACGACATCTGGAGACGGCTCGGAACCAGCGGCCGCGGCGCCAGACGCACCAACGACGGCGGCGATGGGGACCAGGCGGCGCGGAGCGGAGGACGGCCTGTGCTTCTACCACCGCCGTTTTGCAGAGAGAGCACACAAGTGCGTCCCGCCGTGCCACTTCAAGCGCCAGGGAAACGCCAAGATTGAGGGCCGGTAGCAGCTGTGACCCTCGGCGACGAGAACAAGCTGCTTTACCTGACGGATGCGCACTCGGGGAAACAGTTCCTTGTGGACACAGGCTCCCAGCTGAGTTTCGTCACACCCACCTACGTGGAACGGCTGATGCCGTCTAAAGCTCCCTGGGTGTCAGTGTCAGCAGCGAACGGCTCAACGATTAAAACTTTCGGTGAGAGGACCATGCTTCTGTCCTTACAGGGCCGTTCATTTGAGTGGACTTTTATTGTAGCAGCAGTCAGTTTCAACATGTTAGGGGCCGATTTTTTGTGCTCACATGGTTTATTGGTTGACCTTGCTAATAGAGGTCTGATTAATGCACTGTCTTTTCATTCTATCCCCTGCACAGCTCGGGTGGCCCCGCCGACTGCACATGCCAGCGTCTCAGCTGCGGGTGGTAAGTTTCACACATTGCTCGCTCAGTTCCCAGCACTCACAGTCCCCACGTTTTCGGCGACAGTGGCTAAACATGGGGTGGAGCATTTTATCACCACCACCGGGCCCCCCGTTTTTGCAAAAGCTCGGCGCTTGGACCCAGCTAAACTGGCCATCGCGTGCGAGGAGTTCGCTAACCTGGAAAAACTGGGCATTATTAGACGCTCCAAAAGCCCCTGGGCTTCGCCGCTACACATGGTCCCAAAAGCTGATGGCTCGTGGTGACCTTGCGGCGATTTCCGCAGGTTGAACAACGTTTCAGCACATGACCGCTACCCGATTCCGCACATTCAGGATTTTTCTGTTCATTTGGCGGGGGCGCGCATTTTTTCTAAAATAGACTTGGTGCGCGGTTACCACCAAGTTCCAGTGCGCGTGCAGGATGTACCCAAAACAGCGGTTATAACTCCTTTCGGCCTTTTTGAGTTTTTGCGCATGCCTTTTGGCCTCAAGGGGGCCGCGCAGACTTTCCAACGCATGATGGATGCAGTTTTACGCGACCTTCCTTTCGTGTTCGTTTATTTGGATGACATTTTAGTAGCCAGCACGTCCGAAGGCGAACATGAAAGCCACCTCACAGCAGTTTTTCGGAGGCTGGCAGAGCACGGGTTAATAATTAACCCAGCGAAGTGCCAGTTTGGGGTGGCGCAGATTGATTTTTTGGGGCATCGTGTTTCGGCAGAAGGAGCGGTTCCTCTGCCCGATCAGGTGCGCGCAATAACAGATTTTCCGCAACCTCAAACGGTCAAGGCGCTACAGGAGTTTCTGGGAATGGTTAATTTTTACAACCGGTTCCTCCCAAGCGCAGCGCGGCTCATGCAGCCATTATACACTGCGTTAAAAAAACAAAAGCCCGCAAATAAAGTTGAATGGTCTCCGGAGCGGGAGCGCGCTTTTGCCCAGGTCAAATCAGCCCTGGCAAACGCAGTTTTGTTAGCGCACCCAGTTCCAACTGCCCGCATGGCGCTCACCACCGACGCTTCCGATGTAGCAGTGGGGGCGGTTGTTGAACAGTTTGTGGCAGGTACCTGGCAACCCCTCGCGTTTTTCAGCAGAACCCTGCGCGATAGTGAGCGTAAATACAGTGCGTTCGACAGGGAGCTTTTGGCCCTACACTTGGCCATCCGCCATTTCCAGTTCTGGTTGGAAGGGCGACGCTTCACCGCGTTTGTGGATCACAAACCGCTAACGTTTGCGATGACCAAGATTTCAGAACCCTGGTCAGGCCGGCAACAAAGGCAACTAGCCGCGATATCGGAGTTCACTACTGATATCCAGCATGTCGCGGGTAAACACAATGTAGTGGCAGATTGTCTCTCGCGCGCGGTAGCAACACCAGGCCCCATGGGGGTGGACTCTGTAGCCGTGGCCGCGGGCCCGGGCAGCGACGCGGGAGCGCGCGCAGCCCCGGTCTGTGTAGGGTTAGATTATGCAGCCATGGCCGCGAAGCAGGTTAATGACGCGGATGTGCGCGCGCTCCAGTCTGGACCAACAGGGTTAAGGCTGGAGCACAGGGTGCAGCAAATTGGTATGCCCCTCCAATCTGCGATGTCTCCACGGGACGGCCCCGCCCCGTGGTGCCAGCTGCGTGGCGTTGCCGCGTTTTTGACTCGGCCCATTCTCTGGCGCACCCGGGGGTGCGCGCATCGATTAAGTTGGTGGGGGAGAAATTTGTTTGGCCCGGGTTGCGCAAGCAGGTCAAGGAAAGGGCGGCGGCCTGCGTAGCGTGTCAGCGAGCCAAAATACACAGACACACTAAGGCTCCGTTGGAACCTTTTCACATCCCCGCTAAGCGTTTTGATCACGTGCATGTTGACTTGGTGGGCCCGCTCCCATTATCACACGGGCACACACATCTTTTGACGATGGTGGATCGCACCACGCGTTGGCCAGAGGCGATTCCTCTGACATCAACCACAGCGGAAGAAGTTGCGCGAGCATTTTTAACAGCGTGGGTTGCGCGTTTCGGAGTCCCGTCGGACATAACGTCCAACAGGGGTCCCCAATTTATTTCCGATCTATGGTCATCGATGGCCCACAGCTTGGGGGTGAAGATTCATTGCACTACCGCGTATAACCCCCAGGCTAATGGTTTATGCGAACGCTTTCACAGGTCGTTAAAAGCAGCCCTCAGAGCGTTGCTGACGGATACAAATTGGGTGGACAGACTTCCATGGGTTTTATTGGGGTTGCGTTCTGCACCTAAGGAAGATGTGCATGCTTCCCCGGCTGAGTTAGTTTTTGCACAACCTCTCCGTTTGCCGGGGGAATTTCTCCCCAATAACCCCGCACCAAATTGCCCCCCCGCTCAGCCGTGGCAGAGCGACACAGGAGCAAACACACTCCCTGGCCCGGTTCATCACAGTTTCCCACGCGTTTTTGTGCCAAAGGCTTTAAAAAATGCAGAGTTTGTTTTTGTTAGACATGATGCTCAGCGTCCAAGTTTGCGACCGTTTTATGAGTGCTGGAGACCGGGGAGAAGCAGTTTCTGCTAGAATTAGGGGGCAGAAGGGAGCTGATTTGCATAAACAGGCTCAAACCCGCCTTTGTTTTGGCTGATGAGCAAGTGCAGCTAGCGAGGCCCCCCCGCCGTGGCAGGCCGCCGAGGAAACATTCTCCAGAACCTTCACAGAGACGTGCTAACAGCTTTAATCCACAGATGCAGAGAGACGCTGCAGGGGTAGCAAAGCCAGGTTACAGCAGATTCGGCAGAAGGTTAAGACCCAGGCAGCTGGCGGATTGATTAGTGATATGTGGAGTGCTTTGTGTGTTTCTTTTCTTTTTTTTATGCCATGCATGTTTTGCCCTTAATAGACGTTTGGGGGGGGGGGGGTTATGTGGATGACACATATGTTGGGCTCACATTTTCCACAGAAGTACGACTGCATGTGTATTGGAGGCTTCACGTCTGGAAGGACAAAAGACTCGAATCTGCAGAAGATAACGAAGAGGTGTGAAATTTGGCTTTTTGTCCCAAAGAAGATGCCCCAGAGAGATTTCCGGTTCATCAATGAATGAGAGACAATGGTGAAGGTTCAAAGAGATGCTTTGTGACTGTATGTTTACTGAAGCACCATGTGACTTGAGTTCTGATGCTGGAAACATATAAAAGGGTGATGTGATATGGTTCTTTCTCTTCTTCCTGCTTTGAGAATGCTAGAGAATGTGTTCTGTCAATAAAACTGAACCTGAGAAATAAAACTCAGCCTCATCATTGGAACGCATCCTCTACACACATACTTTTTTGCCACAATATCTGCTTGCCTTGTTGTGCCAGACACATGTACTTACCATAAGGAGCTCTGCTCATATTTAATATATGCTGTGTATATAAATAGTATTTATAGGCTCCTCTTGTTGAGTAATAACTTTAATACTTTATTTAAATAAATTGTCTTACTTATACTGGACCTGACAAGGGGAAGGAGTTGAAAGGTTATGAAAGAATAAAAAAGTTTAAAATTTACAAGGGGGGAAAAGCAAGTTACAAAAGATAGTGTAAAGACAAAGCGCTGAAAAATCACAAATTTATGAAAAATGTTACAAATTTACAAGACCCAGGGGTGGAAAAAAGTCACAAATTTAAAATGGGTGAAAGTTGCACATTTATGAGGCTGGAGGAAAATGCAAATTTACAGTTATTGTTGACAGTAAATTAAATTGGAAATCACATATAAATTATGTCAAAACTGTGGCTTATATTAATCATATATTCCATACCTACATATGTATAGACATATTAGAATGTTTAGTGATTACATATGTGGAATGACCTCACGCCTCAGAACAGGACAAGAGGTCTCAACCACCGGCGAAGATCAAAGAACAGACTGAGTCGCAGCGGTGGAGACCGGATCGAACTTCCTGACCACCCAGGGTCAGGTGGAGGAGATAGAGGACAATGGAGGGGGATTACGTTAATGCGGGATGTCAGCTTTGATATGCAATGTCTTTTGTTGAGTGTGGGTATAAGTATGAAGGTCTGACTGCGCTCGACCTCTGATTCTGCTTCTGCATCGAGATGAGACATGTTAGGGAGATGAAGATGATAATAAATCTTGATTTATGAAATCACATTGCTTCTTCATTTCAAGCTCCCTACACTGGTGACCAGACGTGAGGATGGAAAAAAGACGTTCTCCCGCGACAAACTCATCAGAGGCGACCCAGGCAAGCACCGTCGCCAATGCAGACAGGGGAACGGATGGAAGACGTTCCCCCATGGCAGAATCTACAGAGAGAGCTCAACCGAGCACCATCCCCAGCTCCGCCGTGAGAACAGAAGAAAGGCGTTCTCACCACGCTGACACATCAGAGACGGCCCACACAAGCGCCGTCACCGTCAAGCTGCCAGAGTTCTGGCAAAGCGACCCACACTCGTGGTTCCAGCAAGCTGAGGCTCAGTTTGCACTGGCGGGCATAACGGCAGATAAAACAAAATTTTACCACATCGTCGCCAGACTCGATGCCGCCACATCAAGATGCGCGCGGAGCGTGATTCAACAACCGCCCACCCACGACAAATACAAAGAACTGAAGGCGACCCTCATCTAGAGTTTCGTCCCCTCAGCCGAGGAGAGAGCAGGGAAGATTCTGGCGATTTACAGCCACGGAGGACGCAGACCAAGGGCCCTCATGGAGGACATGCTGCAGCTGAAGGAGGCAGACAACGACAACTTCCTCTTTCAGCATATCTTTCTCAGCACTCTGCCGCCGCACATGAGAGGGACACTGGCCAACATGCGGTGCAGCACCCAGCAGGACTTCCGCGCGCTGGCCCGAGAAGCGCAGCGGCTCATCAACTCCTGCGGCGAACAGATGGCCACAGCAGCATCTGCAGATCTCAGCGCAGAAGCCCAGAGCAGCGGAGAACCGTGGACAACGGAGCAGAGCCCGCCCACCATGGCAGCGATGCGACCAAGGCGCAGCAAGCGGAACGACCTCTGCTATTATCATCAGCGTTTCGCCGTGAGGGCGCACAAATGCGTGCCCCCCTGCAGTTTCAAGAGCCGAGAACCGTTAACAGCTGTGGCTCTCGGCGAGACGAATAGACTGCTTTATGTGACTGATGGACACACCAGGAGACAGTTCCTCATCGACACCGGAGCTCAGGTGAGCTTCATCACCCCTTCCAACGCAGACTGGGCCATGGGACCCCGGGGAAACGGAGCGATGGCAGCCAACGGCTCGATCATCGACACTTTCGGTGAAAGGAACCTGCCTCTTCTCATTCACGGCCGCAACTATAGATGGACATTTATTATAGCGGCGGTGAGTTTTAACTTGTTGGGTGCTGATTTTTTGTGTGCACATGGGTTGTTAGTCGATCTTGCAAATAGACGCTTGGTTAATGCACTGTCATTTTCTTCTATCCCCTGCTCAGCTCGAGTTTCTCCACCACCCGTGCAGGCCAGCGTCACTACAGCAGGAGGTAAGTTTGACCAACTCCTCACCCAATTTCCAGCACTCACAGTTCCAAAATTTTCAGCAACAGTAGCGAAACACGGGGTTGAACACTTCATCCCCACAACAGGCCCCACCCGTGTTTGCCAAAGCTCGGCACTTAGACGCGACCAAGCTCGCCATAGCACGTGACGAGTTTGCCAGCCTGGAAAAATTAGGCATTATTAGGCGCTCAAAAAGCCCTTGGGCATCACCACTACACATGGTCCCGAAAACTGACGGTTCTTGGAGACCTTGCAGCGATTACCGCAGATTAAACAATGCGACAGCGCATGACCGCTACCCAATTCCTCACATCCAAGATTTTTCACTACATCTGGCGGGTGCGCGCATTTTTTCTAAAATAGACCTGGTCCGCGGCTATCACCAAGTCCCCGTTTGAGCGGAAGACATTCTTAAAACGGCTGTAATAACCCCTTTTGGTCTTTTTGAATTTTTGCGAATGCCGTTCGGCCTCAAAGGTGCTGCTCAAACCTTTCAGCGTATGATGGACGCGGTATTACGCGACCTCCCCTTCGTGTTCGTCTACCTCGACGATAAGCTGGTAGCCAGCCCATCAGAGGAAGAACACGAACAACACCTCACTACAGTTTTTCAGAGACTAGAAGAGCACGGGTTAATAATCAACACAGCCAAATGCCGATTCGGCGTGTCACAAATTGATTTTTTGGGACACAGAGTTTCACCAAAGGGGGCAGTTCCACTTCCAGACAAAGTCCGCGCGGTAAAAAATTTTCCACGACCACAAACGGTCAGATCGCTGCAAGAATTTTTGGGAATGGTGAATTTTTACAACCGTTTCCTCGCCCGCGCAGCTCAACTCATGCAACCCCTGTATGCCGCGCTCAGAAAACAAAAGCCTTCCAACGCGGTCGAATGGACCCCGGAGCGCGAAAGCACCTTCGCGGAAGTAAAGAGTGCTCTAGCGAATGCCACATTGTTGGTTCACCCTGATCCCTCGGCCCGCATAGCGCTAACCACAGACGCTTCAGACCTGGCCATAGGGGCAGTTGTGAAACAACACGTTGGCAGAACCTGGCAACCGTTAGCATTCTTTAGCAAATCTTTAAACCAAACCGAGCGCAAATACAGCACTTTTGACAGGGAGCTGCTAGCGCTTCATTTATCCATCCGCCACTTCCAGTTCTGGCTGGAAGGGCGGCGTTTCACAGCTTTTGTAGACCATAAACCACTCACTTTTGCGATGGCTAAAATTTCTGAACCATGGTCAGGCAGGCAACAAAGACAGCTAGCTGCAATTTCAGAGTTCACCACAGACATTCGACATGTGGCAGGCAAACTTAACGTGGTAGCAGACTGCCTCTCTCGCGCTGTGACATCGCCAGAGCACGAGGAGACAGATTATACTACCTCAGCCGCAGAACTCTTCGCCAACGCGTACGCTGCCCCAATTCACGTAGGGATAGATTACGCAGCCATGGCAGAGGAACAAAGCAGTGACGCGGACGTGCGCACGCTCCTGTCTGGACCAACAGGGTTAAGACTGGAGGAAAGGGGTTTACGTGACGGTGTACCCCCCCTAATCTGCGACGTGTCAACCAGCCGACCTCGCCCGGTAGTTCCAGCTGCATGGCGCCGCCGCATTTTTGACTCGGTTCACTCCCGCCTCGGTTAAAATGGTCGCGGAAAAGTTTGTTTGGCTGGGCCTGCGCAAAAATGTAAAGGAATGGGCAAAGACTTGCATGTCTTGCCAACGCGCCAAAATACACAAACACACAAAAGCTCCTCTAGAGCCTTTTCGAATCCCAGCCAGGAGGTTTGACCACGTTCATGTCGACCTCGTGGGACCACTACCTTCGTCTCAAGGGTTCACACACCTGTTAACAATGATAGACCGTACTACGCGCTGGCCGGAGGCGGTCCCTTTGGCGTCAACCACAGCCGCGGAAGTCGCTCGCGTTTTTTTAACAAACTGGGTGGCACGTTTCGGCGTCCCATCGGACATCACGTCTGATAGGGGGCCTCAATTTGTCTCAGAGCTGTGGTCAGCCATGGCCAGCAGCTTAGGAGCGACAATTCACTGCACCACCGCGTATCACCCTCAGGCTAATGGGTTATGCGAGCGTTTTCACAGATCTTTAAAGGCCACCCTCAGGGCCTCACTAACGGATACAGATTGGGTGAATAAACTTCCCTGGGTTTTATTAGGGTTGCGTTCTGCGCCTAAAGAGGATCTAGACGCCCCCCCAACAGAATTAGTTTTTGCACAACCTCTCAGACTCCCAGGTGAGTTCTTACCAGAACATCCAGAGCCTGGGCATCTTCCAGCCCTGAGGCCCTTAAGCAGCACCGGACCGGACACGCTCCCCAGACCTGCACATCACTCTTTTCCATGGGTTTTTATCCCCCAAGCTTTAAAAAACGCCGAGTTCGTTTTTGTTAGACACGAAGCTTTAAAATCAACCTTCCGTCCACCATACGACGGACCATTCAGAGTGCTGGAACCTGGTGATAAGCATTTTGTGCTTGATTTAGGGGACAGAAAAGAAACAGTCAGCATTGACAGACTTAAACCTGCCTTCTTGTTGAGCGACGAGCCTGCACGAGTGGCGAGAGCACCTCGGCGGGGTAGACCCCCCAAGAGAAAAGACTCAGCCCCCCTGCAGGGAACAAATAACCACTCTCCTCCCCAAACTGCAGATTCCTTACAGGATGGTCCCACCAGGACACCAAAGCGGACCTACAGCAGATTCGGGAGAAGATTAAAACCCAGACGGCACAGGGACTGATGCAAAATTGACAAAGAGTTGTTAACTATGTTATCAGATTGTGCCGTGACAGTTTTAAGGCTGATTTGTGACATTACTATACTGTTGTTGTTACCACTGAATTTTCTACAGGATCATGCTGCATAACCTGAGGGGTAACATGACTGCTGGAAAGATTTTTTCCTTGTTTTCCCTGTCAAGATGTTTAACAGTATAATATGTCATGGAGATTATCTTAAACTGTAAACTTAATTTGATTGTCCTTTTCTTAGTCGTTTGGGGGGGCTGTGGCTTATATTAATCATATATTCCATACCTACATATGTATAGACATATTAGAATGTTTAGTGATTACATATGTGGAATGATCTCACGCCTCAGAACAGGACAAGAGGTCTCAACCACCGGCGAAGATCAAAGAACAGACTGAGTCGCAGCGGTGGAGACCGGATCGAACTTCCTGACCACCCAGGGTCAGGTGGAGGAGATAGAGGACAATGGAGGGGGATTACGTTAATGCGGGATGTCAGCTTTGATATGCGATGTCTTTTGTTGAGTGTGGGTATAAGTATGAAGGTCTGACTGCGCTCGACCTCTGATTCTGCTTCTGCATCGAGATGAGACATGTTAGGGAGATGAAGCTGATAATAAATCTTGATTTATGAAATCACATCGCTTCTTCATTTCAAGCTCCCTACAAAAACCAAAATGGCCAAATCAACAGCTATACTAAATAAAGCAAAAAACTTTTTTTTGGTCACAAATTATTATGTATTTTATGCAATTCACTCATTGTTCCATATATGTGCTATTGTATAGAAGTTTTGGGAAATACTTATAAAAAAAACATCCAATATTTTTACAACAACAAAAAAAAGCTATACAGGTCATGACCAATAAACCTTATTGTGAGCCAACAAATTCACTATTTATTGAATTAAGTGCATTAAAATTTCCTTAGATTACAGTACAATTCAAATAATGTATAAGGCAAACAATGGACAGTTACCACCAAATATCCAGAAGCTGTTTAAAATCAGAAAAAAAAATGCATACAATTTACGAGGAATTCTTGTTTTTGTAAAACCTCATTTTAGAACCAATACAAAGCAACACTGTTTCTGTTAAGGGTGCTGAACTCTGGAACAAGTGTCCTGACAACATTAAAATGTGTAGAACAGACAAACTGTTTAAGAAAATGTACAAGGTAAAGCTACTTTCTCAGTATCACGTATCTGTTTAGAATATGACATTAGCTGTGTTTTGTTTTTGTTCTTTTGCCTTGGCATGAATTTGTGTTTTCTGGTGCTTTTTTCCCCTGTAGAGGTTGATGATGCACAAGATTTTGCAATGGTAAAAGGGGTAGGTCATATAAGCTCTACTTCTACCTACACCCTTTAGGGTTTTTTTTTTAATATCTTCTCATATTTTTTTATGTATTATGAAACCAAACCGAATAAACTTAAACTAACTAACTAACAAGATTGGAGGGGGGGAAGGATACAAATTTAACAGACATGAGGGGAAGTTGTAAATTTAGGGCAGAAAATTCATAAATTTAAGGAAAAGTTCACAAATAGAAAACTCTAGGAAAAATTCAAAAAATTTGCAAGAAGGGGGGGAAGTCTGAGGGGTGAAAAGTCCCAAGTTTACAAGATGAGACTGATGAAAAGTCACAAATTCTGCATGCACGAGCTCCCTCTCCTGCAGCTCCAGCCGGGCAAGGAACGGAGATGAGTCTGGCCATTGCCCCCTCCCAGGCAGCTCTCTTCCTAGGCGCGCAGGGTAGATGGTTTGGTGTCAGTGCCGCTTTGAATTACCTTGTTCCACACCACGTCGTCGTTGTCAAGGTCCATCGTGCCCCAGTTGCTGTACTCGGACCATTCGAACCCAGCACTGTCTTGGATAGCAAAGCCCAGTCTGTAGAAGAGGTCACATCCCACACCGCGTGTTATTACTTGGAACGTAAGGCTGTTACTTGGGCTGTTTCTCATTGTTTGTATTCTTGTGGAGAAACAGATCGTCACTTCCTTGTGGTAACGTATCGTCACTTCCTGTTTTGCTGTCTGCTTGTGTGGTTTGCTCTCCAGCTCTCGAGCCACTAGCTATGGCTACTAGCTCTCTTTCCTCTCCTCCTCTGGTGTGCTCTCTCTGTCAGATGTTTAGCTACACCTCTGCCTCTTTTAGTGATAACGGTAAATGTAATAAATGTTGTCTTTTTGAGGCGCTCGAGGCGAGGTTGTCTGATTTGGAATCCCGGCTCCGCTGCATTGAAACACCGTCTGCGCCAGTTAATCTCGACGGACGCCCATTAGCTGCAGCGGAGCTAGCTAGCTTAGGTCCCACTGTCAGCGGTCCCTCGGCTCTCCTCAGCAGCGAGGAGACTGGGTGGGTGACGGTGAGAAGGAAGCCTAGTCGCAAAGCCCCGGTTCACCACCAACCTGTTCACGTTTCTAATCGTTTTTCCCCGCTCAGCGACACACCCGCTGAGGAAAAAACTCTGATCATTGGCGACTCTGTAGTCAGAAACGTGAACCTAGAGACTCCAGCGGCCATAGTCACATGTATTCCTGGGGCCAGAGCAGGCGACATCGAGTCAAATTTGAAAATGCTGGCTAAAAGTAACTGTAAATATTCCACAATTGTTATTCACGCCGGCATTAATGACATCCGTCTCCGGCAGTCGGAAGTCACGAAACTTAATGTAGAATCGGTGTGTGACTTTGCAAAAACGATGTCTGCCACTGTAGTATTCTCTGGGCCCCTCCCCAATCTGACCAGTGATGACATGTTTAGTCGCTCGTCATCCTTGAACCGCTGGCTGTCTGTGTGGTGTCCTAAAAATGACGTGGGCTACATTGACAATTGGAGCTCTTTTTGGGGAAAACCTAGTCTTATGAGACGAGACAGCATTCATCCCACTTTGGATGGTGCTTCTCATTTATCTAACAATCTGGCATCTTTTTTATCCAAATTTCCAAAACCCTGACTACTCAGAGTTGGGACCAGGAAGCAGAGTCGCAGTCTTACACGCCTCTCTGCAGCTCCTCTTCATCCGCCACCCCTCAGCTTAGCCCCTGTCTTCCCCATCAGAGAATCGTTGTCTGCTCCCTCCAAAGTCAATAAAAATATAATGTATAAGCATCCCAAAGTGATAAAGCAAAATATTGGTAAAACTCAAATTAAACATAAAGCCTCTAAATTGAATGATTTGGCCTCTGTTCCTCCTCATAATTTAAAAATTAAATGTGGTTTATTAAATATTAGGTCTCTAACTCCCAAGTCTCTGTTAGTCCATGATCTGTTAATTGATCATCAGATTGATTTAATTTCCCTTACAGAGACTTGGTTAGGACAAGAGGATTATGTTGGTTTAAATGAATCAACTCCCTCTGGTTATTTAAACTGTCAAAATCCCAGAAGTTCTGGTCGTGGAGGAGGAGTAGCATCAATTTACCATTCCAAATTACTAGTTAATGTAAAGCAAATAACATGTTATAATTCCTTTGAGGGCCTGGTCCTCAGTATTGGGCACTTTAGCAATTCCAGGTTAAACCCAATTTTATTTGCCATAGTTTATCGTCCCCCATCAACCTATTCAGAATTTTTATCCGAATTTCCTGATTTCTTAGCTGATTTAGTGCTGAAATCTGATAGAATAATTATAGTAGGGGACTTTAATATACATGTGGATGTAGATAGTGACTGCCTTAATGTGGCTTTTAATTCAATATTAGACTCGATTGGGTTTTCTCAGAAAACTCTCAGAACCCCTCATGGATCGTCACCTTATCGTGGTGGTGGGGTTTGCGTGCCCCAGTGATCCCAGGAGCTATGTTGTCCGGGGCAATTTGCCTCTGATAGGGTCTCCCAAGACAAACTGGTCCTGGGTGAAGGGCCAGACGAAGAACGATCCAACAGACTCTCATGATAAATTGTATATCAAGGATTCAGTGTACCCCGCCCGGTATGGGGTTACCGGGGCCCCACCCTGGAGCCAGGCCTGGGGGAGGGGCTCGAAGGCTAGCGTCTGGTGGCCGGGTTTCCACCCATGGGACCCGGCCGGGCTCAGCCCGAAGGAGTTACATGGGTCCGCCCTCCAGTAGGTTCACCACCTGCAGGAGGGATCATGGAAGTCCGGTGCTATGTGGATTAGGTGGCAGTCAAAGGCGGAGACCTTGGCGGACTGATCCCAAGCTTTCTAAACTGGCTTTTGGTACGTGGAATGTCACCTCTCTGGTGGGGAAGGAGCCTGAGCTGGTGTACGAGATTGAGCGATACCGGCTAGATATAGTCGGCCTCACCTCAACACACAGCTCCGGTTCCGGAACCAGTCTCCTGGAGAGGGGCTGGAGCTTGGCCTTTTCTGGAGTTGCCCCGGGCGAGAGGCGACGAGCAGGGGTAGGTATTCTTGTATCGCCCCACCTTGCTGCCTCTATATTGGAGTTTTCCCCGGTGGACGAAAGGGTTGCTTCCCTGCGCCTTCGGGTTGGGAAACGGGTCCTGACCATCATTTGTGCCTATGCACCAAATGATGTTTCAGAGTACCCACCCTTTTTGGAGTCTGTGACTGGGGTGCTGGAGGGTGCTCCTCCTGGAGACTCCATTGTCCTACTGGGGGACTTCAATGCGCACGTGGGCAACGACAGTGAAACCTGGAGGGGGGTGATTGGGAGGAACGGCCTGCCCGATCTGAACCCGAGTGGTGTTCAGTTATTGGACTTCTGTGCTAACCACAGTCTGTCTATAACGAACACCATGTTCAAGCATAAGGGTGTCCATATGTGCACCTGGCACCAGGACACCCTAGGCCGCAGGTCGATGATCGATTTTGTTATCGTATCATCAGACCTGCGACCGTATGTCTTGGACACCCGAGTAAAGAGAGGTGCAGAGCTGTCAACTGATCACCACCTGGTGGTGAGTTGGATCCGATGGCAGGGGAGGAAGCCATTCAGACCTGGTAGACCCAAACGTATAGTGAGGGTGTGCTGGGAGCGTCTGGCTGAGGCCCCTGTCCGGGAGGTCTTCAACTCCCACCTCCGGAAGAACTTCAACCACATTCCGAGGGAGTCTGGAGACATGGAGTCTGAATGGGCCATGTTCTCCACCTCTGTTGTTGAAGCGGCAGCCCAGAGCTGCGGCCGCAAGGTGGTCGGTGCATCTCGTGGTGGCAACCCCCGAACCAAGTGGTGGACACCAGTGGTGAGGGGGGCCATTAAGCTGAAGAAGGAGTCCTATCAAGCTTGGTTGGCTTGTGGGACTCCCGAAGCAGCTGAGGTGTACCGGCAGGCCAAGCGGAGTGCAGCTCGGGTGGTTGCTGAAGCAAAAACCCGGGTATGGGAGGAGTTCGGTGAGGCCATGGAACAAGACTTTCGGTCGGCTTCAAAGAGATTCTGGCAAACTGTTCGGCGGCTCAGGAGGGGAAAGCAGCTCCCCGTCCACACTGTGTATGGTGCGGATGGGACACTGTTGACTTCAACTGGGGATATCGTCGGGCGGTGGAAGGAATACTTCGAGGATCTCCTCAATCCCACTGATACGCCTTCCACAGAGGAAGCAGGGTTTGGGGACGAGGGGGATGACTCGCCTATCACAGGGGCTGAGGTCGCCAAGGTGGTTAAAAATCTCCTTGGTGGCCGGGCCCCGGGGGTGGACGAGATTCGCCCCGAGTACCTCAAGGCCCTGGATGTTGTTGGGTTGTCATGGTTGACACGCCTCTGCAACATTGCGTGGAGGTCGGGGGCAGTGCCTTTGGCATGGCAAACCGGGGTGGTGGTTCCTCTCTTCAAAAAAGGGGACCGGAGGGTGTGCTCCAACTTTAGAGGGATCACACTCCTCAGCCTCCCTGGGAAGGTCTATGCCAAGGTACTGGAGAGGAGAGTCCGGCCGTTGGTCGAACCTCGGATTCAGGAGGAGCAATGTGGTTTTCGTCCTGGCCGTGGCACATCGGACCAGCTCTTTACCCTCTCGAGAATTCTTGAGGGTTCGTGGGAGTTTGCCCAACCAGTTTACATGTGTTTTGTGGACTTGGAGAAGGCATTTGACCGCGTCCCTCGTGGATTTTTGTGGGGGGTGCTTCGGGAGTATGGGGTATCGGGCTTGTTGTTACGAGCTATTCGGTCTCTGTACGACCGTTGTGAGAGTTTAGTTCGCATTGCCAACACTCGGTCGGAGTCATTCCCAGTGAGAGTTGGACTCCGCCAGGGCTGCCCTTTGTCACCGGTCCTGTTCATAATTTTTATGGACAGGATTTCTAGGCGCAGCCAGGGAATGGAGGGTGTCATGCTTGGTGACCACAGGATCTCATCTCTGTTGTTTGCAGATGATGTTGTCCTGTTGGCTTCATCCAGCAATGACCTACAGCTCTTGCTGGGACGGTTTGCCGCTGAGTGTGAAGCGGCTGGGATGAGAATCAGCACCTCCAAGTCCGAGTCCATGGTCCTCAGCCGGAAAAAGGTGGATTGTCCTCTCCGGGTTGGGGACAGGCTCCTGCCCCAAGTGGAGGAGTTTAAGTATCTTGGGGTCTTGTTCACGAGTGAGGGGAAAATGGAGCGAGAGATCGACAGACGGATTGGAGCAGCATCTGCAGTGATGCGGACGTTGTACCGGTCTGTTGTGGTGAAGAGGGAGCTTAGTTCTAAGGCAAAGCTGTCGATTTACCAGTCAATCTACGTTCCTACTCTCACCTATGGTCACGAGCTTTGGGTAATGACCGAAAGAACGAGATCGCGGATACAAGCGGCTGAAATGAGCTTTCTCCGTAGGATTGCTGGACTCACCCTCAGAGATAGGGTGAGGAGCTCAGTCATCCGGGAGAGGCTCAGAGTAGAACCGCTGCTCCTCCACATTGAAAGGAGTCAGTTGAGGTGGTATGGGCATCTGATTAGGATGCCTCCTGGACGCCTCCCACTTGAGGTGTTTCAGGCACGTCCCACTGGGAGGAGACCCCGGGGCAGACCCAGGACTCGGTGGAGAGACTATGTCTCCCAGCTAGTCTGGGAACGCCTTGGTATCCCCTCTGAAGAGCTGGAGCAGGTGGCTGGGGAGAGGGAAGTCTGGGCTTCTCTGCTTGAACTGCTGCCTCCGCGACCCGGACCTCCGGAAAAGCGGTAGAAGATGGATGGATGGATGGATGGGTTTTCTCAGAAAGTAGGAAATTCTACTCATTACCTCCACCATACATTGGACCTTGTTCTGACATATGGCATAGAAATAGAAAATCTTGTAGTGTCTCCTCATAACCCTGTACTGTCAGACCATTGTCTGTTAACCTTTGATTTTACTATTTCTGACTATTTGGCTCCTAAAGAAAAATATTATCACAGTAGATGCCTCTCAGATGATGCTGTTTCCAAATTTATGCAGATTGTTTCCTCTATGCCATGTGTCAACACAACGGAAATAAGCTATAGACAGCTTGCTCCTTCTGTAATTGATAACATGGTGGATAGTGTTTCAGCTTCTCTGCATCAGGCTCTAGACTTGGTGGCCCCCTTAAAAAAGAAAAAGTCTAATCAGAGATTTTTAACTCCTTGGTTCAACACAGAAACTCGTAGCTTAAAACAGAAGACTCGTCAATTAGAAAGAAAATGGCGCTCTACTAATTTAGATGAAATCTATTTAGCTTGGAGAAATCATCTTTTAATTTATAAAAAATCTCTTAGAAAAGCTAGAACGAGTTATTACTCTGCATTAATAGAAGAGAACAAGAATAATCCCAGGTTTCTTTTCAGTACTGTAGCCAGGTTGACAAAGAGTCAGGACTCTGTCAATCCTAGCATCCCCTTAGAGCTTACTAGTCAGGACTTTATGAACTTTTTCAATAATAAAATTTCATCCATCAGAGATAAAATCAATCAGATTCTTCCCACAGTTAACTTAAATACTGTAACTACTACAACTCCTTCTATTGATGTCTGTCTTGATGAGTTTACTCCAATCGACCTTTGTGAGTTAGACAAAATAGTTTCCTCATCCAAACCTTCAACTTGTCTTTTAGACCCTATTCCTACCAGGTTATTTAAAGAAGTCTTCCCACTTATTGGTAGCTTTATTCTTCATATAATCAATTCTTCATTAATTTTAGGCCATGTACCGCAGGCTTTTAAAACGGCTGTAATTAAACCCTTACTCAAAAAGCCAACGCTAGATCCAGGAGCTTTAGCTAACTATAGACCAATCTCTAATCTCCCTTTCATTTCAAAAATCTTAGAAAGAGTTGTTGCTATGCAATTATTTGACCACCTGCAGGGAAATGGTTTATTTGAGGAGTTTCAATCTGGGTTTAGAATCCATCATAGCACTGAAACAGCCTTAGCGAAGGTCACTAACGACCTCCTCATTGCATCTGATAATGGACTAGTTTCTGTACTTGTCCTTTTAGATCTTAGTGCAGCTTTTGATACTATTGATCATAATATTCTACTTGATAGATTAGAACACTATGTTGGACTTAATGGAACTTCGTTGCAGTGGTTTAGATCTTATTTATCTGATAGGTTCCAGTTTGTTCATGTAAATGATGAGTTTTCTCTCAGCTCAAAGCTTAGTCATGGAGTTCCACAGGGATCTGTGCTTGGCCCTACTCTTTTTAGTTTATATATGCTTCCGTTAGGCAACATTATTAGAAAGCACTGTATACATTTTCACTGTTATGCAGATGACACACAATTATACCTGTCAATGAAGCCAGATGATACTAATCAATTAGCCAAGTTAGAAGCCTGTCTTAAGGAAATCAAAGTTTGGATGACTTGTAATTTCCTGCTATTAAATTCAGATAAGACTGAAGTCATTCTTGTTGGTCCAAAAAACCTTAGAAATTCCTTTCCAAATCAAACTTTCAGTTTGGATGCAGTTACTCTTTCTCTTAATAGCTCTGTGAGGAACCTTGGAGTTATTTTTGATCAGGATTTGTCCTTCAATTCACATATTAAATTTGTTTCTAAGACTGCCTTCTATCATTTGCGTAATATTGCCAAGATTAGGAGCATCTTGTCTCAGAGTGATGCTGAGAAGCTGATCCACGCTTTTGTTAGCTCGAGATTAGATTATTGTAATTCTTTATTATCAGGTTGTCCTAAAACATCTTTAAAAAGTCTTCAGCTGATCCAAAATGCTGCAGCAAGAGTTTTAACAGGTACTAGAAAGAGAGATCATATCTCTCCGGTTCTGGCCTCCCTTCATTGGCTTCCCATAGAGTTTAGAATTAAGTTTAAAATCCTTCTTCTTACTTACAAAGCTCTAAACAATCAGGCTCCTTTTTATTTAAAAGATCTGATACTACCGTATCATCCTAACAGAGCACTACGCTCCCAAAATGCAGGTTTACTTGTAATACCTAGAATCTCCAAAAGTACAATGGGAGGCAGAGCCTTCAGTTATCAAGCTCCTCTCCTGTGGAATCAGCTGCCAATCTGGATTCGGGAGTCAGACTCGATCTCTGTTTTTAAGAATAGGGCTAAAACCTACCTTTTTGATATAGCCTACAATTAGGGAGGGATCATGTGTTTTCTGAACCCTCCCTTAGTTATGCTGCTAATAGGTTTAGTCAGCCGGGGGACCTCCAGTAATGCACTGGGCCTCACTCCTTTCCTCACTCTCTATGAAATATTTTTTTTTTGCTGGTCATTAACATTTGTTTGTTCTCTCCCATAGATTGAGTCCCCATCGTGCTGTTTGCTCTCTACATGTCTGTTCTTTTCTTCTTCTCTATCCCCTCACCCCCCAGCCAGTCGCAGCAGATGACTGCCCCTCCCTGAGCCTGGTTCTGCTGGAGGTTTCTTCCTGTTAAAAGGGAGTTTTTCCTCTCCACCGTCGCCAAGTGCTTGCTCACAGGGGATCGCCTGATTGCTGGGGTCTTTCTGCAACTGTGGGGGTCCTCCCTACAGTTGATAGTGCTATGAGATGACTGTTGTTGTGAAATGGCGCTATATAAATAAAGTTGAATTGAATTGAATTGAATTGAATTGAACGTGAAGTCGTACACAATCTTAGACTTGTAGTAGAAAGTTAGCTCAACTGTTCCTACATAGCAGAGTCTGTGACCGCCTTAACCGTACAGCTCCACTGTGTTCTTCTTAATTTTGTGGTTGGGGAAAAATTTCTTCAACGTATCCCAGTTTAGCATCGACCTAACCGCCACCGTGTCGAGCAGTAGTGGTAAAGCCACACAGTGTAATTCAACCACGCTGTATGCGTAACCGTTGATGTCAGGGCTTACTGCATGAATGGTTGTTGTTGGCGGGCGGCTTGGCTTACTTGGCGGACCCCACAGCGCCAGCGACTGGCACACTCTGGCAAAATGGTTTAAGTGTCCACACTTGTTACAATGTTGTCCTCTCGCCGGGCAAAAACGTCCTGGTGCGTCGAGGACCTACAACTATCACAGACGGGGCCTCTCAGCGTGGTCCTTTGGTTAACGCCGTTTGTCTCGTACTCTTCGGCCGTGTCTTCACAATCCTCCATGCCCATTGCATTAGCTAGCGTTGTCTGTTTGGGTAGCTTCTATAATTGGCGCCCACTTAAGCTCCATTGCTAACCTGTCCGCTGACTCAAGGTGGAACGCTAGCCCTAGCGTGCTAGCTAGCGTCATGTCGTTTGGTGCCACTAGCATCTTAGCTCTTAGCCTCAGGTTACACGTGTGCTCAGCTAACTGGTCCTACACCATCTCGTCTTCCAGCAGTCCAAAGCGGCACATGCTAACCAAATGTCTCACGTCGGCAACAAATTGTTGTGTGGACTCACCAATTCTCTGCTGCCGTTGGCAGAATCAAATCCATCATGCTATCGCATTGTTCAGTGTAGCAAAATAGCTAGTAAGCAGCTCAACAGCATCCACATATGACTCTGTCGGACCCAGCACATGAAAAACCCTCTGACCTTCTAGGCTGAGGTTGTGAACAAGAAGTGCTCATTTCCTTACTTTATCCAGTTTTCCAAAGTCCAATGCTGCAACGTAGGTCTCAAACGCGTCCAGCCATCGTGGCCACAGGATGGTTGGTTCACCCAGGGACTCGAGGAAAGGCCGTAGTGGTCTCAAGCACGCTTCCATAGTTTGAAATTCTCGTTGCCAAATGTTTTGTCCACAAACCTGGAATGAAGACGGACGAGGATGCTATGCTCGAACTGAACTTTATTACAGAAACTAGCAAAAGCACGTGTACACTTAGTGGTCTTATGCACAATCGTACTCTAGCTGTAACCCCTATTAACAACCTGCAGTGAGATGGCGGACTGCCCAATATATATGAGTGGTGACATCAACCACAGGCTGCATTCCACTCCAAAAGAGTCTCTTGTCCATACACCACAGCCGCCTTATTCTATTCCTCTGTATTAACTATCAAAGTGTTTTATTTTGAAAATGTATTCAATTTTCTCTTCCTGCCTGACTTCCTGCCTGTTGCGTCTGCATGGTCTTGACACAGCCATTTCAGTAGTTTGAGTTTGAGCGTACCGCACGAGTCAACCTAGCATGCTCAGGAAGACCACCAAATTACAGCAGACCTGAAACCACCACCGTCACCCTGGACCGAAGACATGGTGGAGCATCCCAAGACCAACATGGAAGTACTGGTACCCAGGACGAGGCGCCAGAGTGGACCAGACCCCACCACCACCACCGCCCCCACATGAGACCATCCCCCCGCAGAGAAATAAGCCCAGGCCTACCACCAAAGGTGAGGGTTTTTTTTTTTAAATCACACACTTTGTTTCTGTTCATTTTGTGTCGGTCTTACAGTGTGTTGCAATTTTTATTTATTTTTTTACATGTTAGTGAGCTGTAAAGCAAAAAAGGTTGTGGACCACTGCTTTAGAGAGTAAGCTGCTGATTAAAGTCCTGTTGAGAATTTAAAAGGAGCATGGTTCTTTTCATATTTATCTTTTTAATGTAAATAATGCTTAACTAGAAAAGCACTTAGAGAGCGCATACCTCTCCCAAGGCTCCTTCCATCCCTCATGAATCACCTCCAAAATGTAATGGGTTTGTGTGTAGGCCGAGATCCACTTCTGGTGAAAATTGCCTCAAAAGTCTGTCCATTAGTTTTGGAGTATTGTTGCTAACACATGGTGAATAGATAAGAGCCTTGGCGGAGATATGCATTCTCGGCTCATCACCAAAATGTAATGGCTTCCTCTGTAGCCCAAGAACCACCTCTGGTGAAAATTTCATCCAAATCCATCAAGTAGTTATGGAATATTGTTGCTAAAACTCTGAGAAGGTAAGAGCCTTGGGGGAGATATGCATTCTAAGATTATTACCAAAATGTAACGCATTCCTCTGTAGCCCAAGAACCAAGAACTGGTGAAAATTTCATCCAAATCCATCCAGTAGTTTTTGTGTAATCCTGCTACACAAATACAAGCAAAGCCCTTGGTGGAGGTATGTACTCTCAGACCATCACCAAAATCTAATCATCTGTTCCCCGTGCCATTACACACCTTTCCTGAAAATTTCATCAAAATCCGTTAACTTTTTGAACTAGAAAAGCACTCGGAGAGCGCAGACCTCCGCCAAGCGCCACAGTTCCCCCCATACAGTGTTTGTGTGTACGTTTTCAGATTCCTTGACCATGAAAACATATGATTAGCAATTGGATTCACAATGATAGGATTAGTGGTTCAGTAGTTATTCAGGAAAATCGCATTTTCCGTAATGGCGGTTTTCTTCTGAACGGTGATCCGGATCACCACCAATATCTAATCATGTGTAGGATACCCCATTTCTGACAGTCTGTGAAAATTTCATGAAAATCCGTCCATAACTTTTTGAGTTATGTTGCTAACAAACAGACAGACAGACAGACAAACCAATGCCGATGAACACATAACCTCCTTGGCGGAGGTAATAATGTTATTAACAGCCAAACCAACAAACCAACGCCAGCAAAAACATATGTCATGGTCTGTGTGCTGACTTTGTTTGCACTTGGATTATCCGGTGGTTCCCCGTTCTCTCCTCAGGCGCACCACTAAGCCTCCGGGCTTTATTGTGACAGCGTCTCGGCAGTGCTTCCGGCTGTCAGATGCTAAGCGCCACGGGACGGCTGGATTTCAATCAGCTAATGACCTTCATCAGCTGATTAACCTGTCAAAGCCCTATTTAAGGGAGCAGCTCTGTTTGCTCGGGGCTGCGACCTCACTCGGTGTATGGATTACGCTGGCTGGAGTCCCTACGTCCGGCTCCAGTCATCCTCTACTCCTCGCTATGTTCTATAAGTTAATTCCTTATTTTGTGTGTATCATCAGTGTGCTCTTGCCGTATCCTTACTTGTGTTTTGACCCCCGTGGCTCATTATTTTGTACCTTTTGCCTTAGTTTAATAAATACGCAAACTCACTGGTCGCCCATAGTGTCTCATTGATGGCTCGTGAGGGCCATCGTTGACAGTAGGTCGCAGCCAAAGGAGACGCCGGTGACCGTGAGTTTTGCCTAATTTGGACTTGTTGTTTTCCCTGTCTGGGTACCTGTGTGCTGGGAGATTATGTCGTCGCTCAGGGGCCACGCTCGGAGCCTGAGCTACGAGCTGGTGGAGGCCCTTGACTATATTGATGGAACCCTTTTCACCGCTCGCCTCTATGACGCTCCCAGCGATGTACACCGGCACCTGGACCTCGCTGAGGCAATCATTAACCGCCATCCTCGCTACTCCAACCACCCTGAAGTCACGGCAAGGATGGCGGACATCTCTGCGCTCCGGTAGAGACTCCGTAGGCTGGAGGGAAACTCCAGCAGGAAGCCGAAGAGAAGGCACCCTCGCTCCTCGCTTCAGGATCCCGTTCCTGTCCCCAATCCAGTCCAGGAGTTCACACCACCCAGGGGTCATCTCCAAAGGAATGAGACGTCAGTCGGGATTCCCCCGGAGAAGTTACAGCTGACAGCTATTTCCATCCGGGACCGAGTGGCTGCAGCTCGCTCCGCCGTCCACCCCACACAGATCATGAAGCATGTGACGGTGGTGGTCAGGCTGGTGGAGAGGAACCCTGAACTGTGTGATTATCCTGAATACGCTGACCTGCTCGCCTCTGTTTCCGCACAAGAGCGGCGTTTTCCTAACCTCTCCTTCGCCTCGCCCTCTGCCAGTAAACGTCATCTCCATGCAGATTGCACACCTCAGCGAGAATCCCGTCCGGATCCAGTTCCGGGTAGCCACACGAACTCTGTCTCCCAGCCAGCTGCAGCCTCCGTGTCTCGCCGAAGAGGTAAAACAGCCGCCTCCGCCCCCGGGTCATCTCTTCCTGCTGTTCCGTCAGCTCCTCGTTCCCGGTTCGCCTTGGCTGTTTCTCCTTCCTCCTCGACGTTCACCCCAGCTGCTGTGAGCTCCACGAGTCCGTCTCCGGATGCTCCCGTCCCTGATCCGGTGCGAGAGGCTCCTCTTTGTCTTCCCGGGGGTCCTCCATTTCCATCCAGCGGGGGAAGGGAAGATTCAAGTTCACTGAGGCGGGTCCCATCAGCCCTCTGGGAATCAGGCAAGTGTCTATTTATTCCTTTCCTGTATTGGGTGAATTGCCTTGTTTGATTCTTGTGGGTGGAGTTTGGGGTTCACAGCCCCCCGAGCTTCCTCCACCTGCTGCAGAAATTAATTATGAACCTGCCGTCTTTGTGTCTCCTTCCCCTGAGCGTTCCTCGGCGCCAGGACTACGCTAGCAGATGGGGAGGGAGCCTGCGGGCCCGGAGAGCCTGGTTCCAGCCCCACAGCCACGTCACGGGCAGAGGAGGAGGGCGGACCGCAAGTTGGAGCCTGCGCCTGCGACGAAGCATCCCCGGGTCTCCATGGAGGAGCGGTTCGACCTAGTAGGTTGAGGATCTCCTGCCACCACGCCATGCGGGTCGTTGGCGTGGTCGTCAGCGTTGGAGGGTCCTCAGGTTGTGGAGACCACCATGCCGGCTGTGAAGCCCACCGTAGCCAAGTGAGAACCAGAGGAGGTCCTTCTACATTCTGAACCCGGATCGCCGAAGTCCTGGATGGTGTCAGAACTCGAGATCGGGCAAGTGCTCTATTTTGTCTTTCTCCTTTCTACTCTTGAGCATTTTTGCCTGTCTCTCGGGGAGACGAGCCGGATGCAGCCGTCCGCTGCATCCGAGCAGTTCTTGCTGGGTTCTGCCGCTGCCGGTGATCCTGATTACGGTTCTGTTCCCTCTCCAGAGTCTTCTCCCAGGGTCGCCGGTGATGAGTTGATCCTGGTCTCTGCTCCAGATTTCCAGGTTCGGGGTCAGAAGGCATCCCTGGTGCTGTTCTGACCCAGTCGGGGTCCATCGTGGGTGCAGCCGCGACCCAGTCGGGGTCCGACAGGAGGTCAGCACCTGTTCTGGTAAAGTTCGAAGGTGGAGCTGCAGATCCCCCGCTGATCTTAACTGGACTGGCCCCTCATCTTTCCCCCGATCCCTCCCCCCTCCCACCGGGTGCCATGGGGTGTTCCCGTGACTGGCTCGGGTCTCCCTCGCTATTCCTCTCAGCAGGGGGGCCGTCTCCATATTCTCCTCTGCGGGCCTGGTGCCTGAATGACGCGGGTCGACCGCCTGGGAGTCTGTTTCGCCCATTTGGCATCCTGGGTCGGCCACCTGACAGACTTGTCATTCTGTTCGGCGATTTGGTCCGGCCGCCAGAAGTACTGTTTTTCCTGGTCGGGGACTGGGGTAGACCGCCCGAACTTTTCCTTTTTCCCCTGCCGGCGGTTTGGACGCTTGACGCAGGAAGACCCCCTGAACTGTTTGCGTTCATGCCATCGTGCTCTGCCTGCTGTCATCCCTGTGTTTTTTTTTGTTTTTGTTTTTCCCCTGCTCTTCTGTAATTTTTGGGATGCGCTGGACTGTGTATTTCGCCGCTGTTTGGCATGTTTTTTTTTCCCTTCCCCTGGGCCTGTTATTTTGATTTGTAGGCTTGGTACTTTTATTTGTGGCCTGTAGGCTGTATGTCGTGTTCGCCTGTATTGTCCTGACTATTTTTTCACATGTGTGCATTATGGAGTATTTGTTGTTTTTACTTATAAAGCCATTCATGAAGAGGCACCTTTTTATATTAGTGACTTGCTCCATCTACACCAGCCCAGCGGGTCTCTCACGTCTTCTCATCAGAATCTATTGGTAGTCCCTAGCACTAGGCTCAGAACCAAAGGCGATAGAGCCTTTGCTGCTGTTGCTCCCAGACTTTGGAACTCCTTACCTTTTGAACTTAGATCTGCACCTTCCATTGATGTTTTTAAGAAGCAACTAAAGACCCATCTTTTTAGCCTGGCTTTTTAATTAACTATGTGTTGACTGTATTTTTATGTGCTTTTACCGTTTACTTTGTTTTTATTTTTTACTGTTTTATGCGCCTGTGTTTTTATTTTGTTTTTTACCATATTAAGCACTTTGTGATTCTGTCTGTGAAAAGTGCTCTATAAATAAAATTATTATTATTATTATTATTATTATTATTATTATTATTATTATTATTATTTGTTTTCCCATGCTCTGTAGTTGCCCATGTTTGTATTTTCTGTACTTCTCCTGGTTCTGGCCCGCCTTGGCCTTTTTCCCCCTCCTCCCTCCCTGGAGCGGTCCCGTGGACCTTCCAGGTGGCGGGGCTCGATGTTACACCGCGTCTGGGATCCGCTTCATGAACGGGGGCAACTGTCATGGTCCATGTGCTGACTTTGTCTGCACTTGGATTATCCGGTGGTTCCCCGTTCTCTCCTCAGGTGCATCACTAAGCCTCCGGGCTTTATTATGACAGTGTCACGGTGGTGCTTCCAGCTGTCAGAAGCCAAACGCCATGGGACGGCTGGATTTCAATCAGCTAATGACCTTCATCAGCTGATTAACCTGTCAAAGCCCTATTTAAGGGAGCAGCTCTGTTTGCTCTGGGCTGCGACCTCACTCGGCGTATGGATTACGCTGGCTGGAGTCCCTACGTCCGGCTCCAGTCATCCTCTACTCCTCGCTATGTTCTGTAAGTTAATTCCTTATTTTGTATGTATCATCAGTGTGCTCTTGCCGTATCCTTACTTGTGTTTTGCCCCTTGTGGCTCATTATTTTGTACCTTTCGCCTTAGTTTAATAAATACGCAAACTCACTGGTCGCCCATAGCATCTCATTGATGGCTCGTGACGGCCATCGTTGACAACATAACCTCCTTGGTGGAGGTAATAATGGTTCTTGGCTGGGTATTTGTGACTCCAAAGTGTTGTGTGTTAACTGTAAGTTGAGTTTCCACTTGAATCCCCAAGACAAATTCTTCCCGAGGGAAGCAATAATCAAATTAATTTGAAAAACAATTGCTGTGTCAACCTGGGGCTAATCACTAGTTAAGCTGGATATTTTCAGCCCCTGTAACCAAGATCCTGGGAATAAATCAACATGAATTCTCACGGCCACTCTGAGCAGGCATCCATGGCTCATCTTTGAACAAACAATATGACGCAGTCAACATATTTATAGCCTGAGATGACCCCTTCGCCATGGGAACTTCCTCCTACCAACCAGTGGGGATGGCTTCCTATGAGCTACCACGAGACCCGACTGTGGTGGGGGACTGATGAGAAGGAGCTGAGACATGAGAAGTACAGCTGTGGTAGATGCAAAGCACAAGAGGGGAAGTCCATGGATGATCCTCTTGACATGAAGACCTTTAAAGGACATGCAGCATTTCGGCTTTAACTAAAAGACCACTTCTGGAGGAAGTTTTTTAACTTCCAGCAGTATTAATCAACAAGTTGTTTTTTTTTGTGAAGATCTGCACAGAGCAAAAAACAATCACAAATCCACAATCCCTATAAGAGTTCCCTATACTAGACCTTTGACTTTTTACCCCAAAAATGGTCTGTAGAAGGGTTTGGTACCAACACAGTGTGAGGAACACCACAGAGGAGCAGCTTCTCTCACACTGTTCACCAACAATCTCCAGCGTTCATCAGTTTGTTTCTGGTATGCAGCATATTCAGCAAAGGGCACAGTCCAACAAACTATAAATAACCCCTAGCAGGCTGCTAGTGTTGAGAAGGAGCAAACTGTGGCGCAAATATTCACCATGTAAGCACAAATTAAACTAAAGTTTGATGAGATTTAGTCATTATTTATAGGTGTTATATAACAGATGAATGTCTTAAACTTAACTTTTAAACATTTCCTAAACAGTTTCCTCATGGGTTTCCAACATAAAATTGTTAGTTTTACATCATATTGAATAAATGTAGGAGTGGGGGTGATACAGCGTCATATTGTGACACATTGTAGAGGCAATAATGTATTGATTCAGAGACATCAGTACAGTGGTACCTCTACTTACGAACGTCTCTACATATGGAATTTTCAGGTTATGACACGCCTCAATGGGAAAATATTGCCTCTTGTTACGAAAGAAATTTCAGGATACGAAAGGCAAAAATACAGTACGCGCTGCTACTCGCAGCTCCCAGAGTTTACCGAACATAAACATACTTGTAGCTGCTCTGCCATTGGCTATCGCCTAGCATCTTCCTGGCATCCCATTGGCCACGAAGTGTTCGGACAGTTTTATGTGTGTGTATTAACTTTTATTCACTATGGACCCCAAGAAAGTGATGGAGAAAAGTTGAAAAGAAGAAAAGAAGAAGAAGAGAGTTTTTTGTCCATACAAACAAAGAAAGAGATAATAGAAAAGTATGAAAAAGGAATGCGTTTGGTTGATCTCGCCAAAGAATATGGCCGTAATACATCTACGATCGGCACGGTATTAAAGCAAAAGGAAGCCCTAAAAGCTACGACTCCTTCCAAAGGCCTCTCTGTCATTTCGACACACGGCAGTGCAGGAGGAGTTCAGCGAGGACGAGGAGGAGGAGGAGGCAGCCATTATTCCATCAGCCCGAATAAAAGACATTTTAGGAAAATTCCATGAAGTTTCGGAATTTGTTGAAAAGAATCACCCAGAAAAAGTGTTCACTAGTCGGGCTATCGCTCACTACGATGATGTTTGCCTTGCACATTTTCGAAGGATTGTTAAAAGCCTCCCATACATGACATATTGTAATGAAGTATGGGGAAATACATATAAAACAAACATATATCCACTCTTTATGCTTCAAAAGAGAGCTATTAGAATAATCAACAAAGCAGCTTACAGGGAACCAACAAACCCACTTTTTCTTAAACAAAAAACTCTCAAGTTGAAAGATCTGATCGACTTTAAAACCGCAATAATAATGTTCAAAGTGAAGAATCTATCACTGCCCGCAAATATCCAAAAGTTGTTCCAAACAAGGGAGAAACGATATCACTTCAGAGGAACATGTATATTTCAAAAGCCTACAGTGAGAACAACTACCAAGCAACACTGTATTTCAGTGCAAGGTGTCAGATTATGGAACGATTTTGGACCTGAATTAAAATCATGTACAAAGCTTGGACAATTTAAACAAAAACTAAAGGAAGAAATACTCCAAACATATTTACAAGACGACATGTAAACTCACATAAGGATTGACATTTCCAGCCTGTGTTGTGTTATAGCTTAGTTTTTCTTTTTTCTCTGTGACACTATGTCTTAGATTTGTTTTTGAATAGTAACCGCTTAACTTAGACTAGCTCAGTTTTCTTTTTCTCTCAGTCATATTTTGTCTTAGCCTTGTTTTAAATTGTAATCGCTCTTGTCTTGTTTTCTCTTTTTTCTCCTTTGAATTCTTGGATGGAATATGGGTGGGCAATATAAGCTGCGGCTTCAGCCATCACCCATTTCGGATAACTCACGTGGAATTGTATAGTAGAAGGAGTCTTTGTCTAATTTGACCTTGTTGTTATATTATACAGTTTCTTTTAACCTGTAATGTACTATCCGAAATAAATTCATTCATTCATTCATTCATTCAAAAGCCGACAAAAGTAAACGTCCTTGGATCGGTTCTCTACAAAACATCAGGCAAAAACCACTGCTGGGAGAGAACATGAACCAAAAGAAGGCAAAAGGTGACGACGATAGCAGTTAAAAGGTAAATGAACATAATTTTTATTCTTTACTTTATTCTTTGTTTTTTACATTATGTACAACTCTCATTTTATGTTTATTGTGCAGTAATCTAATCGTAACATGTATTTGTTACATGTTTTGATGCATTTTTATGCTTTATAAAAAATTTATGTCCGAATTTTGGGGGGCTTGGAACGGATTAGGGCATTTACATGGAAAACGCGTCTCTACTTACGGAATTTTCAGGTTACGAAACTACTTCCAGAACCAATTAATTTCGTAAGTAGAGGTACCACTGTATCATGATACTCTATTAAAATTATTAAATGTTGCAAAATACAAGCTTACCTACGTAGATACTAGAGTAATAAAAAAACAGTTGTCTTTTCTGTCCACTAGATGGTGCTATATGCTCATGGTCTGGTTAGGTCAGCATAACAAAGGAATGACTCCTGAGATCTAGCCTGAAGTTGAACAAGACAAAAATGGTGATGGGAAATTGCAAAATATGATATTGCAATACTCAAGATTGTGGTAATATTGTATTGTGGCCCAAGTATCTTGATAATGTTCTATTTTGCTGCCTCTGGTGAGTCTCTCCCCCAAACAAAAGTGATGATAATTTTACAAGTTACGGTTCCAGTTACAACCCCAAGTTCAATGAAGTTGGGACATTGTGTAAAACTTAAATCAAAAACAAAATTTAAAAAAATATTTAAAATCCTTTTCAACCTATCTTCTGTCATGAGTCTGAGCGCGGTGTCTTCACCGAGCTCAGACTCTTAATTTATTTCTGAGTATTTTATGTCTGTTATTATTATTTTGTCAGTTTCTGTTTATATTTTGGTTCCGTGACACAAGTGCCCTTCTTCCTTTTCCAGACACTCCCACCATCCACTCACTGTCTGTTCTCCAGCCATCTCAGCTGTGAGCAGTTCTGTAATTAGGTCACCTGCCCGCTCATCAGCCCACATCTGCTGCTCATTTGTTTCATGTTGTCAGCTATTTAAGCACTGCCAGTTTATTCTCTCACCACGGCTGTCTTGATTCTACTAAGTTGTTTCCTTGTCCCCTCCAGAGCAATTTCTGTAAGTTACCTTAGCTTGTATTTTTGTGTTCTCTGCACAGTTTTGGATTTTCTGTTTGCCTCGGTTAACAAATGTCACTACTGCAGTCCAGCACATGGGTCTGTCTCTGCCCTGGAGGGGCCATTCATGACAATCTTCAATTGTTTACATTACAAAGATACTTAATGTTCAAACTGATACACTTTATTGTGTTTTGGGTTTTTTTTTTTCTTTGCAAATAATCACTCATGCAGAATTTGATGGCTGCAACACATTCTAAAAAAGCTGGGACAGGGGCATGTTTACCACTGTGTTACATCACCTTTCCTTTTAACAACACTCAGTAAGTGTTTAGGAACTGAGGAGACTGTTGAAACTTTGTAGGTGAAATTCTTTCCCATTCTTGCTAGATGTACGACTTCAGTTGCTCAACAGTCCGGTGTCTCTGTTGTTGTATTTTGTGCTTTATAATGAGCCACACATTTTCAGTGGGAGACAGGTCTGGACTGCGGGCTGACCAGTCTAGTACTTGCACTCTTTTACTACAAAGCCACACTGTTGTAACACGTACAGAATGTGGCTTGGCACAGTCTTGCTGAAATAAGCAGAGGCATCCCTGACAACGACGTTGCTTGGATGGCAGCATGTGTTGCTCCAAAGCCTATATGTACCCTTCAGCATTAATGGTGCCTTCACAGATGTGCAAGTTACCCATGCCATAGGCACTAACACACCCCCATACCATCACAGATGCTGGCTTTTGGACTTTGCTAATAACAATAACTAATAACAATCTCGATGATCCTTTTCCTCTTTACCCTGGAGAGCACGGCATCCAAGATTTCCAAAAATCATCTGAAATGTGGACTCGTCAAACGACAGCATATTTTTCCACTTTGCATCAGTCCATATCAGATGAGCTCAGGCTCAGAGCAACCGGCGGCATTACTGAAGTGTTCTTGAGCCCATGTGATAATATCCTTTACAGAATGATGTCAGTTTTAATGCCGTGCCGCCTGAAGGATCAAAGGTCATGGGCATTCAATGTTGGTTTTTGGCCTTCCCGCTTACATGGAGAAATTTCTCCATTTTCTCTGAATCGTTTGATGATATTATTGACTGTAGATGAAGAAATCCTTAAATTCCTTGAAATTGTACATTGAGAAACGTTGTTGTTAAACCATTGGACTATTTTCCCACGCAGTTGTTCACAAAGTGGTGAACCTCACCCCATGATGGCTTGTAAATGACTGAGCCCTTTGAAGATGCTCCTGTTATACCCAATTATGACACTCACCTGTTTCCAATTAACCAGTTCACCTGTGGAATGTTCTGAAAAGGCGTTTTATGAGCATTCCTCAACTTTCCTAGTGTTTTTTGCCCCTGTCCAAACATTTTCAGAATGTGTTGCAGGCATCAAATTCAAAAATTCAAAACAATAAATTTCATCAGCATGAACATTAAATATCTTGTCTTTGTAGTGTATTCAATTGAATATAGGTTGAAAAGGATTTTTAAATTACTTTTTGTTTTTCTTCATGTTTTACACAATGTCCCAACTTCACCAGAACTGGGGGTGTAGAATGATATAGTTGGATAATTCTGACTGGTTTCTATTCTGTGATCAGCAGTTCTATAGCTTGCAAGTCCTTTCTGAGTAGAGGTGTCAAAACAGCGACAGAAGACATGAATCGCTTGAAGAGTAACATCAGGACTTCATAGAGGGTAAATGGCGTTCACTTATATAGCGCTTTTTCCTCATTTCTAGATGACCAAAGCACTTTACACATCCTGCTATCCACCCATTCACACACACATTCACACACTGGTGGCGGCAGAGTTGCCATGCATCGGCGCTGGCCTGACCCACCAGGAGCAAATGCGGGTTCAGTGTCTTTGCTGCAGACAGAGTCAAACCAATCAAACCCCTGGCCCTCCAATCAGTAGTCGTCCACACTACACCTGCGCCACAGTCGTCCCCATGTGTGGATGTAGTTACCCTCATAGGGTAACTACATCCATCTTCTACACACTGTGGTGAATTAGGGTCCCTATTACACAGAAAGCAATAAATCTAATTAGCTGCACTGAAACATAGTCATTATTGCCACTGCAGGGACTATTAGGACAAACGGAAAAAATCATGGAGCTTTTAATCACCTTGAATTTCACAATCAGGACATCAATTAACAAAAACTGCTCTGTACAGCAATACATGAGGCGTTTGTTTCCTGAGTGTAGCACATACCCAGAGCAGAACAAAAAACTACCACAGAAGCTGCAGTCAGAGTTGTCAGAGTTGGAGAATATTCAAATTCAGAACAAGAGACTCTAAAAAGGAAGCCAAATAACAGACAACCACCACATCAGATAAGCCCCTAGAGACATGGAAACTAGCGGAAAAAGCTTGTTAGTGCAGATTTCACTTCAGAATAACAAACTAATTATGCTTTTGTCTACCAGAGATGGGGAAAAAAGTTAAATTATAAATGAGAGTGGTCAGTTCAAGTATTGTGTGGGAAACTGTTTCTTAGCTAGCTTAATTGTTGTAGCTTGTGTATCAAAGTTACGTTAAAATACAAAATTCTCTGGTGCTTTGTCAATGTGGAACACAATTGGTTTAGCAACAATTGTGGAAACACAGATAGACACACATTTAAAAATACTTCAAATGACCCTAAAACCACACAATAGGCTAGCAGTGGTTTAAGTTTCTGTTTTTCTTTTGGAGGAAAGACAATTACAGGATTCAAATGTCATTTTTGGCTCATTATAAGAGCTGCAGTTTGGGTTGGTTTGTCCACCATTATCCCAGTCAAATACCAACAGTCAAAGAAACGCTACAAGTGTACTTACTGACCTCTATAAACCACTGTGAATGTGGTCTTATGAGTGAACTTACGCCCTATCCATTCTGACCCATCTCGCCTTCTCTCTATGTCTGAGTTTATTAATCGCTGAGCGAGTCTGCTGTGCGAGTTCATTTCTAAAGCTCCTAATGAGCCGTGACAGCCCACTGACCGCCTAGGACCCCATAAAATATGTGAGCACAACAGCTCAGAGACAGTAGGGGGAATTTTTGGGCCCGGAGCCATGGAGGGCGCTGCCGTGTATTGTTTTATTGTGGTGGGTTCTGCTGGCGTCTTGTCCCCGGAGGCCCCCGGGAGCTCTGTCACAGTAGCATCTGTGGATCCTATCCAGAGAGAGTACAGTCAAGGAAGTTGTAGAGGCTCTGTTTGAGATCAGTGGCCACACGCAGAAAGGATGTGACTGAGGATGTACAGAGCAGGCACATGCGTTTTCTGGTAAATGCCGGGAAATTGATTTAAAGAAAGGGAGTGGAAAGAGCTGCTGTAGACTGAGGGTCAGAGTGAGTTTTACTGGACAAAGACACAGAAAAGCCTAGAACTGTAGTATTAGTGTTGGCTGTTTGAAAAATACCCCTCAGCCTGCTGGCATGAAGAGCACTGGCTGTCTGAATTTTTGCTCAAAGTCCCCCAAAATGGAAACTGTCCCAGATTTTTCATAGATACAACTATGGTCTCAGTATGAAAAGTCTACATCGTTTCATTCACAAGTTATCACATGACACGTACAAGGTTTTTCAAGAGTTGACCTCTGACCTTGGAGTCATCTTTGACAACCACTTCACTTCTGAATCGCACATCAACCATGTTACCAAAACTGCCTTCTTTCACCTAAAGAACATAGCCCGACTCCATCCCTCACTCACCTTCTCCACTGCAGAAACCCTCATACACGCATTTATCACATCCAGACTCGACTACTGCAATAGCATTCTTTACGGCTTATCATCCAAAGTCCTCCAGAAACTTCAGTACGTTCAGAACTCAGCCGCCCATCTCCTGACCCAGTCCCACTCCCGCAACCACATCACCCCTGTCCTCCAGAACCTTCACTGGCTCCCAATCTCACAACGCATACAGTTCAAAGCCCTTCTCCTTACCTTTAGAGCCCTCCATCACCAGGCCCCTTCCTATGGGCTGCACGGTGGCGCAGTGGTTAGCACTGCGGCAGCACAGTTTACCCTTGGCCGGGGGATTGTGGGGATCGTGGGATCGTGGGTTCGGTCCCAGCCCCCGACCAACAGTGATCTGTGTGGAGTTTGCATGTTCTCCCCGTGTTGCGTGGGTTTACTCCGGGATTTCTCCGGTTTCCTCCCACATGCCAAAAACATGCATGTTAGGTTAATTGGCTGTTCTAAATTGTCCCTAGATATCTGTTTCCTATAGGCCCTTAGAATAGAGGGTTAGTATTAATGAAAGCGCTTTGAGTGGTCTTTGTGACTAGAAAAGCGCTATATAAGTGCAGGTTAGTTAGTTAGTTAGTTAGTATCTCACCAACCTGTTGCACCGGCACGCCCCCCCCTTCCCCCCACTGCCTTTGATCCTCTGATGCAAACCTCCTCTCTCCACCACACAGAGCCAAGCACATAACCTTGGGGAACAAAGCCTTTTCCATCGTGGCCCCGTCCCTCTGGAACTCTCTCGCCCAACACATCCGTGACTGCACAGACTTAAACTACTGTACTTCAAATCATTACTCAAAACCCACCTGTCCAGACTTGCTTTTAATCTTTAATTTTAATCTTTAATTTTAACAGGTTTTTTTAATGTAAAGCATCTTTGAGTGCCTTGGAAAGTGCTATACAAATAAAATGTATTACTATTAATAATTCTTTTCACTGCTTTGTCAGAAATCTTGTGAGTAGCTCCTGGTCGTGACCGGTTTATAGAAAAATCTTGTTCTTTCCACTTATGAATGATGGCTCCAACAGTGCTCTCTGTTCAACAGTGCTCTCTGAATCTCTTAATCCAAGATGGCGCCCACAGCGGTCGACATGGTGCTTCGCTGCGCTCTTTGTTTGTTTTTGTTTGTCAATTGTGTGTCTGCTTGCACTTATACCCGTGAAGAACTTTTAAATATCAGGACTTTCACCCCCACGGACCTCCTCCCAGTTTTTCTAGCCCCTGCCGCCGATCTGGTTTATTGTTTGGCTCGGAAAGTGAGACGGCGGAAGAGAGGAAGACGAGCGGGCGCTCTCGTACGACTTCGCAGGAGAGGCTCGCGAACGGCGCTGCCTGGCATATTTCTGTCCAATACCAACTCTCTCTCTAACAAGGTAGATGAACTGAGACTGCTGATGCGTTTTAAGGACCTCGCCTCCTCAGCTGTCCTCTGCTTTACTGAGACCTGGCTCCGGGAAAATATACCGGACAGCGCGCTGCGCCTCGACGGCTTCCAGCTCTTCCGTGCTGATCGTGACACAGAGCTTTCCGGCAAGACCACAGGAGGCGGTGTCTGCTTCTACATCAACTGTAGCTGGTGCTCTGATGTAACGGTAATTTCCAAACACTGTTCTCCTGCCCTGGAATTTCTTGTTATCAACTGCAAGCCTTTTTATTCCCCGCGGGAGTTTGCTTCTTTTATACTGATCGCTGTGTACGCCCCTCCCGACGCGGACACGCGCGAAGCTCAGCGCGTGCTCGCGGATCACATTCAACACACAGAGCGGAGTTTTCCAGACTCGCTGATTATTGTGGCTGGCGACTTTAATCAGTGCAATCTGAGCCACGATCTCCCCCGCTACAAACAGTTTATTAAATGCCCCACCAGAGGATTAAACACACTGGATCACTGTTACACCACAGTGAAAGACGCATATCGCGCTGTCCCTCGAGCTGCGCTGGGATTATCTGATCACGTGATGGTTCACCTCATTCCCACATACAGACAGAGATTGAAGCTCACTAAACCTGTTGTGAGCACTACGAAGATACGGACCAGTGATGCTGAGGAGAAGCTGGAAACGTGCATGGAAATATCTGACTGGGGCATGCTTAAAGGAGCCACGCATGATCTGGATGAGTACACGGACACTGTGAACTCATATATCCACTTTTGTGAAGAGAACATTCTTCCATCACGCACCAGGGTGAGTTACTCTAATGACAAACCCTGGTTCACAGCTAAGCTCAGACAGATCAGGAAGGAGAAGGAAGCAGCGCTGAAAAGTGGAGACAGGGACTGCTACAGGGAGGTTAAATACCGGTTTAACAGAGAGCTGAAGAGGGCTAAATCTGTGTACTCAGAGAGACTCCAGCAGCAGTTCACTGCTAATGATTCGGCTTCCGTGTGGAGAGGACTGAGGCAGATCACCAACTATCGGCCTCAGGCTCCTAAAGGTCAGGATGACAAAGCCCTTTGTCAGAGACTGTCCCAACACTATGCCCGTTTTGACACCTCGTCATCTGTGTCCAACTCCCCCCCTCCCTCCAGCTCCACAGCCTCCACATTCCCTACTTCATTTAAGGCACCCCCCCCCACCTCCCCCCCTCCCCTTATCATCAGTGAGCAGGATGTGCTCAAACAGTTCTCCAGACTGAACCCGCGCAAGGCCCCCGGCCCAGACGGCGTGTCTCCCTCCACCCTGAGACTCTGTGCGAAACAGCTGGCTCCTGTATTCACAGACATTTTTAACACCTCCCTTAAGTTATGCCACGTGCCATCCTGCCTCAAATCCTCCACCATCATCCCTGTCCCCAAGAAGCCACGGATCACTGGACTTAATGACTACAGACCTGTAGCGCTCACCTCTGTAGTCATGAAGTCCTTTGAGCGCCTGGTCCTGTCCCACCTCAAGTCCATCACCACCCCTCTCCTGGACCCGCTGCAGTTTGCCTACCGAGCCAACAGGTCTGTAGACGATGCAGTCAACCTGGCCCTCCACTCCATCCTGCAGCACCTGGACTCCCCGGGAACCTACGCCAGGATCCTGTTTGTGGACTTCAGCTCCGCATTCAACACCATCCGCCCCGCTCTGCTCCGGGACAAGCTGTCCCTGCTCAACGTGCCTGACTCCCTCTGCAGGTGGATCATCGACTTCCTGACGGACCGGAGGCAGCATGTGCGGCTGGGAAAGACTGTCTCAGACTATACTAGCATCAGCACCGGATCACCCCAGGGCTGTGTACTTTCCCCCGTACTCTTCTCCCTTTACACCAACTCCTGCACCTCCAGCCACCAGTCTGTCAAGTTGATCAAGTTTGCGGACGACACCACCCTCATCGGGCTCATCTCCAACGGCGACGAGTCCGCCTACAGGAGAGAGGTGGCCCAGCTGGCGTCCTGGTGCAGCAATAACAACCTGCAGCTGAACGCTCTGAAGACAGTGGAGATGATTGTAGACTTCAGGAAAGTCACTACTCCTCTGCCCCCCCTCACCCTCTCAGGCTCTCCCATCACCACTGCTGATTCCTTCCGCTTCCTAGGCACTACCATCACCAGGGACCTCAAATGGGAGCTGACCATCAGCTCACTCATCAAAAAAGCCCAGCAGAGGATGTTCTTCCTGCGGCAGCTGAGGAAGCTCAAGCTACCCACCAAGATGTTAGTGCAGTTCTACACAGCCATCATCGAGTCCATCCTCACCACCTCCATAACCGTGTGGTACGCAGGAGCCACTGCCAGGGACAGACTAAGGCTGCAGCGCGTCGTGCGCACTGCTGAGAAGGTGATCGGCTGCAAGCTCCCATCTCTCCAGGATCTGTACATCTCCAGGACCCGGAGGCGTGCTGGCCGGATCATAGCCGATCCCTCACACCCTGGTCATGTACTGTTTGCCCCCCTCCCCTCTGGTAGAAGACTTCGGTCCATCCAGACTAAAACCTCCCGTCACATGAACAGCTTCTTCCCCTCTGCCATTAGACTGCTGAACACTAAGTGACTCTCGTGCACCATGTACAGCAGCTCAACCAGACTCATGTCAATCATCACTGTTTTCTTCCTGCATTACCGACTGCACTATATAGTTCTCCACAGTATCTGCTGCTGGCTAATATATATTTTAACTGTTGACCAGTATCACTTAATCTTATCCTACACTTTATTACATGTATAGTTTATTTCTCTTATCTTATCATGTTTAATGTTGCAGCATTGTACCGAGACAAATTCCTAGTTTGTGTACTACATGAACAATGGCAATAAACCTGATTCTGATTCTGATTCTGATTCTCTGGAACATTCAGCAGTTTAGAAATGCACCTGTAACCAATGCCATCATTATGTTTTGCAACAATAAGGTTGCGAAGGTCTAGAGAGAGCTCTTTGCTTCTATCCATCATGAGCTCTTTGTGGTGTGACAATCTGATAGTCACAGACCTTTGTAAAGGCAATCAGTCAGGACTTAACCAGCTGAAATTAATTTGCACTGATGGGGGATGGGATGGCTTCCTAAATTCTGGTGGATTTCAGCTGGTTTCTTGGCTTTCTATGCCTTTTTGCACCCCTTTTTCTTCATGTGTCCAATACTTATTCCCCGTGTCATTCCATTTTATTTTATTTTTTTTAAGTTTTTGTAAAGGGTATACATGTCATTACAGCATTGCATTGTTTACATTTTCATCACAAATTCCCCCTTTTTTTGTTTTTTGACAACATTGGAAAGAAATTATTACAACACCTTTTTTAAGTGAAAGAAAAAGAGAAATTAAAAAAAGAACAAAAACAAAACAAAAAAACAAAACAAAAGAGCAGAAAAATAAAAGAGCATCTGAGTAGCATTGGAACAAAGAGAGGTGCCATTATTGAAATGGTATTTGTCAAAGATTAGATCTGATGGAAGACACATATGCGTTCCAGGGTTGCCAAAAGTTCAACAACCCATCCATGTCCTGTCTCAGTGCAAAGGTCAACTTTTCCATCGAATAAATGTCCTGAATCACGTTAATCCAATCTTCAGGTGTAGGACAGTCTTTCAACATCCATTTTTTTGTTAGAGCTTTTTTACTTGCCAATATTAAAACAGTGAATAAGTATTTTTCTCCTCGTCTTTCCAGTGATTCCGGTAGTAAACCCAAATACAAAGTTACAAAAGAAAAGGGAACTGTTACTTTGAATATTTTCCCCAATATTGTCTGTACATTGGTCCAATATTGGTGGATAACTGGGCATGACCAAAACACATGAAAATGATTTGCAGTCTTTTCACCACACAAGCGCCAACAATTCAACCCTTTACGAGTAAATTTGTTTTGTGAAGGTGTTCTGAAAAATCTTACCAAATTTTTCCATCCAAATTCTCTCCACTGCAGGGATGAGGTACTTTTCCAGTGTTGTTTATTTAGCTTTTCCCATATTTCCAGTTGTAAAGTGAAATTCCCCTCTTTTTCCCATCTCTCTTTTATATATGATGTGTTGTCTCCTTTTAAGTCTTGAAGACCATGGTATATTTTAGGAATGTATCTGATCCCTGGGATCCCTTTATATGCCATTAAGAAAACCTTCAGAACACCTGACTGGGCCCTTTCCAAATCCTCCTTTTTAAGTATTTTGTTTGTGGTGTCTAAGCTGAAAGAACCTGTAAAGGTCTTGATTTACTAGACCTTGTTTTTTCAAATCTTCAAAACTTCTTAAAGTTTGCCCTTTAAAAAAATTGTAATATTTTATCAGTCCGTTCTCTTTCCACTTTTTTAAATCTAGTGTCTGTTTTATTAGGAGTAAAGTCCTGATCATAGGAAATCCATTGCAATAATCGATAGGGTTCTTTAGTTTGATTCTCTTTGACTATCTTAAACCAAATTTTTAGTGGGGTCTCTATCCACGGGTTAGTGTTATTCAAAAGTTTAGGTAAGGCATTGTTCCCTATTATCGCCTGTAGGGGAATGTCACTTGTTATTTGGCATTCCATCTCCTTCCATTGTGCAGTGTAGACTGGGTTACATATCTCTACTAAAGTTTTAATGTGTGCGGCTTTAAAATAGTCCCTGATTTTGGCAGTGCGAGCCCACCTTTGTCTTTGTTTAGCTGTAGGGTTCTATATCTGATTCTAGGTCTCTTGCCCTGCCATATGAATCTTGCGATCCTTCTGTCCAGTTCTTGCCATGTTTTTTTGGGAGGTTCTACCGGTATTGTTTGGAAAAGGTATAGAAGACGTGGAAGTATATTCATTTTGACTGCTTCAATTCTTTGTGCAGTACCCAAGAATGGTATCATATTCCATCTTGCTAGATCAGATTTTATTTTTGCCATCAGTGGATCATAGTTTAGTGTTATAATTTTGTTGAGTTGTTTCGGGATATTGACCCCCAGATATTTCATAGATTCCATCTCCCAGTTAGTTTTGAGTTTGCTTAGTAAATATTGATTTGGGTCATAGTTGAATGTTAAAATTTGGGTTTTATGCATGTTTAATTCGTACCCCGATAACTCTCCATACTAAAAAACTGAGATTAGTTCTGGAAAAGAGGTGTCCGGCTGCCCCAGGTATATTAAAATGTCATCAGCAAAGAGTGCTATTTTATGTTCCTTCTGACCAAGTGTAATACCTTGAATTTTTTGATTCTGTCTTATCCATTGGCTCAGAGGTTCTATGAAGACTGCAAAGAGCAGTGGAGACAAGGGGCAGCCCTGACGACATCCTCTTTCTAGTTCAAAAGATGAAGATAATTTACCGTTAATCCTTATTTTAGCAGTTGGTTTTTTATATAATGCCTGGATAGTTCTAATGAAGTTGTTATGAAAGTTGAAACTGGATAAGATTCTATATAAGAAAGACCAGTCAACCAAATCAAATGCTTTTTCAGCATCTAATCCCAATATGGCTGCATTTAAATTATATTTTTTTGTATGATGAATTATGTGTAAAGCGCGTCTAATGTTATCTTGTGTCTGTCTTTGTCTTATAAAACCTGTTTGGTCTAAATGAATTAAGTCTGTCAGTATATTTTCTAACCTTTTGGCAAGGATAGCGGTAAAAAGTTTATAGTCCTGATTTAACACACTGATTGGTCTGTAGTTGGAGCAGTCTAGTTTATCCTTTTCAGGTTTAGGTATGACTGCAATGACCCCTTCTCTCCAGGAGGGGGGGGATTTCCCCTGTGTGGAGGACATAGTTAAATGTTTTCAGGAGGAGAGGAGATAGTTGCTGTTTAAAGGTTTTGTACCACTCTGCTGTATAGCCATCTGCTCCTGGGGATTTGTTAGCTTTAAGTTTCATAATTGCTTTTTCTAATTCTTTAGGTTGTATTTCTGACAGTAGTGTTTTATTTTGTGACTCAGTAAGTTGGGGAAGATTTAATGTATTTAGGAAGGCTTCGGATGCGTTTTTGTGTTTTCTGAGGGAGTACAAGTTCTTGTAGTAATTCTCGAAGCTTTTAAGAATTTCCTGAATTCTAAATTTTATTTCCTTTGATACTGGGTCTCTGATTTTGTAGATTGCTCTCTCCGTTTGTTGTTTCCTCAATTTATAGGCTAGTAATTTTGCCGATTTCCTACCTGTTTCATAGTATTTTTGTTTCAAAAATGTAAGTTTCTTCTGGATTTCTATTGTGTAGATCTCGTTTATTTGTTTTTTAATTTCCTTAATTTTGAGCGAGTCATTAGAATGAGTGTTGTCTTTGTGCTCTTTTTCTAGTTTCTTAAGTTCTGACTCTAATGTGATTAGTTTTTCTTGTCTTAGTTTCTTTTGGATTGCTAGTTTTGCGATAATCTTTCCCCTTATTTACAGCTTTGCATGCGTCCCACAGTATTAAAGGGGATACTTCTCCATTATCATTTTCTTCCAAATATCTGAGAATATCTGATTCCGATTCATCTTTCAGTGGTCCTTTCAGCACATTTGAATTTAACCTCCAAGAAAATGTATTATTTGTGAATTTTTGGATATTTAAGTCCATATAGATCAGACTGTGGTCAGAGAGATCCATCAGTCCTATTTTACATGTTTTTACTCTTCCAGTGTCTCTATTAAACATAAAAAAATAGTCAATCCTTGAGTATGATGAATGTGGTGCTGAGTAAAATGTATAATCTTTTACACTGGGGTTGAATTCCCGCCACATGTCACAGATTCCCATTTATTTTAGTAGCATCCGAGTTTTTCTACTTTGAGTGTTATTTTGATGGGGAGAATTACCTGATGCATCCCAGTATGGATTCAGTCTTAGATTGAAGTCTCCACCACATATCACTAAACCTTGGGCTTTAGTTATCATTAGGTCAAATACATTTTTATAAAATTTCCAGTTAGCCCCTGGAGGTGCATATACAGTCAGCAGGGTGATATCTTCTCCCTCTAGCCGACCAAGTACCATGCTAAATCTCCCTTCTTTATCTTTGTGTTCTGAATTTTTTTCAAACATAATTTTGGTTGCGATCAATGTCGCTACCCCCCTCCTCCTCCCTGACTTACAGTGGGGAAAAAAAGTATTTAGTCAGCCACCAATTGTGCAAGTTCTCTCACTTAAAAGATGAGAGAGGTCTCCAATTTTCATCATAGTTATACCTCAACTATGAGAGACAAAATGAGAAAAAAAAAATCCAGAAAATCACATTGAAGGATTTTTAATGAATTAATTGGTAAATTCCTCGGTAAAATAAGTATTTGGCCAATAACAAAAGTTCATCTCAATACTTTGTTATATACCCTTTGTTGGCAATGACAGAGATCAAACGTTTTCTGTAAGTCTTTACAAGGTTTTCACACACTGTTGCTGGTATTTTGGCCCATTCCTCCATGCAGATCTCCTCTAGAACAGTGATGTTTTGGGGCTGTTGGTGGGCAACACAGACTTTCAACTCCCTCCAAAGATTTTCTATGGGGTTGAGATCTGGAGACTGGCTAGGGCACTTCAGGACCTTGAAATGCTTCTTACGAAGCCACTCCTTCGTTGCCCGGGCAGTGTGTTTGGGATCACTGTCATGCTGAAAGACCCAGCCACGTTTCATCTTCAATACTCTTGCTGATGGAAGGAGTTTTTCACTCAAAATCTCACAATACATGGCCCCATTCATTCTTTCCTTTACACGGATCAGTCGTCCTGGTCCCTTTGCAGAAAAACAGCCCCAAAGTATAATGTTTCCACCCCCATGCTTCACAGTAGGTATGGTGTTCTTTCTCCTCCAAACACGACAAGTTGAGTTTTTACCAAAAAGTTCTATTTTGGTTTCATCTGACCATATGACATTCTCCCAATCCTTTTCTGGATCATCCAAATGCTCACTAGCAAACTTCAGACGGGCCTGGACATGTACTGGCTTAAGCAGGGGGACACGTCTGGCACTGCAGGATTTGAGTCCCTGGTGGCGTAGTGTGTTACTGATGTAGCCTTTGTTACTTTGGTCCCAGCTCTCTGCAGGTCATTCACTAGGTCCCTCTGTGTGGTTCTGGGATTTTTGCTCACCGTTCTTGTGATCATTTTGACCTCAAGGGGTGAGATCTTGCGTGGAGCCCCAGATTGAGGGAGATTATCAGTGGTCTTGTACAGTATGTCTTCCATTTTCTAATAATTGCTCCCACAGTTGATTTCTTCACCCCAAGCTGCTTACCTATTGCAGATTCAGTCTTCCCAGCCTGGTGCAGGTCTACAATTTTGTTTCTGATGTCCTTTGACAGCTCTTTGGTCTTGGCCATAGTGGAGTTTGGAGTCTGACTGTTTGAGGTTGTGGACAGGTGTCTTTTATACTGATAATGAGTTCAAACAGGTGCCATTAATACAGGTAATGAGTGGAGGACAGAGAAGCCTCTTAAAGAAGAAGTTACAGGTCTGTGAGAGCCAGAAATCTTGCTTGTTTGTAGGTGACCAAATACTTATTTTACCGAGGAATTTACCAATTAATTCATTAAAAATCCTTCAATGTGATTTTCTGGATTTTTTTTTTTCCTCATTTTGTCTCTCATAGTTGAGGTATACCTGTGATGAAAACTGGAGACCTCTCTCATCTTTTAAGTGGGAGAACTTGCACAACTGGTGGCTGACTAAATACTTTTTTGCCCCACTGTATATGAAGATGAAGAGATCAGTTTAAACCCTTGTCTATTAAGTTTAGTGTGCTCCACGTCTGTTAGGTGGGTTTCCTGTAAAAATATTATTCCTGCTTTGTCTTTTTTCATTTTGCCTAGAATCTTGGATCTTTTAACTGGATTCAGGATCCCTTTTACATTATGAGATTATTTTGGTTACACCCTGTTTCTCCATTGTGTAGTCTTATTTAGTCTAACAGTGTAGTGGCCCTCTTTTATGCTACTCAGAAACTGAAAGAACATTAAGAACATAAAAAACATTAAGAACATAGTATATAAAACTTTAAAACAAAAAAATGTCAAAAGATCTTCCTGAGCTGAGGTCTTTTTAGCGACCTTAGAAGAGCCTTGTTGGTGTGTTGGCTCTGAGGGAAATTCCTCAAACTCTGTTACGTGCTGAGGGCCCTCTCTTACCCCTGCAAGTTGTCCCATGTTTTTAACGTGAATTTCAGATTCCAATCCGAACTTGTAATGATTTTTTTTTTTTTATGCCTATACCCTATGAAATTGTGTGCAACCTCCCACCACCGTCACAGCAAACAATCACGTTAATACAGTATTTGTTAGTGTGGAGAGTTCATGTGGTTCATTGTCACATTTCTATTTTAACAAGTTTTTTTTAAAAGACTTATTTGTTTCTAATATTATGACTGTTCCATGAAATGTTTTACCACTTCATACTTGCTGATTCGGCATCTCCTTTAATGTTTGTTACCTTGTAGGAGGAGGGTTTGATGCGCAGATTGATTAAAAATATCTTATTCCCTCCTGAAAGCATTCAGTTTTTCCTTATAGCCCTGGCGCTGGGTTTCCTGCTGCTGGCCCGTGGATTTTGAGGGTCTCTGTGTGCACCATGTTTGAGTCTTGATTCTTTCGATCGGGTCTGCTGTGGGTTTATACACCGTTACCGGGAGCCTTCTTCTCGCCATATCCCTGGTTGCTTCTTCCACCGAGTTGTAGAGACACGTCTCTTCCCCGTAAAAAACCCGCAGCTTCGCCGGAAATGGAGGTTGAAAGCGCAGTTTCTTCTCTCTTAGTACCTTTTTAGTGTCGTTGTATTCCCGACGCTTTTTAAGGACCTCCGGGGCGTAGTCGTGCTCCACAAAAACTTTTCTTTCTTGGTGCATAAATCCTTTTTTCTGCCAAGCCAGTCTCAAAACCTCTTCTTTTGTTCTGAAGTTGGAAAACTTCACCACCACCGATCGTGGGGGCACTTCTGACGCCGACGGCCTTGGGGCTAATGAACGGTGCGCCCTTTCTATCTTCAAGTCGGTGGATTGGGGAATTTCCAACTTCTCTCTCAGTATGGTTTCCACGCATGCAGCCATTGTGGTGAAACCGTCCTCGACTCCTTCTTTCAAACCATGAATTCTTATGTTGTCCCTTCTTAGTCTTCCTTCCTGGTCGGTTAGCTTAGCCTCCAGACTTGTCTGTCGTTTGAGTAATTCCAGCATGGTTTCTTCCAGTCCTTTTATTCTTTCCTCTGCTTCCATGATTCGGTCCTCAGCCTGGTCCACTCTGTTGTTTGTCCTTTTTATTTCGTCTTTAATTTCACGAAATTCGGCCCAACACTCTCTGCAAAATTCTCTTAATTCTTGAAATATCGTTTTAAGCTAACCGTGTTGCTAGCCTCATTCTGCTCCTCTGTTTCCGAGTGGTTGTTGTCCTCCAGGTCAGATTCTCCGGCCGATGCGCGTCTTGGCCTGGCAAATGTCGATCTCTTCTGTTTTCCTTTAGGCATAATGACTTTGTCTTTTGATTTTCACTCTTTCAAAAATCCGTTAAATCTGATTTTCAAGGTATTTTCATGGATGGGGTCTGGGAGCTTCAGCCTTAAGCTGCTATCACCATGGTGTCCAGACTGGAAGTCCGTCATTCCACTTTATTAAATATAATTTGTTTTGTGAAGACAGGTGTCTTGATTTCTTTGTATGGATGGATTACTTGTGTTGTTACTGATATCTGGTGAAAATTTCAGGTCAATGGCTCCATCAGAAATATATTTAATGAGAAAAATGTTGATGTGTTGGATAGATAAAGTATTTATCTATCTATCCATCCATCCACACTCACATCCACACCAAAACAAGACAGCTGAGGTGCAACAGACACTGAGAGATTGTGGATCTGATTTATTAAGATCTCAAATAGCAGGTACTAAATTGCGCACGAAGCCTGGAAAATTGCATGTTTCCTTTTTCAAGTGATTTACTAAGAAAAATTGTGTGTTTGGCAACAGGCAATCTGATTGCGTGCCCACGGAGTGTTTGGTGACTAACAAGAGGAAAGATAAGAGGAAATATTATCGAGAGGAAATAAAGCCGAGTCTAATTTACCTGCTTGCATTCTGATTGTTGCACCTAGTTTATGTTAACAGAGACCAAGGAGGTCCCAAACAAACAGCTGGTGATAAACCCCAACCAACAGGTCCCGGGCACCAACCTCCCAAGGAGACAGTGGTCTACACTCAATCGCTTCAGGACTGGACATGGCCCCTGCTTGGCCAGCCTTCACAGATGGGGCAGTAGCCCTAGCCCACTGTGCGCATGTGGAGAGGAGCAAACTATGGAACACATCATAGAGACTTGCCCGCTCCAAAGACTGGAAGGAGGATTACACACCCTCCATACAGCAAACCAGGAGGCAACTGCTTGGCTTAAGGACTTTGCATTCGCTAAATAAATAAATAAATATGTTAACAATCAGTATCTTGGTAGCCTGCTTTTGAATTTATTGCTGTACGGTTTCTGTTAAAGCCTTGCAACATAATCCATGCTTTTGACTCTACCTCATTTGAAGATATTAAAACTAAGTTATCAAAGTGGATGTCAGCTAAAGCAGAAATGGTGCTCAGCTAAAGAGCAGTTCACACAGACAGATCGCTCCCCAGTCTCTTTGTTTTAAACATCAAGCCAACAAAATAAACGAGCTGAAGTTGGATTTATCATCTGACTCGGTCACTCAAAATACCGGCGTAGCAATAACATAATCATGAATACAACGATTGAGCTAGCTAGCTAGCATGCCACTCAGCCAACTGAAGCTGTTCTGAGGAGGACTGTGTATGTATATAAACAGTAATGTACAATTTCTAATATCACTGTACATGTATCTGAAATGACAATAAAGCTTTTCTACTGTATATTATGCTCATTGTGGTGCTTAGGAGCGGTTAAATGCTGGTACTGTGGTGACCCACCACAATCTACATGGACATTCAGCCATCACACTCAGTACAGGGGAACATGTTTTTGCTGCTAAGCTACTGGTGCCATTGGTGTGAAGCTAAACAGGATAAAGAGGAGTCACCACACTCTTTCATGTCTACATTATCTCCTCAGACGTTTAGATCACAGTCCTCAGATCACTAATATTATGAGAGGCAGATGTTCACAAGTTTGGCCTTTCTCCATTTCCGTCGACCTCTTCAGGGTCAATGGCCGCCTCTCTCTCCCCTCAGTTCACATGCAAACACAGAGAGGTCTCTCTCTGTGTCCCTCCGGTGGGCTGAAGGGACCCTCTGTCTCCACATGAAGGGGAAAATAGTGTCCCTTTCACAGCTCGCCGACCAACTGAACGGACACGGGATAAAAGCCACTTCCCTTAAAAAGAAAAAAAGAGCCTCCACACATCCATCACGGGCTCACAGACCGTTTTATGACAGGAGCCTTTCACTCCGGAGGCAGCGGTGCTCTCCCCGGGTGAAGCAGGTGTTGGGCTGGGCCGTTTTGTGCACCGCGTCACGCACAACCTGAGACGGGGCCAGCTTTCATCTGCCAAGGGTCCATTACCGCCTCCGCACATGACCGTCCTTCACAACAACAGCTTATTAATGCACTGGTATAGCAACTCATAAATGTCAAAGCAGGAAATAATGTACTTTTAACTTTATCATTATGGATTAGCAAAGTGTTTAATATTAAATTATTAAACAGGCATATGCAGGGGATGTTTATATATTATGTCAAAGATGGAAAAGTGCAGAGATACTTTACAAAATAAAATTATGAATGAACTGCATTCAGTGAACAGGACTACACTGCAAAAAATGAAATCTTAGTAAGAAAAAATATCTTAAATTAAGAATATAATTTTTGTTTTTTGTTTGACAAAGTTTTTTTTTCTTTCCATGCAGTTTTCTGTCAGAAAATTCTACTTGTTATAAGATTTTTTTAACTTGTTTCAAGCAATTTAATCTGGTATTAAGTAAAAATAAAATCTGCCAGTGGAACAATAAAATTTTACTGATCAAATAAGCGACTTTCGCAGCTCGGCTCACGCAAAGCATCATGGGAACGTGGCTACCAAACATGCTCTATCGATACATTTAATTTATGGAAAGTTCCTGATCTACGAGCATATTGTATGCGTAGGGGTCTTCCCAGTTGTACCCGCAAACGCAAGGATAAACTAGTTGCGCTTGCATTCACGGCCACGTTGCAGAAATTGGCCAAAATGGCCCCCCTGTATGTACGCTGACATAACAGATTTTTTGTTGTCAAAGGACCAAGCACCCTTACTTGCGAGATTCTGAAACGACTACAAAGAAGGTAAGCGAGTGGTTTGACAGCTCAACTTTGGTTTTGTCATTTTGAGTAAATTTCACTACAAGGTATAGCCTGCTTACTTAGATCTATAGGTCGATACTACTATACTTTAAGTACCACACGTTTTCAATGATTTGCATTTTTATTTTATACCAGCCTACTTATCAATGGCCTTAATTACATGTGTGTGTGTAGCTCAAGCTTCATTACCAATATACAAAGAACTATATCCTAGATCCAGGCCTGCCTGTCCTTACCTACTACTTCAGGGTTTAGACTCGTGCCAATTAGGCTAGAACTTGAACAATACACAACACTACTTAATTATGTTATAATATAGACTTACTGCTTTAATCCAACAATTGCGTCCGTCCGGATCCTTCAGCTCCTTGGGGAATGTATATAACATGAATTTCGGCAGACATGTGCACACACTGGTCCTGAAGTTACACAAATGTATGCTGCGAGTTTTCTTTTTCCACCGCTCTAGATGATACATGCCATTCCTCACTTCACTACGACACAATGTTCACCTGGCATAACAGAGATTTAAAGCTTGAAGCAGACTTTAAACGGCAATTGTTCAGGTGTGACCGTACTGTCTCTATACAAAAGCAAGGCGGCTACCGGAATGTTTGGTAGTCGTGAACTTTGAACTCACATAGTCGACACATGCGCACTCGTAATGCTAAAGTCGCTTATTGTTTGAAACAATTGTAATTTTTTTGCCAGGAAAATTTTACTTGTTTCAAGCAGTTTGAAAAGTACTTTTTTACTTAAAACGAGATGAAATTGCTTAAATGTAAGAGTGTAGCAAGGATGGAACCTGACGCTATAGAATACACACTTACAAGTGCTGGAGCGAAGACGGCTCAAACACGAAGGGAAGACTGGAGCCGGAGATAGGGACTCCAGTCCTGGTACGCAGAAGTAGGTTGCAGCAAGGAGTGAGCCTTAGCTGTTCCTTAAATATTGATAACAGAAGTAAAAGAACCAAACAGGAAAGGGGGAACGTAATTACCGAAATCAAGATCAGCTGTGACAGCGCCGGCTCAGCTTTGACAGCCAGAAGTTCAGCAGCAACACTGTCACAATAAAAGCCCTGGGAGAACAATAATAACCAAACCGAAATAATATGGGAGAAAAAGGGAAAATACTGAGTAACCCAAGCGCGGATGAGTTCAGTGCTCGGATCACCACAGTACCCCCCGTTCAAAGGGCGCATTCCAGGAGCCCATGGTGACACCCAGAAAGCCCTCCCCCAACCAGAAAGCTAACCAGACTGACCTCGGGTGGGCGGAGGGGGAAACAGGTTAGGAGGGAGAGAAACCTGAAAGGAACAAGCACAAAAGGTCGACCAGCAAAATACAGAGGAAAAAAAAAACCACAGCGACAAATAACAGAGTAGTGTGGCAAACACTCACCTAACAACACAAATAATGAAACAGAAAAACAAGATAAACAAGTGAAAACAAAAATACACGTAATCTTCAACTTAGACATGCTCGAGTGCAGAGGAAGGGTGAACACCAAAATATCAACGTACACAGCAACTCGAACACAAGGCAGGAAAAACAACTCTTTCACAATATATGAGAGGAAGAGAAAAAAAACACCACAAAAACACAAGTATAGGGAAACCGACAGGCAGAGAGAAGAACAAAAAAAAAAGCAGTTCAGGTGGCCTCCTGGCATCCAAACTCCACATCAGGAGAAAAGGATAAAAAAAAACAGTTCGGGTGGCATGCCCAAGTCCCAGAACCGAGGAAACAGTACCTCAGGCGGCCAACCCAGGTTGCCCAACCAGCGAAGCAGTCAGTCAGGCGGCCGACCCAGAACACAGAACCGGCAGGACAGCCCTTCCAGCGGCTGACCCGCGTCCTCAGACCACCAGGACCCGGACAGGGGAGCTTGGAGGCGGCTTCCCTACCGAGAGGCATGGCGAGGGGAAGCCGACCGGAATAAAGGAGACCCCAGCGGCGTCCAATGGAAGAGAATGGGGTGGGGGGGGACCAGTCCGGTGTCAGGCGGTAGGGGATCTGCAGTTCCCTCACCAACCACAAACTGGGTCAGCGCAGCACCCTCGGTGGACCCGGACTGGGTTAGCGCAGCACCCTCGGTGGGCCCGGACTGGGCCAGCGCAGCACCCTCGGTGGGCCCGGATTGGGCCAGCGCAGCACCCATGGTAGACCCCGATTGGGACGACGCAGCACCCATGGTGGACCCTGATTGGGCCGACGCAGCACCTGGGAGGACCTCCCGAAGCAAACCCAGAGCGTCAACGATCAAGACCGGAGCTGACTCATCTCCGGTGACCCTGGGAGAAGGCTTGGACACAGAGGGAGAAAAGGGGTCAGGATCACTGGCAGCGGCAGAGCCCGGCGAGACGAGCTCGGATGCAGCGGTCGGCTGCACCCGGCCCTTCTCCCCAACAGACAGGCATGAATGCTCCAAGACAGAAAACAGACAAAATAGAGCACTTGCCTGATCTCAAGCTCTACCGCCGTCCAGGACTCCGATGATCCAGGCTCGATGGTCTGGAGGTCCACTTCCGGTTCCCACTTGACTGTAGTGGCCTCCACAGCTGGCATGATGGTCTCCACAGTCCAATGACCCCCTAGCACTGAAACCCATGCCAATGGCCCACTCAGCGAGATGGCAGGGGATCCATAGCCTGCTGAAGCTGACTGCTGCTCCACAGAGACCCGGGGATGCTTTACCGTCGGCGCAGGCTCCAAATGGCAGTCAGCCCTCCTCCTCTGCCCATGATGCGGCTGCGGGACTGGAACCAGGCTCTCCAGCGCCGCAGGCTCCTCCTCCATCTGACGGTCTACTCCTGGCACCGGGGGACGCTTGGAGAGAAGAGGAGGAAACACAGAGGTAGCAGGTTCAGTTTTAATGGCTGCAGCAGGTGGTGGGAGCTCAGTGGACTGTGAAAACTGAGCTCCACCCCCAGGAATCAGACAAGGTAATTCATCACACAGAGATTTAGAATGGAAAAAAACACTTGCCTGCTTTCCCGGGGAATGATGGTGATTGCTGCAGCGGGCTTGGTTCTTCCCTTTCCCCTAAGGATGGTGATGGAGGGCCCCTCAGAAAGGCGAGAAGGAGCTGCCCCAACAGGATCAGTGATGGGCGGAGCAAGAGCAGGACTTGCTGGGCTCACAGCAGCTGGAGGGAGCGTCGAGCAGGAGGGAGGAGCAGCCGAGACAGACCGGGGCCGAGGAGCTGACGGAACAGTGGGGAAAGACGACCCTGAGGCTGAGGCTGCTGTCTTGACTTTCCGTCGTGGCGTGGGGAAAACACCTGGCTGGGAGGCGGAGTTCCTATGGCGGCCCGGACCAGGATCCGGACGGGGACCTCGCGAAGGAACGGTGATGGGTGGAGCCAGAAGGGGACTCGCTGGGCTCACCGCCACTGAAAGGTGCGTCGAGGAGGAGGGAGGAGCAGCCGGGACAGTCTGGGGACGTGGAGCTGACAGAACAGCGGAACGAGACGACCCGGAGGCTGGGGCTACTGTCTTCACCTTTCGTCGTGGCGCGTGAGAAGCAGCTGGCTGGGAGTTCTTCTGATGACCCAGGACCGGATCCAGACGGAAACCTCGCAGAGGACCGGCCCGCTCAGGAGACTTCCCCCTCGTTGGGACGACCGTGTCCCGGGGAGGAAATGGAGGCTTCTTGGCCACATTCTCCATCAGTTCCCAGTTCCTCTGATGCAGCGCCACTGCCGACACTTTCTCCTTGCCCTCAGGAAACGAGGTCAGGTGGTAGCGCTTTAACGCCTGTTGTGCAAGGTACAGGTACCAGTGTGCAGTGTCGGATGGGATGGACAGACGGGTGTTGGACAGGAGGTCATCAACCTCCCACAGCCACTTGATGCAAAACCCATGCTCAGGTGACGCCATCTCTCCAAATACACTGGCACCCGAAGAAGGGTAAAAACTCAAGCCAAAAAACAAACAACTGTGGCTGGCACCTCGCTTGGCTGCGACCTTCTGTCATGTATGCCCCTTTCAGGGGATTAATGAGGCACCAGATGCCAACAGAGAGTTTGCTTGTTTATTAAAGAAAGCACAAAGGAACAAAGTAAAGAGCCACGCGGGGCAAAACACATACATTAAACTAGGACACAAAATAATGAACATTGACATCAAATGTACGAGTGTAGCGAGGACGGAACCCGACGTTATAGAATACACACTTAGAAGTGCTGGCGCGAAGGCGGATCAAACACAAAGGGAAGACTGGAGCCAGGGATAGGGACTACAGTCCTGGTACGCAGACGTAGGTCGCAGCAAGGAGTGAGCATCAGCTGTTCCTTAAATACTGATAACAGAAGTAAAAGAACCAAACAGGAAAGGGGGAATGTAATTACCAAAATCAAGATCAGCTGTGACAGCGCCAGCTCGGCTTTGACAGCCGGAAGTTCAGCCGTGATGCTGTCACAATAAAAGCCCTGGGGGAACAATAATAACCAAACTGAAATAATATGGGAGAAAAAGGGAAAATACTGAGTAACCCGAGCACGGATGAGTTCAGCGCTCAGATCACCACAGATTTAAGATATTTTTTCTTACTAAGATTTCATTTTTTGAAGTGTATTGTCTGTGTGTAATATCTTTTTCAAAAAAATATTTAAGTCTGGCATTTGTGGTCCTCTACAATATTTTGTTTAATTTTTAAGAAATGTACACTACCGTTCAAAAGTTTGGGGTCACCCAGACAATTATTTTGTGTTTTCCATGAAAAGTCACACTTATTTACCACCATGAGTTGTAAAATGAATAGAAAATATAGTCAAGACATTGACAAGGTTAGAAATAATGATTTGTGTTTGAAATAATAATTTTTTCCAGATACTCAACCTGCTCAAAGGAAGGTCAGTTTTATAGCTTCTCTAACCAGCTAAACTGTTTTCAGCTGTGCTAACATGATTGCACAAGGGTTTTCTAATCATCCATTAGCCTTCTGACGCAATGAGCAAACACATTGTACCATTAGAACACTGGAGTGATAGTTGCTGGAAATTGGCCTCTATACACCTATCTAGACACTGCACCAAAAAACAGATATCTGCAGCTAGAATAGTCATTTACCACATTAGCAATGTATATTAGATATTAGAGTGTATTTCTGATTAGTTTAAAGTTATCTTCATTGAAAAAACAGTGCTGAAGCGGATGATAAAATAAAGGCAGTGTTGAGAGTTTTAAGCAGGTTTATTAAATCATACCGCCTTCACGGGAACATCCGCCCCACCCAAGTATGAGCAGACTGGAGCGGCGTTCCTCAGGCTCTCAGGCAAAGAGACACAGTGTGTGTGTCAGCAGCAGTTGAAGGAATCAGAGCAATGAGAGAGTGAACATGAAAATCAGACAGCTTATATACTCAGCTCAGACAATACATCAAAGACATTCACAGCAGTCGATCTGGGCATTTGCATATGAGAGGCACAGACAGTACAGGATGCATGAACACAATGCATGAGTGGGACATTAACATCACAGCAGTGAAACCATGCATGAATGGCAAATTACTTCACAGCATGCAGCGGAAAAAACCAGAAGAGCGAGCTGTCTATCCCAGTCTGTTGTGGGGGTTGCCACAGTGCTTTTCTTTCAAAAATAAGGAAATTTCTAAGTGACCCCAAACTTTTGAACGGTAGTGTATATACTGTATTTTCTTTCCACTTTTAATGCATGCTGTATGTTGGACTATATCATCCCATCACTGATAACCAGTGTTGGGAGTAACGTGTTACTGTAATACCATACTTTTGCAGTAACGTGATGTGTAATGAAATTACTGTTTAAAAATTCAGTAATGCTTTACAGTTACTGAAATTTGATCAGATGCATTACTCGCGTCACTCCTTTTATTAATATGGATAGATATTTTTAGAGCAAATAAATATAAACTGACCATACGTAGATGACACAGCCATCAGTCAGGAGCCTGTTCACTGCTGCAGCCAGCAGCCACAAATGGAGCTTGCTCCTGCTGGGAAAAGATGAAGCTACTTTGTTTTTGTGGAAATGGACAGATTATTTTTTTCTTGGTCGTGGTTAAGGACAAAAGCATATTGGTGAGCCATGTGAGACCAACTGCACTCTTCAGAAGTGCCTGAGAACAGCAACAAGATCCAACAAAGCTAGTGCTATGCTATGCTAACAACACCGCTAAAAACACCGGCTGGATTTCAAGCAGAGGTAAATAATTGATTGCCAGATATGTTGTTACAGAATGAAGATCTGATAACAGTCATTCCCCATCAGGCAGCTGAGACTGTGAGCCATCCATCCTTCCATCCATCTTCTTCCGCTTTATCCTTTTTGGGTCGGTGGGGGGGGGGGGGGCGGGCTGGAGCCTATCCCAGCATCTTTGGGCAAGAGGCAGGGTACAACCCTGGACAGATCGCCAGTCCATCGCAGGGCCAACACAGAAAGATTATTCAAAAATGGATTTGATCTCCAAAAGGAATTTAAGACACTGGATCATGTCTCTGTCACAGCAGACATTTGGACTTTGGATAAAGGACATTTCTTTGCATCACTGCACTTCGGATTAAATCCATAATATTAAAGGTAAGAAACGTTGACAGCTTTATGCAGTGTTGCCAACTCACTCTTTTGGAGTGATTCTCACTCTTTTACCCCTCTCTCTCATGCCACAAACAACATTTCTCACTTCAAAATGAGGAAATTACTGGCAATTTTGTGTTGATTTTCTTCAGCGTTTTCCCACAATAAGAGCTCTCAAGGCAGGATAAAACAGAATGAACATGTTCTAAAAGCTCTGACTGAAACACTGTCACTAAAAAGTCCCTAATAAAAGGGGGAAGGACCAAAAAGAGAACTGCAAGTTTCCAATCAAAATGTCTCAAACACTGAAGTAACATGTCTAAATGGAATGATGTTATTGGCCCCTTTTATTCAATTTCTGCTGAGAAAACAGTGGTGGATGAAAGCCGAGGGAATGTAGAGCACTTAAATGAAAATAAATTAAGGTAACCTTAAAAAAAACAACAACATAATGACCTAGAATGATAAAAAAAAAAACCCATACATTTATTCATATCACCTCCCTCTGTTCTGAAAATCCTTCAGACGTGTGGTTTGGAATTTTCACTGTATGTTGTGACTGGTTCCTCTGAGAATATGACAACAAAGCTTCTGGACTCCTGAACTCTGCATGGTGGTATTGGTGGTGACGGTAGAGGAGGGACCAGTGCTGTCATGGGAATATGACAGACTGGAACTGATGGTGCTGCAACGTTTCACTTCAACATTCAACAGGTCGGACGATCAAACAGCGGTCGGGCCTAATGAGAGAAGGAATGATTGACAGCAACAGCGGTGGCTCCGTTTGAGTTGTTAAACCAGGAACCGGCAAACGGCCGGGGGACCCATGTGGCCCCACAGGGCAGAGATATATGGCCCCATAATAAGAGGGTGAATCTAAAGGGCATGTCTGAATGTGGTTTGTTGGGAGTTTGTGGTTGTAAGAGCTGAAATAGCCGCCACAGGTTGTGAACTTTCATCATCTTGTGTTTTTTTTTTTTTTTTTGAGTGCCAGGTGGTCAGTAGAGCTGCATAATATAGTGGAATGTTATCAATATCACAATATCTGCATGTGCATTCCAAAAGATGGCTTGAATAGTCATATTATATTTTTAGGGCTGGGAATTTGAGCTCCTACCAGCAATGTGACTTCAGGCGTGTGTGTCTCAGTGTATGTGTGTGTGTGCTCTATAGGGTTTGTGCATACAGGATGAGGTTGCTCTGAGCACTGAGAGGGTCAGTTTAGCGTGGTGTAAATTTAAACGCTGAAAAACAAGACCTACTCTTTCTTTAAGCTGAGCCTGCTGCTGAGAAAGACCAGTCACCACTGCCGACATCACCTCAGGGAATGACCTGATAGCATCTGCTTTTTAAAATACGTTAACTGGAACATATTAATCAATTAAAGTTAAAGCATTAATATTCCCCACCCTACATCTGTCATGCGCTTATGCCTGGGGTAGGCCACATGTGGCTCTTTTGCCCATAGCCAGTGGCTACTTGAAGTCTTAAGAAAAAAAATCACAATTTCCAAGAAAAGAAACAACACATTTTAAAGAAAATGGTTGCACATTCATGAGAAAAATAATGCTGATATATAATATCAACAACATTCTGACAAGGTAGGTGAAAATCTCATGAACCTACATGAACAAAGCCACAAATTTATTGGAAAAAGTAGCAAATTTCACATTACTAATTTATAAGGGAAAAATAAGCACCATTTATGTGAAAAAGGCACAAATTTATGAGGAAAAAATAAACAAATTTTATGTAAAAAGTTTCATATTTATTTTGATTTTAAAAATCACACATTTATGAGAAGTACTTGTTTAGATATCACAAGTCATATCGTTATTGCAGGATTATACAACAGTTCCCACCAAGCAATTTGAATGGACAACAGGGATTCCAGGAGTTCCTATAATCCCCGATAATTGCACTCGGACGTTTGACGAAATACAGTATCTCACAAAAGTGAGTACACCCCTCGCATTTTTGTAAATATTTTATTATATCTTTTCATGGGACAACAATGAAGATATGACACTTTGATACAATGTAAAGTAGTCAGTGTACAGCTTGTATAACACTGTAAATTTGCTGTCCTCTCAAAATAACTCAACACAGCCATAAATGTCTAAACAGCTGGCAACAAAGGTGAGTACACTCCTAAGTGAAAATGTCCAAATTGTGCTCAATTAGCCATTTTCCATCCCCGGTCTCATGTGACTCATTAGTGTTACAAGGTCTCAGGTGTGAATGGGGAGTAGGTGTGTTATATTTGGTGTTATCATTCTCACACTCTCTCATACTGGTCACTGGAAGTTCAACATGGCACCTCATGCCGAAGAACTCTCCGAGGATCTGAAAAAAAGAATTGTTGCTCTACATAAAGATGGCCTAGGCTATAAGAAGATTGCCAACACCCTGAAACTAAGCTGCGGCACGGAGGCCAAGACCATACAGTGGTTTAACAGGACAGGTTCCACTCAGAACAGGCCTCACCATGGTCGACCAAAGAAGTTGAGTGCACGTGCTCAGCATCATATCCAGAGGTTGCCTTTTGAAAATATATGTATGAGTGCTGCCAGCATTGCTGCAGAGGCTGAAGGGGTGGGTGGGGGGGTCAGGCTGTCAGTGCTCAGACCATACGCCACACACTGCATCAAATTGGTCTGCATGGCTGTCGTCCCAGAAGGAAGCCCCTTTTAAAGATGATGCACAAGAAAGCCTGCAAACAGTTTGCTGAGGACAAGCAAACTAAGGACATGGATTACTGGAACCATGTCCTGTGGTCTGATGAGACCAATATAAACTTATTTGGTTCAGATGGTGTCAAGTGTGTGTGGGGGCAACCAGGTGAGGAGTACATTGACAAGTGTGTCTTGCCAACAGTCAAGCATGGTGGTGGGAGTGTCATGGATTGGGGCTGCATGAGTGCTGCCGGCACTGGGGAGCTACAGTTCATTGAGGGAACCATGAATGCCAACATATACTGTGACATACTGAAGCAGAGCATGATCCCCTCCCTTTGGAAACTTGACCGCAGGGCAGCATTCCAACATGATAACAACCCCAAACACACCTCCAAGACGAATACTGCCTTGCTAAAAAAACTGAGGGTAAAGGTGATGGACTGGCCAAGCATGTCTCCAGACCTAAACCCTATTGAGGACCTGTGGGGCATCCTCAAACGGAAGGTGGAGGAGCACAAGGTCTCTAACATCAACCAGAATCAGAATCAGAATCAGGTTTATTGCCATTGTTCATGTAGTACACAAACTAGGAATTTGTCTCGGTACAATGCTGCAACATTAAACATGATAAGATAAAAGAAATAAACTATACATGTAATAAAGTGTAGGATAAGATTAAGTGATACTGGTCAACAGTTAAAATATATTAGCCAGCAGCAGATACTGTGGAGAACTATATAGTGCAGTCGGTAATGCAGGAAGACCAGCTCCAGCTCCATGATGTCGTCATGGAGAAGTGGAAGAGGATTCCAGTGGCAACCTGTGAAGCTTGTCCTTTTCTTCATTTTTTTTTTCTCTGCATTTTGAGTGCGCAGAACTTTTAACTCTTCCACCAGGGGGAGGATACTTTTCTGCTGCAGCCTGACAGCAGAAACTTCTTCGGCCAGAAAGTCAAGTGATTTTTTTTTTTTTAATATCCTCAATCTCCTCAATATGGATCTTCTTTGGACCCATGTTGCCTGTCAGCTGTGTCGGTGTGGTATGGTGTGGTGTTTTTTCAATAAAGTGAAGTCACCCTCAGGTAGCAATTTCAGACGCCTCCTGTGATTGTGTTCTTGACTGGTCCTGGGCTTAGCCTGGTTGCAGCTGTCTGCTGCAGGTCCTGGGCTAGCAGGTTGTAGCTGTCTGCTGCAGCAAGCTATGGCTGGAATTTTTACATCCAAAAGAAGCTTTAGCCTGGTGGTAGCTGCTGCTGCTGCCTCTGTGTCCTGGTGACACGTGGTTAGCTTGGCTTTGCTTGGCAGTTGAGCCTGGTAGATAGCTGGACGCCCAGGAGCTGTTGGCTAGCTGGCAAAGCTAGGTGGTGATGGTTAGCTTGGTTTTCTTGGCAGTTGAGCCTGGTGGCTAGCTGAAGCCCAGGAGATGGTATCTCACAAAAGTAAGTACACCCCTCAAATTTTTGTAAATATTTTATTAAATCTTTTCATGGGACAACACTGAAGATATGACACTTTGATACAATGCAAAGTAGTCAGTGTACAACTTGTATAACAGTGTAAATTTGCTGTCCCCTCAAAATAACTCAACACACAGCCATTAATGTCTAAACTGCTGGCAACAAAGGTAAGTACACCCCTAAGTGAAAATGTCCAAATTGTGCCCTAAGAGTCAATATTTTGTGTGGCCACCATTATTTTTCAGCACTGCCTTAACTCTCTCGGGCATGGAGTTCACTAGAGCTTCAGCTGGTGCGTACCCTGCCTCTCACCCAAAGATGCTGGGATAGGCTCCAGCCCGCCCCCCCCCCCCCCGCGACCTGAAAAAGGATTAAGCGGAAGAAGATGGATGGATGGATGTATCACTCCGCTTCAGCTGTGTTCTAGTAACCATTATTAACTGTCAGCTTTATCAGTGGCTTCTTATATGTGAGAACTGTAATACTGTGTTGGAAACCTTAACTTCCACAGTGAGGCGGTGTTTGAAAAGAAATCATACCTCTGTGACCCAGAAGTCCTACCCTTGTAAACATCCCCAAGATAATTCACATCTGTTAAAAAATAGACAAGCTAGAGTTGGATTTATTGTCTCAATTAGCACACCATAATACCGCTGTGATGATGAACTCTTTATTATTATTATTCATGGCACTGGGCTTTACTCCTTTCTTGATTCTCAATGAAATATTTTTGCTGATCATTACCTTTTGTTTGTTCTCTCCCAGTCACAGCAGATGACTGCCCCTCCCTGAGCCTGGTTCTGCTGGAGGTTTCTTCCTGCAAAAAGGGAGTTTTTCTTCTCCACTGTCACCAAATGCTTGTTGCTGGGGTCTTTCTGCAATTGTGGGGTTTTCTCCTTCAGTTTGGCAGTGCTATGTGATGACTGTTGTTGTGAAATGGCGCTATATAAATAAAGTTGAATCTGTCCAGGGTGTACCCTGCCTCTCACCCAAAGATGCTGGGATAGGCTCCAGCCCCCCCGTGACCCGAAAACGATTAAGTGGAAGAAGATGGATGGGTGGATGAATGGAATTGAATTATTTCATTTGAAAATGCCAAGAAAAAGTGAGAAAACTGTGCCAAAACCAAATTGCTAGCATACTAACTATTCACCGGCCAGATGCTTAGAAAGAATTTCTTTTGACAGAACACACGCTTAAGTACTTGTACTGGTTTCCTGAGGAAATCTGTGTGTTGACAAACTTTTTGACTGCAAAAACTGGACCAGTGTTGGAGAAGATTCTGCCTGCTGATTTTGCTGAAATATGTTTTTAAAATTTTTATAATTTTCAAAACGTTTAAATGCATGCAAATTTGTGTTGCTTTTAAGAGGAAAAATATTAAAGAGGCAATAATTTACAAAACAAAGTTGCAAATTTACAGGAAAAAACCCCACTCACAAATTAGCAATCCCATCCAGACTTTTTTGGACAAAATTCGCTCCTGGCTTCCAATCTCAAATGTTCATAAAAGTTTGCTTTTTTCTATCAACAAAGCAAAGAAATATATTATTGACAGAAAAACCCACTATAGCCAACAAAAGGACAAAGCCAGCTTGCACTGCGCCTGCCGTGCCAGTTTAGGGTCTGAATCTGGCCCGGCCATATGCTCGGGTGGAGCAGTATCACGTCACCGGGGGCGCGCTGGTATGGTCGGTCATTGTTGTGGCACAACGATAAAGAGGTGGCCGTGGGACGTTCATGTGTATTCATTTGTTTGTGGATGATCTGCATACATTACCACCTACGACTCACCCAGCCACACACATACACACACGGCTCCCCTCGTCTTTCTCGGCGCTCAATAGCCTGAGAAAGTCCTTTGTCGTCCCCCCGTTGTCCTGACGACGTGCCCAGTGAATAGACAGAGCTGAGGTCCAGTTCTTCCAGTCTGTGGGTATTTTTAATCAGCTTGTCAGCTTGTCCTCTGCTTCAGCCTGTGATTCGCAGACCTCTGGGACACGCCAAACCTCATTTTCTGCCCCGTTATTGAATCTCAAATTTTTTTTTATAAAAAAGTGTCACACGCAGCCTCAGGAGCAATAACTGTTGCAAATATTCCTGCTCTGCTCTCTGCCTGATCTAATAAGTTTAATGGGAGACAGAAAGCTCACAGAAACCGTGAAGAGCAGAACTTGGTTTATTCATGCAGCTCCTGACCCCGGGGCGAACCCTCAACTCTTAACGTGCTAAGTGGACCCCCGCCCGGCGTCTCCTCTTTTTCTCACCCATCTCAGCATATCCCCTCGCCTCTTTCTCTCCCTCTCCCACCCCACCCCTTGCCTGGTATCTCAGGCGCCTATCTGGATGCCACACATTTTTCTAAAGGCTTCATCAGGGATTCTTCACTGCTGTTGTTCCACAGCTTTTAAATCATTATATCATCCTTGTGAACGAGGGAACTGGATACCAGATATTACACAGGGCCACTTATGCATGGCTTTCTAGCCTCATTCTGTGTCATATCCTGTTCTAATAGTGGACGTTCACAGTCAAAACTGTGGTTGAACTTGGTGTGTGTACATGGACTCAGAGTGCTCCAGTAGCTCATTCCAGGAGTTGTCCGACTTCCTATTTTCAGACAGAGGAATACTGAATGGCATGGCCCTTTAAGGTGGATTCACACTACAATGTTTGGACCGACTTTTACAGGCGTTTTGGCAAATGCCTGGCTCTGCTGGCAAAAGTTAATGATTGCTGGTGTTTGTTGGCAAAAGTTGTGTACTTTGAAAATTTTCAGCATGCTGAAAATTTGCCGATGCTTGGAAATACATGTTGGTAAAATTTGTGCTCAGATTGTAAAAGTTCCTGAGTGTTGAGCTAAGTTGCACACAATTTACCTAAGTCAGCCTAAGTTAAAGCTGGGTTCACTCCATAGCGTTTGGACCGACTTTTACAGCCGTTTTGAAAAATCAGAGAAATACTCAGCGCAGGTCAGCTGACATCAGCGTCAGGCAACGCTCATATAAGGGCGCATTCACACGGCCATTGTTTGGTCCGGACTAAAGGACCAAAGTGTGTATTCCGTGGATAGTTCGGTTCGTTTGGCACCATTTGAATGTGCCTGGAACTCTGGTGCAGCAACAAACAAGCAAACTGTGGTCCCCCTGAAAACAGTGGGGTCTCAGTTTGCTTGCAAATGTAGTCTGGTGCGCTTCGCTTACCGTGTGAATGCAAATGGAGTATCCAGTGGACCAAAGGGCAGACAAGCCCCTCAGCGTTTGTGTAACCACTGCAAGAGACAGTGAGAAGAGAAAGTGGCGTTTACTGTAAAGGTGCCTTCACATCAAATGTGAACGGGCGAATTTTTTGCGCAGCACGATTACATTATAACTCAATGTAAATACAGTACATGAAAAGACATGAACTCACTGTCTGGGTGAGATGCAGACAGGTGAAGTTGCCACTCACCTGAAAACGTTGTCCCTGTTGAAAACTTGATGTGTGTTTCCTGGCAGCACATCCGTGGTAGGAATCCGTGGGTAAATAAATCCAGCATCCCTATTCAGCTGAAGAGCTCCTGGTTCTTCAGCCTCCATTTTGGCTTTGGTTTTGGCTCCCTTCCTGTTAACCCTTTATACTGCGGACTTCTCACACAACACAACACACTGCCATCTACAGAAGTTCTCTGACGACTCTGCGGCCTCATCTCTAATGGAGATGAAGCTGAGTACAGAGGACTTATCCAGGACTTCGTGGACTGGTGCCATCGGAACTGCCTCCAGATCAACGTGAGGAAAACTAAGGAGCTGGTGGTGGACTGCCACAGGCAAGGACAACCCCTCACAGCACCAGTAAACATACAGGGAACGGACATTGAGATGGTGACATCCTACAAGTACCTGGGTGTTCATTTGAACAATAAAGATAAGATAAGATAAGATAAGATAAGATAAGCCTTTATTAGTCCCACAACGGGGAAATTCCAGGATTGCAACAGCACAGGGATAGCAACACTCAGAGCAACAATCAGAAGGCAAGAAAAAAAACAAGCAAGCAAGAGCAGCTAATAAACATATGTACATATTACTATAAAATATATATATATACACACACACACAGACACACAGTGCAGAGCATTGTAGCTGGATGGAATAAATATATGAATATATGAACACACAGTGCAGAGCATTGTAGCTAGATGGAATAAATATGTAAATATATAAACACCCACAGTACGGAGCATTGCAGCTAGGTGGAATAAATATGCAAGTATATAAACACACACAGTGCGGAGCAATGTAACTAGATGGAATAATATGTAGATATATAAATATATAAACACCCACAGTACGGAGCATTGTAGCTAGATGGAATAAATATGCAAATATATAAACACACACAGTGCAGAGCATTGTTGCTAGATGGAATGAAACAGCATAACCGTCTACTTAGTTATCCTACATGGTATGATTATGTGCCCATACATATTCTCACCCTCCATAGCGACCGGTATGTTCCTAGTTGTATGCCGGAGAGGACCATTGTGTAAGTCTATTGCATCTTTTGCATTCAAAAAACTATTAGTTTGTTACGTCTTTTTGCTATCTCTGCGAGCAGCCCTGCTTAGGTTGTACAGTCTGACAGCCGTTGGTAGGAAGGACCTACGAAACCTCTCGGTTGTGCACCTGGGATGATGTAGTCTGCTGCTAAATGAGCTCCTCAGTGCATTCAGTATGTCCTGCATAGGGTGGAACTCGGACTCCAGCAGAGATGACAGTTTAGCCACCGTCCTTCTCTCTCCTATCTCCTCCATCGGATCAAGGCGCTGCCCCAGGACAGAGCTAGCTTTCTTAATCAGTTTGTTCAGTCTCTTCCTATCGGCTGCAGTAATGCCACTGCCCCAGCAGACCACTCCAAAAGTGATGGCTGATGCCACCACCGTGTCATAGAATGACTTCAGCAGCGCCCCTTGTACACCAAAAGACCTGAGTCTCCTCAGCAGGAACAGCCTGCGCTGTCCCTTCTTGTAGAGTGCATCAGTATTGTGTGACCAGTCTAGTTTATTGTTCAGATGAATACCCAGGTACTTATAGGATGTCACCATCTCGATGTCTGTTCCCTGTATATTTACTGGTACTGTGAGGGGCTGCCCATGCCTGCGGCAGTCCACCACCAGCTCCTTAGTTTTCCTCGCGTTGATCTGGAGGCAGTTCCGATGGCACCAGTCCACGAAGTCCTGGATAAGCCCTCTGTACTCAGCTTCATCTCCATTGGAGATGAGGCCAACGATCGCAGAGTCATCAGAGAACTTCTGTAGATGGCAGTGTGTTGTGTTGTGTGAGAAGTCCGCAGTATAAAGAGTGAACAGGAAGGGAGCCAGCACCGTTCCCTGGGGGGCCCCCGTGCTACTGATGATCGTGTCGGACACACAGTCCCGGGTTCTCACAAACTGAGGCCGGTTCGTGAGGTAGTCCAGGATCCATGATGACAGGTGCTGGTCCACCCCTGCGCGCAGCAGCTTGTCCTTCAGGATCATCGGTTGGATGGTGTTGAAAGCACTGGAGAAGTCAAAGAACATGATCCTCACCATATTCCCGGGCTTCTCCAGGTGGGACAGAGAACGGTGAAGGAGGAAGATCACCGCATCCTCCACCCCAATGCCATGCTGGTAGGCGAACTGGAGTGGATCCATCGCTGGTTCCACCAGGGGGCGGAGGTGAGCAAGGAGCAGTCTCTCCAGGGTCTTCATCAAGTGGGACGTCAAGGCCACCGGTCTGTAGCTGTTCAGGTCTTTGGGGTGGGAAGTTTTTGGTACAGGTACCACACAAGATGTTTTCCACAGCTGTGGTACCCTCCCCAGTTTCAGGCTCATGTTGAAGATATACGTCACAATCCCACACAGCTGGTCTGCACAGGACTTGAGGAGCTTTGCGCTGATGCCGTCCGGTCCCGGCGCCTTCCTCGCCTTGATCTTCCTCAGCTCCGTCCTCACCTGGGTCCTGGTCAGGGTCAGGATGGGGGGCTGTGTGTTGGGAGTGGGGGGGTGTTGGTAGAGTGGGGAGTGGGCAGCAGGACTTGATTTCTTTAGAGGCAGCAGTGGTTGTTGTGCAGTCCGGGGGGCGGGCGGTTGGTCAAATCTATTGAAAAACAGATTCAGGTTGTTCGCCCACTCCCTGCCCCCTGTGGCCTGGGGGGAGGTATTCTGGAGCCCCGAGATGGTTTTGAGGTTTCTCCAGACCCCGCTGATGTCGCTCTGTTGCAGCTTGTCCTCCATCTTCTTCCTGAAGCTGTCCTTGCCTTCTCTGATCTTTCTCCTCAGCTCCCTCTGTACGGACTTCAGCATCTCCCTGTTCCCCGACCTGAAGATCCTCTTCTTCTCTCTCAGAAGTGTTTTTATCTCAGGGTTGATCCAGGGTTTGTTGTTTGAGTGACGCCGTATGGTCTTGGTGGGAACGGATTTGTCCACACAGAAGCTGAGGTAGCCCGTGAAGGTGTGAATGAGGCCATCGATGTCCTCACCATGTGGATCGCAGAGCTGCTTCCAGGCGGTGGCTTCAAAACAGCCCTTTAGGGTGTCCATTGTCTCCTCAGACCATAACTCCACAGTGTGCATGGCCGGAGGTTGTCTGTGCACTAGGGGTTTGTACACCGGCCGGAGATGAACCAAGTTGTGATCCGATCTCCCGAGTGGGGGTAGTTGTGATGAGGTGTACGCCTCCTTAGTGTTTGCGTAGAATAAATCCAGTGTTTTATTGTCTCTAGTGTGGCATGTGACATACTGGGTGAACGTGGGTAGAATGGGAGACAGTGAAACATGGTTGAAATCGCCTGAGATGAGGAGAAGAGCATCTGGGTGTTCTGTCTGCAGCCTGCTGGTTACTGAATGGATGACGTCACGTGCTGTCCCAGCGTTCGCCGTCGGATTTGCATAAACAACAATGCAGATCACGTGTGAGTGTTCTCTCGGGAGATATGTAGGCCTCATGCTAACAGCTAGCAACTCAATGTCTTTGCTGCAGTGTCGTTGTTTAACAGTAATATGTCCCGGTCTGCACCAGTTGTTGTTAACATACATGATCACTCCACCGCCCCTAGCCTTGCCACTGTCTGGTGTTCGGTCAGCTCGTATCATGTGAAAACCCTCCAGCTCAATGTTAGCATCTGCTGCTAGTTCAGTTAGCCACGTCTCTCGTCTAAACTAGACTGGTCACACAATACCGACACACTCTACAAGAAGGGACAGCGCAGGCTGTTTCTCCTGAGGAGACTCAGGTCGGGCGCTGCTGAAGACATTCTACGACACGGTGGTGGCATCAGCCATCACTTTTGGAGTGGTTTGCTGGGGCAGTGGCATTACAGCAGCCGATAGGAAGAGACTGAACAAACTGATCAAGGAAAGCTAGCTCGGTCCTGGGGCAGCGCCCTGACCCAGTGGAGGAGATGGGAGAGAGTAGGATGGTGGCTAAACTGTCATCTCTGCTGGAGTCCGAGTCCCACCCTATGCAGGACATACTGAACGCACTGAGGAGCTCATTTAGCAGCAGACTACATCATCCTAGGTGCGCAACAGAGAGGTTTCGCAGGTCCTTCCTACCTACGGCTGTCAGACTGTATAACCTAAGCAGGGCTGCTCGCAGAGATAGCAAAAAAACGTGATGACCTAATAGTATTGAATGCAAAAGACGCAATAGACTTACACAATGGTCCCCTCCAGTATATACAACTAAGACAATATCGGTCGCTACAGAGGGTGACAATATGTATGGGTACATATTCATACTATGTAGGGTAACTAAGTAGACGGTTATGCTGTTTATTCCATCTTGCTACAATGCTCCGCACTTTGTATATATATTTATATATTTATGTGTATGTATGTATATCCACTGCTCTTATTTATATCTTCCGTATCTTCTAAATTATTGCTCTGAGTGTTGCTATCCCTGTGCTGTTGCAATCCTGGAATTTCCCCATTGTGGGACTAATAAAGGCTTATCTTGTGGGCCTCAGGTTATTTCACATCTTAGACAGAGACAATGAATACACATAGGAGAACAATGTCCAAGTGGGTGAGAGGGGGTTGAATGAAGTGTAGTGTAGATGTCATGCTGTGTAGGAGGAAGTGCCTTGAACCTTGTGAAGTGTGACTTGAGATAGAGAGAGGAATGCTTGATGTGACCAGTCAGTCTGTTCTTTGCCTGTGAGTTGTGAGTGTGTAATAAATCGTCTGAAATGAATATGCCTCTTCATTTACACACCCCACACTGGTGACCCAAGACGTATTATGGAACACAAGGCAAGAACCCCGGAGCCGGCCCGGTCGGGAAGCCCCAGAGACGCTGAAGCCAACCCGCAGACAGCCAGGACTGGAACCCCCAGCAACGCGTGTGTGGTTTCAGTCAAGCTACCGGATTTCTGGCAGCACAACCCGCGTTCTTGGTTCCACCACACCGAGGCCCAGTTTGCCCTCCGGGGAGTAACAGCAGACGACACCAAGTTCTACCATGTGGTAGCAGCACTGGACTCCCGCACAGCCCAGCAGGTAGCGAGCCTGCTCGAGCAGCCATCAGCAAATATGAGGCGCTCAAGGCTGCGCTCATCTGGCGATACACGCTCTCAGAATGTGAGAGAGCGGAGAGGCTCCTGGCGTGGACCGAGTTAGGAGATGGGTCGGTCGTAGACCTGATGGAGAAGATGCTGGCATGGATGGGCACGGGCGACGGGCACTTTCTGTTTGCCCACCTTTTCCTCCGGAACCTGCCAACAGAAGCAAGAGCGGTTCTGGCCAATTCGCCGTGGCTGGCCGTGCGAGACTACCGTGCGCTAGCCCAGGAGGCAGACCGGATCATCCTCACCACCAGGGCGATCATAGTCAATGCGGCGGCAGCGGAGCCCAGCGAGACGACCAGGGGAGGCGAGGAGCCACCAACGGTAGCAACAACAGGGGCCAAGGAGCGCCAGAAAGACACGCTCTGCTTCTACCACCGCCGCTTCGGAGCGCTCGGGAAATGCCAAGGCCGGCAGTCGGTAGCAGCTGCGACCGCCGGTGAAGAGAACAAGCTGCTCTACGTGATGGACTCGCGCTTGGGGAGACGCTTCCTCGTTGACACCGGAGCCCAGAAGAGCGTCATCCTGCCGTCCTACGCTGACCGGCTGGCAGGACCTAGCGGCCCCGGAATGGTGGCAGTAAACGGCTCAGAGATTAAGACGTTCGGTGATAACACTGACCTTATCTCTACATGGCCGCTCGTATGAGTGGACTTTTATCATAGCAGCACTGTGTTGCCCGCTCCTGGGCGCTGATTTTCTGTGTGCACATGGTTTACTTGTGGATGTTGCTAACAGATACCTGGTTAATGCACTGTCCTTTGAATCTCTCTCCTGTATAGCTCAAGGGACCCGGCCAACAGCACAAGCCAGCGTCACAACTCCAGGCGGTAAGTTCCACGTACTGCTCACTCAGTTCCCAGCACTCACGGTCTCGACGTTTTCGGCGGCCATCGCTAAACACGGGGTGGAGCACTTTATCACCACCACCGAGCCGCCCGTTTTTGCAAGACCCCGGCGCTTGGACGCAGCTAAACTGGCCATAGCGCGCAAGGAGTTCGCCAACCTGGAAAGGCTGGGCATCATCAAGCGATCAAACAGCCCATGGGCATCCCCGCTACACATGGTCCCTAAGGCTGAGGGATCATGGCGACCGTGCGGTGATTTTCGCAGGTTGAACAACGCCACAGCACACGACCGCTACCCAATTCCCCACATACAGGATTTTTCCGTTCACCTCGCCGGAGCGCGCGTTTTTTCTAAAATAGACCTGGTCCGCGGTTACCACCAGGTCCCAGTGCCCGCGGAGGATGTACCCAAAACAGCGGTAATAACTCTGTTCGGTTTATTAGAGTTCTTGCGCATGCCATTCGGGTTAAAAGGCGCGGCACAGACGTTCCAGCGCATGATGGATGCAGTGCTGCGTGACCTCCCGTTCGTGTTCGTCTACCTGGACGATATCCTGGTAGCCAGTACGTCCGAAGACGAGCACGAAACCCACCTCAGGACGGTTTTCCAGAGGTTGGAGGAGCACGGGTTAATAATCAACCCGGGGAAATGCCAGTTCGGCGTGACGGAGATTGATTTTTTGGGGCACCGCGTCTCTCCAGAAGGAGCAATCCTGTTGCCCGACAAAGTGCGCGCCGTGGCGCATTTTCCCCGGCCTCAGAGGGTCAGGGCGCTGCAGGAATTTTTGGGGATGGTCAATTTTTATAACCGTTTCCTTCCTCGCGCGGCTCATGCAACCATTGTACGCTGCACTCAAGAGACAGAAACCGGCGGATGGAGTCGAATGGACCCCGGAGCGAGAGCGGGCGTTCTCGGAAGTTAAAGCAGCCCTGGCAAACGCCGCACTGCTGGCACATCCGAACCTGACGGCCCGGTTAGTGCTCACCACCGACGCTTCAGACGTGGCCATAGGGGCGGTCGTGGAGCAGCGCATCGCCGGGGCTTGGCAGCCGCTCGCATTTTTCAGCAGGACTTTGCGCAACAGCGAACGTAAATACAGCGCGTTCGACAGAGAGTTGCTGGCTCTCCATCTGGCCATACACCACTTCCAGTTCTGGCTGGAAGGGTGCAGCTTCACCGCTTTCTTAGACCACAAGCCACTAATGTTCGCGATGGCCAAGGTTTCAGAACCGTGGTCGGGCCGGCAGCACAGACAGCTGGCCGCGATCTCAGAGTTTACTACCGATATTCAGCATGTGTCGGGTAAACTGAATGTGGTGGCGGACTGCCTCTCGCGCACCGTGATGGTCCCAGTCTATGTGGGGATAGATTACGCAGCCATGGCCGCGGAGCAGATTAGCGATGCAGACGTGCGCGCGCTCCAGTCTGGACCAACAGGGTTAAGGCTGGAGAGCAGGGTGCTGCAAGATGGCGCCCCCCCCCCCCAAATCTGCGACGTCTCCACGGGACGCCCGCGTCCGGTAGTCCCGGTCGCGTGGCGCAGCCGCGTGTTTGAGTCGGTTCACACTCTGGCGCACCCAGGAGTGCGCGCATCTGTCAAAATGGTGGGAGAGAAGTTCGTGTGGCCGAGCCTACGCAAACAAGTAAAAGAGTGGGCTGCAGCCTGCGTGGCGTGCCAACGAGCCAAGGTACACAGGCACACGAAGGCTCCCTTGGAGCCATTTCCGGTACCGGCTAAGAGGTTCGACCATGTGCACGTGGACCTCGTGGGCCCCCTCCCACCATCACAGGGGTGCACGCACCTCCTGACAGTGGTGGACCACACCATGCGCTGGCCAGAAGCGGTCCCGCTGGCAGCAACCACGTCCGCAGACGTAGCACGCGCTTTTTTAACAACATGGGTGGCGCATTTTGGAGTCCCGTCGGACATTACGTCCGACAGGGGCCCGCAATTTGTTTCCGACCTCTGGTCCGCAATGGCCTGCAGCCTGGGTGCTGCAATTCATTGCACAACCGCGTACAACCCACAGGCCAATGGTTTATGCGAGCGTTTTCATAGATTACTGAAAGAAGCACTCAGGGCTTCACTGACGGATGCAAATTGGCTAGACAGGCTGCCATGGGTTTTATTGGAGTTGCGCTCCACGCCAAAACAGGATTTGGAAGCTTCCCCGGCAGAGCTCGTTTTTGCGCAGCCCCTACGGCTGCCCGGGGAATTTCTACCGGACAATCTCGCGCCGGGCAGCTCCCCGTCTCAGCTTTTGCAGCGTAGCGCAACCACAGGCACGCTGCCGGGCCCTGCCCACCACAGTTTTCCGCGTGCCTTTGTTCCTAAAACTTTGAAGAACGCGGAGTTCGTGTTCGTCAGACACGACGCCCACCGCCCTCCATTGCGCCCACCCTATGATGAACCGTTCAGAGTGGTGGAAACAGGGGATAAGCATTTTGTGCTAGACTTGGGGGGTAGAAGGGAGATAATTGGCATAGACAGACTCAAACCCGCCTTTGCAGTGGCGGATGAGCAAGTGCTGTTGGCGAGGTCCCCTCGGCGTGGAAGACCCCCACGGAGACCTCCCCAGGGGAACGATTCATCAGAGCAGCCACACGGACAGAGTGAAACCCACACCCCCTCTCCACAGCTCACCCGCAGTCAGACACACTCCCAGCAGCCTCCCACCAGCACAGCAGCGCCACAGAGGCGGTAAACCCCAGTTACAGCAGATATGGGAGGAGACTGAAGCCGAAACAGCATGTGGACTGATGTTCTATTGTTCTATCTAAGATGCTGGGGGGGCGGTGTGGGCCTCAGGTTATTTCACACCTTAGACAGAGACAATGAATACACATGGGAGAACAATGCCCAAGTGGGTGAGAGGGGGTTGAATGAAGTGTAGTGTAGATGTCATGCTGTGTATGAGGAAGTGCCTTGAACCTTGTGAAGTGTGACTTGAGACAGAGAGAGGAATGCTTGATGTGACCAGTCAGTCTGTTCTTTGCCTGTGAGATGTGAGTGTGTAATAAATCGTCTGAAATGAATATGCCTCTTCATTTACACACCCCACAATCTTATCTTATCTTATTTTGGGTAGAAAATAACAATAAAGTCAACCGCGCGGATCCAAGAAATACTTTTACCGGAGAAAACCGAGGAGAAAAATTTTAAAAAAATGTCTCTTGGACTTGGAGTAGTGACGAGTGAGGAGTGAGATGCAGGCTCTGATAGATATTTGGTCTGAGAACCAGATTTCTCAGCTGCTTGTGGCTACACACAAGAATACCAATATTTTTAAAACGTTTAGCAACATGATGGCGGCACGGGGGTTTATACAGACGGCAGAGCTTTTCATTTTTATTAGTTTGTGGTGCATAAACACCTCGGCTGAAGGGAATGGTGTTACGCTGAGAATTGCTCGCTTGCCGAGAATTGCATCCCATCATTGAATAAACATAATTTTGTGGCGGCATGAAATAATAAGCAGTGAACTAAGGTTTAAAAGTGGGTTTTATTTCATCGCCATCACAAGAACTCACTCCAGCACCGTGCAAGCGCGCCGGAGCGAGCCCGGAGGCTCTCGTCAGGAGACAGGGAATGCGTGTAGTCAGATGAGCAGTCAGAGAGAGAGAGAGAGAGTTACAGAGCGATATGCAGTTTAAATACCCCACTACAGACAATGCATGAATGGCACATTAACATCACAGTAAATGCAGGAAGGCATGGGACATTTGCATCACAGTACAGAGCAGGAAGTCATGAACACCTGCATTTGAGTCACACATATCAACAGCAGGGCACTGGCGCCTGAACTAGACAAAGAGAGGCTGCCTATTGATATCAATATACACATCTCATTGTTCCGCTAATTGCTCTAGCTGAGCGCTCTGCTTGTCTGTAGGCTGTGGGGGTTACCCATACACTCCCCCCCAGAGGGCTCAGCAGGAAGCTGAGGCCTCGATAGTCCGGCTTTGGGAGTGAGCTGCGGTGAAAGTTCTGGGCCGGAGGAGGTGGAGGGAGGGGGGTGGGGGTAGCAAGTGCCGGCCCAGGACGGCGAAGTTGTCTGGGCCGCGCAAAAATTGCCTGTGGATCCACGATGTTGAGAGGCTGTCCCGTTGAACGTGGCAGAGATCCACAGGCTGTGAGAAGGAAAATTTGTCTCTGACTCCTCTCGCGGCCATGAAGAAAAAAAGGAGCTGCAGCAGTGTGGGATGTGGCGTGTTGGCTTTAGGTGTGGGCGCAGCCCTAAAGCCCTCGGGGACAGCTGACGGCTGAATTCCCATTGTGCACCGTGGCCGAGACCAATACAAAATCCTGTGAGCGAGCTGCGTGTGTTCTTCAGGTGTGTGAGCAGCCCTGAAGGTTCCGTGTGCAGCGGCGGAGGACGATGGCGGTCTGTGTGGAGCCGGTATTGTCCCGTGCGTGGTGCGCCATCCTCGTAACCCCCCCGGTGTGCGTGCAAGGTTCGGTGCGTGGCAGGACCGCTGTAGAGGCGAGTCAGGGTCAGGGAGCTTGCTGGAGATCAGCGTTGTCGGCGCCAATGGTCATCCCTGTTGAAGCTGTTGCGTTGTTCGCTCGTGTCGGGTCATGGTGCGTTGGAGCGGTGAGAGGGAGGAGACGATCTTTGTCCCTCGGGCTCGTGTAGATGCGTAGGAGCGGTGAGAGGGAGGAGACGATCTGTGTCCCTCGGCCGGTCCAGCGTGGATGTCCCGATCTCAGGTGAGGGTCGCACCATGACGCTTTCTGCAGCATTCCCGGTCGTGGATGATCTCCGGGGTGTTCGCCTGGTGTTGGCTCTGCGTCAAGGTCTCCCTGTAGCAGAAGGGAGGGCAGTCCATTTGCATCAGACAGCTGTGTTCGCTTGTCGTCGGAGAGTCACCACCGGGGGCTGCCAGCGTGTTCTTTTCTTGGGGTCACCAGTGTGGCGGCATGAAATAATAAGTAGTGAACTGAGGTTTAAAAGTGGGTTTTATTTCATTGCCATCACAAGAACTCACTCCAGCGCCGTGCAGGCGCGCCGGAGCGAGCCCGGAGGCTCTCGTCAGGAGACAGGGAATGCGTGTAGTCAGATGAGCAGTCAGAGAGAGAGAGAGTTACAGAGCGATATGCAGTTTAAATACCCCACTACAGACAATGCATGAATGGCACATTAACATCACAGTAAATGCAGGAAGGCATGGGACATTTGCATCACAGTACAGAGCAGGAAGTCATGAACACCTGCATTTGAGTCACACATATCAACAGCAGGACACTGGCGCCTGAACTAGACAAAGAGAGGCTGCCTATTGATATCAATACACACATCTCATTGTTCCGCTAATTGCTCCAGCTGAGCGCTCTGCTTGTCTGTAGGCTGTGGGGGTTACTCATAATTTAAAGATAATTTACAAGAGGTAATAACAATTTTTACTTCTAATAATGTATAATGGGTACTTCTGAAAATGCACAAATGGTTACAAGCCTGGCTGTAGTGTTATAGTTTATAGTTTTGGTACATGGGATGCAATTCTTGGTAAGCAAACAATTCTCAACATAACACCGGTCCTGGCTAATCGATGAGCCAGATTTCTCTTCTTCACTGAGAGTTTTTCTTCCTGGTCAGTGGTGGCTTCGGCTACAGCGCCACAAACGAGCAGCTGTTGTAACTGTGTGAAGTTGTCCAAGCAATTTGGTCCGCTTGAGTGAAGTGCTGTGTGAATGCAAACCAAACCAAACGAAGGTGTGAAAATTCTCACCATTCCCCGCCGAGTTGAACCGAGACTCCCGGACTATCCTGGTGTGAACACAGGCTAAAGATCAGTGTTTGTGGAGGCTTCCTGCCATCCTGCTTCTGGAGTGAACACACCTCCCTTGGGCATATGTTTCAGTATTTATTTTCGTTTTATATTCCTATGTAGTTACTTCTACATACCCTTTTCCCCTGTTCATTCATTCATCGAAAAAATAATAAAATAATGCACAGACTCCAACACTAAGTCCGCAAGTAAAATGTGAATGTGGATGGAATAAAAAATTATTTAGTGAATCATGATATAAATAAAATGACGGGTGATTATATTTTGACTGTTGCACCTCTCTCCATTAAAATAACATAAAATCCTGTTAAATGCCATTTACTTTTTGACACCACATCAGCGTTGTTTGATTCCCACACTGGAAGTGAACCAATCCTGGAGAATGATTACGCACTGAGCAGAAAATTAAGAACAGTAAATTTCTCAATGAGATTTTTTTTTCTTTTGGGCTGTCACATTTTTTGGGAGATTACACACAGCCTAAGTGTCCACCAAACATGTTTTTTGTTGCTTGACCCTCCGGAACGTCTTTTTTTCAGCGCTTGTGCACTGCGCTCTGGAAAAAAAAAGTCTGTGCCCGGTATCCCAGCAACAGCTTGTCAGTCACAGCTCAGCACTTCCACTTTTCACACTTTCTACTTATTTTTAATAGCGGTCTCTAAATAACAATGAAGAGGAAATGTATTCTAGCATTGGTAGCAGCTCTGGATGTAAAATACAGTATGATGACACGGAAAGTCTGAGTACAGACTGTACCGGCATCCAATGTCCCACCCTTCCTTAATTCTGATTGGATGCTTAGAAAGGTCTGACATTGACAGCTTAGCTGCAGTCTGAAAAGTTTAACTTTTTTCAACTCTGAGCACCCTGAGTGTCACGACAATATACTGTATTCCATAGATTAAAAACATTTTAAAACACGTCATACACACGTTATCACCAAACAAATACTGTACATTGTCCATCCATCCATCTTCTTACGCTTAATCCTTTTCAGGTCGCAGGGGGGCTGGAGCCTATTCCAGCATCTTTGGGCGAGAGGCAGGGTACACCCTGGACAGATCGCCAGTCCATCGCAGGACCAACACAGAGAGACAGACAACCATTCACTCTCACAGTCATACCTAAGGACAATTTAGAATCAGTTTGATGCCAATTAACCTAACTTGCATGTTTTTGGCATGTGGGAGGAAACTGGAGAAATCCCGGAGTAAACCCACGCAGACATGGGGAGAACATGCAAACTCCACACAGATCACTGTTGGTCGGGGGCTGGGATCGAACCAGGGATCCCATGGCCAAGGGTGAGTTGCTGTGAACGTTGGCAAATTTTCAGCATGCTGAAAATTCTCAATGAATACAACTTTCACCAACAAACACCAACTATCAATAACTTTTATCAACTTTTGCAGATGCTGCTTCAATCCGTCTGTAAATCTATCGCTCCATTCTCCCCTCACTTGTGAATAAGACCCCAAGACACTTAAACTCCTCCACTTGGGGCAGGAGCCGGTCCCCAACCCGGAGAGGACAATCCACCTTTTTCCGGCTGAGGACCATGGACTTAGACTTGGAGGTGCTGATTCTCATCCCAGCCGCATCACACTCACCCTTTAACATTCCGAGAGAATTTTCATCTGTCCTACTAATCGCCGTGTATGCTCCGCCCACTGGCATCGGTGAAAGGAGCAAAGCACTAAACGAACTCTATCAGGCCATCAGTGAGACACAAACAGCGCATCCAGACGGTTTCCTCATCACAGCAGGAGACTTCAACCATGCAGATTTAAAAGCCCTCCTAATTGGGCTGGACCTGGTGTACACAACTCACAAGAAAGCATACAGAGCCTCTACCCTTCCCCACCAGAATCTCTCTGATCCCATCACCATCCTGTTAAGGCTGGCATACAAACCCAGAATGAAAACAGACCAACAAAAAAAAAACAGGTAGGTGTGTGGCCAGAGGGGGGCTCTGATGCTCTGAAAGACTGCTTCATCACTACAGACTGGGACACTTTCAAGCATGCAGCCACTAACAACAGACACAAAAACATAGAGGAGTACACTGAGGTAGTGATAGCATACATAGCTAAATGCATTGATGATGTCACTCCCTGCAAAACCATCACTGTTCATGCCAACCAAAAGCCATGGATGACAGCAGAGGTTCACAGGCTCCTGAGGGCTTGGGACGCAGCCTTCAGGGCCAGCGGCACTGCAGGACTAACAACAGCTAGGGCCAACCTGTCCCGTTGCATCAAGGAGGCAAAATGACAGTACAGCAAAAGAATATCTGGCCCCTTTAGCAACACCAGAGATGCACGTTCTCTCTGACGTGGCATACAGACCCTCACCAACTACAAACCTCCACCACAGACCTGGGCGAGTCACATCACACTGTTCAACAACCTAAATGACTTCTTCGGCTACTTTGAAGCACAAAACAGCACATCAGCACAGAAGACCACTCCTCCTCCTGACGAGCAGGCCATAAGTCTGGACCTGACTAGCATGAAGAGGACCCTCTGCAGGGTCAACCCACACAAGGCAGCTGGACCAAACAACATACCTGGTTGCATCCTGAAGGACTGTGTAGAGAAGCTCAAGAATGTCCTGGCTGACATCTTCAACATCTCCCTGACTCAAGCTGTTGTCCCCACATGTTTCAAAACTGCTACCATAATACCAGTCCTAAAGAAGCCCGTCCCATCCAGCTACAACGATTACCGGCCCATAGCACTGACCCCCATCATAATGAAGGGCTTTGAGCTGCTGGTCATGCAGAACATCAAGTCCATCCTCCCTCCCTCCCATGACCCATCTCAGTTTACATACAAATCAAACAGATCCATAGAAGATTTCATCGCTGCTACTCTCCACCCAGCCCTCACCCACCTGGACTCAAAGAACTCCTACATGCGAATGCTGTTCTTGGACTTCAGTTCAGCATTCAACAGAATCATCCCCCAGCACCTGATACAAAAACTCAGACACGTAGGACTCAAAATCTCTCTCTGTAACTGGGTGCTGGACTTTCTCACAGGGAGGCCATCGAATGTGTGGGTTGGCAGCAACACCTCCCAGACCATCACACTGAGCACAGGGGCTCCACAAGGGTGTGTACTCATCCCGCTGCTCTTCACCCTGCTGACCCATGACGGTGTACCAGCCTACGATACCAACTACATCATCAAGTTTGCGGATGACATGACGGTGGTGGGTCTCATCACCAACAACAAGGAGGCCAACTACAGAAATGAGGTGAGCCAACTGGTCCAGTGGTGTAAAGACAATAACTTCTTCCTGAACGTGGGAAAAAACCAAGGAGATTGTGGTCGACTTCAGGACGGGACACACACAGCATCCTCCCTCTGATCATTGATGGTGCAGCTGTGGAGAGAGTGAGCATTGCCAAGTTCCTGGGGGTGCACATCTCTGAGGACCTCTCCTGGTCCAACAACACCACATCACTAGCCAAGAAGGCTCAAACTTGCCTCCATTTCCTCCGCAAACTGAGGAGAGCATGAGTCCACCCCCCATTATGTGCTCTTTTTACCGAAGCACCATTGAGAGCATCCTCACCAGCTGCATCACGGTGTGGTATGGAAGCTGCACCGCCTCTTGCCGGAAAACACTACAACGCACAGTGAAAGCAGCCAGCAAGATCCTCGGTGAGCCTCTGCCCCCCAGACATCTACCTCACCCCCTTCACCCACAGAGCCATCAACATCGCAGGCGACACCTCCCATCCCTCACACTCCCTCTTCAGCCCCCTGCTCTTGGGGAAAAAGTACCGGAGCCTCTGGGCCCGCTCCTCATGACTGCTAAACAGCGTTATTCATTAGGCCATCAGGACCCTCAACTCTGTCCACTTCCTACCCCCCGCCCTCCAGACCATAACGCACTCACCCACATAATAACCACCTCAGCTGTTGGCACAAAAAGACCTGCACACCAACAGTAATACATTTGCTGCTGTGTCTCTGCACTTTATTGCAACCGTTTGCACAAATGCCATATTTGCTGCTGTCTGTCTGTCATTGCAATACTGATCATGTGCAGTCCTATCTGTCACTGTCTGCACCTACACTACCGCACTGAACTTGCAACTACGGGTATTACATCTCTACATTTCTGTATATAGGATTGCTGAATGTGAGAGTGAATGGTTGTCTGTCTCTCTGTGTTGGCCCTGCGATGGACTGGCGATCTGTCCAGAGTGTACCCTGCCTCTCGCCCAATGATGCTGGGATAGGCTCCAGCACCCCCGCGACCTGAAAAAGGATAAAGCGGAAGAATATGGATGGATGGATGGATGGATGGGTTTCATCATCGTTAATCGTTTATCTTTATTTGCACTTTGGGAGGTCTGGGTCTATCTTTTGTCACCATTTGCACTAAAAGTAGCATTACTGTACATCGACTGCTGTTGTTTTTCCAGCCTTATTCCTTTTTCTTTTTTATATTGTGCACACCACTAAAGAGAGAGAGAAATGCCATTTCAATTCTCCTGTATGTCCTGAACATACAGTAGTATTCACAAATAAAATCTTTGAATCTTGAATATTTTTCTTTGTAAATTTATCACTTTTCATGGACAAAATTGCAGCATTTCTTACATAAATTTATCACATTTTTTCCTCTTAAAACTCCAACTTTTTCAAGGAACTTTTTTCTGTAATTTCCCCATTGTAGAACTAATAAAGGTTTATCTAATCTTATCCTGTCGCACCTCCTCGGCGCCACACCAGTAGGCTGCCTTTTGCAACAGCGGCTCGATTCCGAGTTTTTTTTCCCTTCCTCTCTCTTTTGATCACTTTTTTTTTTCACCCCACTTATATCACGGACACACAGATTGTCCCAAATGTCTCCTGAGCCGGTGGACGGAGCCACTGTTTATAGCAGGATACGATACAACAGGGAAGAGCTGCTAGCATTTAACCGCCACCCGGTCCCACTGGAAAAACCCGACATACCGAGAGAATTGAGGCGAAAGCGTCGCGGCTGCCGGGCTGGAGTAAGGCGGAGGACAAAAAATATAAGGTACAGACCCTCCCTTCCATCTGTTGTCATGGGAAATGTACGGTCGATACTGGGAAAGTTAGATGAGCTAGCGGCTATCTCCCGTTATGATAGCACTTACCGGGAGTGCTCTCTCCTTTTGTTTACTGAGACGTGGCTAACTGAACTAGCAGCAGATGCTAACATTGAGCTGGAGGGTTTTCACATGATACGAGCTGACCGAACACCAGAGAGTGGCAAAACTAGGGGCGGTGGAGTGATAATGTATGTTAACAACAACTGGTGCAGACCGGGACATATCACTGTTAAACAACGACACTGCAGCAAAGACATTGAGTTGCTAGCTGTTAGCATGAGGCCTACATATCTCCCGAGAGAACACTCACACGTGATCTGCATTGTTGTTTATGCAAATCCGACGGCGAACGCTGGGACAGCGCGTGACGTCATCCATTCAGTAACCAGCAGGCTGCAGACAGAACACCCAGATGCTCTTCTCCTCATCTCAGGCGATTTTAACCACGTTTCACTGTCTCCCATTCTGCCCACTTTCACCCAGTATGTCACATGCCACACTAGAGACAATAAAACACTGGATTTGTTCTACGCAAACACTAAGGAGGCGTACACCTCATCACAACTCCCCCCACTTGGGAGATCGGATCACAACTTGGTTCATCTCCGACCGGTGTACAAACCCCTAGTGCACAGACAACCTCCGGCCATGCACACTGTGGAGTTATGGTCTGAGGAGACAATGGACACTCTAAAGGACTGTTTTGAACCCACTGCCTGGAAGCAGCTCTGCGATCCACATGGTGAGGACATCGATGGCCTCATTCACACCTTCACGGGCTACCTCAGTTTCTGTGTGGACAAATCCGTTCCCACCAAGACCATACGGCGTCACTCAAACAACAAACCCTGGATCAACCCTGAGATAAAAACACTTCTGAGAGAGAAGAAGAGGATCTTCAGGTCGGGGAACAGGGAGATGCTGAAGTCCGTACAGAGGGAGCTGAGGAGAAAGATCAGAGAAGGCAAGGACAGCTTCAGGAAGAAGATGGAGGACAAGCTGCAACAGAGCGACATCAGCGGGGTCTGGAGAAACCTCAAAACCATCTCGGGGCTCCAGAATACCTCCCCCCAGGCCACGGGGGGCAGGGAGTGGGCGAACAACCTGAATCTGTTTTTCAATAGATTTGACCAACCGCCCTCCCCCCTGTCTGCACAACAACCACTGCTGCCTCTAAGAAATCAAGTCCTGCTGCCCACTCCCCACTCCACCGACACCCCCCCCGCTCCCAACACACAGCCCCCCATCCTGACCCTGACCAAGACCCAGGTGAGGACGGAGCTGAGGAAGATCAAGGCGAGGAAGGCGTCGGGACCGGACGGCATCAGCGCAAAGCTCCTCAAGTCCTGTGCAGACCAGCTGTGTGGGATTGTGACGTATATCTTCAACCTGAGCCTGAAACTGGGGAGGGTACCACAGCTGTGGAAAACATCTTGTGTGGTACCTGTACCAAAAACTTCCCACCCCAAAGACCTGAACAGCTACAGACCGGTGGCCTTGACGTCCCACTTGATGAAGACCCTGGAGAGACTGCTCCTTGCTCATCTCCGCCCCCTGGTGGAACCAGCGATGGATCCACTCCAGTTCGCCTACCAGCATGGCATTGGGGTGGAGGATGCGGTGATCTTCCTCCTTCACCGTTCTCTGTCCCACCTGGAGAAGCCCGGGAATATGGTGAGGATCATGTTCTTTGACTTCTCCAGTGCTTTCAACACCATCCAACCGATGATCCTGAAGGACAAGCTGCTGCGCGCAGGGGTGGACCAGCACCTGTCATCATGGATCCTGGACTACCTCACGAACCGGCCTCAGTTTGTGAGAACCCGGGACTGTGTTTCCGACACGATCATCAGTAGCACAGGGGCCCCCCAGGGAACGGTGCTGGCTCCCTTCCTGTTCACTCTTTATACTGCGGACTTCTCACACAACACAACACATTGCCATCTACAGAAGTTCTCTGATGACTCTGCGATCGTTGGGCTCATCTCCAACGGAGATGAAGCTGAGTACAGAGGGCTTATCCAGGACTTTGTGGACTGGTGCCATCGGAACTGCCTCCAGATCAACGCGAGGAAAACTAAGGAGCTGGTGGTGGACTGCCGCAGGCATGGGCAGCCCCTAACAGCACCAGTAAATATACAGGGAACAGACATCGAGATGGTGACATCCTATAAGTACCTGGGTATTCATCTGAACAATAAACTAGACTGGTCACACAATACTGACGCACTCTACAAGAAGGGACAGCGCAGGCTGTTCCTGCTGAGGAGACTCAGGTCTTTTGGTGTACAAGGGGCGCTGCTGAAGTCATTCTATGACACGGTGGTGGCATCAGCCATCACTTTTGGAGTGGTCTGCTGGGGCAGTGGCATTACTGCAGCCGATAGGAAGAGACTGAACAAACTGATTAAGAAAGCTAGCTCTGTCCTGGGGCAGCGCCTTGATCCGATGGAGGAGATAGGAGAGAGAAGGACGGTGGCTAAACTGTCATCTCTGCTGGAGTCCGAGTTCCACCCTATGCAGGACATACTGGATGCACTGAGGAGCTCATTTAGCAGCAGACTACATCATCCCAGGTGCACAACCGAGAGGTTTCGTAGGTCCTTCCTACCAACGGCTGTCAGACTGTACAACCTAAGCAGGGTTGCTCGCAGAGATAGCAAAAAGACGTAACAAACTAATAGTTTTTTGAATGCAAAAGATGCAATAGACTTACACTATGGTCCTCTCCGGCATACAACTAGGAACATACCGGTCGCTATGGAGGGTGAGAATATGTATGGGCACATAATCATACCATGTAGGATAACTAAGTAGACGGTTATGCTGTTTCATCCCACCTAGCAACAATGCTCTGCACTGTGTGTGTTTATATATTTACATATTTATTCCATCTAGCTACAATGCTCAGCACTGGGTGTGTTTATATTTATATATCTATATATTTATTCCATCTAGCTACAATGCTCCGCACTGTGTTTTTATATATCTACATATTATTCCATCTAGCTACATTGCTCCGCACTGTGTGTGTTTATATACTTGCATATTTATTCCACCTAGCTGCAATGCTCCGTACTGTGGGTGTTTATATATTTACATATTTATTCCATCTAGCTACAATGCTCTGCACTGTGTGTTCATATATTCATATATTTATTCCATCCAGCTACAATGCTCTGCACTGTGTGTCTGTGTGTGTGTGTGTATATACAGTATATATTTCATAGTAATATGTACATATGTATATTAGCTGCTCTTGCTTGCTTGTTTTTTTTCTTGCCTTCTGATTGTTGCTCTGAGTGTTGCTATCCCTGTGCTGTTGCAATCCTGGAATTTCCCCGTTGTGGGACTAATAAAGGCTTATCTTATCTTATCTTACATTTTGTGATTTCTTTTCAAGATTTTTTTTACAGATTTGTTTTTTTTGGGGGGAGGGAGTCTCAGAAAAAAAAAAAAAAACAACATTTTCTTTAAATTTATAAGAGTTTTTTGCATAAATTTTCAGATTTTTCTCATTTTCTGCTTTTTGGTATATTTTTCTCATGACTCAAGATTTCTCAATTCTTGGAAATTTACTCCTTCTTTTCTTGGAAATGTATGATTTTTATTTTATTTTTTTTTCTCAAGGCCTCACATGTGGCCCCAGAGCCACAGGTTGCTGACCCCTGGTCGAGTAGATATATTTTTATTCTGTAAAAATTGTCATGTTTGCATATGTTTTCATCTCAGATGTGCTTCATCTGCAGCCAGGGCACCCATGCTGTCATAATCCCCCTGAAGTCTAAAGAGGGGCTGGCGACAGGCGTTCCTAATTCCTCATTTTATCCCAAATCCCTCGCTACAATCCTACAGGTTTTCCCCTCATTTGGTGTCTACTGGTGGGTACTTCCTGGTCCCAGTGGAGACTTTGTAAACGGCTGGTTAAACAGCTTTAAAATCTTAATGCTTTCATGAACACTGACAAAGGACGGGAGGAAACGGTCGTCTATAAGCAGAAAGAAATCTGTGGTATTGACAGAGAAAAGTTGTAAAGTGATGGTTATGAGTGCAGTGAGTAACATATTTAGCAAACAAGTTAGATTACACTGGTGCTATTTATTGATCTCAACTGGGAGAAAGTAGCATTTAAAGGAGAATTAAAAATGGCCCCGAAATTCAGCTATTAAACATAAGATAAAATGCTTTACCAACAACCGTCATCATCAGTTGGTCCAATGGTAATAAAAAAATAATTTCCTTCTTTCAGTTTTATGAAACTAATAATCTGATATTGTCTAAATTTCTCTTTTAACCTCCTTAACCTCCAGTCTTTCCTCAACTAATGTATGTTAACAACTATGTGAGTTTTATCTTCTTCTATGGGAGTAGGTTGTTTTATGCTTAATTACAGTACATAAGAGGTGAGTTTTTCACGCAAACACCTAGTCAGCACAATAGTTATTTAATATAAAATCAAACTTTTTCACTCAAGGACCACTTTATAAGCTTGAGCCAAAGTCAGTCTTAATTAAAGTGGAAAAACAGGTTCAGAATACCATGTTAGCTTTGGAGGCAACAATCCATTTTGTTCTTTTGATCTTACCATCTGAATCCAAATATATGTAACTAAAATTATCTAAAGTCTTGGTGTGTTTTTTTTTTTTCTTTCCAAGAGTTCTTGTGTCTCAAAAACATGCATAAATTGAGTGCTGAAAGATATAATCATGAAAGTGATGTTTTTCTTTTCAGCACAGCAGTGGCCGACAGGATATGACCGGTCCCTGGAGTACCATAAGCACAGAAACATTCATGAATGAGCCAAGACTAGTGGCTAAGCTGCTAGCTTCAGCTAGCCGCCTTGGTGGTGCTAATGCTGGTAACAATGTAGCATCATGGCAAAAATATACCAAAGTAAGCCAGAACGACACGAAATATGTTATTGACTGTGGATAAGTGAACCAGGTGGAAACAGTGATGTCTATTAGGATGAATGAAATCTAAAGAAAATAACAGTATAAACATGACCTTCCTAGTACCACTGTTAGCTCTTAAGCTAATCCCTCTGGCTCCCTGCTCATCTACATGACAGACAGCTAGGCTGGCTAATAATAGAGCAGCGGGTGGGTATCAAGGCGAGTGATGTTTGCTATTTCTTGACATACAGGAAAATACCTGAAAGAATCAAAACAGCTTCTTGGAGAGTCAAACTATATGTAAAGGCTGTTCGTGTGTGTGTTGTTGTTTTTAAGAGAAGTGTGTTTTGATATTTTTTTCAATAATCACATGACCAATTGATGCATTTCATAAAGTTAAAACCTACAAAAACCACAATTTTTCAGTCAATGACCCTTTTAAGGTCCTCCGCCCATGGAACAGTTCAGAAAAGTTCAGTAAGGAAGCAATGCAGCATGCAGTGGACAGCAACCTGGCAAAAAGCCTTTGTGAGTTCAGATTTACATTTACAGTATAACAGAAAGTGTGCGATTAATCAAAAGTTAATTATGGACATCATGGCATTAATCTTGATAAAAAAATTTTTTAACTGACTGACAGCATCGATTTTTAGTTCTAGCAATCTTGTAATGTAGCAACTTAATAACTGAAGATAATGTTTCCAGTGAGTATCTGTATCAGTGCCTGTTTACAACTTGCTCTGAATTCTTGCTGAAAGCAACAAAAAGGCACAATTCAGCCACTGTCATTTACAGCTTTACTGTCTCATGAGTAATATTCATGGAAGCAGAGTGCAAAAATAGCATGGTACAAGAACAGCAGCCCGAGACTGCATATCTCTGCCAAAAATGATAAGGCTTTTGGAATAAAATAAATCCTGGATCTGTAACATGATCCAGATCAACTCAGTTAGTTTTGAGCTAGTCCAAGCTGCACCTGTAGTAAAATACTCATTAACCTCCTAAAATTCCAGTGTTCCGCCGGCAGGACGTTTCAGATTTTCTACTGCCACTCAATGAAGAAAGAATTTGATTTTCTTTGCATATGCGAAATTTAGGGATTGGCAAGAATGCTAAGGGGTTAAATAAATCCATAACATTTAGTATAATCCTGCTAAAAAAAAGAAAGAAAAAAACCCTACCAGTCACATATCTTTCTTGGCGGAAGCAACTAAACCAAGAAAGTCTCCCCTAAAAAAAAAAAAAAAAAAAACTAGTGAAAGACCAAATACAAAAGCCCCAGTCTTAATATTTTGATTGACTCCCATTTCCTCTTTCTTCATACATTCAAAAAGGACTTCAGCTCATTAAGGTTTCAAACTGGTGGTTTTGGAGTGTAGGCAGGTGGGAGGGCTACCGTGGACTTCTGTCAACAAGCCATGTGACGGACAGCTTCATTAGCAAGAAAATGGATGTGACCCCCACACCCACCCCAACAGGGACACGCCTTTATCCCCCCACTTCCCTCCCTCGGCTTCCTGGGATTTAGAGGGAGGACAATCTGAGCAGGTCTTTTGTAGTGGGAGGTCTTCAATTGTCAAACGCTTAATAGAGTGTGCTCTCTCTCCATCCTGCTCAGGAGCACACACTTAAGGGCACGGCAGCGCTATCTGGATCAGTGGCAGGAAATCAAAGATGATTGATGAATGGAGTCTGGCCGCGTTGACGGTCCGAGGTGTGCAATGGTGATCCAGGGACAAAGGAGTCATTGCTGAAGGTTAAGTGTGTGATAAAACCCCGAGGACAGCATGGGGGGAGATTCTAGATATCATTAATTACATGGGTAATGCTCTTTTCTTTCATTTGTCATCTTTTTGGATCGATGACCAACGATGTTATTGGCCTGTTGTTTGAATCAGCTGTGCTAATATTCACTCTGGTGACAAAGACTCTTGATGGAACCTCATGACAATTAACTCTTAAATACAATTTTGACTTAACATTTAGAGAGATTCATTCATTCAAATAATGTAGACAATTAACTCATAAATTACTCCAGCTCACGTTATCTATGGTGCACCCCAAGGTTTAATATTAGGTCCTTTGCATTTTCCTTTTACTTGATTTCTCTTGGATGAATTACCCAACATTACTACATTTTCTTTCCTGCTACATCAGCAAACAGTCTGTGGCTTAAAAATTTAAAACAGGCTGTAAATCAAGACGAACAACAAGCCCAAGTTACACCCACTGTACAACAGTGAAGCTTTCCCTCCTGGATTTAGGTCATTTAGTATGACCTAAATCCAGGAGGGAAAGCTGCTCTCCCCAATTTGTGCTGCTCTGGCTAAAGCCCAGAGCAGCACAAATTGGGGTAAGTCCAACAAGTCTTTCCAGTTCCACTAAGTTTTATTTTTTGCAGCTGAGGTAGAGTGAACCTCTTCTAACCAGAGATAACGTAGTGGGATTACTAACGTCAAAAATCCCCCACCCATGGTTCAGAAGGACTGTCTAACGCGGTCAAAATGTTAAATAGGCAGATAAATACACATGAAGAACAAATGTACCTTTGGAGCTTTATTTCTTTTTCCCAACTTTTGAAGAGGCATTCCTTAGATTGGCTCTGTGTATGTTAGGGTAGTATCTTATAGAACAGTGAATGCTGATGAAATTAATGATTTTTGGATTTGTGAACTTTTCTGATGAATGTTGGTGAAAATCAAGCTAGTATGTCATGGAGCCGCGAATGCTGAGGAGCATTCACCAATGTTGCACTTTTTGAGTTTCATCAGGGCTCATGAAAGGTTGTCAAACAGTTCTCAAACAGTTTTCAAGATTCCAAACAGTTTTGTCGTCAAGTTCTTAAACAGCTGCTAGTGTTCATTACTTGGCGAATCAAAAAGAACTTTATCCTGGTATCTCAAGGAGTGGCGAACGCTGGTGAACGTAGCAATTAGTGGGTTTCATCAAATTTCATAAAATGTGGCCAAACAGTTCTCAAACAGTTTTCAAGGTTCCAAACAGTTTTTCTTGTCATCAGAAAATTAAGAAAATGTTGGAATTTTTCAGGTGAATGTATTTTTCCCTCAACAGTTGCAAATATTTGCAAACAGTTGTAACACATGTTGCTAAAGTTCCTTTTGGTTCACCAAGTACTGAACACTATTTAAAAACCTTTATGACAAAGCTATTTGCGACCTTAAAAACTGCATGCGAACTGTTTTGCAACATTTTACGAACCGTGACAAATGAAAAAAGTGCAGCGGTCTCAAATGTTGCTCAGCATCCACTACTCTGTAAGATACTAGCTTAATTTTCATCAACATTCACCAGAAAAATCGGAGAATCCAAAAATCGCTACATGCGTCACCATTCCCCACTCCATCATACTACCATTACGGCATGTGTTACAACCACTTACGAATGTGTTACAACTGTTTACAACCCTTTGCAAATGATTACAACTATTATGCAAACATTTGCAACTGTTTGTGGAAAAATACATAGGCAAAAAATTTTGAACGTGTTCAACACTTTTTTAGTGGCCTTAAAAACTGTTGGTGAACTGTTTGGCAACCTTTAAAGAACCCTGAATAACCCTGACCAAATGCAAAAAGCACAATGTTCCCTAGCATTCATAGCTCCGTAAGATATAGGGGTTAGCATTCTGCAATGGCTAGCCCTAGAGTGAGCTAGTAGCTAGGTTTTCTGTAGGGATCATCCATTTTAGGGCTGCTTTAAAATGTTATGTTGTATAATACATTAAAGGAATGTGCTGTAATTCTAAGATAAGATAAGAAAATAGTGGTGGCCTAGTTGATAAAGCATCCACCCCACAACCAGGAGGTTGGGGGTTCAAGTCCTGGCCGAGTCATCCCAAAGACCACATAAAAAAGGTACTTCCTGCCTTCTAGCTTGGTGCTCAGCATAATAGAATGAGGGAAAGAGAAGTTGTTTGTGGCGGTGCCTTGCATGGCAGTGACCTCTCTGATTCTACATGTGATTAACATTGTAGATAGGAGACACGTAATTTCGTTCTACTGTACATGATTGGCTGCATGGACTGAATGACAATAAAGATGGCTTCAATAAGATAAACCTTTATTAATCCCACAATAGGGAAATTACAGGTGACAACTAGTGTTTTAAAATGGTACTTGGTAATTTATTATTTTTTTTTTTTTTCCGGTTCCGGTTCCGCCGGACCGGCGGCGCCACACGAGTCGGCTGCCCATTGCAACAGCCTTTTTTTATCTTCCTTCTTCTTTCTACACCTTTCACTCTGTATATATATCACGGACGCACGGATCACCCCGGGGATCTCCCGGGTTGGCGGACGGAGCCACTGTTTGCAGCGGGAGACGTTGCAGCAGGGAGGAGCTGGTGCTAGCTAGCACTTGGCCGCCGCCCGGTGCTAATGGGAAACTCGACATACCGGGAGCTGTAGTGAAAACGACGCAGGTGGCGGGCTGAAGTTTAGGCGGCGTGCAAGAAATATAAGACAGAATAATAAAGAGCAATGGCAAGAACCAAGCAGACCGCCCGTAACATCTACTGGAGGAAGAAGCCCCCCAGGAGGCAGCTAGCCACCAGGGCTGCTCGGAGAGGCGCTCCGGCCACCGGCGGAGTGAAGAAGCCTCACCGTTACAGGCCCGTGGCTCTGAGAGAGATCCGTCACTACCAGAAATCCACGGAGCTGCTCATCCGTAGGCTGCCCGTCCAGCGCCTGGTGAGGGAGATCGCTCAGGACTTCAAGACCCACCTGCACTTCCTGAGCTTCGCCGTCATGGCTCTGCAGGAGACCAGAGAGGCCTACCTGGTGGGTCTCTTCTTCGCTAAGAGGGTCACCATCATGCCCAAAGACTTCCAGCTGGCCAGCCGCATCCGCGGAGAGAGAACTTAGACTTTCTGCTGCACATTCACCAACCATAATGCTCCGCACTGTGTGTCTATATATATATTTATAGTAATATGTACATATGTTTACTAGATGTTCTTGTTTTTTTTTTCTTGCCTTCTGATTATTGCTCTGAGTGTTGCTATCCCTGTGCTGTTGCAATCCTGGAATTTCCCCATTGTGGGACTAATAAAGGCTTATCTTATCTTATCTTATCTTACTACAGTCCATATTTAAAATAGCATAGCGCGTATCCCCCACCCCTCCCCTCTGCTCACACAGAGCCATGCAGGCTTCCAAGGTCAGGACAGGACTGAGAATGTACAGAGAACTTTGTGACGACGACTCCTACACAGTAATTTATTCTACTAATGCATATGTTGCAGTGTTAAAGAACCCAGTTTTTCATAAATTTTTGATTACTCTCTCTGGTTTATTGCATAAATTTTGTTCTTTTGACATTAAAACTCGAAAGGTTCAACTATAACTAAAACTAAGTCATGATGAAGATGTCCTAGACCAATTATCTGATAAACTCCTGTTTCCTAATCATAAACTATCCATCCTAATCAGTTTCTGGCCTCCAAGTCCATCATTCACTGTCTTAAAAATGCTGCCACTCCTTCCCTTCTGGCCTCGGCAGCAAATCACCTCCTCACCTCCTACTGGTTCAGAATGATGCTGCAGGACTTCGTGCTGCTTTTGGTCATAAAACCCAATCCCAGGTACTATGCTACATACTGGCTTTTTGTACATTTTAAAACTGACTTTCACTGATAACTCCTGAAGCACGTTGGAGACTGGTCTCAAGCTTTGCACAGCCCCTATAAGCCTGTGGGAGTCCCTCTTGCTGCTCTAAAGCGGAGCCCTAAACCTGAGGGTGGATGTGGTTTTGCCACCAGGGACCCCACGGCTCTGGAAAAACCTGCCTGAAGAGATAAGGTTCACTGAATCAGTGAAAGCTATACCTTACAGAATTGCGTTGGTGCACTTTTTTTTTTCTCTAGTATCTTGCTGACTATTTCTCAACTTATCCACTATATGCATCTCGCATGTTTTCTTGTTTTTATCTTTGAAACACTTTTTTATGCTTCTGCTCATATGTGCAACACTTCAAAGAATCCTATACAAATTAGGTTATCATCAGAGTATAATTTACCATGAACAGTGGTGGAAAACATTACAGAAAGGACTTGCAGCTGCCAAGACCAATGCCAACGGAGTCTCGAGGGCTACAAATCACCACATCCAGACCAGTGCCATCCAACCTGCTCCAGGAGGAGAGCAGAGGTCTTTGTTCAAGGAGGGGGCACAGGCATGGACCCAACACTAATATGGCTAATGGCTTAAGGAACCCCACTGCTCCTTTAATTGAAGCTGGCTTTTTCTGACTTCCAGCAGGGTTGAGAGAGAGAGAGAGAAAGAGAAAGAGAGAGAGGCAAGAATGAGATAAGATGGAGAAATGGGTAAAGGGGAGGTTTAACTGGGATCCTGAAAAGCGAAGAGGGTGTGTGTGCGTGTGTGTGTGCGTCTACATAAGGGCTGCGTAGCCAATCAGGATTTCCCCGGAGGTCCCATGCAGGACACCTGGGATCATCAATGATTGATCGCAGTCTAGGCTTTAACCAAGGGAGAAGTGGGTAAAAAAAAAGAGAAGAAGAAGTGCAAAGAAACACAAAGGAGTGTGTTGGTGTGTATGTGATCATAAAAGAAAAAGGCAAAAAAATTCTAACAGGAAAATGTAGTGTAAAACAACTTTTTAAAAAAGGGACATAAAAAGCAGCAGGGACAAAAGGAAAGTGGATAAGAGAAAGCAGGATTCAGTTCATTGTGCTTGCAGCAAACATCGCCATCAAAGCCAAATCGCCGCTGCCGCAGCTCTAGGGAAACCCCGCTGCCTGGCCACACGGTCTCATGGTTTTGGCTGCGCTCAGACCAGCGAAAGACAAACAGAATCTCAGACTGTGATCCGCATGGGCGAGAACGTAAAGCTAAAGTACACACAGACAAAAAAACCTGTTCCCCTCCTGACTTTTACAAGGGAAACAAAAATCAAGTAGCAACATGAATGACTCAAAGGGCTGTTGAGTTCAAAATAAACATGAGAACTAATGAACATTAAAAATGTAGAATGACAAAAGAAAAATATATAAAATGATTGAAGGCAAGTCAATAAATAATTAAACACTGTAGAGAGAGGAATGAGCAGGCGAGGCAGTGAGCAGAGCAGACTTTATTACTCTCTCTCTCTAACATCAATCCACAAGAAGAATTAACCCAGGTCGCTGGCATCTCTCTTTTATACCATACAAACTCGCCTCGTGACCTGGGGGTTCACATTACAATACATAGACTTAAAATGACAATTCCCTTTGTCACCCAGCCTGCCGGCGCATTATTATGCAACCCGGAGGAGAACGCATTTTCTCCATAAGAACGCATGATAATGCAAGAATGCATTATCATGCATTCTTGTGGAGAAAACCACAGGCTGTCTTGCATATCCATTTAACAGCTTTTAAGTGTCTCCTCCTGAGCCATTCAGTCTGAGTGAAGAATTGCATTACCTAGGTCCCCCACACCGTCCCCTCCCTGAAAACTCAGACTGGGCCTTAACCCTCATGTCCTGTGGGCTTCAGCCTACGTCCATAGCGGCTGTAACAGGGAGTTGCCAGCTCCGAGGCGCTGCTTTGCCGGTGGGGTGCTTCTGGAGGCGTGTCTGTCTGTGGGGGGACATTGGGGGGGGCACATCTTCACCATGCCATTGTGAGTGAGCTGATGAGTCATTTACCTTGGGAGTTCTCAGTGGGGGTCTTCCACACCGAGGAGCTCGTCCACCACCTGCTCGTCTGCTAATATGAAGGCGGGCTTAAGCCTGTCTATATAGATTGTTTCTCTGCGTCCCCCAAGTCTAACACAAAATGTTTATCCCCAGGTTCCAAAACTCTGAATGGGCTGTCGAAGGGCAAGCACAACAGGGTCCGGTGGCCATCGTGCCTGACAAACACGAATGACGCATCTTTCAAGGCCTTTGGCACGAAAGCGCGGGGAAAACAGTGGTGGGCCAGGCCGGGTACCGTCCCTGCCTCTGCGCTATGTAGTGAAGGCGGGGATGGATCGGTGATTGGCGTGGGGCTGTCAGGCAAAAATTCTCCGGGGAGCTGCAGCGGCTGGGAAAAAACAAGCTCTGCTGGGGAGGCCGCCAAATCCTCCTTCGGTGCTGAACGCAACCCTAATAGAACCCACGGCAACTGGTCCACCCAATTTGCATCCGTAAGCGAAGCCCTGAGCGCTGCTTTAAGTGACCTATGGAAACGCTCGCATAACCCATTGGCCTGGGGGTTGTACGCAGTCGTGCGATGAATTGTGATGCCCAGGCTCCGGGCCATCATGGACCAGAGGTCAGAAACAAACTGCGGACCCCGGTTGGATGTGATATCCAAAGGGGCGCGGAAGTGTGCCACCCATGTCGTCAAAAAAGCCAGTGCAACTTCTGCGGACGCGGTGGTGGCTAGCGGCACCACCACAGGCCAGCACGTGGTGCGATCCACCACTGTCAAGAGATGCGTGAACCCCTACGATGGCGGGAGGGGGCCCATGACGACCACGTGAACATGGTCGAACCTCTTAGCCAGGACATGGAACAGCTCCAGGGGGGCCTTTGTGTGCCTGTGCACCTTGGCTCATTGGCACGCTACGCAGGCTGCAGCCCACTCTTTCACTTGTTTGCGCAGGCTCGGCCAGACAAACTTTGCTCCCACTATTTTGACTGATGCGCACTCCTGGGTGTGCCAGGGAGTAAACCGACTCGAAAACGCGGCGGCGCCAAGCGCGTGGGACTACCGGGTGCGGGCGGCCTTTGGAGATATCACAGATTTGGGGGGGGGGCGTTTTGCAATACTCTGCTCTCCAGCCTTAACCCTGTTGGTCCAGACTGAAGCGCGCAAATGTCCGCATCGCCGATCTGCTCAGCGGCCAAGGCCGTGTAATCTATCCCTACGTAGACTGGGGCCACTAATGCGTGCGAGAGGCAGTCTGCCACCACATTGAGTTTACCAGCCACATGCTGAATGTCGGTCGTAAACTCAGAGATCGTGGCCAGCTGTCTCTGCTGCCGGGCCGACCAAGGTTGTGAAACCTTGGCCATAGCGTACGTTAGCGGCTTGTGGTCCACAAACGCAGTGAAGCTGCGCCCTTCCAGCCAGAACTGGAAGTCGCGTATGGCCAAGTGAAGAGCCAGTAACTCCCTGTCGAATGCGCTGTATTTACACTCATTGTTGCGCAAAGACCTGCTAAAAAAGGCGAGCGGCTGCCAAGAACCGGCAACGCTCTGCTCCACGACAGCCCCTATGGCCACGTCCGATGCGTCGGTAGTGAGCGCTATCCGAGCCGCCGGGTCCAGGTGCGCCAGTAGTGTGGCATTCGCTAGAGCTGTTTTGGCCTCGGAAAACGCCTGCTCTCACTCAGGAGTCCAGTCAACTCTGTCCGCCGGTTTCCGTTTCTTAAGCGCGGCATACAACGGCTGCATGAGCTGGGCTGCGTGGGAGAGGAAACGGTTGTAAAAATTAACCATCCCCAAAAACTCCTGCAGCTCCCTGACCGTCTGAGGCCGGGGAAAATCTGCCATTGCACGCACTTTGTCCGGTAAGGGTATCGCGCCCTTCGGTGAGATGCGGTCACCCAAAAAACTGATTACCATAACCCCGAACTGGCACTTTGCCGGGTTGATTATTAACCCGTGCTCTTCCAACCTCTAGAAAACTGTCCTGAGGTGGGCTACGTGTCTGTCCTCGGACGCGCTGGCCACCAGGATGTTGTCCAGATAGACGAACACAAACGGCAGATTGCGCAGCACCGCATCCATCATGCGTTGGAATGTCTGTGCCGCGCCTTTTAACCCGAAAGGCATGCGTAGGAACTCAAAAAGACCAAACGGGGTTATTACTGTCGTTTTGGGTATGTCTTCCGCGCGCACCAGGACCTGGTGGTAACTGCGAACCAGGTCCACCTTAGAAAAAATGCGTGCCCTGGTGAGGGATGGAAAAATCCTGAATATGGGGGATTGGGTAGCAATTGTGCGCTGTAGCACTGTTTAATCTGCGGAAATCTCCGCATGGTCGCCACGATCCCTCGGCTTTAGGCACCATATGAAGCGGGGATGCCCATGGGCTGTTTGAGCACCTGATGATGCCCAACCTTTCCAAGTTGGCAAACTCCTCGCGCGCACTGGCCAGTTTAGCTGCGTCCAGGCGCCAAGGTCGTGCGAAAATGGGCGGCCCCATGGTGGTAATGAAGTGCTCCACCCCGTGTTTAGTGACGGCCCACGAAAATGTCGGAACTGTGAGTGCTGGGAACTGGGTGAGTAGTGTGTGGAACTTACCCCCTGGAGCTGTGACGTTGGCTAGTGTTGTGGACCCGGCTCCTCTATACAGGGCAGAGAATCAAAAGACACTGCGTTAATCAGGTGTCTGTTAGCCACATTGACTAATAGTCCGTGTGCACACAAAAAAATCTGCACCCAAAATGGGGAAGTTACATACCACTATGACAAATGTCCATTGGTATGTACGGCCGTGCAAGAATATAGTCAGTGTCCTCTCACCAAAAGTTTTAATGTCTGAGCCATTTGCGGCCGCCAGCTCGGGGCCGCTACTTTCCGCCAGCTGGTCTGTGTAGGATGGCAGGATGAGGCTCTTTTGGGAGCCGGAGACCACGAGGAACTGTCTTCCCGAGCGTGAGTCCGTCACATAGAGCAGCTTGTTTGTGTCACCGGCGGTCACAGCTGCTACCGACTGCCGGCCCTGGCATTTCCTGAGCGCTTGAACTGGCACGGTGGCATGCATCGGTGTGCGTCTTCTCCATAGCGGCAGTGATAGAAGCAGAGCGTGTCCCTCTGGTGCTTCTTAGCCTCCGCTGCGGCCACTGTCACTGGCTCCTCGCCCCCGCTGGCCGTCTCGCTGGGTTCCAACGCTGCTGCGTTCACAGCGAAGGTTCTGGTCACCAGGATAATCCAATCTGCCTCTTGTGCCAACGCCTGGTAGTTGCGCGTGGCCAGCAGTGGCAAACTGGCAAGGACTGCTCTGGCCGCTGTTGGGAGGTTCTGGAGGAAGAGGTGGGCAAAGAGAAAATGCCCGTCATTTGTGCCCATTAATGCCAACATCTTCTCCATTAATTTGACTGCCGACCCGTCTCCCAACTCAGAGCGTATCAGGAGCCTTTCCGCCCTCTCGCCGTCCGAGAGCGTGTAGCGCCGGGTCAGCGCGGTCTTGAGAGCATCGTATTTGTCGTGGGCTGGGGGCTGTTGGAGCAGGCTCGCCACCTGCTGTGTTGTGCATGCGTCCAGCGCTGCAACCACGTAGTAGTATTTGGTGTCATTCACCGTCACTCCCCGGAGCGTGAACTGGGCCTCGGTGTGGAGGAACCAAGACTTCGGGTCATGTAGCCAAAAGTCTGGGAGCTTGACCGAAACAGCGCATGTGGTGCTGGCGCCTGCAGACCGGGTCGTGTCCGGGGTGTTTGCGTTGAGTTCCATTATGTGTCAAGGGTCACCAGTGTAGAGAGAGGAATGAGCAGGTGAGGCAGTGAACAGAGCAGGCTTTATTACTCTCTTTCTCTCTAACATCAGTCCACAAGAAGAATTAACCCAGGTCGCTGGCACCTCTCTTTTATACCATACAAACTCGCCTCGCAACCTGGGGGGTTCACATTACAATACATAGAGTTACAATGACAATTCCCTTTGTTACCCAGCCTGTCAGCACATTATTATGCAACCCGGAGGAGAATGCATATTATCATGCATTCTTATGGAGAAAACCACAGGCTGTCTTGCATATCCATTTAACGGCTTTTAAACGTCTCCTCCTGAGCCATTCAGTCTGAGTGGAGAATTGCATTAACTAGGTCCCCCACAACATGTAATAACCAGCGACTGAGAGAACCTCAGAGTTAAATACAAAATGTCTAAATGCTGTTAAAGCCAAACTGTGTGAACAATTAAACAAGAAAAGGTAGAACACTATACCAAGAATTGGCTATTTTGTCTGGAAATTAAATAGCAACATCTGACAACTGCAAACAGGGCCGTTTTCTGGTTTTCGGGGGCCTATGCAAGACTGCACTTTGGGGCAGGCTTCCCATTTCTCAGCAGCCCTCGCAAGTAATGGGACATGTTGGAAGATAAGCATCACCTCATTAGTTAGTACTCTGTGTTACTGTTGTGCATGTCCAAGGTGTGGATGCTGTGATAACTGAGTTATCTTTCATGCAACATTGTAACTTTGCAGCACCATGAATATCAGGGCTATGGCAGCGATACAAACCACCACCACCCTCCCTGGTACCAATATCTCACTTCTCACTTCTATCTCACCCCCTCAGTGACTTGGGGCCCACAGCATTTGCATACACTGTCCTCTGAAAGAAACCGCTGAAAATTAATTTTATAAAGTGACAAAGTGGCAGTAATTGCAATCATAGCTGTTTCTTGTTCTTTGCCTTTGAACTACGGACTGTTAACAAAGTATGTTACAACTGTCGATACCTGGAAGTACTGCACCTAAAAGCTGTTTGTCAGCCACCATTAAGGTGGATTTTCAACCCTGTGGAAAAGCCTTGTTTTTAATGACACCCATGGCCAATAGGAGAACTGCAGCCCATTCTGTTCGTACACAGTATAATTCCCTCTGGGTACACCAGCTTCCTCCCACAGTCCAAAGGCATGCATAATATAAGGTTAATTGGTCGTTCTAAAGTGCCTGAATGTGAATGTGGGTCTGCATGTCTGTCTTGACCCTGTAATAGACCCTGCTGCTCACCTAGCATCTTTTGCCTGAAAGATGCTGGGTCAACAGTTCACAATCCCTGGGATAATGAATGTAGTACTATTGCGCTCTGCCATCATATAGTCAACGTTGAAATGTCTACATGTGCCAGAGCTAAAAACTATTTCAAAGCCCATGTGTGCTAAGCAGAGGTGCAAAGCAGGCAAATGCTTGGGGTCCCAGACCAGAAGGGGGCTATCAAGGGCTGACAGACTTTGAATCACTACAGCGGTGACAATGTGGAGAGTTTGCAATGACAGCAATAGGCCAGTGCAGAACTCCCTAAAGGGGCCCCACCCCCCACTTCTCATTCTCGCAAGTACCGGTGCGTGTAAACAAACAAGTGATGTCTCAAAATAAAGTGAAGTTTTCATCTGGCAGTGGCAAAAGAAAGAAGAAAAAATAGTAAGAAGAGAAAAGAAAGCAAGACAGTGGTAAGTAGTGCAAATAATACCGTAGTTACTTTAGCTCAGAGCAGCTTCGTGTGTCCTGCCTCTGCTGGTCCTGATGTGACCGCGTTGAGTACCTGGGTGTCTCCGTAAGGACACTGGTACTTGTCTTGTTTGCTCAGCTAGCAGGCTGAAAATAAAAACAGCTAACCTGGACAATACTTTTTCTTTAGTTATCAAATGAAAGTTGTATCCAGCCATGCTTAACTGTCCAGCAAAGAATGCCAAGTTACAGAATTTATATGCAAGAAATCTGGATAATGTACTACTAAGATGCATTGATGGAAGTTATTGTGTGCTGTGTGCTAGTGATGTGTGTATTTTATTGCATTTCCCATATGTGTCAAGTACATAGTCGAGAGTGATGAACGCTGGTTGGAGGGGCCCCTTGTGAATTTCTGCCTCGGGGCCCCAAGACTCTAGAATCACCTCTGGTGCTAACCTTTGCTGATGCTGCTAGCTTGTTCTGCAGCTGCCACCGGACTGTATTGGTAATGCACATGTCATTTAGAGGAAAAAAAAATTATCCAATCAGACAAGCAGGAAAACATTTTGGTGTTTTTTGTGGCTCACATATGGGCAGTGCGGTGGCGGAGTGGTTAACACTGTGGCAGGGCAGTAACTCACCCTTGGCCGGGGGATCCTGGGTTCAATCCCAGCCCCTGACCAACAGTGATCTGTGTGGAGTTTGCATGTTCTCCGCATGTCTGCGTGGGTTTACCCCGGGATTTCTACGGTTTCCTCCCACATGCCAAAAAACATGCAAGTTAGGTTAATTGGGACTCTAAAGTGTCCCCAGGTGTGAATGTGTGTGTGAATGGTGAAAAGGTTGGGAGCCGCACCTGTAGCTGCCTCATCCACTCATGTGGATGCCCTGTAATTTCCCCACTGTGGGACTAATAAAGGAATCTAAAATCAAAATCTGCTAAATGTGTTGTAAATTAGATGTTAAAGAGTATTAGTGTGGCTTTAGCAAAGGTGGTTAGAGTAGCCACAAAATGGAAAGCAGTGTTACTTATGAATTCCTCAAGTAAAAGCAACAACTTTACTCTTGCTAGTTTGTAGGGTTTTTTCTCTTTTAATGTACATTTACTACTTTTCCTCTCATAAATCAATATTTTTTATCATAAATTTGTGACTTTTTTCTAATAAATTTACTACTGTATTGCTTAATAAATTTGCCTCATCTTATTCCTACATTTGGAACTTATTTTTGTAAATTTGCAGCTTTACATCAGCTTTCTCTCTTAGATGTGTTAAGGTGCCTTCGCACCAAATGTGAACGAGCAAACTTTTTGCGCAGCATGATTACATTATAACTCAATGTAAACACAAGAAAAGACATGAATTCACCGTCTGAGTGAGATGCAGACAGGCAAAGCTGCCTTTATAACTTCTGCAGCAGTGTTCAACCTATTATGTACAATAAACGGCACATTATTGTGAAGTGCAGTGTGGTACGTCCCATCATGTCACCGCACTGCCCTATATAAGGCAGAGGGCATCCATATTGTGGCCTCTTTGACTGGTGCCCTCTGCCAGGTACCTGCCGTGTTACCGCATTTGTAGTTCCATCAATAAAGCTGTGTTCGCCCAGTCATCTTGCCTCATCCTTCACCAAGGTATTTTACTATACATAACATTTGGCGATCGAAGATTAAATCATGGAGGCATGTATGACACTACTTCGCCCCTTTCTCGAGCTACCAGGCAAACCGCCGGTGCCTTGGCCCATGTGGTTTGAGGCCTTCCAGATCTACATCATTGTGCTGGACTTTGGTAAGCTCGACAAGTTAAGAGCACGTGCGCTTCTTGTTCATAACCTGGGTATTGAGGGCCAGCAAGTCCTGTGCACACTTGGAGCTTTGGACTCTTTTGAAGACATTGTGGAGCTGCTAGCAAACAATTTTTACACCCCGGATAGCGTGACTGTCCGGACGATTCGTTTTCAGCAGCGACATCAGCAGGTAGGTGAGCCTATTCATTAGTTTGTCGCCAACTTGAGGCACCTAGCTAGCAAGTGTCACTTTGGGTCGTTGGAAGATGAAATGGTATGTGACCAGCTTGTGGACCACACGTGCAGCGCCGCATTGCGGGCTAGGCTACTCACGGCACCCAATGACCTAACATTAGCCAGAACTTTTGATCTAGCTCTCCAGCTGGAGGCCGCAGACAAGCTAGCTTCGGAGCTAACCTGGCGCCAGTCACAGTGGCCTCCGGAGCCACCCGCTGCAGCAAATGTTGCGGACTCGGATAGCAAGGATAGTTTGGACGACGATACTACGGAAGCCAACGGTGCCAGCCGAAGGTCTGCCCCAGAAAAACCCCTGTGCAACGGTTGTGGGTCTGCAACACACTGCAGTAAGGCTAAGGACTGCCCAGCTAGGGGAAAACACTGTAGCAGATGTGGATGCTTCAACCATTATGCTAGAGTGTGCCATGTATCTGAACAGGAGAGGCAATGGAAGAAATCACTTCACCCGCCCCCGACAACCATCCAGACGGTGTCCCCCAGCACAAATAGGTACACGTACTGTGCAGTGGAACTGGACGGCATGGAGAGACCGCTGCTGCTTGACACGGGGGCAGAGGGGCCATTGCTGAATTGGGCCACAGTGAGGAACTTTTTCCCCCACTACAGGATTAGAGGTAATCTGGCGGCATTGTATGGTTATGCAGGTGGCAGGCTGTGCTCGGTTGGGACTTTGGAGTTAACGGTCTGGTACAAGTCTGCAAAGATGGTTGACTTCACGTTCCACGTGACAGCGCGAGGCGATAACACCATGGGCTGTGATTTGTTTCACAGACTGGGTTTCGCCATAAAAGACGACACCAAGAATGAATGGTCGGGTTATGGCCAATGGAACCCTCCGGTTCTGATGGTCGATAAGGACGTTGTGTGGGATGAAGAGCTAATGGACATCACAGTGGTCAAGCAGGACCAGCTTCACTCAGGTTCGGCACAGGAGGGTCTCAGTGCCGGCGCTCAGGATGCGGTAGAGGGGGTACCGAGCATGGTGGCGAGGCACCTGCGTCGGCGAGTGACACCAATGTGCTAGCCCCAGATGCCTCCGGAGCTTGGCCACGGGGATGGAGGGTCTGCAGCTACGATGGTGACCGCTACGACAGTTTTAGAAGAGGACGGGGCCAGACCGACGAGCATGGAGGTACTGCATGCTCAGTAGCACCACGTCAGGCCGAGCCGTGCCCCGTTGAGGATTTTGGACTTGGTTCGGGTTCAGGGTGAAGAACGTCCACGGTGAAGATGGGCCAAACGACAGCCAGAAAAACATCGAGGGTGTCTGCGCATAGTGGCAAAGCTGGGTGCAGCATACTTCAGGTTGTCCGATGGCTCATTGAGGCATACCAATCAGCTTCGGCGTGTCTGGGAAGAGGCTCCAGGTGACGAGGCTGGACAGGAGTCGGTGTTGGTGGTGAAGGAGTCGGGCTCCATCGTCCGGAAGATCAGCCATTGTCCCAGAGGTCTGCTGCTTCCAGGGGCGCGCTTGCTGAGGGGCTGCCCTGGGCCCCCCCCCATGCCGGTTCTACCTCTCCTACCCAAGAAACTGTGCTGTAAATAAAGAATGTTTATAGTTCTCATATTGTTGCATATGTTTTGATATGGGACTATTTTATGTGTTTTTCTTTTAGTTTAGGAGGACGGCGTGTATTTTAAGTTTAATAAAAGGACTTTTCTTTGGGTAGAGGTGGCAGAATAATCCATCCCGCCATGCAGGCTGTACGGTAGTCCACCCGTCAGCGCTATTTTAGGATGCTTTGAGTGAGTGTGTTAGGCCAGTTTAGTCCATTGTTTTTCGTTATTTTAGTGCATGATTTGGGTCACAATTTTTTTTTTTTTTTTTTTAAGGGGGGGTTCAATTGTGTGTGTGGTTCTGGACTTTAGTAAAGGGGGGTGGATATTATGTACAATAAAAGGCACATTTATTAATAATTTATATGTATATGTATTAATATTTATATATACTGCATATGCATAGTTTAGATGTACTCGTTTAACTCAAATCAAATAATTTAAAAACAGTAGGCAATAATAACTAATTCCCGACACAAAACATCTTGACTCACACTCAAATCAAGTCAGTGAAACTAAAAGTAACTCAGAGTACAACGAAGTACTTGAGTAAAAGTACAGGGTTTTCTTAAAAAATATATATATATACTCAAATGAGAGTAAAAAGTATGCTGCAAAACAAACAAAAACTACTGATTAAAGTACAAAGTAATGAAAAAGTTAGTTGGATAAACGGATAAATGGAACTAGTTACTTGCCACCTCTGGGCTTCAGAAAAAATAAAGAATATCACTGCAAAGAACTGACCAACTAAATAAAACTAAAGGAAGTGTAAAGAAAGAGAAGAGAATTTAAATAAGTGACAATGTAAATGTGAAGGAAACATTTTCCCTATATTCTGAATGAGCTGGCATGCTTTTCAATCACCATTGTTTGCAGACGCCGGGCACGGCTGAGCAGTTTTTCCCCACTGTAGCAGATTGGCTCCGAGGGTTGGCTGGCATTGTTGGCGAATCTCTGAACAAAAAGACTTGAATCCACTCCCCGTGTCAGGACTGCTGCTAAGAAATGCATTATTAATGAGAGGAGGCTGACTGATGCTTAGGATTAATTACAGTAGCTTCAAGCAGCCCCCAGCCCAGTCTTCTTTCTTCTCTTTTTTACTCAGCACAGCCAAGTCAGAAATATATATTTTTTTTTAATAAAGATCAGAATTAAACCGTCCAAGTGCTTTGATTTAATAATTGATGCTCCACAGCCTATAAAGTGTGCCCCAGGCCCTTTGTTCCATCACTGTGTCACTGTCACCTGCTCAGTAACACAGAATAAAAACCTTCTTTCTTTGTGGCCCGCTCCTAACCTTTGTGACAGTGCAGCCGGGTGCAACACGAGCAGCATGTGTTGGAGTTCTTTCACTGAAAACAAGTTCTCTCTTTTTCTATAATTTATAAGTGTTTCATGACCCATAAAGTGCAACATGTCATTTATGGTAATAAAAGCTGTCCACACCAGTGACACGGTGCAATACATCAAGGAATTCTGTTCCTCTTCAGGTTCTGATTTGTAGTTATTACAGACAAATTACAATATTTTGCTTTATGCAGCACCTTTTTAAAGTTGTAGTCCACATTTTTTTGCTCACAACAGCAGACGATAAAGGAAAATTAAAGCTGAAAAAATAATCAATAACACAACTGTTCCATAAATCTTCAGTGGCATGTATCCACACAGGCACGTTATGTTATTTTTATTAGTGTCAGTCGATTCAAAATTTTAATCATGATTAATGACGTAATGTCCACAATTAACTCTTGAAAAGTCGCACTTTAATGGTACATTTTCTATGTGTTACAATGTAAATGTAAAGCTGAACTTGCCGTTCAAATTGCCGTTTCTGTGTCCATTTTGGCTTTTTTCGCTGGGGTTCTGCACTTGGGCTGATAGCCTTAAGTATGGAAAGCCATTAGGGTCAAAAGCACATATCCACGTGCATGTTAGTAGTGGTGTCAAACGGGGTGGTGCATTAACTCGTTATTATCACATTCTTTGACAACTCTGGTTATTCTATAGATGAAAGTCACTCCAGCTGATTTTTTGGGTGACAATAATCATTACAGTCATAAGCTTATAAAACCTTTTAATGTTTCCCAAATATGAATATACTGTCAATAGTATTGGTAACAGGTAACAGCAACAATTATAGCAGCTGTTAAAAACACATGATTTACACGTGCTGTTGGACAAACATCATTTTCCTTCATTTTTTTCCACCCATAAACCTCAGACTAGGTCCTGAATAAACTGTTGCTTATTGTTTCAGGATACTTTTACTTATCCTTAATTCATATACAGCTTTGTGTTTGTAGTAAATGTTTCTATTCACTGTTTAGTAGGTGCTGCTGATTTCTATCAATTTTTGCCCATCTAAGGAAGGGCACTGCCAGTTTACTTGGGCTGCAAATGCTTTGGTGTGTGGCCTGGTTTATTTTACATACTTGTCCATATACAAATAAATGATAAACAAATGAACTGGTTTTACATCCAAGGCACGCCAAACGGCCAGCCACAATTTTAAGAAATGACTGTATTCATACTGCACAGTGCAGTGTACCTTCCTGTGAGAAATTCTGTCTTCTCTGAAATGATGTCCAGTGTTTTCTGAGAGGCCACATTCCTCTCAGAAAGGCTGTTTAACATTACAGTATCTGCTCAATATCACACCTATAATTTCATAAATCTCATCTTTTGAACTCATTAAAGATGCAATACACAAAATTATTGTGCTGGTACAATAACCTTTTAGCAGGTGAAAGCCACTTCCATTTGGGCCTGAATGTCATGCAGAAGTTTGATGTAACTTTTCTGTCCTTGGTAGGAACACTGAAAAGACTAAAAGTGACATATTCTGCAGTCCGAGTCCCAATAGCCAATCACAGAGTATGACTTTAGCAACCAGCTAACAAAGCACTCTGTGATTGGCTATTATCAGGACACAAAATGTGTTAGTTGTAGTCCTTTTTTTTACTATAGGATGCAATGGGATGATAACTGAATATTTTCAAATTTAAACAATTCTACCTACTACAGCTTTAAACTCCCTTATATACTAGTAAAGCTAGAGTTTTTAGCAGGATGTTGGTATTATAAATCATCTCAGCCTTCCCTCTCTTACCCTTAAGGGTCTGATGACATGATTTTGACATGTTTTAGCATGTTGTGTAAATTCAAAAGTCATTGTCAATGATCAGTATAATATTTACAACCGCACCTGCATAAACTAGTTATCATCAAAAAACGCAGCCGCTGACTGGACTGTGGTGCCGCCCACTGAATGAAGGGCAGCACCACCATGACGTAAGCAACAGAACGGATGCCGGTCTTGTTGACCGGAATGACAGCAGCTTTGTAGCTCACAGTTTCTCTGGTTTCTTGTTTTAATTTTACGGCTATGCCTTCGCGTTGTGTCGCAGGCTTAGATAAACAGCAGGCCGTGAAAGACCACATCACACGCTTCAGCTCCAACTGTCATAAGCCTCCTCATGCGCTCCTCGTGTGCTTTTACGCAGGAGGAGTGCACGAGGAGGGGAAGGATTAATGGATTTACACGTGGCTTTGACCTACTTTTTGTGATCGCATGCTGACGCTCGCCAGTCTGGCCACGTCCCCTCTATCATTATCACCAGCTGATTAAAAATCCCACTGATCATGTTTCCTGGTCCTCGCCCAGGTGCTTCTCATCACACCATCACCAGAAGTGCGTGTACTTAGCGGCCATTTGCCAGTCACGCACTGCTGGTCCATAGTATTATCATCTGTGCTGTTATTCTGCCAGTATTTTCAGCACTCTCACGACGTGTTAGTCACTCCATGTTCGCCGTGGTTCTCGTGCGTCCTTGAAGCAATGTCGGCTCTGAGGCACACCTGTGGCTAACCCATCTCCTCTCATTCGTTCTCTGGGCAATGCTGGCCCCCGAACGCCATCAGTAAGTGTATTTGTGTTTTTTGTATGTCTTCACCTTTTTGGGAATTGTCTGTCTTTCTGTATTAAATGTGTTGTGATGAACCTTGCACGTAAATCCTCATTATTTCATCCTCCCTCTCCGTGCCCTGCGTAAGAGCGCACGGAGGGTCATGATGAATGGATTTACGCGCAGGATTCACCAGATAATACATAAATACATAAAGATAATACATAATAAACCCGATGCCTGAGCCACAGAGAATACACTGCTATGATTTTATTGAAAAATCAGGTTTAAATAAATTATATTTATGAACAAATAATTTGTTGCAATATCTGTAACAAAAGCATAATACTTGGTGTTCCCCTGCCATGTGTTTGTTGCTCCTGCTGCGCCGGCCATGTGTGCCTCTCCACTGTCACCTTCTGAGTCTGACTCGCTTGGCACAGCTCAAACCTATACGGTCTAATGCCCCCAGATTCTTCATTGTCATCCCATTCTTTGGAACTATAATCGTCTAAAAATTGAACACAAACCAATTCCAGACTACATGTGCTGTAACCATCGTTGATGTTTTCTACTGCTTCCATCCTGTGTGTACAATGGGTAGCCAAGCGCTGTGTTCTGTCGATGATGTTACAACATGGCTGGGGGGGTTTTCAGCCACTGACGCAATTGGTGACGTGGCGTTCATGAAAACGTTGGATATTCGCATATTCGAATATTTCATGCGAATATTCGCATATTCGCATGAAAAAAAGCCTGTTTGACTTAGAACTGCACAGACCAACCTATTTCGTCATATTGTATTATGAGTTGAAAAATTAGATGAAGTCAAAAACGTGTCATCAGACCTTTAAGCTGTGTGGTTTTGTGTGCCCCTAGTGGCAGAGCGCGGCACTGTGCCTGTCAACTAATATAACGTGCCAGACACTCCCCAGCTGGACTGAGGATTTGTACTGATCATGCCAGTTCACAAGGTGGCAGGCACGTGTTGAAGGACTCATGGATGACACGTAATACACCAAAGAGGAAGAAATCCTTCTTCTTCTTCTTCTTCTTCTTCATCTTTGAGATTACAAAACAAAATGGACGGTACCCATCATTGTGGACATACACGATCGCAGATGGAGGAGCAAATTCGGAGGTTTTGGTCCCAAATTTGCCAACTATGATTCTAAAAAGACATTATTTAGCTTACGAAGGTAGATATTTACATGTTCTTATAACACAGAGAGCGTGAAGCTCGTTGATTTCACCTGCCGGCACCCGGAGCGCCATGTGACCGTAGAGCAATCGCCAGTTGCATATCGTCATATAAGATAAATTGCCACAGAATAAAAGCAAAATTAAGGTGGAATGGACTTCCGGTTATGGCTGCCACGTAGGACGGACGTGTCTCGCTCTGCTCTGCTCCTGGAGAAAAAAATCGGCAAATAACTCTCTCATTTGGGACAGAACGTATCCCAGCATTTGAGCGAGGATATGTCGGCGAAGCCTAAGGCTGGAAAACCAGGAAAAGGAAAAAGCGAGCCGCCGAAACAGTCCAAATTAACGGACTTTCAGGTCTGTGACGCAGCAAACAAGGCTCCATATATGGCGGAGGAAGCTGGCGGCGGTGCGATTTCTGCGGGGAATGGCGCAGATGCGCTGATGGCTGCCATGAGTTCAATGAGAGCGGACTTTTCCTCTAGATTTGATGGGATTATGACAGCGTTGGAAGGAATAAGAAAGGAATTGGGTGACTGTGTAGAACGAACGGCGCAGATGGAGCTCCGTCTCGCTAGTGCTGAAGATGACGTCACCCGTCTTCAATTAAAGGTGCGCACTTTGGAAAAAAAAAATAAATCTCTGGAAGATAATATTTTGGATTTGGAATCTCGGTCGAGACAGAATAATTTGAGGCTGGTGGGTCTTCCAGAGGAATCAGAAGGTCGGGACGTATGTTCCTTTCTGGAAAAGTGGATTCCGGAGGTGCTGGGCAGCGAGGAGTTGCAATCAGCAGTGGTTCTGGAAAAAGCACATCGTATTGGCCCACGGAGAGATAAGGGACCGCCGAGGACCTTAATTATGAAGTTTCTTAGCAACAGAGACAGGATGAAGATCTTCAACGCTGCACGTGCTAAAGGAGAGATTAAACACCAGGACCAGCAGGTGCGGTTCTACCCAGATTTGGCCACAGGAATCCAGCAATTGAGGAAGCAGTTTGATCCCGTACGTAAGGAGCTGCGCAACCTTGGGATTCGTCATGGTGTAATCTATCCTGCGAGACTGCTGACCACGTATGAGGGCAGAACCCACATCTTCAAGACCCCAGAGGAGGCGCAGGAGTTCATCAAGAAGATCAAAGAAGAAGAAGAGACTGGTGGGAGCTAAGCATGAACAAAATATAAGGTAGAATAATTAAGCATTTGCACAGGCATCTGACTGACTTGAAGTAAATAGTAAGTTTACAAAATATAGATTGTATTATATATTAAAAAAACAAAACAAAAACAAAACAAACAAAAAAAAAAAAACTATGATGTACAAAGTTGTTAAAAATTTTGGAGTTAAGTTGGAAAACTACAGAGGAGAGTTAATGTTACGTCATTAAAAGTAGTAGAGTTAGGGTGATTGGGAGGATGAAGAAGGAGTGGCTTAGGCTGTTCCCCGTGGGTGTGGAACGGTCGATGGCTATATCGGGAGACAGAATTTTTCTTTTGATTTTGGGGGGTTTGCCACAAGTGTGGGAAGGGGGAATTTGTTTGTGTGTAGTTTGTAGGATGAATGTTCAACCACTCATGTTTTTGCTTCTCTGTTTGAGCATGTTTACACTGCAAGGTAATCCCAAACTCTCTATTGATCATGGACCAAAGTGTTAATCTTAATTTAACTTCATGGAATTGCAGAGGTCTACAAAATTTAAAAAAACTTAAACAAGTTATGAATAAAATAAAGGACATGGGTTCAAGAATTGTGTTTTTACAAGAAACTCATCTGATAGAGGAGGATGTTAAAAGAATTAGGAGTAGATGGCAGGGAAGTGTATTCACCTCTTCATTTTCATCCCGAGCCAGGGGAGTTATGACTCTCATACATAAATCAGTTCCTTTTCAAGTGAAAAATGTAATTGGAGACAAATTTGGAAGATATGTAATCATTCAAGGTTCTTTGCTATTAGAAAATATAAATCTTGTGAACTTATATGGTCCCAATATAGATGATCAGAAGTTCTTTGCTAATTTATTTCTCATCTTATCATCACTTACAGGGCAACATATAATAGCAGGGGATTTTAATTGTACATTGAATCCAGGTGTGGATAGATCAACAGGACTGGACTGTACGCACATTGGATGTAGGATGACTATTAATCATTTTATGAAAGAATTGAGATTGTTAGATATATGGAGAGAAATGAAACCACAAGTTAAAGCCTATTCTTGTTATTCCAGTACCTACAAGACATTCTCACGTATTGATTATTTTTTGATTTCCACAGAATTAAGGTCCAAGATTCAAAACTGCTTTTATGATAACATCGTGATCTCTGATCATGCACCCTGTTGTCTAATATATGTAGATAAAAAATTGACAAAGGAATCAGGTAGATGGCAATTTCAGCATAAATGGCTTCAGGATGAGGAATTTGTCAAGTATATAGAAAAACAGATAGACGAGTTCTTTGACATCAATACTACACAAACATCAGCATGTGTAAAGTGGGAGGCTTTCAAAGCTTTTATTAGGGGGCATATTATTAGTTATACAGGATCAAAATCTAAGAAGACTCGAGAGGAGAGAGCTAAATTGGAACATAAAATAAAAAATCTTCAGGAAAAAGTGTATGCAGGAAGTGACCCAAGGTTGGAGAATGAATTACTGATTTTGAGAGCTGAATACGACAAAAAATCAGCGAATAGAGCTGCCTCGAGTCTTCTAAGATTGAAACAATCTTTTTATGAACAAGGTGAAAAATCAGGAAAATTATTAGCATGGCAGATTAAACAATTGGAAATTAAAACACCAATTACCAGTATTATAAGTAATGGACAGGTAGTTATAGATCCTTTAGAAATTAATAGAGCCTTTAGAGATTACTATGAAAAATTATATGATACCAAAAATGAACCTGATTTAACAAAACTAAATGGGTTTTTGAACGAACTATCTATACCGTGTATTCCAAATGAAAACAGGGAGATATTGGAGTCTAAAATTAGTCAAGAAGAAGTTGGGCTAGCCATTGATAATATGAAATCAGGAAAAAGTGCAGGACCAGATGGTCTTCCAGTTGACCTTTATAAAAAATTTAAGAATAAATTAATAAAACCTTTTTTGGAAATGGTTTTAGAAGCATTTCAAAATAATAATTTACCATCATACATAAATAATGCCTTAATTATACTGCTGCCAAAACCAGGTAAGCCCTCTAATAAATGTGAAAATATGAGACCAATAAGCCTATTAAACGCCGACCTTAAGATAATCTGTAAAATTTTAGCAAGACGAATACAAGAAATTTTACCAAATATTATTAATCGAGATCAGAATGGCTTTATAAAGGGTAGACAAGGCTTCCATAATGTAAGAAGACTATTTAATATTATTTATTTTAATAAAGAAGCACCGGATACAGCTCTCCTATCATTGGACGCCGAAAAGGCCTTTGATAGAGTTGAATGGCCCTTTCTTTTTGAAGTCCTACAAAGGTTTGGACTTGGAAATAATTTCATAAAATGGGTTCAAATAATATACAATAATGCTACAGCAGAAATCCTAACAAATAACAATATTTCAAAACCAATAAAAATCAATAGAGGATGTCGACAAGGCTGTCCACTTTCACCTTTACTGTTTACTATGGCAATTGAACCTTTAGCGATAGCGATACGTTTACATTCACAAATATATGGAATTAAAGTTGGACCAACAGAACATAAAATCTCCCTGTACGCCGATGATATAATTTTGTTTATGTCGAATCTAAAAAAATCAATTCCAACCTTGTTGAATTTAATAAAGAATTTTGGGGAAATATCAGGATATAAAATAAATAAAACTAAATCTTCAATATTAATGCTAAATGAGACCCAGAGAAATTACCCAGCCCCTGAGGTAAATCAATTCAATGTTGTAAATCAGTTTAAATATTTAGGAATCCAAATTATGCCTAAGCTAGAATCAGTCGCCAGTGTCAACTATGAAGCCTTAATGTCAGATATCAATGAGTTAACTCAGAGATGGATGTCACTACCAATGTCGATGATCGGGAGAATCAATATACTTAAAAGTAATATTTTACCTAAAATACTTTATTTATTTCAATACATTCCCTTATCACCACCTTTAGATCTATTCTCAAGAATAAAAAAAAAGTTAGTGGAATTTATATGGAACAACAGGAGGGCTAGATTACGTTTGTCTTTATTATATTTACCATTTGATCGTGGAGGTCTGAAATGTCCAAATTTTATGTTGTATTATTGGTCGGCACAACTGAGGTCTATGACATATTATTTTTCATCAAATGATCTCCCTCACTGGACTGAAATGGAATCATACAATTTACCTTTACCTCTTCCCATATTCATATACTCAGATTCGGCAAAAAAATTACAAAAACAAGTTAAAAATCCATTTGTAAAGCATATGATCAAAATATGGTGTGAAGCTAAAAACTATTTAAAAGAACCACAGTTATTGTCACAATTTAGCCCAATATGGGGTAATCAATATTTTAAACCAGGGAGAGCGGACGCTGTATTTAAAGTATGGAATTTAAAAGGGATACAAAAGATTCAGGATTTATATTTGCCAGGTGCAGACAACATAATGTCTTTTGAAGAGCTGAGGATCAAATTTAATCTCAATAGAACACATTTTTTTAAATATCTTCAACTTAGAAACTTTATTCGATCAAATCAAAATAAAGCTCTCACTCGACCTATTTATTCATCCTTGGAAAAAATGATGATGAAAGATAGTAAAAGAAAGGGTATTATTTCAGAGTTTTATAACTCATTGACACTATCTTCAAGTGAAAATTCACTGAAAAGATTAAACTACTGGAAAGAAGATCTGCAAATTGAAATTTCAGAGGAACAATGGGAATTGGCTTGTACAGAAGCTCAAACCAAATCAATAAATGCACGCCTTAAATTGATACATTTCAAATGGTTAATGCGGATGTATGTTACACCGGAGGAGTTAAATAGATATAACAAAAATATACCAGATACATGCACAAAATGCATGGAAAGTAAAGGAACCCTATTTCATTGTTTATGGGAATGTAGATTAATAAGAATGTTTTGGGAAGAGGTGAGGGTAACAATTGAAAAAATAATCTCAAAACAAATCATATTGAATCCTAAACTGTTTTTGTTGGGTCTGTACCCAGAAAAGCATAATTTTAATAAAAGTGAAAGAACATTCATAGACCTCAGTTTGCTTAATGCCAAAAAATGTATTGCACTATTATGGAAAAAGACTCATAGACCAGATGTGACTCAGTGGTTAAGACAGATGTTAACAAACCTTCCATTAGAAAGAATAACATATATACTAAAATCAAAGGAAATTGTGTTTGAGAATATATGGAGACCTTTTATTGATTATGTAAAAAATTTAAACATAACTCTTGAAGAAGAAGGTGAATGATGTGTGTGGACCTTGTAAATTCCAAACTGGTGAACATAATAAGTATACTTATGTATTGGATTGTCTAGACTAAACAGAGGAGCATTGTTGAAGATTTGATTTTGTTGGTGGTTGTTGGTGTTTTTAGTGCATTTTTTTTTTTTTGTAGTACTTTAGTGTTAGTGTTTGATTGTTTGTATCATGTTTGTTAAAAAAAAAAAAAAAGGTTCAATAAAGATATTGTGGAAAAAAAAAAATTAAGGTGGAATAATCAATAACAGTTTCTGGATGTAGGAGAGAAAGGTAAAATGACTGGGAGAGGACAAAATAACGCCCAGAATGCCGCAAAAGGACACCGCCTTGCCAGCGGTAAGTGACAAATGTCTTTGTTTGTTTGTATGCAAATTAGATGCGTAAATTTACTCCTATCTGAAACTTTGGATCATATTCTACATCTTTCTAATTGACAGTAAGCCATTATCTCTTACCACTTTCAAGTTATAGCCTTGGAAAGTTCTGACATCTGATTTGAATATTTTCTTGAAAAAAATCTTTGCACTATTGACCTCTAGGGGTTATGTCGCAGTGTGGCGACAAACACAGTTAGTAGGTTAATCTCATTTCTAATCCTGGGGACTCTGCCACCTCCAGTGCTGCCTCCTGTCTTTTTGTCAGTGCCACCATCTCCACACCATACATCATAGCAGGTTTCACTGACGTCGTGTAAATCTTCCCTTTCACTCTTGCTGCTATCCTTCTGTCACAAATCACCCCTAACACTCATCTCCATCCACTCCACCCTGCCTGCACTCTCTTCTTCACCTCTCTTGTAGACTTTCCATTGCATTGGACAGACCCGCCAGGATTTCGTGGGATGTTTTTATGATTGTTGTGGCCCAAAAAGCCTGAATTTGCAGGAACTTTTTAAAAAAGTTACGATAAAAGTTGTGATGTTTTGAGATGTTTTTTGCACTAAAAGTTGTGTGAAAAATTACACATTTTAAAGCAGATGCTTTTTTCCATAGTTTGCTGCAATGATATTGTATATAGCACCACAAGAAAAGCACACGATTGTCAAAAATGTCCTATTAAACAGTGATTTGTAAATCAAGCATAAACTTCTGCTACACAGAAAAACTCTTTTGTGCAACAGCAAATACAGACTTTAACATAATTAAATGAGAATGAAATAGCTACTCATAAATTTGTCATAAAAATGACCAACACTGTCAGTTACTCTTGCTGAGAACTTGAATAAAAAAGGATGAAAAAATAACTATCCATTACAACAGCTAAATTGCACTGAATGCATGTTAGTGCATGTGTTAGTATAGATTTGGAAATTATGGCAGCAGCTTCATTTGAAAACTCCCTAACCACAGCAATGTCCAACCACTCGGTACTGAGCATGGAGAAAAAAGAAATAATTTATTCTGTTGCTCTGTATTGTCTATCAAAGTCTGTGTTTTTCTGAAAAAAAAAAAATACTGAATATTCTCTCTCTTTCCCTGCCTGACTCCTACCTGTCTGTCCATCTGCTGCACGTCTTGACACACACCTGTTTCATCAGATACTCATCTTTCCTTTACCGGGAGACACACTGGAAGGAGGGGCTCTCCTTGGGGGGATTGCCAGGAGCGCACATTAGTCCGTGTCCAGATCGCAGATTCACAGCTTTAAAGCTCATTGACAAGATGTAGTAACGATTTTACCTCTAAAGATGTATAAAATGTTACAATACTGGCTGTAGTGTTAGATTTGCTTCTTTGTTTGTGGTTTTACGGCATCGCTTCTCATGTGTGTTCCCGCGATGGAATAATTTTCAGGCAGGTGGACTCTGTTCAACACAAACCTGGCACTTAGTACATGTCGTCAAGACAAGGAGGTGGGGAGACATCCACCAGCAGACCGGGGGAGATGGAGGAAAGGATGGTGTGGGAAAACTCTAGAGTGAGTAGGGCTGTCGCGATAACCGCAATTATGTAATATCGCGCTATGGACACACCTACCGCGGAGGAAAATGACCAACTGCAGTGTTCACTTTTTTTGTGTGTGTGTGGCTATATCTCATTGTTCACTTATGTGCCCCTATTGATTATTAAATAAATTGCTAAATGAAGTGTATTTTTATTGCCAACAGCATGTTTGCACCTGGTACTCTAGAAGCTTCTACAGCACACGGTGCTGCCGTGTGTGAGGTACTCTCTCCAGATGGAGTCCAGCAGGCAGTTAGTGGTGAAAGTGTTTGGACTCCTTGTTAAATACAGCCGTACAGTGAGCACTGAAATGGCACAAAGCATGTTATTTCCTTCTGAGTGGCGTGTGTATGATCCTGACTAACAAATCTACCTACAGGTACAAATAAAGTAACCTGAACCTGAACCTGACTGTGTATACTCTGTGTATGAGCTCCGAGAGCAGCTTGTTTGAACGAGATTTTTCGGACAGCGGCAAAAATCACGGAGACAAGAGCCACGCAGGGTCCTCTACGGAGACTGCCCTGCTTACAAGCTGAATGTCGCTGCAGTCTCCAGTCCACACACCCCTTAGTTACCGCCACTGCTTTATGAAAATGATCTTTTTTTTTTTAAACAGAATCAGCAGTTCATGCCTGTATAAAGAGTGGAGCTCTGCACAGTTGTAACACGCGCATAAAGTTGAGAGCGAGCTGCAGCGACACTCTCACAGCCTCCCTCGTTTGCCACATAAGTTATAAACCCTGTTTAAATTATGAATCCACAGGGTCCTAAAAACATTTGCAATAATACCGCATACCGCAGTATTGAGCTGTCCACCGTCACTGCAGGGGAAATTCCTCTACTGCGACAGCCCTACGAGTGAGTGGGGTTTTTTTTAAATCGCACTCTGTTTTTTGCTGATGTGTTCCATTAATCCTCACGGTAAACACAGAAGTGACCACAGCACAATGACGCATTTGATTGGTTAGACAGAGCATTTGAGCTCTACTCAGGGACAAATGTCACTGGCGAAATTGGTGGAAGTTGACAAGGATTGGCCAAAATTGCGGGAAAGTTGCAGTGATTGGACAAAGTTGGAAGGTTGTGCAAAAGATGTGGTGATTGGCTGATTGTGCATGAATTAGTGCGATTGCAACATCGTGAAATCCTGGAGGGACTGATTGGCTAGTCGACCCCAGGTATTTAAACTCATCTATCTTCACTACCTCTACTCCTTGAATCTTCACCGTTACACCTGCCTCCCTTTCATTCACACACATGTATTCCTTCTTGTTTCTACTTTCATTCCTCTTCTCTCCAGAGCATACCTTTTATTGTCTTTTATTTATTTACTCTCTAATTTTATGGAAAGTAATTTGTGACCCTGTCTGTGAGAACTGCTGTCCAAATAAACTTATTATTATTATTATTTTTATTATTATTGCCTTCACCTTTCCAGGTTCTCCTGCACCTGCTCCCTACTCTCACTACAGGTCACAGTGTCGTCTGCAAGCATCATAGTCCAAGGAGACTCCAGCCTGACTTTCTGTCTGTCAGCCTGTTCATGTCAGAAAAAAAAATATACTTTGTTTGTCTGGTTGCTTGGTGAGTGTTTCTTGTGTTTGTTGTTATTGATTGACTGTTACTGATTGGATGACTGGTCTGTTGGTTGGTTATGTTGCTGTTTTCCCATTGGTAATGATATGTACTCAGTTTTGCTCCTGTTCAATAGATTTTTCTTTCTTTCTTTCTTTCTTTCTAGTTTTGAACAGGTGAAGTCAGTTTGGAATCGTTGGGAACAAAATGTCTGGTGGCACAATCAAACTAACAGATTTTCAAAAATGCTATTATTTAAATGTAATGATATACATACTAAGGCTCCTTAACTTCGTAAAATAATAGAAGTTACACCAAAACCTAGTGAAGGCATTACTGCAAACTGATGCATGTTTTAATTTCTCATTTGGACTCTACTGTGCATGCCATGGTAATCATGACATGGTTTCCTTGTTAGAAAGCCTAATCCAAAAGCACGAGGAGTTGAGAAAGAGTCCAGCTTTAACCCAAACGCTCCAGGCTGCTGCTAAGTTTTGAATCCATGATTCTCATTCCACATTCATCAGGCTGTCGTACGGCTGACATGACCGGGGTACAATTTTTCTTGCAAATCTTGCAAAATAACAGGAGGTCTTGACAATAGCGAAGACCGGTTGATCACCATGTGAATGTGGCAGATCCTCCATCCTCCTCATTCATCATCCACACACACAAATGCTCATTCTCGCTCACCATGGCCTGTTGTTGGTTTCAATTAGTAGAGGCAACATCTGACACCGGGACACTGGAGTCTCTATTGATTGGCTGCAGCTATAGAAATGCATGTGTCAAGGGCAACTGGGGTCAAACTGTGGACCCCTGGAATAAGAAAAGATGCAAAGAAATGACAGGAGGGAGGGACAGAGGGAGGAGGAGACACGGACCATCGAGACACAGCTTTAAGAAGAGGGGGAGAAGAAGAACCACTTAGCTGGGAAACAAAGCCCTGAGAACATAGGTGTTTATTTGGGAAACTATCCAGACAGGTGTTTCAGTTAAAGGCAGCTTCCTAAAATTGCTCTAAAGAGTGAAAAACGGGGGGCGTTCAGACGTCACAGGTTAAAGTAAAGCGTATTTGTGTGAGTCAGGGAGGAGGCCGTTCAGCAGCTGGACAAACACATTTGTTCTGACTACTGTTTTAATGGAGAACCCCCCCCCACCACCACCACCACCACCACCACCACCACCACCATCACCACCACACACACACACACACACACACACACACACTCTCTCTCTCTCTCTCTCTCTCAATAACAACTTCTGCCTTCAGCACCCACTTTCATGTGAGCTTTACAATAACAAGCAGGGTGCATATGTTGTGTTCCAGTGCCGGTGGGAAGCATCGTTGGTGCAAACCCAGAGCAACAAAGACGGCCGGAGGTGGGGGGTGGGACCCACCTGGGGATAGATGCAGAGTCAGCAGCAGCGACCATCTGTCTATAACCACAGACATGATGTAGTCAGGTTCAGTTAATTAAACAACTGCAGCACAATGAAGTTGGCAGACACAGCTAGCCTGGTTCTGTCCAAAGGTAACCCCCCGCCACCCCCCAAACTGAACTGCTAAAGCTCGATAATTAGCTTGTTGTGTGTCTTGTTTGTTGGATATGCTGCTCAACAGTAGGACTGCTGGATCGTGGACTGTGTTACCTCTGGATAAATCCGAGCTGGTTGGTTAGTTAGCAAGGAGCAAACTGGGTTAACCGAGTTGATTAGCAGCAGGCAAACTCAACACTGATTGTTTGCTATTGACTGATTACGAACTGGTTGATTTGTCATTCTTGCTGGTGGTTAGTTGTTGTGGTTGCTGATTGGTTGGGTGTTTTCTGCCAATCGTTTATTCTGTTTGCTACTTGGTTGTTGAACTGGTTAACTGTTGTGTATGGTTGGTTTGATGGTTGTGTCTCATTAAGTGTGTTGACTAGTAGTTAATGATTGGTTGTTTTTCTGTTGGTTGTTGTTGATTGCTATTGCTTTGTTGCTGGATTAGTCAACTGGCTAATAATTAGTTATTTAGGTCCATCAGCTGTTTTTTTGTTGGATGTTCATTATCAAACTGATAAGTTGTTGAATTGGTTGACTGTCACTGATTGGCTACTGGGCGGATTGATTAGTTTTTACCGATAAGTTAATTGTTTGAAAAAAATAACTGGTACAAATACATTGATTGGAAGCACCAATTTTGCATGACGTTATTTTTGTTTCATTGGTATGAATGAACGGGTGGGTTTGCATTTATCATTTCTGAAAGTCTCAGATCTCTACAGGGCTTTAGTAGACATTAATTCATTGGTACAGATCAGCCCTCTAACAAAATATGCATGAGGCTAATGTTTTGTTTTCCCTTTCTTTTCTACTCTCCAGCAAGAATCTTATTTCCTGTTGAAGGAAACAAATTAATTAATGCTTTGATCTTTGTTTAGATTTTATGGCTGTAGCAGAAGTAGCACTCCTGCCGTGTGGGAGGCTGACCAAACTGAGCACGGTGGGTCTAGGTGTAGAAGGGGAGTATAGGTTTTCATAGCGGTTACACCACAGCTGACCACACAGTGAGTGAACAGAAGGGAAGGACCCAAACACAGTAACCAGATCTGTAAAGACACTTAAATATGGGACAGCTTGTTATTGGATGAACAACACTGCTTTATTCATTATTTAGCTATTTTAAAATACTGTAAAAAAAAAGGAGCTTTTGATTTCTTAAAGGGTGTCAATACAGGAGGAGAATAGCAGAAATGTGGCGACCAAAGAATATGAAATAAAACTGGACGTGTCTCGAGTGAGTTCAACTACTACGATAAGTGGATTGTTTAATATATGAGTGTGGAAAGTTGTTAAATATTACTTGGCTGAATACACTTGTTAGACAGTCTTTGAGACATTTTGTAATATTCATGCTTTTTTTGAGTATATTTTATTAATCCCAGAGGGAAATTACAGGGCATCCACTTGGATGGATGAGGCAGCCAAGGTTCAGTGTCAATCCCTTCACTATTCACACACACATTCACACCTAGGGCCACTTTAGAGTCTCCAATTAACCTAACTTGCATGTTTTTGGCCTCTGTTTTTAGCCTCCATCCCACCCTCTCACCAATGGTCAGAGGGTGGATGGAACCCATGATAGTCAGGGGTGGAATCGATCCTGTGACCTTCTTGGTGTGCTGCCACAGTGCTAACCACTGCACCACCGAGCTTTTTCGCTCTTCTTGACAAAACTATTGCAACCATCTTCACAAAACAGCTTCAAAATGGTTCCAAATGCTTTATCTAATTCTTTTAACTGAGTTTATATGTCTCCTAATTCAAAATATCTACACTGGATTATTATGATCAGTCTTAGAGCTTTGCTTGATTAGAGATACCCTATTACTCTTCCACTTGAGCTGACAAATTCTCTGGTTTTGAAAGTTTATTTGCCCCTAAACTAGTTCTTCTCCTTCAATTCATCGAGGTCTGGATATTAGATCTTCATCCCACGCCTTCCAGCTTCACAATGAGAAACTGGAAGCAACTATCACTAACACAAAAGCAGCTCTGATAGAGTAGTATTAACCAGGTTTGATTTAAAGCTTCAGTAGGCAGAATATTTTTGTTTAAACTTGATAATAAGTTCAAGACTCAGGTCTTTTGGTGTACAAGGGGCGCTGCTGAAGTCATTCTATGACACGGTGGTGGCATCAGCCATCACTTTTGGAGTGGTCTGCTGGGGCAGTGGCATTACTGCAGCCGATAGGAAGAGACTGAACAAACTGATTAAGAAAGCTAGCTCTGTCCTGGGGCAGCGCCTTGATCCGATGGAGGAGATAGGAGAGAGAAGGACGGTGGCTAAACTGTCATCTCTGCTGGAGTCCGAGTTCCACCCTATGCAGGACATACTGGATGCACTGAGGAGCTCATTTAGCAGCAGACTACATCATCCCAGGTGCACAACCGAGAGGTTTCGTAGGTCCTTCCTACCAACGGCTGTCAGACTGTACAACCTAAGCAGGGCTGCTCGCAGAGATAGCAAAAAGACGTAACAAACTAATAGTTTTTTGAATGCAAAAGATGCAATAGACTTACACAATGGTCCTCTCCGGCATACAACTAGGAAAATACCGGTCGCTATGGAGGGTGAGAATATGTATGGGCACATAATCATACCATGTAGGATAACTAAGTAGACGGTTATGCTGTTTCATCCCATCTAGCAACAATGCTCTGCACTGTGTGTGTTTATATATTTACATATTTATTCCATCTAGCTACAATGCTCCGCACTGTGTTTTTATATATCTACATATTATTCCATCTAGCTACAATGCTCAGCACTGGGTGTGTTTATATTTATATATCTATATATTTATTCCATCTAGCTACAATGCTCCGCACTGTGTTTTTATATATCTACATATTATTCCATCTAGCTACATTGCTCCGCACTGTGTGTGTTTATATACTTGCATATTTATTCCACCTAGCTGCAATGCTCCGTACTGTGGGTGTTTATATATTTACATATTTATTCCATCTAGCTACAATGCTCTGCACTGTGTGTTCATATATTCATATATTTATTCCATCCAGCTACAATGCTCTGCACTGTGTGTCTGTGTGTGTGTGTGTGTGTATATATATATTTTATAGTAATATGTACATATGTATATTAGCTGCTCTTGCTTGCTTGTTTTTTTTCTTGCCTTCTGATTGTTGCTCTGAGTGTTGCTATCCCTGTGCTGTTGCAATCCTGGAATTTCCCCGTTGTGGGACTAATAAAGGCTTATCTTATCTTATCTTATCTTATCTTATTTTCATCCTAGAGGAATTTGTAATGCAAGTGGTCTGATGTGACAACTACATCACAGGATCTCCTCTGGGCTCTGTTCAGTCTGCAGAAAGTTTCACACCTGTGATGGTTTCTTTAACCAATCGTAGGTCTCGTTGGCCTAAAGCTTTGTTACTGACTGCTCTAGAAAAGCTGACATGCCTAATAGACTTCACACTTTGGATGTGGAATGGCTTAGGGCAGGGATGGGAGAGGGAGCTGTAACAGGTAGGCAGTTTCCAATTTCAGCCATTTTTTCTACTTTCTCAGGTTGTCACCTACTGTACCTTTAAGATTACTTACTAGCCAAAACACTGAGGAAACACCAGTGAATACAAACAGAGGGGGATGTCTCACCCTGCGGATCAAGTACAGCTCCAGTTGAGACTCAATTAAAACACCAGCATGGTCCACCGTGAAGCATTTCACAGATAGTGAATTTCAGAGTCCATCAACTTGCTTATTTTAGCATGCACAGCCAAGCACACATGAGCGCATCCATGCACATACATCATCACAAATACAGTCACATTCAGTGGGGAACTGATGCAATGGCATATAGCATGTTTATTTCTGGTCTAAAATTGGACATTTTAACATCAAGGTCAAAGAAGATTGATTCTCTATTGGAGTCAGTCTCTAGTGGACTTTAAAGGAACTGCAGCTGAAATGAAAAAAGACCAGACTGTCAGTGATGGAGTAACTCATCGCAGCCTGATGAAATCACCTCGAGAGTGCTCAGATCTCCTGACTGTTGACCTTGATATTAAAGCAACACTATGTAAGATTTTTCACCATGAAGTAATGTTTCCAAAATTATTTTGATGGTACATTTGATGTCACTCCCCCAAAGCTTGAGTGGGGCCACATTGCCTACAACAGCTCCGTTTTTCGTTGTAACAGTGAAAGGACTACAACTTCGGCAACTATGACCTCAGTCCCAACAGTCAGTCAAAGGGCACAACTTTAACCACCAACAACTAAGCACCCTGTGACTGGCTGTGGGGACTGAGGTCATAGTCACTATAATCTTTTCAGCGTTCCTACCCAGAACAAGAAAATTACACACTGCTGCTTTAAGGACAGCCTAGATGCAAACCTACCTGAGGATTATCGTGCACAAGTTTGCAGAACGTTACAGCAATTGCCAAGGAGGAGTAAAGATTTTTGTGAAATCATAAACGTCCCATCTCCCGATCTTTAACAATGACCTTGACTACAACCTGGATGCAGACCAACCTGAGGATCAGTGAGTGGGTTTGGCGACCGTCGGGACAAATGCCTAGGAGGAGTAGCCATTCCTATGAAATGTGGATGGATGGACGGACAAACGGGCGCTTTACATTCACATCAGCTCCTTTCAACTTCACCTGAATGAGCTCAAATCTGTGTGTGAATGCTCATGAAATTCAGTGCACTCCAAATATAAATACGCAACAGCTTATTGGGCGAAAGAAGACTGCTGCTTAAATTAGCATGATGTAATTTATGCATGCCCTGATGACGATGTTTGTGTGTTTGATGATATTGGTGAGTCTCCACACAAAAATGACCAGAATGTATTACAATAGGGCTTGATTACTTGAGCTGATAGCGAAATCAGCAACACGTTCCTGTTCTCTCTTCAAGCTAACGTGTTATTTTCTCTATTTTTAGATGTGCCAAAAACTGAAGAATGAATTAAGAGGAAGACCAAAGATATAGAACATCTGAAGGATTTAGAATGAGTGTAAACATGTTGCTTACGGTATACAATTTCAACAGCACTGACCTAGACACGAATATGCACAAATCAAGCAAAAATACAATTTCCACAGGGACTCTGGGTTCCTTCAGTCAACAATCAAGGCTTCATGTTAATAAGCAGGCATGTTTTTACTGTGGCCAACAGCCAAGTGGATCAGAGAAAATGAGGCTGACGTTTGGACCGCTGTGGTCGAACAGCTCAAACAAAACGATTTCCTCCCTATTCTCCTGCAGCTGCAACATTTGGGGCATTCAGAAAAAAAAATATATTGAGGTTTTCTCTCCTCCACTCTGCCCGCGGAGGCCAAGGTCCTTTACTAAATTACACCATTCTGGTCCTCCCCTCGTCTAATAAAACAGCCGCTCTAAGGCTTCGAACGGTTTGGCAGGGAAAGCATCTATCTGTCAGTTCCCATGAGCAGGAGAACAGGGGTAATTTAAAGCCACTTTTCAGGTTCAATACCATCCTTCCGGAGACTTCTCGCACAGAATGAGATCAGCATTTCCGGCTGAGCGGCTGTTTAAGTTGGCTGGCAGCATTTATAGCATGTCACAACAAAAATCCTAATTCAAATGCATAGAAATAAATGAAGCCAAAGTAAACGTAGCGCAATAAAACATCGGATCAGCTGTAAGTGGTTCTAAAGAGCCAGTATTATTGCTGCTCATGCATACACAGATGTCTCCATGTATTAAAAAGGCCCAAAATGCAGCCAATTACTTTAAATATGCTGTTGAATCATCATGGTTCAGCTCACTGCAAAAGGCCTGTGCAGCATAGCCGTGTCCTAGCTACTATTCTGAAGTTATTTAAAACTTTCACTAACATTCAGATGGCATATAAAACATAGATGTCCACAGTCATGTATTTGTTTATGGCTTTTAAAGTTCACTTGCACTTAATAGAGATTACAGGTGTTAAGACTGTGTGACTTTTTTTGCAGCCAAGAAGCACACATGGATGCAAATAGTCAAATTAAGGCTGTTTTCATGCCTACCCCATTTGGTCCGGACTTTTGGACTTTTCAATTTGGTCTGGAGCAAAATTTAAGGTGTGAAACCTCCCCAGAACCACGGTCCAGACCAAAGAGCTGAAATATGGTCCTGCAAAAAGAGGTGGTCTTGGTGGAGATCAAACTGAACCTTGGTGTGGTTTGCTTAGAGTGTGAAAACAATTTTCAGGAAGGTTCAGACTTTCAAACTGAATAGAGGAAGTTAAGGCAGCCGATAAGAGGGAAAATTAAAAATGCACTTGGAAAGAAGAAATACGGCTATTAGCAGCATAGTCACTTGAAAAAAAAAATAATAAAAATGCAGAAACTTACAAGACATTTTTGGAGAGGATGCAACAATTTTTGAAAAAAAAAATTAAAACAGTCATGGCTGATAAGAAGGACAAATGGCCTTCTTAATGAAGACCTGGATAATGTGCTGCTGAGCTGACTGATGTTCTCACATCCATCTTTAACCTCTCCCTCAACCAGAACATAGTCCTCTCCTGCTTAAAAACCACAACCATTGTCCCCCTCCCCAAAAAGAGCCCGCCGACCTGCCTGAATGATTACAGGCAAGTAGCACTCACCCCAATCATCATGAAGTGCTTTGAGAGAGTGGTGCTGGCCCTCATTCAGGACAGCATACTGGATACCCTGGACCCCCTGCAGTATGCCTACCGGCCCAACAGGTCCACCTCAGACGCCATTGCTGCTGCACTCCATTAGTCTCCCTCCCACCTGGAAGATCAAGACTCCTACATCAGGATGCTCTCTGTCGACTACAGCTCCACCTTCAACCAAACCAAACCTAACTGGACCAAATATAGACAGTAGAACAAAAATATGAACCTTGGTACAGACCTTGGCGTGGATTTTTAGGTGTGGAAACCCCCAAAGTTAAGACAGAGAGCAGAAAAGCTGCAAGAACTTTCTATTGCTTTTAACGTTCTCTCTGAGGGATCAATATACATTTTATAGAACAGCTGTACAATTTGCCATCTCACACTGTTGGACAGTGATGTAAGTTTAACATTCATGGGGCTGTTGTAGGCAAATATTTCATTATCCTGATCCACTCATATTTGTGCTTCAAAATTTATATTTGGATTTTCAGATTTTTTCCCCATACTGTCCATTTTTAATAAAGGCAAATTACAAATACCAAAATTTGGCAAAAAAAACCCATAAATTTATGAGAAAAAAGTAGCAAATTAGTGATATAAAAGCTACAGATTTATATTAACATGTTTGGAAATATAGAAGAAAGAAAAATCTCAAAATTAAAAAAGGAATTTAAATCTTAAAAACATGTCATGATTATAATTTAAGATAAGATAAGATAAGATAAGATAAGCCTTTATTAGTCCCACAATGGGGAAATTCCAGGATTGCAACAGCACAGGGATAGCAACACTCAGAGCAATAATTTAGAAGATACGAAAAATATAAATAAGAGCACTGGATATACATACGTACACATAAATATATAAATATATATACAAAGTGCGGAGCATTGTAGCAAGATGGAATAAACAGCATGACCGTCTACTTAGTTATCCTACATAGTATGAATATGTACCCATACATATTGTCACCCTCCGTAGCGACTGATATCGTCCTAGTTGTATATAGTGGAGGGGACTATTTGTATAAGTCTGTTGCGTCTTTTGCATTCAATACTACTAGGTCGTCACGTTTTTTTGCTACCTCTGCGAGCAGCCCTGCTTAGGTTATACAGTCTGACAGCCGTAGGTAGGATGGACCTGCAAAACCTCTCGGTTGCGCACCTAGGATGATGTAGTCTACTGCTAAATGAGCTCCTCAGTGCATTCAATATGCCCTGCATAGGGTGGGACTTGGACTCCAGCAGAGATGACAGTTTAGCCACCATCCTTCTCTCTCATATCTCCTCCACTGGGTCAAGGCGCTGCCCCAGGACAGAGCTAGCTTTCTTGATCAGTTTGTTTAGTCTCTTCCTATCGGCTGCTGTAATGCCATTGCCCCAGCAGACCACTCCAAAAGTGATGGCTGATGCCACCACTGTGTCGTAGAATGTCTTCAGCAGCGCCCCTTGTACACCAAAAGACCTGAGTCTCCTCAGGAGAAACAGCCTGCACTGTCCCTTCTTGTAGAGTGCGTCGGTATTGTGTGACCAGTCTAGTTTATTGTTCAGATGAACACCCAGGTACTTGTAGGATGTCACCATCTCAATGTCCGTTCCCTGTATGATTACTGGTGCTGTGAGGGGTTGTCCTTGCCTGCGGCAGTCCACCACCAGCTCCTTAGTTTTCCTCGCGTTGATCTGGAGGCAGTTCCGATGGCACCAGTCCACGAAGTCCTGGATAAGTCCTCTGTACTCAGCTTCATCTCCGTTGGAGATGAGGCCAACGATCGCAGAGTCGTCAGAGAACTTCTGTAGATGGCAATGTGTTGTGTTGTGTGAGAAGTCCGCAGTATAAAGGGTGAACAGGAAGGGAGCCAAAACCGTTCCCTGGGGGGCCCCCGTGCTACCGATGATCGTGTCAGACACACAATCTCGGGTTCTCACAAACTGTGGCCGGTTAGTGAGGTAGTCCAGGATCCATGATGACAGGTGCTGGTCCACCCCTGCACACAGCAGCTTGTCCTTCAGGATCATTGGTTGGATGGTGTTGAAAGCGCTGGAGAAGTCAAAGAACATGATCCTCACTGCATTCCCGGGCTTCTCCAGGTGGGACAGAGAACGGTGAAGGAGGAAGATCACTGCATCCTCCACCCCAATGCCATGCTGGTAGGCGAACTGGAGTGGATCCATTGCTGGTCCCACCAGGGGGCGGAGGTGAGCAAGGAGCAGTCTCTCCAGGGTCTTCATCATGTGAGACGTCAGGGCCACTGGTCTGTAGCTGTTCAGATCTTTGGGGTGGGAAGTCATTGGTACAGGTACCACACAAGATGTTTTCCACAACTGTGGTACCCTCCCCAGCTTCAGGCTCAGGTTGAAGATGTGCTCCACAATCCCACACAGCTGGTCTGCACAGGACTTGAGGAGCTTTGCGCTGATGCTGTCCGGTCCCGCGCCCTTCCTTGCCTTGATCTTCCTCAGCTCCATCCTCACCTGGGTCTTAGTGAGGGTCAGGTTGGGGGGCTGTGTGCTGGGAGTGGGGGGGTATTGGTGGAGTGGGGTGTGGACAGCAGGTCTCGATGACTTTAGAGGTAGCAGTGGTTGTTGTGCAGTCGGGGGGGAGGGCGACTGGTCAAACCTTTGGGACTCTAAATATTTGGTAGTAATCCACAGTGAATTCACTGTGGATTACTACCAAATATTTAGAGTCCCAAAATTGGTATTCACTGGAAAGCGAACAATTCTATGTAATTGTAAACTGCATGTTCTTAAAGAGTGGAAAAATATTCATGACCTCAACTGTCCACCAACGGTTATCGCACTGCAATGCTAGTGATAATCATGTGTTAATTCATTTATTTGCTACAAGGTTTTAAAAGCAGGACTTGCTTGTGGTGCTTTCCATAGAATTGCTGATTTTTATTTCAAAATAAAAGAAACATTTAAAGGGGTCATTGACTAAAAACTGTGCTTTCACTTTTGTATTCTTGATACCTGTTCATGCTCTATTATTGGCCAGCCAGCTGTCTCTCACGTAACTTAGTGTTACAAAAAGTTTATCATGCAGTTTATCTTATTTTCTTCACAGTCATCCAAATAAACATCCCCATTCCCACCTGGTTCACTAATCCACAGTTGATAATATATCTTGCGTCATTCTGGCTTATTTTGTTATACAGTATTTTTGCTGTGATGCTACACTGAACCATTTGTATTAACATGCTATACGGTGGAGTCCATCATTATAACTGGATACAGCTTGCCTTGTGGGGAGGAGGTGACAGAAAGGTTGCCTGGCGTTAACCATTGATCAGCTGGTTGTGACTGCCATTTTCTAAAATTTCTATTCACCCCCACTGGAATCCTTGTTCATCTACCAACACTTGATCACGTAACAGTGGATATAAAAAGTCTACACACCCCTGTTCAAATGCCAGGTTTTTGTGATATAAAAAAATTAGACCAAGATAAGTTGTTTCAAAACTTTTTCCACCATTAATGTGACCTATAACCTGTACAACCCAATTGAAAAGCAAACTGAAATCTTTTAAGAGAAAAAATAAAAAACTTACAATAACCTGGTTACATAAATATGCATGCCCTTAAACTAATACTTTGTTGCAGCACCTTTGGCTTTTATTACAGCACTCAGTCTTTTTGGGTAGGAGTGTATCAGCTTGGCACATCTTGATGTGGCAATATTTGCCCACTCTTCTTTGCAAAAACAATCCAAATCTGTCAGGTTGTGAGGGCATCTCCTGTGCACAGCCCTCTTCAGATCACCCCACAGATGTTTGATCGGATTCAGGTCTGGACTCTGGCTGGGCCATTCCAAAACCTTAATCTTCTTCTGGTGAAGCCATTCTTTTGTTGATTTGGATGTGTGCTTTGGTTCCATGGTATATTTAATGCATTGGAAATTCTTTTGTACCCTTCTCCTGACTGATACCTATGAACAATGTGATTCCTTTGACGCTTTGGAAGCTCCCTGCGGACCACAGCTTGTGCTGTAAGATGTGACTACAAAAATGTCAGGAAAAGCCTACTAGAACAGCTGAACTTTATTTGGGGTTAATCAGGCATACTTTAAATGGTGGCAGGTGTGCGCTGACTCCCATTTAACATGAGTTTGAATGTGATTGGTTAATTCTGAAAACAGCCACATCCTGTTATAACAGGGTGTGCATATTTATGCAACCAGGTTATTCTAAGTTTTTTGTTGTTGTTTTCCCCTTAAAAGATTTCATTTTGTTTTTCAACTGGGTTGTACAGGTTGTAGGTCACATTAATGGTGGAAAAAGTTTTTAAATGATTTATCTTGGCCTAATTTTTTTTTTCATCACAAAAACCTGGCATTTGAACTGGGTGTGTAGACCTTTTGTATCCACTGTATGTCATTCTTAGACGTTATTTTAGCTTATTTTCTTTTGGAACCAAAGGCAGCTAGCTGAAGCTCGCAGTTTAACCACTCATTCACAAATGTTTCTGTACTTATTGTACTCCAGGGACCAGTCATATCTTATCGACCATTGAAACCACACGCCCCTGTCCACCAGAGATGCTTTATTTCATTCATTCTTTGAGAAAAATTAACATTAGTTGGCTCAGGCTAGAGCCAAGCTTGCAAGCCAATGTTAGCAATAGTGACTTAAGCAGGAGGGCAGAGTTGAATGCAGTTTGACAGATTTAGACACGTGCACTAAAACCAGGCATTCTGAGAAAAACTGAAAAATTGGATTCACAAGCATGAGGCAATACTTAAATAATCAAAGAAAATTTGAACAAAATGTGTCAAAAACATTTCATCAAGACTTGTTTGAGCTGTTCAAATGTGGAAAAAGTGCAGTCAAGTGCAGTCAATGACCCCTTTAAACCATGAGGAAAGATGAGAGAATAACAGCAGTTTTTTTTAATACTAGAAGACCCCTCCCCAACCATAATTCAACTGTCAAATCCAAAAAGACCCATTCATCAGTTGGGCTAATTAATATCAGAGGCTGTATAACTCAGACAAATTAAATGCCAGTACTGCGGGTTGCAGATAATCAATGGGCTAATCAAGAGCCCGGACAGATGTGGCCCTGCAGGGAGGGGACCATTCTTCTCATTTCATTCTCTCTGGAGTAGCCTAAAGGGATTTGACCCATCCACTACCTGACAGTGAAAATCCGCCTCACTCCTGATAAACCCGCGGATCAGATGGACATCCATATAACGGCCAGACAATAGAGAAAGCAGAGCTGACTTAGCAATATCCTCTGGAGCGGCTTTCCGCAAGTACAGACACGTAATCCCGAATCCGTCAGCAGAGTTCGCGAGGATCCGTTTGATCAATCAATTCCCAACATGTTATCTTGACAATTGTGCAAATGATATCGATCACCCATTGACTGCTGGTGATTCTGAAATACTTGTTAGTAGAAGTAATTAATTCAACTTTGAGCCCAAGAACCAACAATGAGGAACCCTGATAGCAGGTCAGGGATTAAAGGACAGTTGCCCGTGAAACCAAAGACACAGCTGGTGTGTTTCTTAAAGAGAAGGAATGTTCCACCTGTGAGTCACTCAGATATGTAGCATAGCTCTACGGGGTCCAAAGGCAACTGTCCTGGGGGAGTTATGTTTCTAGTTTACCAACAACTGGACTCACATATATAACTGTCCATAAATCAAGGAAGTAAAGTGTGCAAATACAGACACAAGTGAAGAAGACAGGAAAAAACAGCCACTGAGCTGGCTAACATGTGTGATTAGCATATCTTTTTTCACTTCATTTTGTTTTTACACTTAACAGTCACTCAGCACTTTTAATCCTGGGTGGTATGATTTAAAATTCATACTGTGGTATCATCTGAACCACAGACTGTTTCTTACTCTCACCTTTAGGGGACTTCCTGGCAAAATAAAGGTTAAAAAATAGAGCCCTCAAAGGATTAGAATGTATTTATCAGATACATTAGTCTATATTTTTATTATCTAATTTTATTTTATTTCATTGGGTAGGAGGCAGAGATATGGGGGGAGGGGGGACAACTTAATGCTGCCCCTGGGCTCCGAAATGTGGTGCTTCGAATTTGGTGGTTTACCAAAAGAAATTCAGTAATTTTCCAACAGAAAACACACTGCTATAGACAGTCTATATTAATATTAGCAAAATTTTAGTCTCTTTTTAAAACTATATGGTTTTGGTGTATGCTATATTTAAAAAATATTGATTGCTTTCCCTGCCGATAGACGACCGACAGCCACTGCACAATAAGTCATAAATTGTGCTCCAGACTACAGTTTGTATATGAAATTCAAACTGCTGTTTTAGGTAGACTAGTTGCTTCAAAAAGAGAACTTCATTTCTTAGTGTGACAGGCAATGAAGCCCAAACTGGTGACATCCAACCAGGGGTCTGAACCTATAACCTCCTGCACCAGAGTCCGGCACCGCTGAGAGTCAACCCACTTGGCAAGCCAAGTAGGAATGCTTTTATTGCCTCTGTTACATTAGCAATCATTTCCACTCAAATAACTACAACTGTAACTAGTGCAACACCACATTTTCAAGGTCTCGTCTCGGAATCGGAATCCTTTTTACTTTGTCTTGTCTCGGTCTTGGACAAAATGGACTTGGGATTATAAATTAAGACCATTTAATACCAGAACTTGTTTATTTGTCCACTCCCCTTAAATGTAACAGTAAACTCATCTGCAGGTTTAATTCTATGTCCCTGCTAACTTTCGCAGCCATGTCCCCTTTACACAAGAATACGAGAGGAAACAAATATGAGAGGAGGGCTGCAACCAAACTCTTGTTGATGGGACTTTTGAAAACATGTGGGCACTTCATGTTTGGTTAATTAGAGACTGAGTCAATTTAAGATGGTTATTTTGATTTCAGCAAAATAAGGAACCAATATATGCTCTTGATTTGGTCTCAAACCCTTAAAGTCTTGGTCTTGTCTGCAACACTGCCTGTAACGTTAACAATTGTAATATTGATGTACCTGCAAACCAGCATTGTCCAACTTCAGAGCAGGAATGCTTTGGTTGGGCATGAAAAGATAAAAATTAAAATATAACCAAAACATCAAATTGTACACACTTTTTCAAAAACAGATTAATATATTTATCACATCAAGCCCTATCGCTGCTGGATGGTATAATCAAAGTCTTTACTTATGTGCTGCTTATTCTCATGTTCTATATAGCCAACATTTCTGCTCAAACTTTTCAGAGTTTCCTAATTCTTCAATTAACCATTTGTCCAATCATTCTATATACACCTTGACTAATTCCTAGGACACTCAAACCTCTGGTTAGGAATGGCTGCCTCCTAAAATAACATGGTTGGTGCTGATTAGTGGCCCCATCAACAGGCTCAGCAATCAGTCAGACCCCTGATTACCATCAGATAATGAAAGATCAGCAGTGATGATGTGGCACACAAAGACTGGTAGGCAGATGAAGAAAAAGTGGTAAGAGTGTTGAGGTGAGAGAAGGGTGCAGTCAAAATAAGGACTGTCACTCTGTGTGGAAAATTAACCTTTGATACATATGGAGCACACGGAGTTTGAAATGTATGGAATTTGATTTGTGCCATAAATATTTAGAGAAAACTTCCCGAATATCAAATAGAAGTAACAATCTAGTATAAAATATGTTCTCTCAAAAGTAAAACTTGAGATAAGACAATTTTTTTCTATAAATATCTAAACTATAGACATTGTATTTGTTTAATTAAGTCTTCTTTTGTTTTCTGTTCATTTCACATCTTTCAACTGCTGACAGATTTTTTGCTTTTTTAACTTTTTGTTTGAATTTTTGGCACAAATATCTCAAATGGGGGTGATTTCCAGAGGTTCACCCCCTAAATTGTTTGCCAGCTACAGTTTTACTTTTGAGGGGAACATGCTTTATGCCAGATTGTTATTCTTGTTTGACAATCACAAAGCTTCATTTAAATATTTATGGAATGAATTGGATTCCATAGATTCAGTCATCTTAGCTGCAGCAATGACACACGGCAGGAGACATATGTGCGTTTTAAGTGTATAATGAACAGTAAGTGAAGCAGTGGTACAGAAACGCGCAGCTGGAGGTTTGAGGGCTGCGGGCTGGGCTGTGGCTCTCCAGGGAGGATGGGGAGCCTGTGGCCGAGGGGTGGTGGTATGGAACAATCACAACTGTCCCACGGCTGCTCCTTAACAATAAAAGAACCACACCCTGTGAGTGTAATAAGACATGCCGGTGTAAGTAGATTGCATTTTTCAAAAAGGATTACACGAGAGCAGATTAATGTTGACCACACAGCACCATTAGCCAGGGACTCCAAGTGATCCCAGTTATTGCACTTTTAAAATTAAAATTTTGGTATTACAGTCACATGGGAGGCTGGTTTAAAGGGGTGGAAATATTGCTGTCACTGTTTAGTGGAGATAAGCAAACATCTGTGGGTCAGAATAATACATCAGAACCAGTGTAATAATAAACAGAAAAGTAGCTGTTCAGCTTAGTGCAGCTGAACTGTCAAAGGCAATTCAAGGAAATCTGAAAATTGCAAATGCTTAGATTAGATTTTCCATAAGTTTTCTATGATTTCAGATTAAAATTGTTCATTTCTACAAATTTATGCAAAGAACATTTTATACTGTCAAAAGCGAAGAAGTTACCAACAAACATTTGTGAAGTGAGTGAGCAAAAATACTTCAACTTGGACAACAGTTGTGTAGCTGAAGCCTAACAGGTGGTGTTCTCTTGGATGTCCTCCATTAGAACCAGAAAAACCGTGTTTGCCTCCAGTCAATGTTATGAACCTGGAATGAGGGATGCTTGTGTGAGTTCTAGGACACGTACAAACAACTGTGGCCATAATTTTCATTATGGTTAGAGGGAGAAATGAACAATTTCCTTGTTCTTCTCTAAAGAAATTGTTTTAGTTGTTTTCAATTGAATATTTCTAGGTGGCACAGAGTTCAACTGGGTGTTTTTTTTTTTTTTCAAAAGCTGCACATTATTTGCTGTTGCAGGGCTCAGGCATGGAATGATTACCTTCACTGAATCATTAAAGTGATGCCATTGTGTAATTCAAATATGCCCATCATTTACTGGGCAGTGCATTAAAAATTATACATTTACATTCAAGCACACGCTTGTGTCAACACAGTTGTCATTTGTAATAAAGGCTAAAATTAAATATTGACCACTGTATGAAAAGAAAATGGTATCACGATAACAAGCCTGGTATTACACATTCATGAGTCACCACATCAGTCATTCCTCATATTTAGTTTTTTTACAGATTGGTCTCACCTCACATGGCTGAAGCTAAACTTGACATAGACATATTGCACACCAGTGAGTTTCAACTGTTTTTGAACCAGGAATCCTTTTTACGTTGAAAAAATTTTGGGGAACCCTACCAACCAAAAATGTTACAAAATGACCCATTATAGCCTATTATGGCATTTGTAATGATAATTTATTCCTGATATCCTGGCAGAAGCATATCAAGGTTGGCACTTTCCAGATGTTTTTGGGAGACATGTACCTTTGAATGGAATACATTTATTTTGTCTGTGCTTGTAAGCAGGTTTTCATCTTTGCCATGCATTTAAGTATTCAGTTCATTCAGATGCTGAAATATATCTGCTAGGTATGCCAGCCTTGCACAGCACTCGTCACTTGTAAGCAGCTTTGCGTTGTCGCACCTCTCATCAGTCAAAAACACCTTTAGTTCCTCTCGGAGCTCATGCACACGGGTCAGCACTTTGCCAAGCGACAACCATCAGACCTCAGTATGGAGCAGTAAGGGTTTATGCTTCACTCCCATTTCCTCACATAAAGATGCAAATATGCAGATTTTCATAAGTCTTGTCTTTACAAAGTTTACCATCTGTATGGAATTATCCAGCACAGGAGCTAGGTCTGTTTGTAAAGTCTTGGCAACGCCTCACGATGCAAAAAACAGTGTGCAACAGCAACATCTGGCCGTCTCTCTTTCACTCTGCTAACAAAGCCTTTGGTGCGCTTGACCATGGCTACTGCTCCATCAGTACAGGGCCCAGCTGAAATATTTATCCATCACTGTTTTTCATCTAGTAACCGTGATCTCTAGCATGTCTTAATAAGGTCATTAACCTCAATAAAACACATGCAGAAGAAGAAGAAGATGGTGGCCCTTATTGTTGCATTCATACTGCCACCTACTGGCATGGAAGAGCCACGACAGGTACCTGTGCACAACAACGGCAATTTTTTTAAAATTTCTGGACCAATTAAGAAGTGAAATTAGACAATTTTGCGAGGACCCCTGAACATTCTCTCAAGGGCCCCCTGGGGTCCTAGGACCCGTAGTTGAGTATTGATTCAGAGATATCAGTATTGTGATACTTTCTTAAGAATAACTGTTGCAAACACAAACTTACCTATTTAGGTAACAGCAATAAAACCAACTGACTTCAGTTCATTCAATGGTGCTAAATGCTCACTGTCTGGTCAGGTCAGCAGAGCAAAGGAGTGACTCCTGAGATCTAGCTGGGAACTGAACAAGACATAGATCAGGATGGAAATCGCAATATATGATATTGCAATACTAGGCGTATCACAAGATCCTGATAGCATTGTATTGCGGCCCAAGTGTCGTGATAGTATTGTATCCTGTGGCCTCTTGTGATTCCCACCCCTACCAGAGTGTTGACAGACTAAGACTTTAAGGGGTCGAGACCAAGTCAAGACCAAGAGCAAGTTCAGACCAAGACTATTGTGTATGTAGGTCTTAGTCTTGACTTGGTCTTGACCTCTTACAGTCTTGGTCTTGGCAGACTCTGGTCTCAGTCTGGTCTTGATGAGGTCCTGACTACAACACGAGTACATACACTTTCAATGATGCTACTCACATGAAATGTTCACCAGACTTTGGCATCAACTCAAGAAATCCACACAAAGATATCAAACTCCAGATAACTTTATTTATGATCTTAAAAATCTTGATTTCTTTCTGTGTGGAATTCTTGAGTAAATACCAAATTCTGGAGAAACTTTCAGGTGAGTAGCCTCATTGGAAATACAGTAAGTGTACTGTAGAAAAATAAGGACCCATTGAATACCCATTTCCTCCAATTGTGTTTCCAGCCTAGTATAAAACCTGCTTCAATTTGTCATGTCTCAAAGAGGCTCATGTCACCATCACAACAGATTTGTACATTCCTTGATGAACCTTCATTGTAAAATCTTCATGCTCATGAGAGGATGAAGGGGGATTTCCATTTAAGTGTGGTGAATAGAAGCTTGGTGCTAATGAAAAGGAGTATCTATTCTGCTGCCAAAATGACAGTCGGCCAACTCCCCCGAGGGCTTCCTGAGCCCTGGGATCAAATCCACCCGGGAGATATCAGGCGTATCTAAGCTAGGGTCACCGGAACGTGAATTGTTTCAATTAAACTTTTTTCTTTTTTTACAGACAAATACAAGAGAGAAAATATGTGTGTAGGGTTTGCACAATGCCTTTCATTTTGCCTTTGTCCTCCCAGGGATGCTTGTTGGCCACAGCAAGTGTTCCCTCCACTCCCACACCCACCCTTGCTACAGCGCAAACACCCACACTGAAGAATGTACCATAAGGGACCACCAGCTGTTGCAGCGACTGATACAGTCAACGCCCAAAATACTTCCATCATCAGAGTTTCACCTCCATACCCCAGCTCTTTAACACTCCGCTGATCCCGAGGATAAACTGCAGTAAAATCACTCAACCACCGAGTTACTCATTACCAGACGAGAGCTCATCAACACCCAGCAGTGATTCCATCCCATCATTCCATTCCTGTTTTTATGATTACGCACCAGGCGGCCGACACCCACTGTGTTAAAAAAAAAAAGCTTCTGCAAATATATCTCACATCCCTCTACAGTATGTGACACCTGAGGCTGCTCAGAGACAAAATGCATGACCCACACTTTACACCCATGAAACATGAAACCCAGATACATTTCAGTCATACTTTCATAATTCACCAAAAATGGCTGTTGGACCAACGGAGCATTGCTTTTCAGTAACCATCTGCAACTGAAGTGGCCCTTTTGTCCTACTCATCTCCGTGTGTCTGAGAGGTTTGGGATCTGGATGGTGACCCAAGCACCTCCTGTGTGCCACCTCTAACGAGACTATTCACAGCACTTTAAAAAAAACTCTGCAGACAGAAACAAAACTGTTCTGATTACATGGAACACCCAAACTCTTTCTATTCAAACTCGTTATTTACTTTGGGCATTCATTACAAATGCAAATAAATGTGGGGGCATGTGTGTGTTAGTGTTAAATGTATTTATGCTCTACGCAGTGAACCTATAATAATAAACCTATTCCACTCTTTTCAAAAGTCACTTACAAAACTTGTGGTGGCGATACTTAACTGTTCCACTAGCTCAGTGGGAAAAGATATCAGCATGATCAAACCTCAAATCAAATCCAAACTCATATTTCACAGTATCGATTATTTCTAATACTCTCAAGATATCACTGTTTAATAAATGTGTCCTTGTGGCTGAGAGTTAATCTGTTGACTTTTTGACTGAAAAGCATTGACTTGACAGCCCAAGGAACCATTCATTTTATTATCAGAATGTGATATTTGGGGTGATAGAAACTTATCCACCCAAGCCGTGATATAAACAGGAGAAAAAGAATCAAAACATGCATTTGGAGCTATTTAATTTTTTTCTTTTTCAAAACCTAGACATAACATGCCCTCTGTCTATTGTGTTTCATCATTGTGGAGGGGTTTGCACGCCCTAACGATCCCAGGAGCTACGGTGCATCCAGGAAGTATTCACAACGCTTCCCTTTTTCCACATTTTGTTATGTTACAGCATTATTCCAAAAGGGATTAAATAATTTTTTTTCCCTCAAAATTCTACACACAATACCCCATAATGACAATGTGAAAAATTTTTTTTTTGAGATTTTTGTAAATTTATTAAAATAAAAAACTAAGAAATCACATGCACATAAGTATTCACAGCCTTTGCCATGAAGCTCAAAACTGAGCTCTGGTGCATCCTGTTTCCACTGATCATCCTTGGCTGTGTTCGGAATGTTCACTCACTCACTCCTTCCCTACTCGCTATATACTGAATTTAGATATAGTGGACATGCCAAAAACATGCAAGTTAGGTTAATTGGCATCAAACTGGGGATTCTAAATTGTCCTTAGGTATGACTGTGAGAGTGAAAGGTTGTCTGTCTCTCTGTGTTGGCCCTGCGATGGACTGGCCATCTGTCCAGGGTGTACCCTGCCTCTCGCCCAAAGATGCTGGGATCGGCTCCAGCCTCCCCACGACCTGAAAAGGATTAAGCGGAAGAAGATGGATGGATGGATGGATGGATGGACTATATAGTAAACTCAATATAACAATAAAATTAACATCTTTCGGACACTACTGGGCTTGTTTTTGCGGCATGGTTAATGATGTCATCATGTGAGACAGTAAAATGTAACAGACTAACGGTGGTAAAAAAAAATGAATAACTGCATGTAATTTGTAGTAAATATGTATTAAATCAAATCGTTTTTGCTGAATTATTAAATATAAATATCTTACGGTAGTTTATGTTGTGATGTGAAGCTCTTCTCTCACTGCTCCGTTTGCTGCACATTTACTATATAGTACACTATACGAGGGAGGATTTTTTTTTCCAACCTTATTCCTTTTCTTTTTTTCTGTTGGCTGCGCACTGCAATATGGGATATACTAGCTAATGTAGTGACCATCCGTTGTACACCACTTTTCAAAATGCACTGTGGGATATTTTGAGTGTACTATTTAGTGAATGAAATTTTCAGTTAAGATTTCGAACAGTACTACAAGAGATTCACGACATGGGGAAGGAGTGAGCATTTCGAACACAGCACTTGAGATGTTTCTACAGCTTAATTGGAGTCCAACTGTGGTAAATTCAGTTGTTTGGACATGATTTGGAAAGGCACACACCTGTCTATATAAGGTCCCACAGTTGACAGTGCATGTCAGAGCACAAACCAAGCATGAAGACAAAGGAATTGTCTGTAGACCTCTGAGACAGGATTGTCTCAAGGCACAAATCTGGGGAAAGGTACAGAAAAATTTCTGCTGCTTTGAAGGTCCCAATGAGCACAGTGGCCTCCATCATCCGTAAATGGAAGAAGTTCAGAACCACCAGGACTCTTCCTAGAGCTGGCCGGCTGTCTAAACTGAGCAATCAGGAGATTAGGGCTTTAGTCAGGGAGGTGACAAAGCACCCAATGGTCACTCTGTCAAAGCACCAGTGTTCCTCTGTGGAGAGAGGAGAACCTTCCAGAAGTATAACCATCTCTGCAGCAATCCACCAATCAGGCTTGTATGGTAGAGTGGCCAGACGGAAGCCACTCCTTAGTGAAAGGCACATGACAGCCCGCCTGGAGTTTGTCAAAAGGCACCTGAAGGACTCTCAGACCATGCAAAACAAAATTCTCTGGTCTGATGAGACAAAGATTGAACTCTTTGGCGTGAATGCCAAGTGTCATGTATGGAGGAAACCAGGCACCATTCATAGCCATGCCAATGGTGGTGGCAACATCATGCTGTGAGGAAGCTTTTCAGTGGCAGGAACCGGGAAACTAGTCAGGATAGATGGAAAGATAAATGCAGCAATGTACAGAGACATCCTGAATGAAAACCTGCTCTGGAGCACTCTTGACCTCAGACTGGGTCAATGGTTCATCTTTCAGCAGGACAATGACCCCAAGCCCACAGCCAAGATATCAAAGGAGTGGCTTCAGGACAACTCTGTGAATGTCCTTGAGTGGCCCACTCAGAGTCCAGACTTGAATCCAATCAAACATATTTGGAGAGATTTGAAAATGGCTGTGCAGCAACGCTTCCGATCCAACCTGATGGAGCTTGAGAGGTGCTGTAAAGTGGAATGGGTGAAACTGCCCAAAGATAGGTGTGCCAAGCTTGTGGAATCATATTCAAAAAAAAAAACTTGAGGCTGTAATTGCTGCCAAAGGTGCATCAACAAAGTATTGAGCAAAGGCTGTGAATACTTATGTACATGTAAGTTCTTAGTTTTATATTTTTAATAAATTTGCAAAAATCTAAAAAAAAAAAACTGTTTTCACATTGTCATTATGGGGTGCTGTGTGTAGAATTTTGAGGAAAAAAATGAATTTAATCCCTTTTGGAATAAAGCTGCATAACAAAATACAGAAAAAGTGAAGTGCTGTGAATACTTTCCGGATGAACTGTATGTTGTTGGGGGCAAATTGGTCCTGGGTTAAGGGCCAGACTAAGAGTGGTCCAATGGATCCCTATTAAAAAAGGTTACATGGATCCAGTGCGCCCTGCTCAATATGGGGACCCGAAGGAGCCACATGGGTCGCCCTTTCAGTGGGCTAACCACCTGCAGGAGGGATCATGGAGATCATGAGTACTATGTGGATCCAAGATAAATGATGGATGGATGGATGGATGGATGGATGGATGGATGGATAAAGTTTAGACAGATCTTTAAATCAGTGTTTTTCAACTAGGGTGCCACAGAAGATCATTCTGAGTGCCGTGGGAAATGGTCTAATTTTAATTAATTGGTTCAAAAATTGCAAATGATTTGCCTTTGTTGTGTGTCGTGTTTGTAGTGGCTCTTCCATGTCTGTGGGTGGCAGTGTGAATGCAAACTTTCTTCTTCTTGACGAAAAACTCATCCTGCATAGAGTTAGAGCCACCCCCACAACCTCTGCAGCTGCTCTGTGAACCCCCCTCCCCCCAAAAAAACAAACAAACAAACAAAAAAACCGCTGCCATGTGTGAGCCCACAACACCATCTGGAGGGACAGACCAGCTGGGAAAATGTCACCACCTCCTCGAGAAAGCACAACCCGATGACGGCTGCCCTCAGCACCAAACAAGTTGTGGACAAAACTGTCATGGAGCTCCCATCCATCCATCTGTTCATCTCATTTTCAAACTAATTTATTCTCCTGATAATGGTGGAATATCAACACTAATTTGCATGTAACCATACCACGTTTCACACCAAGTATAAACAAATTAATTACATCACTGCTCGTGGACGACTTTCCTGACAGCTGCACAGTTCCAGAAAGTTTGGAAGAATAAGTAGAAAACTGAATTCCAAAGCTCCTGTGTGGGAGCATTTTGGCAGAGCTATCAAAGAAACCAAAGAGCATCTTGTTGGAGGAAATAAAGTAAAGAAACAGTGAGTGACTGAGCAAGAGACCAGACAAGAGTAAATATTATTGTGGCTTACACTGACAGGTAAAACAGGGTTTCAGCTAGTAACATTTCTGTGTGGCGGCCCACAACACCAGATACTGAGCCGCCACACTATAAGAAAATGAATGACGCTCCACAAGCGTGCATGCGAAAAACACATGACAGTCAACTGCGCACCAGAGTTTGGGAGTGTGCCACCTGCATGACAGTTCCAGTCGGCAGGCACACCTGTCTATCCGTAGATCATCGGTGACCCTCTACCCCACTTTCTGACATCTACCTCACCCACAGAGCCATCAACATTGCAGGCAACACCTCCCACCCCTCACACTCCCTCTTCAGCCCCCTGCCCTCAGTGAAAAGGTACCGGAGCCTCCAGGCTCACTCCTAAACAGCTTTGTTCATCAGGCCATCAGGACCATGAACTCTGCCCGCCCAACCATAACGCACTCACCTGCACAATAACTACCTCAACTGTTGGCACAGAAAGACTGACACACCAACAGTAATACATCTGCTGCTGTATGTCTCTGCATTTTACTGCAACCATATGTACAAATGCCATATCTGATGCTGTCTGTCTGTTAATGCAGTGCTGATAATGTGGAGACCTATCTGTCACTGTCTGCACCTACACTATCGCATTGAACTTGCAACTATGAGTATTACTGCTCTACTTTTCTGTATATAGGATTGCTGGGTTTCATTGTTTATCTTTATTTGCACTATGGGATGTCTGGGTCTATCTTTTGTTGCCACTTGCACTACGGGTAGTATTACTGTACATGCACGGCTGTTGTTGTTTTTCCAACCTTATTCCTTTCTCTTTTTTTATATTGTGCACACCACCGAAGAGAGAGAAACGTCATTTCAATTCTCCTGTATGTCCTATACGTATAGTATACTGCTCAAAAAAAATTAAAGTAACACTTTGAAAACACATCAGATTTTAATGGGAAAAAATAAGCTGGATATCTACACTGATATGGACTGGATAATGTGTTAAGAATGAAAAGATGCCGCGTCTTTTGATGGAAATGAAAACACTCCAAAACTTAAAGTGAAGAAATTGTGGCAGGCTAGTCCAGCTTACTCAGATTAAAAAGTGTTCCTTTAATTTTTTTGAGCAGTATAGTATTGACAAATAAAATCTTTGAATCTTTGAATCTTGAATTTAGGGTCGCTGTCTGAGAGACAAGCCTAATTCTGCCTCAGAGCGAAGCATGAGTTTATTTAAAGACGCACTCCAGCGGCTCTAAAACCCACCTCAAAAACCAATGTATATTTCCCAAAATGGTATATTGTGGCTTTTTATACACAAAAAAACTTTCATTGCCTTAAAATTGCTTGGAAAGAGCCCCCGTGGTCCCTGGCGGACCTCTGCTCTCCCCAAGCAAACTGCTCGCTGGGGGCGAGCTGCTCGGACCACCGGTCCCCAGTGAGCTTGCTTCGGCGGCGGATGCCATCCCATTCGCCTCCTTCACTCCCATGTGGGAGAGACTCTGAGTGAGCAGGGGAGATCCACAGCGAGTGGGCAACCAGAGACCAGCGGGGAGCCCTCCAGCCTCCACGTGGGGCCCAGCAGTGACACTCCGCTTCACCAAAAATGATCCTTCCGCAAGTTCACCTATGACGATACTCACCCCGGCTGTTGTGCCATGCACTCCAGGGCCATTTCCTCAGCATGCAGGGTAAATCGCACACAGCAAACCCATGTCTTCTCCGGTATTTTAGCAGGGACACTGAGGTTTTTCCAAATAACAGTCCCTCCAGGATTTCGTGGGCCGTTTTTATGATTGTTGCTGCCCAGACAGCCTGAATTCACGGGAACTTTTTTAAAAAGTTGCAATAAAAGTTGCGATGTTTTTAGTGTTTTTTGCTCTAAAAGTTGTGGGAAGAATTACAAATTTTAAAGCAGATGGTTTTTTCCAGTTTACTGCAGTAATATTCTATAGAACAATACAAGAAAAGCACAGGATTGTCAAAAATTTCCTATTACAGTGATTTGTAAATTAAGCAGAAACTTCTGCTATACAGAAAAAACTTCTTTGTGTAACAGCAAATACAAACATTAACACAATATCCATTACAACAGCTAAATTGTATTGAATGCATGTTCAAAAGTATAGATTTGGAAATTATTAGCAGCACCTTCATTTGAAAACTCCCTACGGTCCCCAACCACTCAGAACCGAGCAGAGAGGAAAAAATAAATAATTTATTCTGTTGCTCTGTATTGTCTACAGGAGTCTATGTTTTTCTGAAAAAAAATTACAGAGAATATTCTCTCTCTTTCCTGTGCCTAACTCCTACCTGTCTGCCTGCTGCATGTCGGTCTTGACACACATCTTTCATTTAAATTATATTAACAAAAATAGACAAAAATTAGCCATAAAATAATCCACAAATTTATAATAAAGTCTCAAATGTACAAGAAAAGTCATAATTTTACAAGAGGAAATTACAAATTTGAGGAAAATGGTTGCAAATTTAGATAAATTTACAGAGAAAAGTAGAAAACTAAGAAAATTGTTATAAATGTTGGAGAAAAACCTCAAACCTTCAAGACTGAAGTCATTACTCAAGTTTTCATTTAAGTGGGTGCTTTTTGTACCATTACTCAACTCGACTAGAAATTTTTGGGTGTCTGTTTTTAATTATTAATTTCATAAGATAACACTGCTTTTACATGAGTAGAATTTCTGGCCACTATACCCACCTCTGATCATATAATTTAAGTATGCATGAGTAAATTGCTACGATGAATGTTTTTTTTCCCCTTATCTGTCCTACTCTTTCTCAATGGAAAAAAACCCCCACTATAATAAAAATACAAAAAATCTACACATTTGTGTCGTTTATGTAAATCATGATTAAAAAACATCCTGCAGGACAAAATGTAACACTTGGTATTTTCTAACCTGTTTATACACCATCATAGACAGAGAGAGAACCTGAATAAGATGGGGCTCAGAGAGGGAAAGATGAGACAGAAGAGAGGAGCCAAGGAGAGGAAAGTGTTGAGGCAGGGAGTGCAGGAGAGGTGAGAGCAGAGGAAGAAGAGAAAGATGACACCAGTAAAAAGCCCAAACACAAGACATCTGGGCAGGACCCCAACTGGCCCAATACTCCAAGATTCAAGCCTTGGTTGTACAATAATTCAAATGGTAAGTTCCATATGCAAAGTTACTGTACAAAATTTTAAAAGAAATAAATAGTATAAAATTAACATATTCCGGTTACAATAGAGCTAAAGAGCTGCAAGAATGATGTTGCTATTACTAGTAAGTCATATTTTTGCTAACTCTGTTTTTTGAATCTTTCTAAATAAGGCAAAGGCTTGTGAATTCATCAGTTACTTCTCCATCAGTTTGTAAACAAATGCACATGCTCACACCAACAGGAGTATTATGCCTTGGTGAAAATGGAGGCATACGGTAATCACTGAGTGCGTCTGTTTGTGGCTCTGTGTATGTGTGTGTGTGTCTGTCCGTCTGTCTGCTTCTCTGTTTCAGCTTGCCCGGTCAAAATTAAGTGGAACTAAAGGCTTGTCTCATTATATCACCATATTTTCTCAACTTTTAATTTCCCAGAATTTCGAAATAACGCTTTGTTTTTGAAAGAAACACAAAAATAGCTTACCTTTACCGTCAATGGAATGGTACTGTGAATGCACCCGGAAACTCCCGCCAGAGGAAAGTACTGAGCAATCCGCCAACGCTGGGTGAACAAATGTCCGACTTTTTGCCCGTCTATTTTCTTACTCTGCCACTAAACAGCAAAAGCTCCTGTTCGTCTTGATTGTTATTGTATTCACGTACCTCCATCGCTTCCGCCATTTAAAACATCTGCCACCGTGCTCTCTTTGTGTTTGGATTGCAGCTGTTCAAATCAGGTTGGTGGATCTTGGCTGCCACTGACAGTATGGGCACGTGAACTGCAAATTATTTTCACTCTGCATGCATGTACTCCAAAACTACTAGATAGATTTGGATGAAATTTTTACCAGAGGTGGTCCTTGGGCTAGAGAGGAACCCATAACATTTTGGTAATGTTAGCAAGAATACTCCAAAACTACTAGATGGACTTAGATGAAATTTTTACCAAAGGTGGTCATTGAGCTAGACAGGAACCCATGATATGTTGGTGACGATCCAAGAACGCATACCTCAGCCAAGGATCTGGCACCGAAGCATCAGCACCTTGGTGCTTTCATTTACAACAATGGTAATAGACAATGACACTTCACAACTGTAGCGGGGAACAAGAGAACAATTCTTCCATAGCGTAGCTCTAAGATTTAAATTTTGGTCACATATTGTTTATCCCCAGTCAATTGAAACTCATGGCCTAAGTCTTCAGCTATTACAGGGGTCATTGACTGCACTTCTCCCACACGTTGACAGCTCCTACAGGTATTAATGAAAAGTTTGTGACATATTTTGGTCAAATTTTCTTTAATTACTCAATTGTTGTAGCATCATCATGAATCACCTTTTGCAGCCTTTTTCAGAATGGCTTGTTTCAGTGTATGTCTTTAAATGGCTAAGAGCTGCATTAGCTGGCTAGCTCCTAGCTGAAATAGCAAGCCTGAGCCAACTAACGTATGATGGGGTGTGTAGCTTCAGTGGTTGATAATATGTGAGCAGTCGCTGAAGTACAATAAGCACAGAAACATTTGCAAATGAGTGAGATGCCTAGCTGACGCTAACTAAGCCAATACTAATGGCTTGATGTAGCATCACGGCGAAAATAGAACAAAATAAGCCAGAAGGATGAAAGCAATGTTATTGATTCTGGATGTGAACCATGTCTATTAGGGTGACTGAATCTAAAGAAAATAACAATATAAACCATGCTTTGTAAGTGAACCCTCTAGGACTGTTAGGTCTGAAGGTAATGCCTTTGGCTCCCCGCTCACAGACAGACAGCTAGGCTGGCCAATCACAGGGCAGCGGCTGGGTACCAAGGCTGGCCTTGCCTTTTCTTGATGTACAGGTACAAACCTGGAAGGGTTAAAACAGCTTCTCAGACACAAAAACGATATAAAGGCTTTGTGTTTTGTTTTTGTTTTTTTTTTAAGGGAAGTGAGCGTTTTGATATTTTTCAATAGTCACATAATCAATAGACACATTTCAGAAGGTTAAAACCTACAAAACCACCATGACATCATCATCATCATCATCATCATAGCAGTCTGTCGGGGGCGACAATGACCGTTTCATTTAGGTCTGATCAGATTCCTCCATGCAGCTCTGTCCTTCACCTTCCGCTGCCATGAACTCCTGTCTATATCCAACTTCTTTGGGTTTCTTTTTACAGTGTCTTTAAATCTGAGCCTTGGTCTACCCTGATTGTGTTTACCCTTGAATAACTGTGAGTAGAGTAACTGCCGACTCAACATGTCGGAGCCATCTCAGGTTCATTTGTATTAGCATGTTCTCCATTGATGGGAGACCAGCTCATTTCAGCACTTCTATGTTGGTTATCTTGTCTTTCCATGAGATATTTATTATGGCTCGAAGGTGTCTCATCATGTACGTTTCTTTACCTGCGCCCTATACAGTCCAAGTTTCAGCACCGTACAATAGAGTAGCCAGTACTGTCGCTCTGTACACTTTGAATTTCACACGGATAGACCCATGTCGATTGTTCCACAGTCTCTCCCTCAAGTTTCCAAACACAGCACTCACTCTTCACATTCTGACAGATAGTTCATCCTCCAGCCTAGCATTCCCTGAAACAGTACTCCCGAGATACTTGAAAGTCTTACACTTGACGAGTGGCTCTGTACCAATGCTGATCTCTTCTGGTAGTGATGTTGATAACTGGAACTGTGGCGGTTGACAGAGGCACTCTATCTTCTTGATGTTGATTTTGAGGCTGAATTGGCTAGCTGCTCTTGCAAATTTCTCCACTAAAAATTGCATATCTTCCACACTGTGAGCAACTAGAGCACTGTCATCGGCAAAGAGCATTTCTCTTACTACCTTTATCGATGTCTTACTCTTGGCTTTAAACTGTGCCACACTGAACAAGTCTGCTTCTTTCCTTGTTTGAATATACAGTATGCTCCTTCTGAAGTGTCTTTGAAGGCCACCTCAAGCATGGCTGACAGATATAGTGAGAAGAGTGTAGAAGCCAGCACACACCCTTGTTTCACCACGTTACTTACTGAAAAGTCTTCAGACACTGAACCACTCATTGCCACATTTACCTGCATACCTGTATGGAGTGCCTCAATCAGGCTGACAAACTTCTCTGTACAGCCATATTTCTTGAGTACCTGCCAAAGTCCTTGTCACGATACAGTATCGAAGGCTTTACTGAATTCAATGAAGACTACATAAAGTGGCATGTTCTGTTTGATACACTTTTCTTGAACCTGTTTCAAGCAGAAAATCATGTCTATTGTGCTTCTTCCACTTCTAACGCCACACTGGGTTTCCGGTAGTACATTCTGCAAGATGTGTTTATTGACTCTGTTCAGTAGTACATGTGAGAGAATCTTACCAACAGTGGCTAGCAGTGATATACCTCAGTAATTTCCACAATCTTTCCTATCACCTTTCTTGAACAAAGGCACACTTGCATCCTTCCAATCTTGAGGTACTTTCTGAGCATCCCATATCTCTTGGATGAGCTTGTGCAGGCAGTTGGTCAGCTGAACACCATCAAATTTCCACACTTCTGCTGGAATTCCTTCCCTTCCTAGAGCTTTACCATCCTGTGTAGTCCTGAGAGCTGCCATTAGTTCATCAAGATTTGGTGGTTCATCCAGACTTGATACAACTGGTCACTGCACTACAGTTTCTTTAGCCTCTTCAGCGAGATCTCCAGGGTTGTTTAGCAGTTGGTCAAAGTGGTCTGCAAATCTGTCCAGGATCTTGCCTTTCTCCTGCAAAACCATTTCACTATCTGTAGCCTTTAGTTGGATCAATCCTCTTGGTTTACAGCAGTAAATTTCTCTCAAACCTGTGAAGAATGCTTTCATGTCCTTCATGTCTGCTGCAGTTTGAAGTTCCTCCGTTTTTCATTCCACCAGTTGGACTTCATCTCTCCGGTGTACTTTTGTAGCTCACTCTGAGCCTTTGAGTATTTTTTCTTCTTTGACCTTGTGTTACACTGTTGATTTTCCTGCCTAGCTGTATTCCTTGCTTCTACTAGTTTCTTCAGATCTTCATGCTCATCAAACCAATTTTGATGTTTCCTCTCAGTGTGGCCTAAAGCATCACTCACAGCCTGATAAGATAAGATAAGATAAGCCTTTATTAGTCCCACAATGGGGAAATTCCAGGATTGCAACAGCATAGGGACAGCAACACTCAGAGCAACAATCAGAAGGCAAGAAAAAACAACATCTAGTAAACATATGTCCATATTACTATAAATGTATATATATAGACACACAGTGCAGAGCATTATGGCTGGTGGATGTGCAGCAGAAAGTCTAAGCTCTCTCTCCGCGGATGCAGCGGGCCAGCTGGAAGTCTTTGGCCATGATGGTGACCCCCTTAGCGAAGAAGAGACCACCAGGTGGGTCTTGCTGGTCTCCTGCAGAGCCATGACGGCGAAGCTCAGGAAACGAAGGACGGTCTTGAAGTCCTGAGCGATCTCCCTCACCAGGCGCTGGAGGGGCAGCTTACGGATGAGCAGTTCCGTGGATTTCTGGTAGCGACGGATCTCTCTGAGCCACGGGCCTGTGACGGCGAGGCCTCTTCACTCTGCCGGTGGCCAGAGCGCCTCTCCGAGCAGCCCTGTGGCTAGCTGTCTCCTGGGGGGCTTCTTCCTCCAGTAGATTTTACGGGCGGTCTGCTTGGTTCTTGCCATCGCTCTTTATTATTCTGTCTTATATTTCTTTCACGCCGCCTAAACTCCAGCCCGGCACCCGCTTCGTTTTCGCTACAGCTCCCGGTATGTCGAGTTTCCCATTAGCACCGGGCGGCGGCCAAGTGCTAGCTAGCACTAGCTCCTCCCCGCTGTAACGTCTCCCGCTGCAAACCGTGGCTCCGTCCGCCGACCCGGGAGACCCCCGGGGCGATCCGTGCGTCCGTGATATATATACAGAGTGAAAGGTGTAGAAAGAAGAAGGGAGATAAAAAAAAAAAAAGGCTGTTGCAACAGGCAGCCGACTCGTGTGGCGCCGCCGGTCCGGCGGAACCGGAACCGTATACACCGTATCCTTCAGTACTGCCCATTTCTCTTCTGTCATTCTCTGAGTTGTTTCTGTCCCAGCCTTTCAAGTTTTCATCCATTTCGTGTGTACGTTCTTCCTGCTTCTTTTGGTCTTTCAGTGCACTAGTGTTTAGCTTCCGTGGTGGCTTTGCACCCGTCCTGCAGTGCTGTTTTCGTCTGCAAATCCTTAATCTAGATCTCAGCATAACATGATCAATACCACAGTCCACACCTCTCATTGCTCTGGTGTCCAATACATCCCTTATGTCTCTCTGCCTTACTATGATGTAGTCTAACAGGTGCCAGTGCTTGGATATTGGGCGCATCCATGTCTTCTTGTGTGTGTCCTTGTACTTAAATAGGGTGTTGGTTATCACAAGGTTGTACTCTGAACATAGTGCAAGTAGAAGTTCTCCATTAGCATTGCACTTGCCTACTCCATGACTGCCTAGCACTCCTTTCCATTTTTCAGTGTCAAAACAACTAGCATTAAAATCTCCAATGAGTATCAGCCTGTCATCAGACGATACACGCCTGATAGTCTCACGTAAATCACTGTAGAACTCTTCCTTCACCTCCTCTGTGTTGGTCATTGTTGGAGCATACACGCTGATGAGTGTGGCATACATCTTCCGCTGTAGTGGGAGTCTCATAGTTATTATCCTGTCACTGATTGACACCAGCTCCTCATCTAGCATTGCTGCTATCGCCTTTCTAACTGCAAAGTCTACTCCTGCTTCTCTCCTTTCATGAGTTGATTTCCCACTCCAAAAAAGATGTACCCATGATCTTCCAAACTGTCATATCCAGGAAATCTTGTTTCACTAAGTGCAGCTACGTATGTCTACATTGCACCTGTTCATTTCCAAGGCCACAAGTGCGGTCTGTCTTTCTGGGCGCTGCGATGATGATCTGTCCATCAGAGTGCGTACATTCCATTCTGCTACACACAACGCTACCGTTTTCCTCTTCTTCTCTCTTCCTGCTCCTAACATACTTTTCGCTGCCTGTCGGAGTGTGAACAGATCAGCGCGGACCTTGTTAACCCGGGCGACGTCTGAGCCGGTATGAGTGGCTTTCTGACTGACCATTTCATGAAACTGCTTGCAAAGTATTTGAGTACCGCTACCTTTTGCTGGGATAGCGGCACATTCTTGGCAGATAGAGGTATTATCAGTGGCAAGGACAGGCCAAGACAAACTAACTCCAGTATCTGTTGCAATGACTGACCAGATGATAGGTTTGTTTATCTCTGCTCTTTGTGTAGTGCATGTCATGATGCATCAACTGGCAAAAATCCACCACAGACCTTGTGACAGATGTGTTGCTTATCTGCCAGGATGTCCAGTCTCACCATGACCATAATCGTAAATCATACCAGAGTAGTCACCTAGTCGTATAGCATCTACCCCACAGCCAGAAGGTTGTGGGTTCATGCTGTAGTTGGGTCATACCAAAGACTATATTAAAAAAAAACATGGTACCTCCTGCTTTCTAGCTTGGTGCTTGGCTTAATAGAAAAGGAAAGCAAAGTTAATACACAGAATCACCAAAGGATTGACCCCACACTGTAACTTTCACTGCTTACAGTAGCTGTGTGGTGTAGGGTCATACAAATGGAGAAGGCTCCACCCAGACACCATGTGGTGTCCTACATGCTGTGGATGGGAATTAACTTATTACGGATATCATATTATCATGCAATTTTGCAAAAAGCCAACATTAAGAAGCCTGATGCAACCAGTAGGAAGAATCCTCACTGGCTGAAATGTTACATGAGCATGAATGTGAAAAACGGTTCAGTTAATATCCCTCACTAATTATGAAGCTACCGTAAAACATTAACCGCTCTCACTTTTCTATCATATCAGCAGCATCTAAACGTGAAACCCTTCAGAGTCCCAAATGTTCAGAGTCAGACTTCCCCACACTGTAAAGCCAAATTCATGGTGGCAAAAACGCATTGGTACGCGACTGAGAGCAGTGGATGCATTTGTGTGCAAACCTTACGCAGAAGGCGAGTGCTGACCAAGCGCATGCAGCCCCAAAAAAGTGAATGCACATACAAGTATGTAAGTGGTTGCAGTTAACTGCGCATGCATCAGCAAACTCCTGCCAGGGGAAAGTACTGAGCAATCCACCAAACCTGGGAGAACATTTGTTCGTCTTTTTTGCCTGTCTGTTTTCTTCTTCTGCCACTAACAGCAAATGCTCCTGTTCGTCTTGATCGTCAACGTATTCATGTACCTCCATCACTTCCACCATTTAAAACATCTGCCACCGTGCTCTTCTTTTGTGTTTGGATTGCAGCTGTTCAAATTACTGTATGTTGGTGGCTCTTGACTGCCACCAACAGTATGGGCATGTGAACTGCAGATTATATTCAATACACATGCATGAAACACAGCTGGTGAGTGGCAGCTGCAGTGCCTCAAAAAACACTCTGAATACTGCTGTGTACACAGACACAGCCTACAGAATGCATATGTGACTCTGATCAGGCCTTTTAGGGACGTAGAGGGAGAATACTTAGTCCAACGGAAGAAATGGGTCTATGTTTTCCGTGAGATGGAGCCAGTGAGGCTGATATATTAGTGCCTTTAAAATAAATGACTAGCAAAGAAATATAAAATGTGGGAGTTTAAAAAAAAAAAACATTTACTTGATTTCAGTGTTTGACATAATTCAGTGTAACTGGACTACAGTCTGAAAGATCTGAATTTTCTACCCACTACAACCCTTCAATAACATCAAAACAGGCACACTTTTATTCAACCCCCCCACCCCCACCCCAGTCTGGGTAATGTGATATCATCGACACTCAACCAGCAGATGGCCAGCTACTCCAAAATGCCTGGATGCTGTGAGGTTCAAGGCTGGGAGATGAAGCCACAAGACACTGGTGAAATAAATTTGACCAGAAGCCTTTGTATGCTTCTTGTGTAGAACAGTCGTCCTTCCTTTTATTTTGATCAGTCCCTGAACTGTTTCTTGTGCCATTGGATTAAATCTGACAGCTGCTGTACAGTATAGGAACCAGCTGCTGGATTTTAACTCTGCTTATCTTCCTTTTTTAACCACAAAAACAAAATCACGAACCAGCAAAGCCACACAAATGCAAGTCCCAAGCTACAGAGGCGAAATCAAGCAACTCACAAGTCATTTCATCCAACAGAACAACAAAATCCAATATTAATGTAGACCAGAACTGGAAAAGATTAAATTAAAAAAGTGAACTGCAAATGCCTAAGAAAAAGTTAACAAATACTGTAGTGACAAAAAGCCAAGGCAGGGATGTAACCAAAGGTCTCCTCAACATCTAATATGTGAAAATATGTTGTGGGTTTCCTGACTTTTGAAAAACAACCATAATGTGCCATGACAAATATGGTGATTTTACAGAGTTTCACTGTTTCAAAAGGGTGAATATCATTATGTGGAGGTGGTCGTAGGATGGTAGATGGGACACGTAGGAGTCCTGTCTTCACATCCCACAAAACAAGTCAGTATCAAATCCAACAAATCCAATAAATACCACTTAAATGTCAAGACTACCAAGTCAGAGTAATGTCTAAAACAGTTAACACCAGGTCAGAATCAAGCTAAATCCTAAAGCAAGTCAAGTCCTCAAATTTAGGGCTCAAGTCTAATTTAGTCATATGCTTTTGTTCAGGTCCCAAACCTCACTCAGTGCTTCTAAAAGCCACAGGAGTGGTGGCCTAGTGGTAGAGCATCCGCCCCACAGCCGGGAGGTCGTGGGTTCAAGCCCCAGCCGGGTCATACAAGAGACCATATAAAAATGGTACTTCCTGTCTTCTAGCTTGGTGCTCAGCATAATAGAATGGGGGAAGGAAAGGTTGTTTGTGGTGACACCTTGCATGGCAGCGGCCTCTCTAATTCTAGATGTGATTAACATTGTAGATAGGAGAAACGTAATTTCATTCTACTGAACATGATGGACTGAATGACAATAAAGTTGGCTTCTTCTTCTAAAACTAATAGTCTAACTTATGGTTATTATATTTGTTTTGCAAAATACATAATCATAGAGTGGCACATATTACTTACAGAGCTCCACAAGGTTCTGCACTGATGCGCTGTAATTTTTATAGCACAAGAAAAGCGGAAAAGCTAAATATTGATATAAGTTGTAATAGACCAGAAGTTGAATAGATCAACTTTAAAGGCATTTATGCTTTTTAGTACTGCCATATTTTTGTTGTGGAATTCATACATGTGTAATGACAATAAAGTTGAATCTCATCTCATCTCATCTCACAAGGCTCCTTTTTTGCACCACTGTATTTTGTGAAAACATTAGCCTTAACCACAAATGTTCTAATATCTATTCTACAACAGTCACTTCCAGCTGAGCAATTTGATTGGATAACTGGCATTTTAAGAGTTATTTTCTGAAAAACACACTAGGGCGTTTCACAAGATATGTATCATTCCAGTTCCACAGTGTTTTACTAATTGTTAATTACAGTAGCTTGTGGCTTCTTATACTGTAATATGCAAGGATTGTAATACTGGTTTTTGCGTACCTTAATTTCAACAGTATGGCACTGTTTGAAAAGAGATGACTTTCACAACACGGAAACAGAATTGTGGTGTTCCGTGTTAATGCTAAAAGCTAGATTTTTACTTTTAAAACAAGTTAGGCCAAAGTTTAGAGTAAAACCTCACAGCTTACAGTTTCTACTGCAGTATGTTTCTAACTTTTCACCTCATCTGAGGATGCCAATAAGAAGGTGGCAAAGAGAATGGTGGCCTAGTTGATAGAGTACCTGCCCCACAACCGGGAGGTTTGGGGTTCATGTTCCAGCCGGGTCATACCAAAGACCATATAAAAATGGTACTTCCCACCTTCTAGCTTGGTGCTCAGCGTAATAGAATAGGGGAAGGAGAAGTTGTTTGTGGCGGTGCCTTGCATGGCAGCGACCCCTCTGATTCTAGATGTGATTAATATTGTAGATATGAGAAATGTAATTTTGTTCTACTGTACATGATTGGCTGTATGGACTGAATGACAATAAAGTTGCTTTCTTCTTCTTCAAAAGCAGCAGTATCAATTGAGTGCTAGCTAAGTAGCTAGCAGGCCATTCAACTTAAGTGACCAGACCATTAGACTGTGGAAGAGGATAACCGATTACTGGCAGACAATAGCAAAGTGACTTGAACATACAGTATATGTAAAATTACAACAAAATGATTCTATTCTATACTATACTAGTTTGTGTTAGCAACACTTAAGAGCACCAGTTGGGAACTACTTATTTGCAAGTAGCCTTAACAGAACAATATATCATTAAAAACACAAATCTGTTGCTGCTTAATACCATCAACCTATAATATCAACAATGAATAGCACTCCATCAGTTTGGTCATAGATAACATCATGTCTCCTGTAATATTGCTCAATTACCAAACCTTTGTTTGAGTAACCTGTAATAGTTGTTTGTTACTGATGAGCCCCTGTTGTGATATTGCAGTACTTTATCTGTACCATCATCCAAGCTTAAAGGATGGAGTGTACTATCAGTGTGAATCAAGCATATCTGAAAATAATCAAATGTGTGACCTAAGCCTGAGTCACATCATGTGACTTCAGCCCCACCACTTCACTACACCATGACCACAGCCCACTGCCACTCTCTGTTACCCAAGCTTTTTAACTACAGCGGAAGAAGAAGTTTTATCTTTCTGATTCCAAGGTTCACCAACATCAGCGGGACATAAATCCAACATCTAAAGCCAGAGAACTCTTCCCAAGTTCAGCCAGCACAGACTAAACGGAACAGCTGTGTCCACGTCCAGCAGCAGGTGAACAAGGCGTCTGACACTTGGCTCTCACGCACATTCCTGCATCAGCTGACAAAAGCGCTCAGGGTGGTGGTCGCAGCGAGCAGGGGGCTGTGGGGGGGTGCTGGGTGGACTGGTATGAAGGCGCATGCCTTCAGCTCACAGCCTGGAAAGCAGCACTTTCACCTCGTTTTAAATAAAAGCATACATGAAATCAACACAATTTAAACAGGTACTAGAAACCAGTGCAGTGGAAAGAACTATTTCAAGCAACTTGTGTTTCAAAATAGACGAGCAGGGAGCCGCAACTATTTTTACTGTTTACTTTTTATCTTGTCATTTAGCAACTTTTTCTTTTAAATTTCTGACTTTTTCCTCATAATAAATTTTAGATTTCACTGGAAGACTCGTAATATTTCTTGGAAATTTGAAAATGCTCCTCGTAATTTGAGATATTTTGTCTTAATTTTGATTTAAAAAATTATCCCAATTGAGACGCCAGCTATAATTAAAAGACTCACGGGTTAAACTAAAAGTAAGACGATTACACATAATTAACAATAAATGAATTAAAAACGCAGCTGAACTCACCTGTTAGGTGTGAATGAGCCGTTCACGTCGCATTAATAAACGGAATCACATCCACAATAAAAACACGCAGAAAGTAAGTGAAGCGGTGCGACTCCTCACACAAAAAACTGAAATAAAGCAAATTTTGAAAAGAAGGGATGTTGGTTTAAAAACTAGAGAGAAAGTCCGCGTCCAGGAGGGTGGGCGTGGGTCCGTCTCCGGGTCTGTCTGCCTGTTGTTTGGACTGAAGTCACCTCCTCTGCCCGGCTTCCACGGTTCACGGAGCTGGCAGGAGGAGGGGGAGGGGGGAGAGCGCCACAAAGAACCGACCTCACACAGGAAGTGAGACGGCGAGCCTTACAAAATAAAACGCCTAAAACTGTTATAAAGTGTAAAGTTCAGGGGATTACATACCTGAAAGCTTATTAAAAAAAAAAAAAAACATAAATTAGGGCTGGGATAAGTAACTTTCTTCAATTAATGTGGGGCAACTGGCACATTCACAAAATTACACTGCCAGGTCACTCTGAGGTGGTGTTGGCAGTGGTGACTAGCTTGTCTCAGCAGCTGGCTCAATTTAAAATAAGAGTTGGTCTTGTTTTTCTGCATTTAAATTTACATTACACTAAACTGATCCTCTGGTACTCAGGGTAACCAATCCTGCGCACACATCCCACTTAAAGTGCACACACACCACTGACTAGGGATGCAAGTTATCAATTAATTATTTAATTGATAACGGATTCATCTTATCAATCAATTAATGATTAACTGATAAGCTGCATTTTTCCTGAGAATCTGAATTTCCTTCAGTACAATACGGTCTATCTTTAACATATAAAAAGTTTCTGTTTTTTCATATACTGAATAAAACATGAACATCATATTCCTCAATGATTTATTGTACCATTCGTATTTTTTTTTTTTAATACAATGGCATTTTTTGTAGTTTTAACAAATGTTGCACTGTATAGTTTGTACTATGTGCTGGTACATCTTAGTAAATTACAAATGTTATGATTTTTTTTATTTATTTTAAAAACTACTACCAATATCATAAAAACAATATATTTTTTTAGTTATATTAAAACAAAAATTTTTACGTTCTAATTTACCGAGATGCACTAGTAGACTGTTTTAACAGGAAAATAAATTGTGAGCTGCTTCATCTGTTGCATGTTAAATATTGTAGCGCCAAGTAGGGTGCTCATATTGAGTTCGCTACAATATTATCACAGTACCCCGGCAATCCAGGCAAACCCAGTACAATCTGGGCTCCCTCTGTTGTCCGTTACCTCAGTGGTAACTTGAGTCCGGTCTGCTTTCCCGTCGACCAGCAGGTTGAAGGGAGGCAGTGGGGATTGGTTTTTGCGCTTGTGTAGCCTGCTGCAGTCCATTTCTCCACCCTGTTGATTTGATGGGTGGACACTGGAATGTGCTACTGAAACTTGTTGTGGTTCTCTGACATAACCCAGAAGGGCGAGTTTTTTTCGCAATGCACAGCGCATGCACTCTGGGGGCTTAATGTCTTCTTCTGCTTTTTCGGTTGAAATGCGGCAGTGGGTGACCACGTGCACCCCAGCATGGATGGCAAAGCCACTACATTTCATAGAATAAGTTTCCATTGAAAAGGACTGCTGAGTTATCAACTGACAACCAGTTTAATTTAGCTGACTAAATTCTTATCAACAGCTAATCAAAAGTCAATTAATCATCAACATCCCTACTTCTGACATAGTGTCATTGATTGTTTGCTCAAAAATATCAAGTGGGTGAGTTTCTGTCAAGAGACAGTGGAAAAAACACACACTCAGATATAAAGTGAATAACTAACTCAACCATTAAAGTGACACTGGCAAAAATCAATTTTTTTTTTCCTATTGTTAACATGTCTGTAACATGTTTCTTGTGATTTACAAGACACATCAAGAGCAAAATCATTCCAGACTCCCAAGTATGTATTTTTCTGCTGTGAATGTCTGCTTAAGCACCCCCCCCCCCAAAAAAAAGGGCAGATTTGGACAGACCGTTAGTAGCTACCTAACTATTCCTGCTTAGCCTGGTTGGTTACAACATTGACCAATCAGACGGATACTCTTGGCTACCTCAGAGAAAGAGGGAAGAGCTGAGGAACAGCAGGATTGAGGCACAGGGGGATGAAGGTGTACGTTTTGCATAGTGAAGCAGTGGCGGTGACAATCACGTGCAAGCTCTCGCCGAGCCACATTCAAATAGATCTGCTCTCAGCTCACTTCGCCAGCAGACAGCGGATGTGAGCTGAGAGCAGCCACATTCAAATCGGGTCCCCCCCTCCTCTCCCTGCTTAATCACCGGTGGATGGGGGACTGGTTGTTAGTAAAAAGTAAACATATATTTCACAACTACACATTTATCTCTCACCTTGGCCATTTTCAGAAAAATGCTTTGCGTTTTACTTTTGAAGATACAGGCAAAACTTTAATGTCCAGAAGCATGTTGAACAGACTAGCAGCCCACCCACCAGGAGTCGCAGCGACCAATCATGTGCAAGCCCCTGCAGGTCGGGAGTGTGGCGACCAATCACGAGCAAGCCCTGCAGGTCGAGGCACGGCAACCAATCACATGCAAGCCCTGCAGGGTGCCAATTATAATATTATTAGATCTACGCATACTTAAGTAGGTGCAAGATTTAAAATGTCTTTCCAAGCAATTCTAAGGCAAAGTATTTTTGTGGGTAAAAAGCCACAATATACTATTTTGGGCAATTCATACTTGTTTTTGAGGTGGTTTTAGAGCTGCCGGAGTGCACCTTTAAGGTCAGGAGCTCTGGAAATCAATCAAGAATTGCTCATTTTGTTCATACTTTTAAGGATTGTAATAATTAGAAAATTTACCTTAAGTAGAAGCACTTCCTCTTTGACCATTTCATAATAAAACAGCAAATCAATATTGTAAAGCAATATTAAGTTTTGCAGAGCAATCGACTCATCTTTAGAACAATGAAAACATTTTTTTCCTTATGAATTTCCATAAATTTGCATTGTTTCTTGTAAATTGGAACTTTTTCCTCATAAAATTGAGATTTTCATCTCATAAATTATCTTTGCTCAACCATATACGTGTTTTTTTTTCTTAAAACTAACTTTTTTACTGCACTTTTTCTTCATTTTTATTTTTTTTTGTAAATTTGAGACTTTCATATACATTTCTGACTTTATTGCACATTTTAAACTTTCTTTTTTTTAGTTTGCTATTTTCTTATAACTTTGGAGTGACTTTTCCTATAAATTTGAGACTTTGTTCAAGCAAATTTGCAGCTTTTTTTTCTCTTAAATCTTAAGCTTCTTCCAGTAAAATGTCAAGAGTTTTCTAATAAAATTAAATTCAAAATCTAAAATCTTTCTAGAAGTCACTTCAGAGTCAGGGCTGTCCTTCTGAACAGTGAACCACGACTGCCCTCTGCTGGTTTAAAGTGGTCTTTTCTTTTTTTTTTTTTACTGGGACGATTACTGTTAAACAGGTGGGTAAACACATCTGTGTGAACACTTATTTCAGGGCCATTTCTAACTTTTTTAAGGCCCTATGCAAGATTGTGTTTGGGGGGCCTATTTTTGTATTGGGGAAGAGTTCAAACCCTTCTAAATGGAACAAAAAAAAAAAATCCTCTCCTCTCCTTACAAAAACCTAAAAAAATCCACTTGTCAGTTTACATTAACAGAAAAAAAGAATTAACTCATTACATACAATAAAATTTATGAGGAAAAAAGTCACAAATTTAGAGAAAAAAAAGGTGAAAATTTTGAATAAAATACTTGAAAATTTAAAACTGAAAAAACCTTACAATTTACAAAAAGTTGAAAATTCCTGAAGAAGTTGAAAATGAGGTGAGAAAAGAAACACAAATGGGGAAAAAAGTTGAAACTTTACCAAGAAGGTTGCAAATTTGCAAGAAAAAGTCACAAATGAGGAAAAAAAGGTCAAAATTTTGTGAAAAAAATTGCAAATTTACAAAAAAAAAAATAAATTACAAGAAAAAAGTTGAAGGTAACTTAAATTCTACTAGATGAACTTGTAGCCGAGGGGTCTCCCAATGGCTGATGGGGGGACCACGGCAATTACATTCTCTGCTTTATAGCCAGAAATGGCTCTGACACTTTTAAAGTAAATTCAACCAAATTAACAAAAACAGCAAAAAAAAAAAAAATAAAAAAAAAAATGCACATTTTAGTAAATGAAATTTTTTGTAAAATTACGCCCTGCATTCCACTAAAACATACTATTATAGTGTTTTACGTGCAAATTGAAGTTCACTGCACTGTTCTGGGCTGCTACTTAAGAGAGTAAATTAATTAATTTGCATGTAAAATACGGTAATGATAGGTTTTGCTGGAACACAGTTAAAGGAAACATGATGCAATTTCAGCCTTATTACTTGTTTTTTATTTGTTCCTGAAACACACCATTAACCACGGCAGGCTGTGCTTTAAAAAAACACACAAGTACAAAAAAATAACCAGTTGAGAAGAAAAGATTTGGCATCTTCCACATAGTGCTGTACCCAAATATTCAATTATCTGGCATTTGGTTTTTAAATGTAGTACTCCGATATTTAACCCCCTCCAACTGCTCAACTTTAAAGGTGCAGTGTCTAATATTCAGCTACACTTAACACTCAGATTTCAAAATGTAACCAATTCACATTTTATCAGTCACCCTAATTTGATATAAAAACTTCAAAAGAGATTATGGCAATCCAAGGTGGCTGCTTACATGGAGAAGGGCCCTCTTCCCGTGTATAAAAAGTTATCAGAAGACATAACACATGTGAAGCTGTTATACACCATTAAATATCACAATTAAGATTACCTAAAAAAAAAAATTTACACACTGCGCTTTTACGAAATTTATTAAAAAACATTTTTTAATCAAATTTAGGAGAAAAAAACTATCAAATCTACAAAAAAGCTGACTTTATAATAAAGTCATATGTTTACCAAAAAGGCTGCAAATTTGTACTAATACATTTGCAAATGTAAGAAATAAAGGCTCAAACTTGTGACAAATCAAACATTTATAAGTAAGAAATTATCTACAAGGTAAAAAGGTGGATATTTAGTATAAAACAACTGTAGATTTATATAAAAAGTCTCAAATACACAAGAAAACCTGCAAATTTCCGTAAAAAATGTTGCAACTTTACATGAAAAAGTTCAGGATGTTTTTAAAGTCATATTTCTGAAAGACACTGATGCTGATGCAGTTTACTGATTGAGAAAACAAGATGGTACAGAATATTCAGATACGTGTTCTGGATTCTTCTTCAATATTCCAAGCCTCAAAACTGGTGTTCAGGACAAACTGGTTCCATCAATACTGACCAGTGGTTCTCTTGCTAACATAGTGTGTCTATACTTTTTTGGGAAATAGCTGTCACGTATTTCACGTACTTTTACTATTTTACAAACTGCATTTAGAGGACAATACTGATATTACAAGAGATTAATAAAAACCTCTTCCCATCTCCCTACACACACACACACACACACGCGCGCACACACACACACGCACTTGAAACCAGAAGTTTACATGCACTGTATAAAAAGACCATCTTTTTTTCCTCCCTTTGCGACATTAAATCAGACTTAACTTTTCACGTTTTAGGTTAGTTAGGTTTACCAAAATCATTTCTATTTGCTAAATAATTTTTACATTTGATAAATAATTTTTTTGTTATTTTTTTTTTTAACTAAAAGAGTGGTGGCCCAGTTGGTAGAGTATCTGCCCCCACAACTGGGAGGCTGTGGGTTCAAATCCCGGCTGAGTCATACCAAAGACCATATAAAAAAGGTACTTTCTGTCTTCTAGCTTGGTACTCAGCATAATAGAATGAGAAAAGGAAAGTTAACGCACAGAGCTACCAGAGGACTGCTCCCCCCGTAGCTTTCCACATGCCGTGGAAGGGATTAACTTTTTTTTTTTTTAAACTTGATTCTCTTTTCTAAAGCCCATCCAGGGACAAGAGCTGCAAATTAGCTAATAGCTATACACTCTATGTGCAACACATCAGATTGATTGTCTTTGATTAATTGTCTATGTTTATTGCACTGTCCCTGTCAAATAAACTAATCTATCTATCTACTAATTTTTTATTACTTTCTTCAAAGTCAGAAGTTTACATGCATTTCCTTAGCATTTGGTAGCATTGCCTTTAAACTGTATGACTTGGGTCAAACATTTTGGGTCTCCTTCCATAAGCTTCTCACAATAGTTTGCTGGAATTTTGGTCCATTCCTCCTGACAGAACTGGTGGAACTGAGTCAGGTTTGTAGAACACCTTGCTCCCACACATCTTTTCAGCTCTACCCACAAATTTTCTATGGGACTGAGATTGGGGTTTTGTGATGGACACTCCAAAACATTGACTTTGTTGTCCTTAAGCCACTTGGTAACTAATTTGTCGGTATGCTTAGGGTCATTGTTCATTTGGAAGACCCATTCGTGCCCAGTCAGCCCTTTCTGCAGCAAAACACCCCCACAGCATGGTGCTGCCACCCCCATACTTCACAGCTAGGATGGTGTTCTCAGGCTTGCAAGCTTCCCCCTTTTTCCTCCAAATGTAACAATGGTCTTTATGGCCAAAGAGTTCAATTTTAGTTTCATCAGACCACAGGACATGTCTCCAAAAATTAAGGTCTTTCCTGTGTGTATCTGAAAACTGTAGTCCAACTTTTTTATGATGCTTTTGGAGTAATGGCTTCTTCCTCGCTGAGTGGCCTTTCAGCCCATGTTGGTACAGGACTCTTTTCACTGAAGATAATGACACGCTTTTACCAGCTTCAGCCAGCATCTTCACAAGGTCTTTTGCTTTTGTTCCTGACCGTTATGATAAATGTACACTCTCATGGTGTTTATACTTGCATATAATTGTTTGAACAGATGAACGTGGCACCTTCACGAATCTGGAAATTCTACCCAAGGATGAACCAGGCTCGGTTTGTCTTCCTGATATCTCTGCTGATTTCTTTTGATTTTCTCATGATGTCACACAAGGAAGCGGTGTGTCTGAGGTGTGCCTTAAAATGCATCCACAGGTGTGCCTCCAATTAATCAAATGTTGTCAATTAGCCCATCAGAAGCTTCCAAAGCAATCACATCATCACCTGGACAAATTGAAGGCGTAGTAATATTTGTGTATGTAAACGTCTGACTAATTTTGGTAATCCTAACTAACCCAAAAAGGAAACGTTTAGTCTGATTTAACGTCAGACAGTGAGGAAAAAGAAGACTGTGTATTTTTAAACGGTGTATGTAAACATCTGGTTTCAACTGTGTATTTTTTTCTTCTTTTTAAGCAATCAAACAAGTCCAGCTGAATTATTGCCTCCTGGTCAGGAAATCAACCCTGTCCTCACAGGAGCCGCCCCCATGCCACCGTCCCTTCTCCTTTCGTCGTCCTGTACGTCATAGATCATGTTCATGATGTTCCGTTTTAGTCGCGTGACGCTCACTTGGTCCTGTATTAGTCTCATTTCCGATGCAACCTGGTTGCCAAATGTGGCGCAGGCATCAGGTGGATCTCCTTCTATTCTCGCGGCCATCTGCTTTAAGAACCCCAGCTTCTGCACCTCGATGTCATTCTCCGACCTCTTTTTCCGCTTTTTTGTTATCGGCTGAGGCACGTCTGCTGGGAAATCGGAGTCATCTATAGGTGCGAAGAGGGAGTCGGAACATAGGGTGCTAGCTGACGGTGTTGGTGAGGGTGTCTCAAAAGTTGAAAGGTGTGTCGGCGAGAGCTCGGATGAGCCAAGATGGTTGTCAGCCTCCCCCTGCTCAGACAGCGCACCCTCAGTCTGGGAGAGATCAAACAGAAGTGGTCATGTGTAAAAATCTGGCCACCCTGCATGTTTTCATGGTTAAAAAAAGATGTAAACACAGTCTCTGTAAGATATCAAAAAGATTTGCAATATCGCCAGTTACTTTTTATCTAAGTAATTCATCAAACAAAAGCAACAAATGAAATAATAAACAAATAAAAGCACACATACATAAACATATAGGTAAATGTAAAAGTGGATAAGACTGGACACTCCACAGCCCTGGTGAATTAAACACACCAGCTCACAAAAATCACTAAAATATTATATTTTCAAGGGGTGTCCATTTTTTTTGCATACCTATTAGGGCTGCAACAAATGATTATTTTGGTAGTCGACTAATCTAATGATTTTTTTTTTGATTAGTCGACTAATCATGATTATTTCTGTCATGTCTGCCATCTCTGCTTCCTGTTGGCACGGCTCATGCTCAGGGCTCCAGGTCATGTTTTACCTCACCTGTTCAAGTCTGCACACCTGAGAATATCACTTTCTTGTCAGTCTCTGCCTTAATATAATGCTTTATAAAAGGTCCTCATAGCTAAATAAAAACAAATAATGACCCTGCAAACATGAGTCTGAAACTTTGAACTTGACAGATTAATCAAGAATGTTTATAGCAACACAACTGACAGACTTTACAAAACCGTAATTTATTTAACTAATAACGCACGAGCAAGAAAAGCAGAAACTTTTCATGTTTTAGAGCCTGAAACATTCATATTTTTTTTTTAAATTTTCCTGGAAAAGGGCACACAGGCGATTAGTCAACTTGCAAATTAGTTGTCGATTAATTTTCTGACAATCAACTAGTTGGTTAGTCGACTAATCATTGCAGCACTAATATCTATACAGCCCTAATTGCAAGGAATACATTTTTAAATACATGCAAATTTAGGTTTTCACTCATAAATATACAACTTTTTCTTATAAATTTCCTACTTTAGTTTCTTTGTACATGTGCATTTTTCCATACATTTGCACCTTTACCGACCAATGTTGGAGGTTCTTCTCTTTTTCTGCTCCTCTCCACTCATCCATCTAAGCTGGATCAGGGCGTTGGTGATCCATGGCGTAACAACAGAGATTTTATAAGAGAAGAAGCCAGTGTCTAAACCCAGCGTGAAAGCAGAACATACCAAAGACTTTTTTCTTAAATTATTATTATTATTTGTGTCTGAGGAGAATCAAGCTTAATAAAACTTAGATCATATAAACAAACTAAAACTAAACTTTCCTGAGCCAGAATAGAAGACTAATTAGTTAAAATCTGATGGGAAGAGAAACTGAGTTTGCTCCCCCTCTTCTGCTAGTGTAACATTTGTTTTTAGCAGGATAAATTTGAGGGAAAATAGAGGCGAGAGAAACAGAACTGCTGCTACTGCACTTTGCACACAGAGACTCATTACATACATTAAATATCAGCTTGTACCAGATCGTTACTTTGTTATTCATTGTTACAAAGTGCTCTTTTTTCACAAGGACTGAAATAAATGCAAAATTACGTTGTTTTGAGGCTTTGAATTATGTTTTCATAGTTTTTTTTTTTGGTTAATCATCTAGCCCTACTACCCTTTCTGCTGTCTGGGGATGGGGGGAAGGCAGGCTAACAGTGACATCTTCCCTCAAACCACCCCAACCCCTGTTAAAAAACAAACAAAAAGCAAGGTTTAAACAGTAGAACTGACCGTGGACTCTGATGGGCGGTGGACTATGTATCTCCTGATAAAAGCCATGACTCTTAGCAGCCACTTCTGCCTCGGTGTCAGCGGTTTGGACCTGCTCCCACTGGGCTTCGGCTTGATGAGCCGGGAATACTGCGTCCTCAGGGATACCGCCCTCGTCTTCACCTCCTCTACTGTAAAACAAAATAAGAATATAACAGCAAGACTTGAGCTAAACGTGGCAAATGAGCTTTAAAGATGACGCAGATGATGCTCTGTAATTGCCCAGTTTGGGATCAATAAAGTACATTATCCATGATAAAAACAGAAGCTAGCATGCACACGCGATCCCGGGGAAAACAGGAGGATAAATCTGGGCTTTAATTAATCAACAGAGGTTCTAGTGTCATCAGTCGTGTGACAAAACCCCGTCTGCCTGTTTATGGCCCCCCAGTCCAGCCGTTCTGCCCACCTCCCACATGAAGACAACCAGCCACTTCTCTCCACGCCTTCTCTTTCTCTGCCCGGTTGTGGTACTGCGGGTTTGACACGTCGAAGAGACACGGGTGCTCCTGCCAAAGCTTTATTAAAGTTCTCTCTGCTTCCCTGCTCCATCGCCATGCAGCCGCTCCCTCCGCCATGTTTTCTTTGGTCTTGTTGTTGTGAGGACGTCACATGATTGGCCGCCTCACGTCCGCTACCAGGAAGTGCAGCGTGCCAGGGCGCCGCCATGTTGAAGGGTGGGACGGTGAAGATAAAAGCAACACGTACGCTGGCAGATTCTTTTAGTGACAGAGAAATCTGAAGGCTGTCTGTTATTTTGACAGATTGCACTGAGGATGATCAGCTGAGTCTTTTACTTGTGATTCCCACCTGTCCACTTCATAGTGCATATTAAGATAAGATAAGATAAGCCTTTATTAGTCCCACAATGGGGAAATTCCAGGATTGCAACAGCACAGGGATAGCAACACTCAGAGCAATAATTTAGAAGATAAGAAAATAAGAGCAGTGAATATACATATGTACACATAAATATATAAATATATATACACAGTGTGGAGCATTGTAGCTAGATGGAATAAACAGCATAACCGTCTATTTAGTTACCCTACATCAGGGGTGTCAAACTCATTCCATGGAGGGCCAAGACCCTGCATGTTTTGCTTCTACCCAGTGTCATCAGCAGGTGTTTTCACTGAGCAGCAATCAGTGTGAAGAAATTCAGTGAAATCACCTGCTGAAGACACTGGGTGGAGGTAAAACCTGCAGGGTCTTGGCCCTCCATGGAATGAGTTTGACACCTGTGCCCTACATAGTATGAATATGTACCCATACATATTGTCACCCTCTGTAGTGATTGATATTGTCCTAGTTGTATACTGGAGGGGACCACTGTGTGTAAGTTTGTTGCGCCTTTTGCATTCAATACTGTTAGGTTGTCACGTATTTTTACTATCTCTGTGCGCAGCCCTGCTTAGGTTATACAGTCTGACAGCCGTAGGTAGGAAGGACCGGCGAAACCTCTCGGTTGCACATCTAGGATGATGTAGTCTACTGCTAAATGAGCTCCTCAGTGCGTTCAGTATGTCCTGCATAGGGTGGGACTCGGACTCCAGCAAAGATGACAGCTTACCACCATCCTTCTCTCTCCTATCTCCTCCACTGGGTCAAGGCGTTGCCCCAGGACAGAGCTAGCTTTCTTGATCAGTTTGTTCAGTCTCTTTCTATCCGCTGCTGTGATGCCACTGCCCCAGCAGACCACTCCAAAAGTGATGGCTGATGCCACCACCGAATCGTAGAATGTCTTCAGGAGCGCCCCTTGTACACCAAAAGACCTGAGCCTCCTCAGTAGGAACAGCCTGCATTCCTGCGTTCCAGTATTGTCTCACCAGTGTCTGTTCATCAGTTCAATAAATAAGTAAAAATGTATAATCCATTTGCTGTATTCTCTAAATTCATGATTAAAACTGAACATGTGAACATGGAAAAACAAAAGCCATTCAGCATCTTATTATAGGAACATTAAAATGTCAGGACAGAATTTTTGCAGGCCAGTCAGTCAAAATGACAGATAACAAGAAAGTGTGGTGCAACCTCTGATTTAATCCATTGTGGTGACCCACTACAATCTACAGGGACATTCATCCTCACACTCAGAAGGTCTGGAAGAAGCAGAGAACCATTCACATACAGACAGAGAGCCCCTGGGGGGACAACCAGAACAATGGACTGTTGTTTATACATCCCCGGATTAAGGAGAAGACGTCCGGGCGCCAGTTGGTCAGGCTAATCATATGTATTGACTGATATGTATATCAACATGCTAATGTGCCATGCATTCTCTCTGTCTGTATAACATATAAAAGAGCTGACGATACATGCCTCAGCAACACAGCACACACAGCACAGCACAGTAGACCACTGTAGCGCACAGCACTACAAGTGGGTCTCATTTTGATGGAGAAAATAAAACTCTGCAACCTTCCAGCTCGTCGCATCACACCTGAATTAATTCCTCCACACTTGTGACCCGATGTGTCATGGTGCGCCCCTCACCTGATCTTTTCCCTCCACACTGGTGACCTGACGAGAGAGAATGACCCGTCTGCTCCCTCTCACCGCTCTGTGGACCCCAGAGGACCAGAGATTGCCTGCAACCTCTTCATCCTCACCGGAGCACGCTCCCCGAAGCAGGCAGCGCTGGGACTGACACACACCATGAACGGTGACACGAGAGAAACGAAGGAAGCAGCCTGAACGGGGACGATCACCGGTGCCAACTGTGTTGATTTCCACCAAGCCCCCCGACCCTGACTCAGCTCGCGACAACGAAGCCCCGCACGCACACCGCAGGATTACGAGGACAACGCAACTGCCAGCTAAGTGGTCACTGCACCACGCGCGCGCCACGCACAGGTTCAAGCCGGCTCCACAGACCGATACAGCATCCTCCGCCGCTGCACATGCCCGAGAAACATGGCTGATTGCCACCCTCGGAACCTTCAGGGCTGCTCATGCACCTGAAGCAGACGTGCAGCCCGCACACAGCCCCTTCTGAGTGTTCTGGGGGTGGGGAGCCCTGTGGTGACCCACCACAATCTACGGGGACATTCATCCTCACACTCAGAAGGTCCGGAAGAAGCAGAGGACCATTCACATACGGACAGAGAGCCCCTGGGGGAACAACCAGAACAATGGACTATTGTTTATACTGTACATCCCTGGATTAAGGAGAAGACATCCGGGCACCAGTTGGTCAGGCTAATCATATGTATTGACTGATATGTATATCAACATGCTAATGTGCCATGCATTCTCTCTGTCTGTATAACATATAAAAGAGCTGACGATACATGCCTCAGCAACACAGCACACACAGCACAGCACAGTAGACCACTGTAGCGCACAGCACTACAAGTGGGTCTCATTTTGATGGAGAAAATAAAACTCTGCAACCTTCCAGCTCGTCGCATCACACCTGAATTAATTCCTCCACACTTGTGACCCGATGTGTCATGGTGCGCCCCTCACCTGATCTTTTCCCTCCACACTGGTGACCTGACGAGAGAGAATGACCCGTCTGCTCCCTCTCACCGCTCTGTGGACCCCAGAGGACCAGAGATTGCCTGCAACCTCTTCATCCTCACCGGAGCACGCTCCCCGAAGCAGGCAGCGCTGGGACTGACACACACCATGAACGGTGACACGAGAGAAACGAAGGAAGCAGCCTGAACGGGGACGATCACCGGTGCCAACTGTGTTGATTTCCACCAAGCCCCCCGACCCTGACTCAGCTCGCGACAACGAAGCCCCGCACGCACACCGCAGGATTACGAGGACAACGCAACTGCCAGCTAAGTGGTCACTGCACCACGCGCGCGCCACGCACAGGTTCAAGCCGGCTCCACAGACCGATACAGCATCCTCCGCCGCTGCACATGCCCGAGAAACATGGCTGATTGCCACCCTCGGAACCTTCAGGGCTGCTCATGCACCTGAAGCAGACGTGCAGCCCGCACACAGCCCCTTCTGAGTGTTCTGGGGGTGGGGAGCCCTGTGGTGACCCACCACAATCTACGGGGACATTCATCCTCACACTCAGAAGGTCCGGAAGAAGCAGAGGACCATTCACATACGGACAGAGAGCCCCTGGGGGAACAACCAGAACAATGGACTATTGTTTATACTGTACATCCCTGGATTAAGGAGAAGACATCCGGGCACCAGTTGGTCAGGCTAATCATATGTATTGACTGATATGTATATCAATATGCTAATGTGCCATGCATTCTCTCTGTTTGTATAACATTATAAAAGAGCTGACGATACATGCCTCAGCAACACAGCACACACAGCACAGCACAGTAGACCACTGTAGACACAGCGCTACAAGTGTGTCTCATTTTGATGGAGGAAATAAAACTCTGCAACCTTCCAGCTCGTCATATCTCACCTGAACTAATTCCTCCACACCATGATAGTTCTATTTATTGACATAAAAATCACCAAATATTTTTAATAGCCACATAATTTTATTTTAATTTGCAATACTTGGATGCAATACTTGGATGGGCGGTAGTTAGCACTGACCAGCACAGCAACTCACCCTTGGCCATGGGATCCCTGGTTCGATCCCAGCCCCTGACCAACAGTGATCTGTGTGGAGTTTGCATGTTCTCCCCGTATCTGCATGGGTTTACTCCGGGATTTCTCCGGTTTCCTCCCACAGGCCAAAAACATGCAGGTTAGGTTAATTGGAGACTCTAAAGTGGCCCTAGGTGTGAATGTGTGCGTGAATTGTTAAGGGATAGTGCCGTACCATGGCTGCTTCATCCATCCAGGTGGATGCCCTCAATTTCCCCTCTGGGGGTCAATAAAGTATACAAAATCAAAAAAAAAAAAAAAATCTGTGTGTTGAAAGAATTTTTCTCATTTATACACATACAAACAACTAGATGGCTCAGCTTTGTTTTCCATATTTCATTTTATTCATTTAATATTTTGAAGTTATTAAAGGTCAGATCAAAGAAGTGTGAAAATATATTTACCTTTTCAAATTATGGCTGGATGGATGGATGGTGTCCTGTAGTATAATATTTTTTTTTTGACAACAATTTAACTTAATGGCAAAATAACACATTTTACCTCAAGAAAAAAAATATTTGGGACTATTCAATTAACAATCCGTAATTGTGGACTAGTGCTAGAGCTTCTGGCCCACAGCTGGGAGGTTGTGGGTTCATGCTTCAGTCAGGTCATACCAAAGACCAGATAAAAATAGTACTTTCTGCATTCTATCTTGGAGCACAGCATAATAGAATGGAGAAAGGAAAGTTAACACAGAGTGACCAGAGGACTGTGGTACAGTAGCTGTGTGGCCTAGGGTCATAGAAATGGAGATAGGCACCATCCCTATACACTATGTTTTTCAACTAGGGGTCCTTGAGAGGACAATCAGGAGTCCTTGGAAAATTATCAATTTTTACTTCTTAACTGGTTCAAAAATTGCAAATAATTTGCTGTTGTTTTTCTTGGATGCCTGTAGTGGCTCTTCCATGTCAGTAGGTGGCAGTATGAATACAATAATCATGGCTACATCTTCATTTTCATGTGCTTTACAGAGGTTAATGACCTTGTTAAGACATTCTAGAGGTCACAGTGACAATGAAAAACAGTGATAGCTAAGTAGTTGAAGAGCAAAGATTCGGACTCTTAACTGGGCTCTGTACTGATGAAGCAGCCACCATGGTCAGGCACACCAAAGGTTTTTTGTATCATGAAGCGCTCATTGCCAAGACTTTACAAGCAGATAGCTCCTGTGTTGGATGATGTCGTGCGGATGGTAAACTTTGTAAAGACACGACCTTTGAAAGCTGCATATTTACATCTTTATGTGAGGAAATGGAAGTGGAGCATAAAGCCTTATTGCTCCATACAGAGGTCCAATAGTTGTCATGGGGCAAAGTGCTGGCCCCCTGGCGTGCATACATGAGCTCCAAGAGGAACTAAAAGTGTTTTTGACACATGAGAGGTGTATTGAAACAAATCTGCTTGCAAGAGATGGGCAATGTGCAAGGCCGGCATACCTGGTAGATATATTTCAGCATCTTAATGAAATGAACACACAAATGCAAGGCAAAGATGAAAACCTGCTCACAAGCACAGACAAAATAAATGGATTCCATTCAAAGGTAGAGCATATTACGCCAGTGTTAGTGTAGGGTTTTATGTGGTAGTTTATTGTTGGCACGAGTATTAATATAAATATGCATGTGAGTAGGAAAGAAGATTTCTTTTCATTACCAACATGCATAAGCTTGTGGGGCACCAGTCCAAAAGAATGGACAGTTTTATTAATAATTCTGTATTTGTACCAATAATGAATCAGTCTCAAAAAACCCTTTGAGTTCTTGTCTGCTTTTAATCAAGAAGATGGACATGAAATCCAACAATAACCCCCATATGTCTTTTAATAGTTTAATAAGAAATTTCAGGATAGATGGACACATTCAGATGACTTTAAGACAGGGAATTCAACATGTATCAAGAACACATTAGACTGGTAATGGATTACTGAGCATAACGTGTATTATCAAAGATTTGTGGAACCAAAGAAAACCATAGCTTAAATTGGCATTGTCATGGAAAATGAGAACCCATAAAATAGCATTGGTTAGGAAAAATGGATGCAATTTTATGAAGAAAATAATGATTAAACTATTTCATAAAAAAGAAAATTTGTATTACTCTGAAAAGGAATGGAGATTAATGAAAAGACAAATGCATTTGAAGTTCTGAAAGATATTAGGTTTATAGAACTTATACCAGGAATATTCTGAAGAATTAAGTTTAAATTGGACAACAGACCTTCAGCAGAACAGTGTCAGATTGTTTCCCGTGGTGGTAGCAGGCCTCCAGAACCAATTTTGATCCAGATGGATGTGGGTTCTGTTGAGATAAACTGGCAGACAGGTTCTGCCCCACAGCTCGGGCCTGTTCCGGGGATCACCACCATAGAAGCTGGATGCTCCTTCAACTGCACAATGTCTTTTTATGCACTGAAAAAAGAATTTGGCCAGGTTGCCAAATTCCAGATATTATTTGTTTGTCATTCAAAGTCCAATCAGAAAATTATACTGAGAAAAAAAACAAAAAAAACCTCAAACCCAAATCTGTTTCTTCCGATGTGTTGTGGTCAGAACAAAGTTGATTTAAGCTTGGTAAAAATCAAACAAAATCTTCTTAACATGGTAATTTAAGAAAAGGAGTAAAATAGGAAAAAGTGAATTTTAAAGAAAAGAAAAAGTTTACACAGAGCATAGCTCTGGGCCTGATTGAAAAAAAGGGAGAAGCAGCAACTCTGCTTCTTCAAGAGACCACTCCCAACTTTTTACTCGACTGCAACTTTACTAGGGGAACAAAGGAAAGTTTTTCCTAACTACATTCAAATACCAGGGTGTGGGGCACCCCCACAACAGACTGGGACAAGCACAGCGCTCGGCTAGAGCAATTAACATTACAGTGAAATGTGTGTATTGATGTCAACAGGCAGCCTCGCTTGGTCTGGCTTTTTCCTCCTCAGTGCTGTGATGTTGATGTGCCATTCATGCATTGTGTTCATGCTTCCTGCTCTTGCTGTGATGTAAATGTCCCATGCCTTTCATGTATTGTCTGTAGTTGGGTATATAAGCTGCATTGCTCTGTAACTCATTCTCTCACTCTGACGACTGCTTCTACTACTGCTGCTGAGAGCCTGAGGACCCGCTCCAGCCTGCTTGCACGAGGGCTGGAGCGAGTTCCTATGATGGCGGTATGATTTAATAAACCTACTTAAAACCCTCAGTTCGCTGCCTATTTTATCATCCGCCATATTGGTGACCCCGAAAATGCACACGCTTTGTGCAACGCAACCTTCTGGTCTGGACAGCCACGCTGGTGACCCCAAAGAAAGCACACGCTTTGTGCAGCAACCTTCTGATCTGGACATCCACGCTGGAACCGGCCGAGGGACACAGAGATCGTCTACCCCCTCTCACCGCTCCAATGCATCGACACGAGCCCGAGGAACAGAGATCGTCCTCCCCTACTCCCTCTCATCGCTCCAACGGATCTGCACATCCACGCTGGGACCGGCCGCTCTCACAGCCCCTCCATACGAGAGCGCACGCACCTCGTCCTCTCTCCACGATGGCGACCTCCAGGGCCGATGGAGAATGCAGCGCGTGGACCTGAACGCACCATGACCAATCTACAGCAACACACTGAACAGGGATGATTATCGGCGCCGACTACGCTGATCTCCAGCAAGCTCCCTGACCCTGACTCACCTCTCCAGCGGGCCTACCCACGTACGGAACCCCTGCACACGCACCGGGGGGTTACGAGGACGGCGCACCACGCACGGGACAAATACGGCTCCACAGACCGCCATCGTCCTTCGCCGCTGCACACAGAACCTTCAGGGCTGCTCGTACACTTGAGGCACGCACGCAGCTTGCTCACAGGATTTTCTAATAGTCTTAGCCCCGGCGCACAACGGGAATTCAGCAGTCTGCGGTTCCCGAAGGCTTTAGGGTTGCGCCCGCACCTAAAGTCAACACGCCAAGTCCCTCTGCTTTTGTTTTTTTTCTTACAGCCACTACGCAGCCTTGCCGCTCCTGTTTTTCTTCATGGCCGCTGTTAATCCTTGCAGGTCTTAACCACGAGAGAAGTCAGTGACTAATTTTTCTTCGTACAGCTGCTGTGGACCTCCGCACGTTCAACGGGACAGCCCCTTAACATCGCGGATCCACAGGCAATTTTTGCGCGGCCCAAATATTTCGCCGTCCTGGGCCAGCACTCGCTACCCCCACCCCCCTCCCTCCACCGCCGCCTGCAGCGAGCCTCCCCCGCAGCTCGCTCCCAAAGCCGGACTATCGAGGCCTCAGCTTCCCGCTGGGCCCTCTTGGGGGGGGGGGGGGAGTGTGTGGGGCACCCCCACAACAGACTGGGACAAGCACAGCGCTCGGCTAGAGCAATTAACATTACAGTGAAATGTGTGTATTGATGTCAACAGGCAGCCTCGCTTGGTCTGGCTTTTTCCTCCTCAGTGCTGTGATGTTGATGTGCCATTCATGCATTGTGTTCATGCTTCCTGCTCTCGCTGTGATGTAAATGTCCCATGCCTTTCATGTATTGTCTGTAGTTGGGTATATAAGCTGCATTGCTCTGTAACTCATTCTCTCACTCTGACGACTGCTTCTACTACTGCTGCTGAGAGCCTGAGGACCCGCTCCAGCCTGCTTGCACGAGGGCTGGAGCGAGTTCCTATGATGGTGGTATGATTTAATAAACCTACTTAAAACCCTCAGTTCGCTGCCTATTTTATCATCCGCCATACAGGGTTGGGTCTGCCCATTAGCGGAAACTTTTGACCAATTGCACTGAGTTTCTTTGTTCAGCAGAGGTCGTAAACTGACTAAAAAGGAGATGCGTGGAGACATGGAAGCCTCACCCAAAAGAGAAGGAGAGAAGATCTGATATGAAAAATTAAATCCTCTTAAACATATGTATGCTGCCTATTAAAGCATAAATTCCTTAAAACTTTAGTGGCTGACATATTCTACTTAATAATAAAGGAACAAACAATGTGTCTACATTGTAAATGTGATAATGTCTTTATGGTAGGCATGCAAAATTAATTCTTCCTGAAAATAAAGAAACACATTTCAAATCATATCAATAAAAGCATTTCAAACTATAATTATCCATCACAGGGTCCCGTCATAATCTTCAAAAGCAAATCCTGTGTGTGTGTGGGGGGAAAGATGAGTTATTTCATTGTTCACAATTAATAGTTTAACTTCAGAGAGAAATATTCCTGTGTTATCCATTGGAGGGCAATGTTGGACTCTTGAGTTTGTAGAGAAAAGGGAATGCAGGTCTGGTACATTTCAGACAGCTATTAAAACATCAAACTGTCTTGTGGGAATGTACTCTGTCAAATTTACAATAAGAGGGTTCCAAACTGCTCCTGGCATAGAGAGATTTGAGGGTCAATTTACCAACAGAATGTGGCTTCAAAACTAGATAGATAGATAGATAGATACTTTATTTCAAACAAAAAAGTAAAAAAAAAATAAAAAAAACAAATGACAAGTGCGACAAAGTGGTAGTATACAGTGCTCGAAAGGGAGAAGGAAGAAGTGAACACTTATTAAACTCCAACTCCTCTTTTCCATAAATACAACCCATGTGAAATATATTCAATTTACCACATTTAAGACCCCAAGTAAACAATTAACTATATTTTGTACATATCAACATTAACACCCATCCATCCCAACATACATACAGTCCATACATCAGAACCCAGAACCCAGCCCCAAACAACACAGATATACACAGCACTGTCCCACCTACCATTCCATAGTGTCCCAGAGTGAGCTTAGTGAATCGTACATACAAATACTACCCTTCTAACATATATTCTTTAAGCAAATAATGTTTATACCTATTTTTGAATTGATTTCTGTTTGTACATAGTTTCAGTTCCAGCTCCAAACTGTTCCACAAATCCACCCCCAGGCAGATATGCACATACTTTTCTTAGTTGTTCGTATCTTAGGTTTTGTAAAGTTTAAGTCTCCTCTCAAATTATAATCATTGTCTCTTTTTTTGAATATTATTTGTATATTAGTTGGGAGTTGATTATTAATTGCCCTGTACATTACTTGTGCTGTCTTAAATTTAACTAAATCCATGAACTTTATTTGATTGATTGATTTTATTTATTTGAACATTCTGAAAAAGAAAAAAAAAAAGAATTTAAAACAAAAAACAAGCCAAAAATAGAATGTTCAAAAGGAGTGGGAAGAAGCCAGTGTTACAACTCGCCGCTCATTAGCGGCGCCAGCTGAGCGCACACCTGCACCTCGTCAGCAGCGTGGCATATAAGCCACTCTGCCCTGGGCCTCGGCCTGAAGCCGTCTGTTCCCTTCGGCTACTTGCTTCAGAGGAACCCCCTCGCCTACCAGCAAGATTTCCCGCGTAAGCATACCTCCTCTTGTGTTCCAGTTTCTCCCCTGTGCACAGGTGGATCTTCCCCGGCGGCGGACTCCGCCTCTGCATCTCCATCTCGTTGCTGCTGTCAGGTGCATCGTCAGGTTGCTGTCTCCTGGACTTGCCCTTGTGCACGCCTGCCACCTGCCCTGCCAAGTAAGCCAACAAATCCCTTGTTACCTGTTGTACTGGTTTGGTGCCCATCACCTTCTCCCTGTGCTCTCTCCCCAGGGTTGTCTGGCTGTACAGTTTCCTGCCTCCGTGCCTGACGCTGATGTCCACCATCAGTACATCCACATTCCACAGACACGCATCCACACACACACACTTGTTGTTTAAATAAACTGTTGAACCTATTCTGAGCCTGCGTATGTGTCTCCTGAGCCGTGCATTATGTCAGTACGGCTTCAGCAGAGCGGCTCGGCGGACAGCGGGCTCACGCGCCGTCTCACCATCTTAGAGGCTCAAATAGATTTGATAGTTTATCAACAATAGGTGATGTTGAATCAATTGATTAAGATTACTGACCGGTTAGACCGCCTGGAACCCCGTCAGCCGTTCCCCCCGGCTCGTCAGGGAGGCGCAGCTCCAGCTGCTCCAGCGGCCGTCCAGCCTGCTCCGGGTGTCCCAGCCCGGCTCACTCCTATCCCGACCCCCGCCCGCTTTAGCGGTAAGCTTGGTGGAGCGCGGGGGTTCATTATGCAGTGTGAGTCGGTGTTCCTGCGTGTCCCTGGAGATCTTCCCTCAGACCACAGCCGAATTGGCTACATAGGAAATCTCCTGGAGGGTCGTGCGCTCACCTGGGCTTATGCCGTAATGGCGAAGCCCAGCTACGCCACCCTCACCTATGGCCAGTTCATTAACCTATTCCTGGAAGTCTTTGATCACTCTCGTTTTGAGAGTGTCCAGATCGATCTCCTCCTCAGCCTTCAGCAGGGAAGCTGATCGGCCGCCGATTACGCCATTGACTTCCGGGTTACAGCGGAGGAGGTTGGCTGGGAGGAACGCGCCCTCTGTGGCATCTTCCTCCGCAGTTTAAACTCTGGTCTGAGGGATGAACTGGCTGGTCGGGATCTCCCTGGAACATTTAAGCTAATCTCTCTCACCATCAGCTTGGATAACCGGCTGCGCGAGCGCGCCTCGGAGCGGAAGTTGCCTTCTCGCTCGTGGGGTGCCTCGTCACGCCCGTCCCAAGCTCGCCCCCTGGCGTTACCGCCATCGGAGGTTTCCGAGGAGTCGGAACCTATGGTGACGGGCCGGGCAAAGCTCCCCCTTGCGGAGAAACAACGCCGCCGTGAGTTGGGTCTCTGCATGTATTGCGGAGACAACCAGCACACTGTGGAGCGTTGCCCGGAGAAGCCCAAACGGGGAGGTCCGCGAGTCACTTTAGGGGCCCTCGCGCACGCTAATCAGTCAGTTCCTCTCACACATTTGTCGCTGCCCATCCGTTTCTGCCACAACATCACAGGGCATCTCACTCATGCACTGGTGGACTCAAGCGCGGAAGGCAGCTTCATTTCACAAAGCCTGGCAACCCGATTGGGCATCCGTTGCCAGCCCCTAAAAACTCCTCTCACCCTCATCAATCTCTCCCGTGTATCTCTGGGGAAAGTGACCCACCGGACAAACCCTGTCTCCGTCATCGTCTCTGGAAATCACCGGGAGGAAATCTCCTTTTACATCTTGCCATCCTCTGTGTCTCCGGTGATCCTGGGTTATCCGTGGCTCCGACTTCATAACCCCGTCCTGGATTGGAAGACCGGAAGGGTGACAGCCTGGAGTACCTTTTGTATGAGCACCTGCCTCCAATCCGCTGCCTGCTCTCCATCTTCTCCTCCCGTGGTCAAGGATGCCGCGCCCCCGGACCTCTCCTTGGTGCCAGAGGAGTTTCACGACCTGGGCGCGGTCTTTACTAAGTCCAAGGCGATGTCTCTTCCTCCACACAGGCCTTACGACTGCGCCATAAATCTCCGCCAGGGGGCGCCTCTTCCCTCGGGACGTCTCTACAGCCTGTCAGCGCCGGAGAAGGAGGCTATGAACACCTACCTTAAGGAATCTCTCAGTGCAGGTATTATTCGCCCATCATCATCTCCATTAGGTGCAGGGTTCTTCTTCGTGGGCAAGAAGGATGGTTCTCTTCGTCCATGCATCGACTTCCGTGCCCTCAATGACATCACGGAGAAGGACCGTTACACCCTGCCCCTGATGGACACTGCCTTCCACTCCCTCCAGGGGACGACCTGGTTTACCAAGCTGGATCTCCGCAGCGCGTACCACCTCGTCCGGATCCGGGAGGGAGATGAATGGAAGACAGCCTTCTGTACCCCGAACGGCCACTTTGAATACCTGGTCATGCCGTTCGGGTTAACCAACGCTCCAGCCGTCTTTCAGCGCCTGATAAATGACGTTCTCCGGGACTTCATCGGTCTGTTTGTGTTTGTCTACCTGGATGATATTCTCATCTTCTCCAAGTCCAGGGATGAGCACCAGGTGCATGTGAGACAGGTCCTTCAGAGGTTACTGGAGAATCGGTTGTATGTGAAGGCGGAGAAGTGCGAATTCTATGCCAAGAAGACGTCATTTCTCGGGTTTGTCATCTCCCATGACCAGGTGCTCCCAGAACCAGCTAAGATTAAAGCGGTGGTAGATTGGCCGACTCCTACATCTAGAAAGCAGGTGCAACAATTCATCGGCTTTGCCAACTTCTACCGCCGCTTTGTGCCCAAATTTGGAGCCATCGTCGGCCCTCTGACCCGTCTCACCTCCCCTAAAACCCGGTTCCAGTGGACTGAGGAGGCTGCGGCGGCCTTCCAGGCGCTGAAGATGGAGTTTTCATCCTCCCGGGTCCTCAGCCAGGTCGATCCCTCTCTGCAGTGCATCTTGGAGGTCGACGCCTCGGATACAGGGGTGGGGGTGGTGTTGTCTCAGCGGTCACCTGCTGATGGGGTCAAACGGCCTAGCGCCTTCTTCTCCCGGAGCTTGTCCCCGGCGGAACGCAACTACGACGTGGGGGACAGGGAGCTTCTCGCCATCAAGCTCGCGCTCCAGGAGTGGCGTCACTGGCTGGAGGGGGCCGTCCTGCCTTTCGTGGTGTTAACGGATCACAAAAATCTGGAATATTTAAGAACTGCCAAACGTCTGAATGCCCGCCAAGCACATTGGTCCCTGTTTTTTGCTAGATTCCGTTTCACCATCACATTCAGGCTGGGCTCCAAGAACGGACTCCCTGACGCCCTCTCCAGGCAATTCGCCCCTGAAGATTCGGAGGGCGCGGAACATACCATCCTGCCCAGGTCGTGCATCGTGGGGGCCGTTACCTGGGAGATCGAGGATAAGGTCCGGAAGGCGCAGGAATCGGAGCCAGACCTGGGCGACGGACCGGAGGGGAGGCTCTTCGTTCCATCCTCCGTTCGGGGGGAGGTCATCCATTGGCTTCACACGTCCAAGCTAGCCTGCCATCCTGGGACCTCCCGAATGATTGACCTGCTCCAACGCTCTTTCTGGTGGCCGGGTTTGCGCAAGGACGCTGCCCGCTACGCCCGGGCTTGCCCCATCTGTGCCACCAGTAAAGCCGGTAACTCCCCCCCTGCGGGATTGCTCCAGCCCCTGCCCGTTCCTGGTAGGCCCTGGTCGCACATCGCATTGGACTTCGTCACCGGTCTCCCCATCTCTAACAACTTCGACACTGTCCTGACCATCGTCGACCGCTTCTCCAAGGCCGCCTACTTCGTGCCTTTGCGGGGGCTCCCCTCTGCCTTGGAGATGGCAGATCTTCTCATCCAACACGTGGTCAGGCTGCACGGGATACCAGTTGACGTGGTCTCCGACCGGGGTCCCCAATTCACCTCGGACGTCTGGCGGGGTTTTTACAAGGCATTAGGAGCCCAGGTCAGCCTCTCCTCCGGCCATCACCCCCAATCTAACGGGCAGTGTGAACGGACCAACCAGGAGCTGGAGGCTGCTCTCCGCTGCGTCACTGCCTCGAAGCCTGCGTCATGGAGCAAACACCTTGCCTGGGTGGAATACGCCCACAACACCGCTCGCTCCTCAGCCACAGGGATGTCCCCCTTCAAGGTGTCTCTGGGTTACGATCCCCCTCTGTTTCCCTCGCTGGAGAATGAATCGGCTGTCCCCACGGTTCAGGCTCACCTCAGGCGGTGCCGCTCCATCTGGACAGCTGCGCGCAATGCGCTTTTACGCACGGCAGAGCGCAATAAGGCCACGGCGGATCGGCATAGAAGACCTGCTCCTGCCTACCAGGTAGGCCAACCGGTCTGGATATCCACACAAGATGTGAACCTGAAGGGTGAGAGGAGGAAGTTGGCTAAACGTTTCATGGGTCCATACCCCGTCACTAAGATTATCAACCCGGTGGCTGTGCGTGTTGCTACTCCCCCCTCCCTCTGCATCCATCCCACCTTCCACGTCTCCATGGTGAAACCGGTGGTGTCTGATCCCATCTGCCCTCCTCCTGCTGCGCCGCCCGCGCCTCGGATGATTGATGGCCATCCGGCTTGGACTGTCTCTACCATCTTGGACTCCCGACGCCGGGGTCGCGGGCTACAGTATTTGGTGGACTGGGAGGGCTATGGTCCAGAATGGAGGCAGTGGGTCCGCCCCTCGTTCATGTTGGATCGCTCTCTCATCACCGAGTTTCACCGGAAGCACCCCGATAAACCATCGCCAGGAGGCGCTGCTAGAGGGGGGAGTACTGTTACAACTCGCCGCTCATTAGCGGCACCAGCTGAGCGCACACCTGCACCTCGTCAGCAGCGTGGCATATAAGCCACTCTGCCCTGGGCCTCGGCCTGAAGCCGTCTGTTCCCTTCGGCTACTTGCTTCAGAGGAACCCCCTCGCCTACCAGCAAGATTTCCCGTGTAAGCATACCTCCTCTTGTGTTCCAGTTTCTCCCCTGTGCACAGGTGGATCTTCCCCAGCGGTGGACTCCGCCTCTGCATCTCCATCTCGTTGCTGCTGCCAGGTGCATCGTCAGGTTGCTGTCTCCTGGACTTGCCCTTGTGCACGCCTGCCACCTGCCCTGCCAAGTAAGCCAACAAATCCCTTGTTACCTGTTGTACTGGTTTGGTGTCCATCACCTTCTCCCTGTGCTCTCTCCCCAGGGTTGTCTGGCTGTACGGTTTCCTGCCTCCGTGCCTGACGCTGACGTCCGCCATCAGTACATCCACATTCCACAGACACGCATCCACACACACACTTGTTGTTTAAATAAACTGTTGAACCTATTCTGAGCCTGCATGTGTGTCTCCTGAGCCGTGCATTATGTCAGCCAGTGCTTATATAGTCCCACCCCTTTTCAATACCCAACAAATTACAGTATCACTCTTGGTCATCATTCATCCCACAACCACATTCACCATAATACACCCCATAGTCAAATCATACAACAGAAATGACACAACAACAACAGTCCATACTGACAACAATACCAACATCCAACAATATTGCAACAACAATAAACAAACACTTCTGGCATGTTCAACACAAACACAGACAACACCATCACCATCACAATCACCATAACACAATATCACACACAACAACAACCTTCCCTCACTGAAGACACATTGTAACATCACTGCCCTTCATTCTCATACTGCTCAAAAATCATTTCTTTATATGTTGATTTAAATATATGGATGTTTGGACATTGCCTGTGTTTCTCCCCCAACCCATTCCACAATTTTACCCCACACACAGACACACAAAAACCCTTCCTAGTAGATCTTACTAAGTGTATTTTAAATTTTGTGTTCCCCCATAAATTATATTTTCCTTCTCTCTCACTGAAAAGATTTTGTATATTGTGTGGCAAAAGGTTTTTACTGACTTTAAACATTAATTGTACTGTATAATAATGAACCAGATCCCGTAATTTCAATAACTTTGAATGTAAAAACAATAAATTAGTATGTTCGAGATACCCGACTTTGTTTATAACACGGACTGCCCTTTTTTGTAATATTAGCAATGAATTAAGTTTACTTTTATAACTGTTACCCCAGACCTCTATACAATAGGTCAAGTATGGAAGTACTAATGAGCAATACAAGGTATGAAGTGATTTGCAATCTAGGACCTGCTTAATTTTATTTATAATTGCAATATTTTTTGCAGCTTTGTTTTGTTTGTATCTGACGTGTGGTTTCCAACTAATTTTATCATCTAGTATTACACCCAAAAACTTGATCTCCTTAACTTTTTCAATAACTACATTATCTATATGAATATGTACGTATATCTTCTTTATTTTTACAATTACCAAATATCATTACCTTAGTTTTATCTATATTTAGTGATAATTTATTACAATCCATCCATTTTTTAAGCTTATTTAATTCATTATTTAGAGTATGGATTAGTTGATTATAATTATTTCCAGAATAAAATATATTAGTATCATCAGCAAATAATGTTATTTTTAATAATTTAGAAACTTGGACTATATCATTTATATATATGTTTAATAATTTGGGGCCCAATACTGACCCCTGGGTGACCCCACAGGCAATTCCCATACACCCAGACAGATATTCTCCCATCTTCACAAACTGTTGTCTCTCAGATAGATAACTTGTAACCCAATTCAGAGCCATTCCCCTTCGTCGGCCTCCGTCGGTCTATGATGACTATGGAAGAGAATCCTAAACGTCTACTCTGCTGGAACAGCACCGCCTGTGGCTGAACAGGCCGATGCGCGAATGGCAGTCCCTGTCACACAGGTCGCACTTGTGGGTGGTCTCCGTGCTGCTGGGTCTGTGGCGGTTCTTCCTGCGGGTCCTTTTTTCATCTGCAGCAGCAGTCAATCTCTCTTCACCCGCCTTGAGCTGTCTGGTCAGGGTGCCTCTCCATTTGGAGCGGTCCGTTGCAAGGTCCTCCCAGCGCTCTGTGTTGATCTCCAGGGCCTTCATGTCTCTCTTGCAGACGTCTCTAAAACGCAGCTGTGGGCGGCCAACGTCTCTCTTGCCAGTTGCCAGTTCTCCATAGAGGACGTCTTTGGGGATTCTGCCATCCTCCATACGGTGAACGTGGCCTAGCCAGCGGAGCCTGCGCTGTCTGAGTAGAGTGAACATGGAGGGAAGGCCGGCGCGGGACAGAACTTCTGTGTTGGGCACTTTGTCCTGCCAGGATATGTCCAGGATGTGGCGAATGCAGCGTAAGTGGAAGGAGTTCAGTCTCTTTTCCTGCCGGGCGTATGTTGTCCACGTCTCACTCCCATAGAGCAGTGTGCTGATGACGCAGGCGTTGTACACTGCCATCTTCGTCTTGACAGAGAGTTTGGGATTCTCCCACACTCGTGTGGTGAGGCGAGCAAGTGTGAAGGCTGATTTTCCAATCCTCTTGTTGATCTCTGTATCAAGGGAGAGGTAGTTGCTGATCGTGGACCCCAGGTACGTGAACTGATTCACAACCTCCAGCTCGTAGTCGTCAATGGTGATGGTTGGTGGTGCTTCCGTGCCTTGCGCCAAGATGTTAGTCTTCTTCAGGCTGATGGTAAGCCCGAAGTCCTTGCATGCCTGGGAGAAGCGGTCCATAAGGGTCTGAAGCTCCTGCTGTGTGTGGGTTGCGACTGCAGCGTCGTCTGCGAACAGCATGTCTCTGATTAGAGCCTCGCGTACTTTGGTTCTGGCTTTCAGGCGGGTGAGGTTGAAAAGCCTGCCGTCAGATCTTGTGTGCAGATTCCCTCTGTTGCTGTGCTGAAGGCATGCCTCAGGAGCATAGCAAAGAAAATCCCAAAGAGGGTTGGTGCAAATACACAGCCCTGTTTCACTCCGCTGCATATGTTGAAAGGCTCTGAGACGTTGCCATCGTGCTGCACTATCCCCTGCATGTTGGTGTGAAACGATTCAATGAGGCTTTGCAACTTTGGTGGGCATCCTATCTTTGGCAGGATCTTGAAAAGGCCCTCTCTGCTGACCAGATCGAACGCTTTGGTGAGGTCGATGAAGGCGACGTACAGGGGCATGTTCTGTTCTCTGCATTTCTCCTGGAGTTGGCGGATGGAGAATATCATGTCTACCGTCGATCGCTCAGCGCGGAAGCCACACTGAGACTCGGGGTAGACACGTTCGGCAAGCTTCTGTAGATGAACGAGAACAACTCGTGCGTAGACTTTGCCGACAACGCTGAGGAGGGAGATGCCCCTGTAGTTGTTGCAGTTGCTTCTCTCCCCTTTGTTTTTGTAGAGGGTGATGATCTTGGCGTCCCTCATGTCCTGTGGTACGGCACCTTCCTTCCAACACTGGCAGAGGATGTCATGCAATGGCAGCAGTAGGGCGGTCTTGCAGTGCTTGATCAGGTCGGGGGGTATGCCGTCGTTGCCGGGTGCCTTGCCAGCGGCCAAGCTATCAATGGCCTTGCTGAGTTCGTCGATGGTTGGCTCGGCGTTAAGTTCGTCCATGGATGGCAGGCAGTCGATGGCATCAAGGGCTGACGGTGTCACGGTGTTCTGTCTGGAGTAGAGGTCGGAGTAGTGTTCCACCCATCTCTCCATCTGCTTGTTCTTTTCTGTGATCATCTCCCCAGTGGAGGATTTGAGGGGGGCCGTCTTGCTCTGAGCCGGACCAAGTGCTTTCTTGATGCCATCGTACATACCACGGATGTTCCCTGTTATGGCAGCAGTTTGAATGTCTTGGCTGAGCTGAGTCCAGTACTCGTTGGCACAGCGCCGAGCAGTCTGCTGAACTTTGCTTCTCGCAGCCCTGAGAATCTGGAGATTCTTCTCGTTTGGGTACTTCTTGTACTCAGCAAGTGCTGAGCGCTTGGCTTCAATGATGGGGGTCATCTCGGTCAACTTGGCATCAAACCAGTCCTGTGACTTCGAGGTCTTCCTCCCAAAGGTAGCCAAGGCTGTGCGGTGGATGGTGTTTCGCAGCTCTTCCCACTTCTGCTTTGCAGATTCTCCTTCTTGTGGTACACCAAGTTCCTTCTCAAAGGTGGAGGCAAACTGCTCAACAAGTTCTGGTTGAGCCATCTTGCTGGTGTCAATCCGTGCCTTTCCAGGTTGTCTAGCACGATGGAATTTCTTCAGCTGCAGCTTGACCTTGCAACACACCAATGAATGGTCTGTGTCGCAATCTGCACTCTGGAACGAATGGGTGATTAGCACGTTCTTCAGTGAGGTGCACCTGGTCAGGATCAAGTCCAGCTGGTGCCAGTGCTTTGAGCGTGGATGCTGCCAGGAAACCTTGTGTTGGGGCTTGGTCTTGAAGAACGAGTTTGTGATGCACAGATCGTGATATGTGCAGAACTCGAGCAGCCGCTGTCCGTTGTCATTCATTCTGCCCACGCCAAAAGGTCCAAGACAGGAGGGCCAGGAGTCATGGTCAGCACCCACTCTGGCATTGAAGTCTCCAAGGAGAATGAGTTGTTCAGAGTTGGGGACGATCCTGACAGTTGTTGCGAGATTCTCGTAGAACTCGTCTTTTGCCTCTGGTGTGGCTGTCAGTGTTGGGGCATACACACTGACAAGGGTGACTGGGCCTTGAGTGGTGTTCAGGCGGAGGGTGAGGAGTCGTGCAGAGCCAGTGCTGCTCGGTTCCACCATCTTCAGCAAGGTGTTCTTCACTGCAATGCCCACTCCGTGTTCCCTGTGTTCGTCACTGCCCTTTCCCTGCCAGTAGAACGTGTAGTCCTTCTCTCTCAGTGTGCCTGCGTCAGCCAACCGTGTTTCCTGGAGAGTGGCGATATCCACTCCCAGTCTCTTCAGCTCATTATTGATGATGGCAGTCTTCCTGGTGTCGTTGATGTCCTTGAGGTTAGTAGCGAGTCCTGTCATCATAGTGCGGACGTTCCAAGTTCCCAATTTTAGAGTTGGTCTCTTTTGTTTTATTGTCTTGCCTGGTGCGAAAGTTCTCAGCCTGCTGTTCGGACTTCTCCTCATCCCCATGCACCCAATGAGGAAAGCAAGCTGTGGCGGGACATCACCTTATTGGCTGGGGGCTGCCCAGCTTGAGGCGGGCGGTAGCTGTCCAGTGAGATCCGATGATCCCTCCCACCATCGGGAATAACCCCTGGCGCCAAGCTCTACGCCAATTGAGTGGTGGCTTATAACCGGTAACTGTCATTCCCCGTGTTTTGTCTACGCCAAAGGCAAAGCTGGAGTGTCCTCTCCAGTGATCTGGCGTTCTACCTTCCAGCGTTGGGCGTTGGTAGGATTCAAGCCTGGGCAGGAAGATATGGAGGATAAGATGTTGCCCATGCAGCATGTCCCCCCTCTCCACGTCACTGATGAATCCAAAGGAACAGCAGGGCTGCTACAGTTTGGCACCAGCGCCGTTGCAGGAGCTGCCAGAATGATGTTGAGCACAACATAGAACTGCCTTAGGGGCTCCGACTCCGGATTTTTCCTCAGGGTTGACTCCCGAAGCCTTTCCCGTGACCAGGTATGCTGCAAGGCAGCGGAGGTTTGAAATCAGGGTTTACCTTCCCCTAGATGGGCTACCTTCCCAGGTTGACGAGCCACCATCTACCCGAAGCATCTGGTTCTAAGGCGCCAGAGATCTGCCCTCGCCCCTTCTCCTATTAGTAAAAGCAGTTCCGCCGGGCTTAGAGACTAAACCACACGGGCAGGCTAGGAGTTGGACTTAGTTGTCAGAGGCTTTTCGAGACGCACGTCATAAGGAGCATTTTATGAGCACTGGGAGCTTAACCCCAGTGCCGCTCCTGGCTATGACAACCTTGGAACCCTAATACCATACATTTGCAGTTTATTAAGAAGTACTGAATGATTTATTGTATCAAATGCTTTTCTAAAATCTATAAATACACCAATTGCATATTTTCCTTGATCTAATGCATTTATTATTTCCTCTGTTGCTTTCATTATCGCCAACAATGTTGTACTCATGGCTCTAAATCCATATTGGTTCTGATTAAGCACATCTTGTTTATTTAAAAAGTTTTCTAATCTGTTGTTGAAAAGTTTTTCCAGAATCATTGAAAATTGTGGGAGAAGCGATACTGGTCTGTAGTTTGTGTATTGGTGTTTATTTCCTTGCTTGAATAACGGTATTACTTTTGCTATTTTCATTTTCTGCGGGAATGAGCCAGTTTAAAATGATTGCTTACAAATATATGTGAATGGTTTTAATATGCCATCAACAGTTCTTTTTACTAGTGCCATATCAATACCATTACAATCAGTTGATAATTTATTTTTACACTTTTCAACAACAGATTTTACCTCTAGTTCATCCACCGCTGTAAGAAAAATTGACCGAGGGTTATTTCCAATCAATGTCTCACTCGTGGTGTCTGTTCCTTGGTTTAGAATTTTTGCTGCCAACTCTGGCCCAACATTTACAAAAAATGTATTCATTTTATTTACTACAATATTCTTATCATAATTATCATCACAATTATCAGTAAAATACTCTGGATATATAGTTTTCTTAGTTCCATTTTTCCTTAATTTATTTAATATATCCCAGACTCCATTTATATTATTTTTATTTTCATTTAACATTTTCCTATAGTATAATTTTTTGATAGTTCATATTATTTCAGTTAATTTATTTTTATATGTTTTATATCTTTTTCAGATTCTTTGGTTCTTAATTTAATGACATTTTTATAGAGATATCCATCCATCCATCCATCTTCTACCGCTTTTCCGGAGGTCCAGGTCGTGGAGGCAGCAGTTCAAGCAGAGAAGCCCAGACTTCCCTCTCCCTCGCCACCTGCTCCAGCTCTTCAGAGAGGATACCAAGGCGTTCCCAGACCAGCTGGGAGACATAGTCTCTCCACCGAGTCCTGGGTCTGCCCCGGGGTCTCCTCCCAGTGGGACGTGCCTGAAACAGCTCAAGTGGGAGGCATCCAGGAGGCATCCTAATCAGATGCCCATACCACCTCAACTGACTCCTTTCAATGCGGAAGAGTAGCGGTTCTACTCTGAGCCTCTCCCGGATGACTGAGCTCCTCACCCTATCTCTGAGGGTGAGTCCAGCAATCCTACAGAGGAAGCTCATTTCAGCCGCTTGTATCTGCAATCTTGTTCTTTCGGTCATTACCCAAAGCTCGTGACCATAGGTGAGAGTAGGAACGTAGATTGACTGGTAAATCGACAGCTTTGCCTTAGAACTAAGCTCCCTCTTCACCACAACAGACCGGTACAACGTCCACATGACTGCAGATGCTGCTCCAATCTGTCTGTCAATCTCTCGCTCCATTTTCCCCTCACTCGTGAACAAGACCCCAAGATACTTAAACTCCTCCACTTGGGGCAGGAGCCTGTCCCCAACCCAGAGAGGACAATCCACCTTTTTCTGGATGAGGACCATGGACTCGGACTTGGAGGTGCTGATTCTCATCCCAGCAAACCGTCCCAGCAAGAGCTGTAGGTCATTGCTGGATGAAGCCAACAGGACAACATCATCTGCAAACAACAGAGATGAGATCCTGTGGTCACCAAGCATGACACCTTCCATTCCCTGGCTGCGCCTAGAAATCCTGTCCATAAAAATTATGAACAGGATCGGTGACAAAGGGCAGCCTTGGCGGAGTCCAACTCTCACTGGGAATGACTCCGACCGAGTGTTGGCAATACGAACCAAACTCTCACAACGGTCGTACAGAGACCGAATAGCTCGTAACAACAAGCCCGATACTCCATACTCCCGAAGCACCCCCCACAAAACACCACGAGGGACGCGGTCAAATGCCTTCTCCAAGTCCACAAAACACATGTAAACTGGTTGGGCAAACTCCCACGAACCCTTGAGAATTCTCGAGAGGGTAAAGATCTGGCCCGATGTGCCACGGCCAGGACAAAAACCACATTGCTCCTCCTGAATCCAAGGTTCGACCAACGGCCGGACTCTCCTCTCCAGTACCTTGGCATAGACCTAGAGTATAGACCTAGACCATAGAATGTGATCCCTCTAAAGTTGAAGCACACCCTCCGCTCCCCTTTTTTGAAGAGAGGAACCACCACCCCTGTTTGCCATGCCAAAGGCACTGCCCCCGATCTCCACGCAATGTTGCAGAGGCGTGTCAACCATGACAGCCCGACAACATCCAGGGTCTTGAGGTACTCAGGGCGAATCTCGTCCACCCCCGGGGCCCGGCCACCAAGGAGATTTTTAACCGCCTTGGCGACCTCAGCCCCTGTGATAGGCGAATCATCCCCCTCGTCCCCAAACCCTGCTTCCTCTGTGGAAGGCGTATCAGTGAGATTGAGGAGATCCTCAAAGTATTCCTTCCACCGCCCAACGATATCCCCAGTCGAAGTCAACAGTGTCCCATCCGCACCATACACAGTGTGGACAGGGAGCTGCTTTCCCCTCCTGAGCCGCCGGACAGTTTTTTTTTTTTTTGTTACTTATTTGTACCCGTAGGTAGATTTGGTTTGCAGTCTGGTGACAAGCCACCAGCTGCTGGTCACTGCGTGCGCGAGCGCCCTAAACCTACATGTTTTTGGTATGCGGGAGGAAACCGGAGAAATCCCGGAGTAAACCCAAGCAACACGGGGAGAACATGCAAACTCCACACAGCTCACTGTTGGTCGGGGGCTGGGATCGAACCCACGATCTCATGATTCCCGCGATCCCCCGGCCGAGGGTAAACTGTGCTGCCACAGTGCTAAACCACTGCGCCACCGTGCAGCCCGTTTGCCAGAATCTCTTCGAGGCCGACCGAAAGTCTAGTTCCATGGCCTCATCGAACTCCTCCCATACCCGGGTTTTTGCTTCAGCAACCACCCGAGCTGCACTCCGCTTGGCCTGCCGGTACACCTCAGCTGCTTCGGGAGTCCCACAAGCCAACCAAGCTTGATAGGACTCCTTCTTCAGCTTAATGGCCCCCCTCACCACTGGTGTCCGCCACTTGGTTTGGGGGTTGCCACCACAAGATGCACCGACCACCTTGCGGCCGCAGCTCTGGGCCGCCGCTTCAACAATAGAGGTGGAGAACATGGCCCATTCAGACTCCATGTCTCCAGACTCCCTCGGAATGAGGTTGAAGTTCTTCCGGAGGTGGGAGTTGAAGACCTCCCGGACAGGGGCCTCAGCCAGACGTTCCCAGCACACCCTCACTATCTGTTTGGGTCTACCAGGTCTGAATGGCTTCCTCCCCTGCCATCGGATCCAACTCACCACCAGGTGGTGATCAGTTGACAGCTCTGCACCTCTCTTTACCCGGCTGTCCAAGACATATGGTCGCAGGTCTGATGACACTATAACAAAATCGATCATCAACCTGCGACCTAGGGTGTCCTGGTGCCAGGTGCACATACAGTGAGGCAAAAAAGTATTTAGTCAGCCACCAATTGTGCAAGTTCTCCCACTTAAAAGATGAGAGAGGTCTCCAATTTTCATCATAGGTATACCTCAACTATGAGAGACAAAATGAGAGAAAAAAAAATCCAGAAAATCACATTGAAGGATTTTTAATGAATTAATTGGTAAATTCCTCAGTAAAATAAGTATTTGGTCACCTACAAACAAGCAAGATTTCTGGCTCTCACAGACCTGTAACTTCTTCTTTAAGAGGCTTCTCTGTCCTCCACTTGTTACCTGTATTAATGGCACCTGTTTGAACTCATTATCAGTATAAAAGACACCTGTCTACAACCTCAAACAGTCAGACTCCAAACTCCACTATGGCCAAGACCAAAGAGCTGTCAAAGGACACCAGAAACAAAATTGTAGACCTGCACCAGGCTGGGAAGACTGAATCTGCAATAGATAAGCAGCTTGGTGTGGAGAAATCAACTGTGGGAGCAATTATTAGAAAATGGAAGACATACAAGACCACTGATAATCTCCCTCGATCTGGGGCTCCACGCAAGGTCTCACCCCGTGAGGTCAAAATGATCACGAGAACGGTGAGCAAAAATCCCAGAACCACACGGGGGGACCTAGTGAATGACCTGCAGAGAGCTGGAACCAAAGTAACAAAGGCTACATCAGTAACACACTACGCCGCCAGGGACTCAAATCCTGCAGTGCCAGACGTGTCCCCCTGCTTAAGCCAGTACATGTCCAGGCCCATCTGAAGTTTGCTAGAAAGCATTTGGATGGTCCAGAAGAGGATTGGGAAAATGTCATATGGTCAGATGAAACTAAAGTAGAACTTTTTGGTAAAAACTCAACTTGTCGTGTTTGGAGGAGAAAGAACACCATACCTACTGTGAAGCATGGGGGTGAAAACATTATACTTTGGGGCTGTATTTCTGCAAAGGGACCAGGACGACTGATCCATGTAAAGGAAAGAATGAATGGGGCCATGTATCGTGAGATTTTGAGTGAAAACCTCCTTCCATCAGCAAGGGCATTGAAGGTGAAACATGGCTGGGTCTTTCAGCATGACAATGATCCCAAACACACCACCCAGGCAACAAAGGAGTGGCTTTGTAAGAAGCATTTCAAGGTCCTGGAGTGGCCTAGCCAGTCTCCAGATCTCAACCCAATAGAAAATCTTTGGAGGGAGTTGAAAGTCCGTGTTGCCCAGTGACAGTCCCAAAACATCACTGCTCTAGAGGAGATCTGCATGGAGGAATGGGCCAAAATACCAGCAACAGTGTGTGAAAACCTTGTGAAGACTTACAGGAAACGTTTGACCTCTGTCATTGCCAACAAAGGGTATATAACAAAGTATTGAGATGAACTTTTGTTATTGACCAAATACTTATTTTACCGAGGAATTTTCCAATTAATTCATTAAAAATCCTTCAATGTGATTTTCTGGATTTTTTTTTCTCATTTTGTCTCTCATAGTTGAGGTATACCTATGATGAAAATTGGAGACCTCTCTCATCTTTTAAGTGGGAGAACTTGCACAATTGGTGGCTGACTAAATACATTTTTTCTCCACTGTATGGACACCCTTATGCTTGAACATGGTGTTCGTTATGGACAAACTGTGGTTAGCACAGAAGTCCAATAACTGAACACCACTCGGGTTCAGATCGGGCAGGCTGTTCCTCCCAATCACCCCCCTCCAGGTTTCACTGTCATTGCCCACATGCGCATTGAAGTCCCCCAGTAGGACAATGGAATCTCCAAGAGGAGCACCCTCCAGCACCCCAGTCACAGACTCCAAAAAGAGTGGGTACTGTGAAACATCATTTGGTGCATAGGCACAAATGATGGTCAGGACCCGTTTCCCAACCTGAAGGCGCAGGGAAGCAACCCTTTTGTCCACCGGGGAAAACTCCAACATAGAGGCAGCAAGGTGGGGGGATACAAGAATACCCACCCCTGCTCATCGCCTCTTGCCCGGGGCAACTCCAGAAAAGGCCAAGCTCCAGCCCCTCTCCAGGAGACTGGTTCCAGAACTGGAGCTGTGTGTTGAGGTGAGGCCGACTATATCTAGCCGGTATCTCTCAACCTCGTACACCAGCTCAGGCTCCTTCCCCACCAGAGAGGTGACATTCCATGTACCAAAAGCCAGTTTAGAAAGCTTGGGATCAGTCCGCCAAGGTCTCCGCCTTTGACCGCCACCTAATCCACATAGCACCGGACCCCCATGATCCCTTCTGCAGGTGGTGAGCTCACTGGAGGGCAGACCCATGTAACTCCTTCGGGCTGAGCCCGGCCGGGTCCCATGGGTGGAAACCCGGCCACCATACGCTAGCCTTCGAGCCCCTCCCCCAGGCCTGGCTCCAGGGTGGGGCCCGGTAACTCCATACCGGGCGGGGTACACTGAATCCTTGATCTAGAATTTATCATGAGAGTCTGTTGGATCGTTCTTAGTCTGGCCCTTCACCCAGGACCAGTTTGTCTTGGGTGACCCTATCAGAGGCAAATTGCCCCGGACAACATAGCTCCTGGGATCACTGGGGCACGCAAACCCCCCCCACCACGATAAGGTGACGATCCATGAGGGGGTTTATAGAGATAATTTTTTATCTCTATAAACCCCCCTTTTTTAAAAAAATAAAATAAAAAAATATAGAGATAATTTTTTCTTGTTACAAGCATTTTGTAGCCCCTTGGTTAACCACGGGCAATTTTTGTATATATGTTTTTTATTAATTTCTTTAATTGGACAGTTTTTATCATATAATGATTTAAATATATCAATAAATTTATCATATGCCAAGTCCACTTTTTTCTCTCTATAGACAACATCCCAATTCTGTAACATTAAGTCTTCTTTTAAATCACTGATTCTATCTTCTGTTCGTATTCTTTTATAAATAATCTTTTAACATGGTTTATTATTATTCTTACTCTCATTAGCCCCATAATTAACGTCGAAAGAAACAAATACAGGCAGGTGGTCACTAATATCATTTATTAGTATACCACTCACCATGTTATATTCAATAGCATTGGTAAAAATGACATGACTTTAAAAACAACAAATTGGTATGGTCTCTATATCCTACATTATTTATTATTCTTATAGCTTTTTTTTGTAATGTGCATATTGGCTGTAGGTTGGTCTTGTAGGTGTTTCCCCAGACTTCTACACAGTAGTAAGATAAGGTAGAAACAGTGAATTGTACAGTAAGAACAATGATTTATAGTCCAAGATGTGTCTTGTCTTCCCCAGTATCCTGATACATTTTGCCAACTTGGCCCGGATGTGACTGATGTGAGGTTTCCAGCAGATTTTATTGTCTAGCGTCACCCCCAGAAACTTATTTTCCTGTACTGTTTCTATTCTGGTATAATCTATCATTACCATTATTTCATGATTTATTTTATAATTTCCAAACAACATAATCTTTGTTTTTTCAGATTTAGAGATAATTTATTTTTGTTGAACCACTGCGTTAAAGTTGTGACCACCTCTAAAACCTGCTGCAAATTCTCACCGGTGCAAAGGATATTTGTGTCATCCACAAACAAAATAAATTTCAGAATTTTTGATACTTGGCATATATCATTTATATACAAGATAAAGAGTTTGGGTCCCAAAACTGACCCCTGGGGCACACCACAAGTGATGTCCATGAAGGGTGATTTGTGCTCACCAATTTGTACAAATTGTTGTCTGTTACTTAAATAACTTTCCACCCAACTCAGTCCGACCCTTCTTATCCCATACCTTTCCAATTTCCTCGGTAGAATTCAGTGGTCATTGGTGTCAAAAGCTTTCTTTAAATCTATAAATACTCCTACAGCAAACTTTTTTTTATCTATACAACTAGTAATTTCTTCTATAAGTTCGATCAGTGCCAAAGATGTTGATTTATCTGCTCTAAAACCATACTGGCTTTCTGTAAGGAGGTTGTGTTTTTCAGTGAAATCATCCAGTCTCTTAGTAAAGATTTTTTCAAGTATTTTGGAGAATTGTGAGAGTAAAGAGACCGGCCTGTAATTTGTGAAATAATGTCTCCTGTCTTGTATATTGGCATTACTTTTGCTATTTTTATTTTGTTTGGAAATTTACCAGTTTGAAATGACAGGTTACAGATGTGGGAGAGTGGTTTAACAATTCCTTCAATTACTTTTTTCACTACTGTCATGTCAATTTTATTCCAGTCAGTTGATTTTTTGTTCTTAAATTTACTCACAGTCTCGATAATTTCCTTTTCAGTAACTGTACCCAGAAAGATTGTGTTTGGATTTCTATCTTCTATTTCATTTACAGAACCACTGTTGTTTGTTTCTGGTGTCACTATTGATGTTGCTAATTCAGGACCAACGTTTACAAAAAATTTATTGAAACCACTGACCACATCCTCCATATTATTTATCAGATTGCCATTTTCAATAAAATATTCTGGATAATTAGCATCCTTAGGTTGGTTACTAATAATCCCATTGAGTACTTCCCATATTCCTCTTAACTTATTTTTATTATCCTCTAATATTCTGTTGTAGTATTCTTTCTTACAAGTCCTCATTATATTAGTAAGCTTGTTTTTATATCTTTTATATTTGATCTCAGCCTCTTCTGTATATTGAAATCCCTACAGATGAACATAACTTTATGAGTTAGTTTTGCATACATTTTTTCCATCCAGTCCTTAAATAAGTCAATGTTTGATCCAGGTGTTCTATATACACAGCTCACTACTATATTCTTCACATTGTCCAGACAGATGTCTATTGTAATACATTCAAATAAATCATCCACAGTTACTGACAAATTTTCAACAACCTTGTATTGCAAGCTCTTCATTCATTCATTCATCTTCTACCGCTTAATCCTTTTCGGGTCGCGGGGGGGCTGGTGCCTATCCCAGCATCTTTGGGCGAGAGGCAGGGTACACCCTGGACAGATCGCCAGTACATCGCAGGGCCAACACAGAGAGACAGACAACCATTCACTCTCACAGTCATATCTAAGGACAATTTAGAATCCCCAGTTGATGCCAATTAACCTAACTTGTATGTTTTTGGCATGTGGGAGGAAACCGGCGAAATCTTGGAGTAAACCCACGCAGACATGGGGAACATGCAAGCTCTTGTCAACATAAATTGCAACTCCTCCACCTTTTTTCACTTTTCTATTTATATGATTTAATTCATAGCCATCCATGGTAAAATCCATTCCTTTCTCTTCACTGAGCCACGTCTCTGATATTGCCACAATATGGAATGGCTCTTTAAACTGATGTAAATAATGTTTAATGTTATTAAAGTTAGCATAGAGACTTCTGCTGTTGAAGTGGATCATAGAAACATTGAAATCAGATGTGACCATTGTGTTAAACTGTTCATCCATGTAGTAACTACAGTTATTATTGATGGAGGTAAATAAATTATTATCAGGGTCTATGTTATATTCTACGTCCTGTGGGTTGTGATCCGTATATTCAAAAACTTTCAGTTCCTGATATTCCTGTTTGTTGATCTTTTGTTTCATGTAATTAAATGTCCTGTTGCAGATGAGTATAATCCTTCAGTGTCCTACAGTTGTCTCTTGTTGCTGTTGACTCCAGTTCATAATATTCATTGATATTTGTCCAGTTCCATAATATTTTGGATGTTAATGACCTTGGCTTCTTCAGGTGATCCATTTAATTTGATGTATATTTTACAGTTTGCTGTCCAGGTGTTTTGAATCTTTTTCTGTTTTCTCATGTATCTAGCTTTACTGGCTATTTCTGTGTTTTCTTTTGTGAGGTGCTCGTTTATGTAAATGTTCGTTCCTTTCAGTTTCCTCCCTTGTTTTAGCAGCGCAGTCTTGTGTTTGCTGTTCACAAACCTCATGATGACAGCCGGTTTGTCGCTGTTTTTCTTGGGCAGAGGATGGCAGGCCTCCATGGTGTTACAGTCCAGCTGGATTCCTTTGGACTGCAGGAAGGCCGCCACTTGTTGCTCCGTGGATTTGTCTTCCAGCGCGTCGAGCCTCCCTCCATTGTCCATGGCCACCACCTGAGCATATGATTGGGGTTTAATGTGGAGCCCAGTGATGATCACATCATTCACCCGGGTGTATTGCTCCAGGCCCGACACTCTGCTCTCCAGATACGCCAGCCTCTTGTCCTTCTCAGCGTTCTGGATCCGCAGCGGTTTCACCTCCTCAAGCAGGGCCAGGATGTTTTTTTGCTGCAGCTTAACAGCAGAAAACTCTTCAGCCAAGAAGTCGAGCGATCTTTTAATATTGTCCACCTCCTCAGTCTGCTGAGCTTTCTTGGGACCCATGATCCCGGACGATGTACGTTCACTAAACAGCTAATTAACAGCTGTTAAGCTAGCTGAATGGCGGGCTGCTCCGCTCTCATTTCCCAGTCCATAGTCCGTAAAGCTATGGTCTTTAGGTGAAATGTAAGGAAAGGGTGTCTTAGCTCTTGTCCAAAAAAAGGATGAATCTTTGCTTATTTCAAACCAGCTGGTAACACTACAGTTAGAATTGCTGCATTGGTTCCCTATGACCTTTAGAATCAATTTTAAAGTTCTTTTATTCCCTGGCTTTAAGACTATCTGGTGGGACAGGGATGTTAAGTAGCGGAAAAATGAAGAGAGAAGGGTTGGCACTTTTTGTGACTGAGAGGTGGTGTAATCTCAGACACATTTATGTGAAGGAACAGTGCTACAGCCTGGACATTGAACTGCTTGCTGTGAGTATGCGACCTTACTATATGCTGCGGGAGTTCACGTGTGCCATTGTGATTACCGCTTACGTCCCTGCGTCAGTTGATGCAGTGGTGCCCTGTGATGTCATCAGCTCCACTACTATCATTATACTGGAGAAGAACCCTGACATATTTATGACCATCATGGGTGATTTTAACCATGTCTCATTTGGCAAAACATTACCAAACTTCCACCATTTTGTTGACTGTCCTACCAGAGAAAATAAAACACTGGATCTACTGTATGCCAATGTCAGAGTACAGTGCCACAGCCTTACCCCACCCTCCCATCCTCTGGCAGATCAGATCACAACCTGGTTCTGTTATCACCCAAGTATGCTCCCCTTGTGCAAAAGCAGCCTGCTTACACACGGACTGTAAGGAGGTGGACACAGAAGGCTGCTGATGCGCTACAGGACTTCTTCGAGACAATGGACTGGGACATACTCTGTGAACCACATGGGGTGGACATCTTCAATATGACCAACTGCATCACAGAATATATCAGATTCTGTGAAAGCACAACCATGCCAGCTCAGACCGTGTGCTGTTTCCCCAACAACAAATCATGGATCATCAGTGATCTGAAAGCACTTCTTAACAAGAAGAAGAGGGCTTTTAGGTCTGGAGACAAGGAGGAACTGAGAAGAGTGCAGCATGAACTGAGAGAGACGCTGAAGATGTGTAAAGACAATTATAGGAGGAAGCTGGAGGATAAACTCCAGCAAAGCAATGCAAAGGATATCTGGACAAGGAATGAAACACATCACTGGGTGTCAGAGGAGGGACAGACAGGCATCAAGGAGCCTTGAGAGAGCTGATGAGCTGAATTTGTTTCTTAATAGGTTCAACTCACCATCTGTCACCCCACAACACAGCCAGACCCCTCCACACCCCTCCTCCTCCCCCTCCTGTGCAGCACCTCCCCCCCTCCTCTGAGGACATCAGCACCAACCCCCACATCACTGTGACTACAGACTAAGAAAACAGGTGGAGAGACTCTGTTAGTGGAAAGCTGCGGGCCCTGATGTCATCTCCACCAGGATCCTGAGGACCTGTGCCAACCAGTAAGCTCCAGTACTGAAACACCTGTACAACATGAGCCCGAGTCTGGAGAGAGTGCCGGTGCTGTAGAAGACGTCCTGCCTGGTTCCTGCCCCCAAGAAGTCATCTCCATCAGACCTGAATGACTATTGGCCAGTTGCCCTCACATCTCATGTGATGAAGGTCCTGGAGAGACTGGTATTAGCCCACCTGAGGCCTCAGGTGAAGACGTGGCTGGCCCTCTGCAGTTTGTGTCATATTGATAGAATGAACAGCTCACGTGCAGGGAACAACACCAGAGAAAACACTCATGACACAGAGAAGCAATGTTTAAATGGTTTATTATAAATTTCAAAAAGAGCAGCACTGTTAGGGAAAACGTCACTCACCGGAGGAAGACTCAGCCTGTGGGTGAGACAAGAGCAATCAGTAAGAGAAGGGAGGCAGTGAAGTGGGAAGACAACTTGCCACTTACACTCACCAAGCAGAGAACCTGACAGAGCACCAGCATGAATCGACGAACCAGCAGGATGAAGTTGGTCGGGGAATGGGCTGAGTGAATTCTGACCGGGTGGCGATAGGAAGCTGAGGCGGGGTGAGGACGATAGAGCAGGTGAGCACACAACAATCCCCGGAGATGCACTGCATAGATGGCAGCAACCTGAAAAAGGAAGAGGAGAGAGGAACGTGAGTAATATTTTCCTCAAAAGATTAATCAACTTACTTGCTGTTGGTAAGGCAGTATACCCAACAAGCCAGCACTGAAGCTTCCACTTGATGGCCCTTATAAGCACTGGTGAGGAAGAGGCAGCAGGTGTGTCCACTCATGCAGGTGAACTGATTGCCTGCAGAGCTGGGGAAAGTTTAACAGGAAGAAGGGGGCACGCGCTCACCTGTATATGACAGTTTGCAAGAAAGAAATTGAAATGCATGTGACAAGGAAGTGTCCATGCATTAAGAAAAAGAAGCCTGTGTCTCATGTCAGGGTTCCTATGGGGTCCATTGCCACCACAGCACCACTTAAACTAGTGTCTATTGATTATTTGCACCTAGAGCCGAGTGCTGGAGGGTTCGAGTGCATCTTGGTTGCTGTTGACCACTTTACTCGGTTTGCCCAAGCCTAACCTACCCGGAATAAGTCAGGAAAGACCGCAGCAGAAAAGCTGTTTGATGACTTCATTCCATGCTTTGGGTACCCCAAACAACTCCATCATGACCAGGGTCGTGAATTTGAAAATAATTTATTCAAGATCTTGCAGTGGTTCTCAGGAGTTGAGAACTCTAGAACTACACCTTACCATCCTCACTGTAACCCGTCAGAGAGGTTCAATAGGACTCTTCTACAACTACTTCGAACACTGAAAGACAAGCAAAAACACAAATGGAAAGAGCACTTGCCACAGATGGTCCATGCCTACAACTGCACGAGACACGAAGCCACAGAGTATTCACCCTTCTACTTACTGTATGGTCGCCATCCTTGTATGCCTGTAGACCTCCTATTTGGACTGGGAATGGAGGAAGAATATCCCCATTTCTGGGGGAAGAGGAAGAATATCCCCATTACTGGAGGAAGAATACCCCCATTTCTGCATATCCCCAAGGGGATATGCAGAAAAGTGGGCAGCAAGAATGAAAGAAGCCTATAAAATTGCTTCTGAAAACAGCTGTCAGTCAAGTGCTAGGGGGAAACAATACTATGATCGGCATGTGAAAGGAGTGACTCTGTTGCCAGGTGACCGCGTACTGGTCCGCAATCTGGGGGAGAAAGGAGGCCCGGGAAGATTGAGATCTTACTGGGAAGACACTGTGTACATAGTCAAAGAGCAAGTGAACAATGGCCTTGTGTACAGAGTGTATCCAGAAAGAGGAGACGGTAGGACTCGTACTTTGCACCGCAACCTGTTACACCGAGTAAATGACTTACCTGTTGACCTACCTTCACCATCTGTACCTGCAAAGGAAAGAAACTTATCTGAGCGATCTTCATCACCACCCAAAGAGGGACAAAGGAGAAAGAGGCAGATAAACCACAGACATCAGAATGAACTGGCTACAAACAGTGACTTATCAGAATCGGATGAAAAGGATGGCCCCAGATACTGGCTTCGGATACCCATAAGGAGATAACTCATCAGTGAACTACCAAGACTCAGGCAAGGGCCAGAGAGAGACCCGGCACACTGCCTCCCTAAAGAGACATTACTTGATGGGCCAGATAACACAGCATTTAGCCCTACGCTAGCAGACGAGGGTGAAGAGTTGGGTGATGCGGGGTCACAAGAACAGTACAGGCCCACCACAGGTGCGTGGTAATCCGCCAGGGCAGATACCTAGAACAGCAGCCTCACAGAAAGACTGTATCTCACCAGGACATTACATACATGTACCACAGCCAAGCCAACCAGCTGTACAGTCATCTCAGCCAGCTGATCACAATAATACAGTCAGGAAATCCACGCGCGAGAGAAAGTCTGCTCAGACGCTAACTTATGAGTCTTTAGGTGAACCTTCTTACCAGCCCAGAGGCAGAATTAACCTGATAAGTGCCTTTGGAGTACCACATATGTCCATATGGGAAATACAGCCGCACCACATCCTATATCATCCACCATACCTCAATGCACCATACCAGTGGTTGCCCTATACTTCATTTGTGCCTTATGGCATCACTACACAGGTGTACTGAAGAGTTGAAATGTATTTTGTATATAAGTGAGTCTTATTGGCAATGCCAGGAGCCATCTTTTCTTTGTTGGGGAGTGTGTTACACCCACTTATGTGTGGTCACAAGTGGGGTATTATAATTTAGTTTTTTTCTCTATCCCCTCACCCCCCAGCCAGTCGCAGCAGATGACTGCCCCTCCCTGAGCCTGGTTCTGCTGGAGGTTTCTTCCTGTTAAAAGGGAGTTTTTCCTCTCCACCGTCGCCAAGTGCTTGCTCACAGGGGATCGCCTGATTGCTGGGGTCTTTCTGCAACTGTGGGGGTTCCCCCTACAGTTGATAGTGCTATGAGATGACTGTTGTTGTGAAATGGCGCTATATAAATAAAGTTGAATTGAATTGAAATTGAATTGAATTGAATTTTAATTAATTAATTTAATTTTCTTATGTTTTATTCCAATGCCCACATCTACCTGCAATGTAAGGAGACCCATTAACACAGTTTAATCAGCCATCTATTTCCAGAACAGTAGGGGGCAGTATAAGGCAGTGACAGCAGCAGCAGTGCTTTGGTGTAACGGCCGTTTTACCTTCATTGCTATCAGAGCACTGAAGGAAAATGCAAGCCACATCTCTGCCTCATTCTTATTTCTGCTATTTTCCAGGTTTGTAAAGTGCAAAAGCATTCCCAATCACATTGGTTTATGGACTGACAAAACGTGTGGGGTTGTGAGCAAGTGGATTGTGTTGTAATGTTAGAAACCACTGTGTAAATTGAAAGATTACTTCACGTTCGAAGCGGTGGTAATGGCAGCGATGCTAACAAGCCAACTGTGGCTACATGATTAGCTTTGGGATGTGCCTTTTGGTTTGCATGATTAGTTAAGTGTAGTTGGTTTCAGTATTAAGTTTACACTTTTGGGGTACAGTATGGTTTTAAGTTGTCTTAATGGAAGATGAGCAGTGCTTTGGTTGTTGGGTGACTATATATTTTATTTGGTTTAGTGACTGTACATATTTCCTGGTGTATTTCAACACACACACACACACACACACACACACACACACACACAATAGTACCAATTTCATTTATTGTTCAGTTCATGTTTATTTCTTCCCCTAGTGCGATTATAAATTAACCAGTAGGGTTTTATATAAGAAAAGTTTTTCTGAAAAGAAATATTTGTGGTCACAGTTTAAAGTGATATAGTGATTCATGTGAATGTGTCAAGAGAATTGTCTCTATATTCATGTCAAATGGACATTCATCATGTAGCATAGTAATGTAAATAAATAACAGGTAATTTGGGAAGAATATGTTTGATAAAGAATTGCTATCACAGCATTGAAGGAAAACGCAAGTCACATCTCTGCCTCATTCTTATTTCTGCTATTTTCCAGTTTCCAGGGTTAGAGACGATAGTCAAATATAACTGTTTACATGGTCGCAGCCTTGGGACTTGTAACATTTTTATTGTTTTGTTTTTGTTTTATCTGGAATTGTTTTCTAACTGTAAAGGACTCTGAGTTGCACTTTGTTGTATGACAGGTGCTATTATGGGGGACCCATGCTGTGGTATTCATCTCAGACTGAAAGACATGGAGATGCAGTAATTTCCTCTGACGGAAGACCATGGGGATTAAAGGGCTGGGGGACAAAAGGAATTGTCATGCGGGAATGAATTGTAATGCAGGACCTCGGGTAGCAGGGATGTGTGAGTGTTGTGATATAAAAGAGAGTTCCTGCTACGTGAGGTTAATGTTTTCTGATTCTGGAAGATGTGAGAGAGTGAATAAAGTTCATTTGCTCTGAACACTCGGCCTAGTTATTCCTCTCTCCACACTGGTGACCCTTGATGAATAATGGAACACGAGGCGAACACCCCGGAGATGACTCGGATGGGAAGCACCAGCAATGCGTGTGCCGTTTTGGTCAAACTACCAGACTTTTGGCTGCATGACCCGAAGTCTTGGTTCCTCCACATCGAGTCCCAGTTCGCGCTCCGGGGAATAATGGCAGATGACACCAGTTATTACTACGTGGATGCAGCGCTGGACGCTCGCACGACTCAGCAAGTAGCGAGCCTGCTCCAACAGCCCCCAGCCCATGACAAATATGGGGCTCTCAAAACCGCGCTGACCCAGCACTACACGCTCTTGGACTGCGAGAGAGCGGAGAGACTCCTGATGCGCTCCGAGTTGGGAGACGGGTTGGCAGTCAAACTGATGGACAAGATGTTGGCGTTGATGGGCATGGACGACGGGCATTTTCTATTTGCCCACCTTTTCCTCCGGAACCTCCCAACGGTGGCCAGAGCGGTCCTTGCCAACTCGCTGTTGCTGGCTGCACATGACTACTGTGCGCTAGCCCAGGAGGCAGATCGGATCATCCTCACCACCAGAGCCCTCACAGTGAATGCAGCGGTGTCGGAACCCAGTGAGATGGCCAGCGGAAACGAGGAGCCAGTGATGGTAGCGGCAGCGGGGGCCAGGAAGCGCCAGAGAGACACGCTCTGCTCCTTCCACCGCCGTTTTGGAGAGGACGCATGCCAATGTGTGCCACCGTGCCAATTCAAGCGTTCAGGAAACGCCAGGACCGGCAGTGGGTAGCAGCTGCGACCGCCGGTGAAGAAAGCAAGCTGCTCTACATGACAGACTCACACTCGGGGAGACGGTTCCTCATGGACTCCGGCTCCCAAAAAGAGCCTCATCCTGCCGTCCTATGCCAACCGGCTAGCGGGAACTAGCGGCCCCGAGCTGACAGCCGCAAACGGCTCAGACATTAAGACTTTTGGTGAGAGGACACTGACTGTATCCCTGCATGGCCGTACGTACCAGTGGACATTCGTCATAGCGGCATGCAGTTTCCCAATCTTAGGCGCTGATTTTTTGTGTGCACACGGACTACTAGTCGATGTTGCTAACAGACGCCTGATTAATGCAATGTCTTTTGATTCTCTCCCCTGTACAGCTCGAGGAACCGGGCCAACAACGCTAGCCAACGTCACAGCTCCAGGTGGTAAGTTCCACACACTGCTCACCCAGTTCCCAGCACTCACAGTCCCGACATTTTCGACGGCCATCACTAAACACGGGGTGGAGCACTTTATTACCACCACGGGGCTGCCCGTTTTCGCATAACCTCGGTGCCTGGACACAGCTAAACTGGCCATAGCGCGCGAGGAGTTTGCCAACTTGGAAAGACTGGGCATCATCAGACGATCAAACAGCCCATGGGCATCCCCACTACATATGGTCCCTAAGGCCAAGGGATCATGGCGACCTTGTGGAGATTTCCGCAGATTAAACAACGCCACAGCGCACAACCGCTACCCGATCCCCCATATTCAGGATTTTTCCATTCACCTTGCCGGGGCACGTATTTTTTCTAAGATAGACCTGGTCCGTGGTTACCACCAGGTCCCAGTGCACGCGGAGGACATACCTAAAATGGCAATAATAACCCCGTTTGGTCTGTTTGAGTTTTTACACATGCCTTTCAGGTTAAAAGGCGGGGCACAGACATTCCAACGCATGATGGATACGGTGTTGCGCGATCTGCCATTTGTGTTCGTCTACCTGGATGACATCCTGGTGGCCAGCATGTCCGAGGACGAACACGTAACCCACCTCAGGACGGTTTTCCAGAGGTTAGAGGAGCATGGGTTAATAATCAACCCAGCAAAATGCCAGTTCGGCGTGGCGGGGATCGATTTTTTGGGACACCGCATCTCACCGGAGGGAGCGGTACCCTTGCAAGGGTGCATGGAGTGGTGAATTTTCCCCGGCCTCAGACGGTCAGGGCGCTGCAGGAGTTTTTGGGGATGGTTAACTTTTATAACTGTTTCCTCCCCCGAGCAGCCCAGCTCATGCAGCCGTTGTACACCGTGCTCAAGAAACGGAAACTGGCGGACAGATTCGACTGGACTCCTGAGCGGGAGCAGGCGTTCTCTGAGGTTAAAACAGCCCTGGCAAACGCCGCTCTACTGGCGCACCCGGACCCGGCAGCTCGGATAGCGCTCACTACCGACACCTTGGACGTGGCCATAGGGGCCGTCGTGGAGCAATGCGTTGCCGGTTCTTGGCAGCTGCTCGCCTTTTTTAGCAGGTCTTTGCGCGACAGTGAGCGTAAATACAGCGCGTTTGACAGAGAGTTACTGGCTCTCCACCTGGCCATACGCCACTTCCAGTTCTGGCTGGAAGGGTGCACCTTCACTGCGTTTGCGGGCCACAAGCCGCTAACGTACGCGATGTCCAAGGTTTCGGAACCATGGTCAGCTCGGCAGCAGAGACAGCTGGCCGCGATCTCGGAGTTTATGACCGACATTCAGCATGTGGCCGGTAAACTCAACGTGGTGGCAGACTGCCTCTCGCGCGCATTAGTGGCCCCAGTTTACGTAGGGATTACACGGCCATGGCCGTGGAGCAGATTGGCGATGCGGACGTGTGCGTGCTTCAGTCTGGACCAACAGGGTTAAGGCTGGAGAGCAGGGTACTGCAAGACGGGGGGATCCCCTAATCTGTGATGTGTCCACAGGACGGCCGCACCTGTGGGGGTCCCACGCGCTTGGTGCCACCGCGTTTTTGAGTTGGTTCACTCCCTGGTGCACCCAGGAGTGCGTGCGTCAGTCAAAATGGTGGGAGTGAAGTTCGTCTGGCCGAGCCTGCGCAAACAGGTGAAAGAGTGGGCACCAGCTTGCGTAGCGTGCCAGTGAGCCAAAGTGCACAGGCACACTAAGGCCCCCTTGGAGCCGTTCCATATCCCGGCTAAGAGGTTCAACCACATTCACGTAGACCTCATGGGCCCCCTCCCGCCATCACAGGGGTTCATGCACCTCCTGACAGTGGTGGACCGCACCACACGATTGGCAGAAGCAGTCCCGCTAGCTTCTACCACATCCACAGATGTGGCGCGCGCTTTTTTGACAACATGGGTGGCACGTTTTGGCACTCCTTCGGACATCACATCCGATTGGGGCCCTCAGTTTGTTTCTGACCTCTGGTCCACGGTGGCCCGGAGCCTGGGCGTCTTAATTCATCGCACGACCGCGTACAACCCACAGGCCAATGGGTTATGCAAGTGTTTCCATAGGTCACTGAAAGCAGCGCTCAGGGCTTCGCTTACGGATGCAAATTGGGTGGACTGGTTGCCGTGGGTTTTATTAGGTTGCGTTCTGCACCGAAAGAGGATTTGGCGGCTTCCCCAGCAGAGCTGTTTTTTTCTCAGCCGTTGCGGCTCCCTGGGGAATTTTTACCAGATAACCCCGCGCTGAACACCCATCCGTCCCCGCGTTCACGGCATAGCGCAGATGCAGGGACGCTACCTGGCCCGGCCCACCACTGTTTTATGTTAAGCCCGCCTTTGTGGTGGCAGACGAGCAGGTGGTGTTGGCCCGAGCTCCTCGGCACGGAAGACCCCCCGGAGAACTCCCCAGGTAAACGATTCATCGGAGCAGTCACACGAGCATGCTGAATGTCCTCCCCCCTCCATTGTCCACCCACAGATGGACACACCCCCAGGAACCCCCCACCGGCACAGTAGCGCCACGGAGCCGAAGACCCCTCGTTACAGCAGCTATGGGCGGAGGCTGAAGCCGAGAGAACGTGAGGGTTAACATTCAGTCTGAGACTCTGGGTGGGGCAGTATGGGGGACCCATGCTGTGGTGTTCATCTCAGACTGAAAGACATGGAGATGCAGTAATTTCCTCTGACGGAAGAGCATGGGGATTAAAGGGCTGGGGGACAAAAGGAATTGTCATGCGGGAATGAGCTGTAATGCAGGACCTCGGGTAGCAGGGACGTGTGAGTGTTGTGATATAAAAGAGAGTCCCTGCTATATGAGATTAATGTTTTCTGATTCTGGAAGATGTGAGAGAGTGAATAAAGTTCATCTGCTCTGAACGCTCGGCCTGGTTATTCCTCTCTCCACACTATACATAAATAAATAAAGTTTGAAGTTTTGAAGGTGCTCCTCTAGCCAAACCATCTGGAAAGTGCCAACTTTGACAAGTTCCTGCCTGGATATCAGCTGTGTTCATCTAAACAGATCCAAGTTTTACAATGAGTATAATCTAATTACAAGACTAAATTGTCATTACATATGCTGTAACAAGCTACAATGTGTCATTTTGTAACATTTTTGCTTGGTGGGGTTTCCTGAGATTTTTTTTTAATGTAAAAGGTAAAAAGGATTCCTTGGGTGAAAAAAAGATTGAAAAACACTGCCATATGGTGTCCCACATGCAGTGGAAGAGAATTAATTTATTAACTCAAATATCAATATTTACAAAGAGTGACATCTCTAAAGTAATTAGACATTGTTAACACACATCCGGTAACACAAAGCCTGGAGACCATGAAGGTTTTAGATATAAAATTTACAACATATGACCCTGAATGAGAACTTTAAAGAAAGCACTAGAATGAAAGATGTGATCTCATCAGACTTTTTATTTTTAACTTCTTGTACCACGGGCAGGGCTGGATTAAGAAGGGTGGTGTCCCCTGGGTTAGAGAGCAATTTCGTGCCCCCTTCAAATGAACAATGGTGGACAGTGACGCTGTTCACATGGTCACAAGTAAACCGATTACGATCAGCTTTCCGGAGTTACCTGATTATTCAAACTGTCATGTCAACAGAATAATTCGATTACCTTTATCGGTTTACTCCAGTAATCGGTTTACTCGTGACCATGTAAACATGGTCAAAGGCTCATTAACGGTTTATGAGAATACAGATTAACACACCTAGTTTATTTGTCCAGTAAACCGTTTACTCAGTGCATGTAAACACCATAAGCAGTTTATTACCTTTATCAGTTTACTCCAGTAATCAGTTTACTTGTGACCATGTAAACATGGTTACTGACCACGGTTACATGGGAAAAATTTCTTCAATCTGATTACAATTCAGATCAGAATTTTACTGTTTACATGGATCCTGAAAAAGCTGATCCGATTAGGACGTGCGTTTCCATGTGTCACACATTTGAACGGAATAAATCATTTTGACATGCGCACGTCGACATTTTGACATTCCAAAAATAGTAGAAGAAGAAGCAACTTCCGATGTTAGCAAGCTCTGTTTCGTGTCAAAATTGACCTGTATTGTGTTATTCAGACTGTTCTTTTGTTTCTGCTGGTCTCCGTAATGAAGCTTCAAGTACATACTTCTGCATATGACGAACAGAGGGAGACAGGACGATGCAGACCAGTTTTGTTTTACTCCCGCTATGTTTTCCGCTAGCTGCTGCCAAGGTGGAAATACGTCACGTCGACGTGCGGATGGCGTACAGACATGCGCAGTAAACATATTTTCTGCCCTACGTTCGGAGTAAGTGTTTTCATGCGCTCATTCGGATTAACAATCGGCATAACCCACCCCTCTCAATAAATAGCTATATTTACATGGACACAAGTAATCGGATTAAAAGCCTGATCAGAATAAAAATGCTTCATGTAAACACGTCAATCTGAATATTCTAACCCGATCACGCTCATTCGGATCAAAATTTCATTCCGATTGAGAGGGGTGGGTTGCTAACACCGGAAGTTGCTTCTTCTTCTACTATTTTTGGAATGTTGAAATGTCGACGTGCGCATGCCAAAATGATTTATTCAGTTCAAACATGTGACACATGGAAACGCACGGCCTAATCAGATCAGCTTTTTCAGGATCCATGTAAACAGTAAAATTCTGATCTGAATTGTAATCAGATTGAAGAAATTTTGCCCATGTAACCGTGGCCAATCGGAATGAAATTTTGATCCGAATGAGCATGATCGGGTTAGAATATTCAGATTGGCGTGTTTACGTGAAGTATTTTTATTCTGATCAGGCTTTTAATCCGGTTACTTGTGTCCATGTAAACATAGCTACTGTCTACCTGAACTCTACACATACCAACCTCAAGGTTTTAGAGTCACAGAAAGTGAGGTAAAGGACTCTTCAAGTGACACTCTGCTAAAAATCTTTTTTTTTCTTCTTAACATGTCTGTGACATGTATGACTTACAAGACATCAAGAGGGAAATCACTCAGACGTCTCATGTGTCTGTTTTTGCTTTAAAGTTTCACTTAAGCCCCGCCCCCTGAAAAAAGGTGAGTTTAGACAGAGCGTTTTTGGTGACATAGTTATATACAGCCTCTGTTATGCCTGTAATGTTGAGCCATAACTCTCTGGCCTAACTAAAGTTAGCCTCCAGGTCCAGTTAGCGTTTTGGGGCAGCTGCTTTGAAAACTTGACCCAAATAAAGAAGGGTTTTACCATTAAACTGCTTTTAAGGACCGATGCAGTTTCAGTCATTATCCTGGCACACCGTCCATACAACTGGGCATGTTCTTCAACCGGTAAGTCTTTTATCACAGGCTTTATGCTGTTTAATGTAATGCTGGCCACTATTAACCTTGTGGTATGGTTGGGCCGAGTCACCGATTCTGGCATTTGAAGAAGAGGGAGTGAAAAGATTTTGACACTAAACTGTAAGACAATGAAAAGTTTTGTTTGTAGGAATAAGGGCATAAGAGCATAAGATACCATTTTAGACAACATAGATTTGATCTTATAGGGAGTTTATACCCACCAGAGCGTGTCTTTAAGTTCTGAACAGCTAAGCTCAAACTATGGTCCAATTAACAGTTTTTCTTTTGTGCTGTTAACTCAGTCAATATGGAGGAGTCAGAGGTCAGATTTGTCTCCAGTTTATTTTTCACTGCTGATATTGACTCAACTGTCTGAGTGTGAGGAGCAGAGATGGGGGCGTTTCCTTCTTATGTTCCCACCTGTCAGGTTGCAACATCGAAGCTGTAAAAGGAGTTTTTATGGTTTGGGGGAAATAAAATCGACAGGAAGCTGAAAGAAAACAGTGCAATGGACTCTCCTGCAAAGGATTCATCTGTTACACCGGGATTCCACAGTGTGGAGATCCAGAAGACTACATGGGAAGTCCCGGAGAGATACACTGCTCTGCGGGCGGTCGGTTCCGGAGCCTACGGGACTGTGTGGTGAGTTTAAGCCGCAGAGGAGAGCAGGAGGTCGGCTGAGCTCAGCAGAAAAGGTGGTGGGGTGTTTATTGTTAGCAGTCCAGCAAAAATGTTTCTGTTAATGTAAACTGAAGTAAAACTATAATATATTCAGTAATAATTCCTGTTTCTCAGCTAAATTGTAAAACGCCTCAATAGTTTTGTTGCAGTAGTAGGACTAATTAAGAACAAGTTAAAACCTGCTGCAACGACATTATTATTTTTATTTCACATCCATTTAACCGGAGATGAGCTTCTTAATATTTTGCAAATGTCTCTGCCAAGAGAGGTTGCATATCAGTCTATATAACAGACACAAAGAGCATACACATTTAATAACATCATGATTTTATCAAGTCTGACAAAATCAGCATTGTGAACTGATAGACAAACATTCTAGAATGCTTAAAAAATTATGATCACATGTTACATTTGAAGGCTGGTGTAGGAGCCTCCAAACTATTTAAATATCCTTCCGACCATTTCTATTATGTAAGGAACCGTGTATATAAATTATTTCTCATCACAGGTCAATTTCCAAACACTGTCCAGGGTTTAAAACCTGCATTCCTCCCCCAGGATAATGTTGTAGGTCATCCAAAAAGGTCTTGGATTGGATTGTGCTAACAGGAGCACTACTGTGAGCTAGAGGCCAGTCAGCAAGTCAATACAGGTCCTCTGATATGACAAGAATCTCCAGCTCAGACAGCAGAGACAACAGCCCAACCTCCAGGAAACACGGATACATCAGACAGACACAGGCGGATCTGATGAAAAGACACCGACACAGAGTGTTTTAGCCGCTGTCGTTATAGCAGAAGCCCAAATACAGATTTGAAAGTGGGACTTTATGTCTACTAGATGAGTGTGTAAAAACTGTAACAGACGAAAATCTGAACATAAAATATTCAAACCAAAATAAAAAGAAAGCATTCAAGTCAATCATTGACTTTAGTGGAATCTCAACACACCCTATCCTCCTGTACGGAAGGACTGTGGGTTGGATTCTCCATCAGTGCATGCAGATGAAGTTGTGACTTGTAGCAGTGGAGATAAGAGTTGGCCAGTGGTGTCACTAAAACATTTTCTCCAAATATAAATAGAACTTTTAGGACAAACTTACTAGTGTGATTACTAAAGGCAACTCAGATAATATTTCCCAGTCCAGCTCCCTTAAAGCATTTCAAGTCGTACCTGTCCACATCATTTTCTTGTCATCTAATAACAACTAACTTTGAAAGTATGGCATAAATAAAGCTTTATTTTCTTCTTCTCGTCTTGATAAAGGTTTTTTTTCTTTCATCGATAATATTGCTGCAGTTTCTTCTATTTCAGAGATCCATTCGATCCAATTCCATATCGATTCAGTCAGGGATATTGCCATTGTAATTTGAGGTACTGCATGCTAGCAGGCAAGGCAGGCAAATGCTTTGAGCCCCCAGGACAGAACGGGGCCCTTCAAGGGCTGACCAACTTTGAATCACTTCACCAGTGACAATGTGGAGCGTTTGCAATGTCAGTGGCTACCGTGAACCGAGTGCTGGATATTTTCTCCAGGCTCGGTTTCATGGCTTCCTTTCTGTTTATTTACTGTTTTGTGTTATTTTTCTTTTTGTGTTTACGTATGAATGTTCTGTTGGCCACTTTGTATAGTGTTTTATTTTTATTTTCTGTACTTATTTATTAGTATTCTGTGGTATGTGGTATTATCCTTTATTTCTCTAATATTATCCTTTTTCCTGATGACAGCTGTCAGGAGGCGTAAGCCTCGTGTGGGCGTGTCCTGCCAGCTGTCAGTTTCTGATTTGCCTCCCTCTCACTAGCCAGCTGGTCCTCATGATGTATTATTGCTTTCCTTCACCTGCTTGGGCACTCACACCTGTTTATCTTCATGTAATTGGGTTAGGGCGCTATTTAAAGGCTGTTTTTGTATTCCCACTTTGTCGCCGCTTTGAATTGTCTGCCTTGTCTACCTGCTCTGGAGAGTCATTTCATGAGTAATCTCCCTTCATCTTTGTTATTGGGCACCTTGTTTGTTCTTTTGTGTTTTTTTTTTTGAGTTAAATAAAACCACACTAATTAACAGTTCAGCACTTGAGTCATTTTCTCTGCTCAGAAAGAGCAAAGAAAGAGCAATTCATGACAGAAAGCAGTGACCAGTTGAGACTCAGCTGCTGTTACTAGTGCATTTTTCGTTTTTTGTGTTTTTCACTCACCTGTTGTTGGAGCGGACATGGACACAGCAAGTGCATGGGGCTACCCGATGCGTCTGAGGTGGGATTGCTGCTGTGCGCTTATGGAGATTGACTGGCTAATCTCCATGGCGCGCACATATTCCACCCCGGACGACGAGTTATGGTATCTGGGACTCGCGGAGGCAGCAGCTCGCCGGTGCCCTCAGTTCAATGAACACACTGAGGGAAAAGAGAGGATTGCTCTGATTGCTGTGCTGCAACGTGAGAATGGAGGAGTGGTGAAAAATCCCCCGGAGAAGCCTGAGCGCACACCGAAGGGGAGGTGTTCCCAAGCCTCTGTCATCTCCACTCCACACTAGTTCCCGGCACCTGTTCCGGTTCCATTAGCTCCATGAAAACAGCGTCATCCAGCCCCGGATCACCAGAGGAAGCAACCTGCCTCTCTGACAGCTTATTCCCTGATGCCATGACTGAAGCCCTCCTCAGCAGTGCAGCCATCCTCTCTTTCTCTTCCAGCTGAATCTCCAGCTTTCTCCAGGTCTGTAGCTGCTGTCTCCCGCTCTTCTACTGCATCATCTCCTGCTGCTGAGAGGTCCTCTCTGTGTTCCCCGGCTACTTCCATCTCCGTGATAAAAGGGATGGCTCCTCCTCAGTCCTCAGAGGGGCCCAAGCTCTCCATAGAGACGGAGAGGGATGACTGCTCACCGGCTGCAGCAGATAACATCATACACCGGGATGACAGGCAAGTAACATCTCATTCTATTTCAATTTTTGATGATATGCCTTGCCTGATTCCCGGTAAGGAGACTCAGGAAATGCAGTCCCCTGAGCTCTCCCCACCTGCTGCAGCCAATAATCGCTCACCTGTCCTCTCCGTGTCCCCTCCATCTGTTCCTGAGTGTCCGCCAGTCCCTAAGCCGAGCTGCCAGATGATCGAGGAGCTTGTGGCCCTGGAAGTGCCCATTCCAGTGCCGGCACGGAGCTGACCCCCAGTTGATGAGTCACCAGTGTGGTCCCCTTCACCTGGGAGTCTTTAGACTGCAACCGCCATCATGCCTGCTGCGGAGGCTGCCGCAGCAGAGTTCGAGGCTGAGCTGGACCTCCAGGGGGCTGATCCCGAGTCAACATCGCCTGGATTGTCGGAGTCCTGGATGGCAGTGGAGCTTGAGCTCAGGCAAGTGCTCTCTGTTGTTTTTTTCTTCTATGTCTTGAAGCAGTCTTGCCTGGCTCTTGGTGAGGAGAGCCAGGTGCAGCCACCTGCTGCACCTGAGCTCGCCTCGCCAGGCTGCGCAGCTGCCGGTGACCCTGACCACCTTTTTTCTTTGTATTGTGTCTGAGCTCTCTCCCAGGGTTGCCAGAGACGATCCAACACTGCCAGATATCTTTGGAGGTCCAGGTTCACCACTGGAAGTTGCCCAGGGTCCAGATTCTCCCATCAAGGTCATCATGGGTGTCCCGTCCCAGTCCGGGACTTCTGCGGGTGCAGCTTCAGCCCAGGCTGGGCCCCCCGTGGGTGCAGCTTGTCGCCTGCCGGAGGTCATTGTCTGGGTTCCTCCGCCACAACCCAGGTCCCGTGGGTGCTGTGTCCCATTCAGGGACCATCATGAGTGCTGCGCCCCACCTTGGAGCCAACATGGGTGCTTGCGTTCCGGTATGGGCTTGCCATGGGCGCTACCCCCCTGCCCGGGTTCCGCCATGGGTACAGTGTTGGTCCAGTCCGGGCCCACCGAGGGTGTTGCAGTGCTCCGGTTCGTGACCACCACAGGTGCAGCTGTGTCCCAAGCTGGGACCACTGAGGGTGGAGCTGGCTAAACTAAGGGTGTCATGGTCTCCCCTCCTCCACCAGATGCTGTCATGGCTCCCACTCCTTGGCTGTCCATGCCATCATTGGGTATCCCAGTGGGGGAGCTGCCTCCTGGGCCACCCCTCCTGTTTGGGTGGCTGAAGAACCCCGGTCGACCGCCTGACGGACTTGGCCGCGGGGTTGGGTGACTCATGTTCTCTGGCAGGCCGCCGGACTTGTTCCATCTTGCCATACGTCAGGCCTGGGACATTGGCCACCTGCCTGAACTTTTTAGCTCCTGGGCCTGGGGGGCCTAAGTTATTGCTTTTGACTGGTGTGGGTCCTGAGTGGATTTTTTGTTTTGGGCCCTCCTACCCTGTCCCCCTCCCCCACCCTGGTGGGTTATTGTGATGTTCCTTCTGGGAAGGGGGGGGCAGGCTCTTTCTTTTCCTTTTGATGTTACCCTGGGTGTCTGGGTTCCACCCTTTGAGAGGGGGGCTCTGTCATGAACCGAGTGTTGTAGATTTTCTCCAGACTCGGTTTCATGGCTTCCTTCCTGTTTATTTACTGTTTTGTGTTATTTTGCTTTTTGTGTTTACGTATGAATGTTCTGTTGGCCACTTTGTATAATGTTTTATTTTAATTTTCTGTACTTATTCATTAGTATTCTGTGATATGTGGTATTATCCTTTATTTCTCTAATATTGTCCTTTTTCCTGATGACAGCTGTCAGGAGGCATGAGGCTCGTGTGGGCGTGTCCTGCCAGCTGTCAGTTTCTGATTTGCCTCCCTCTCACTAGCCAGCTGGTCCTCATGATGCATTATTGCTTTCCTTCACCTGCTTGGGCACTCACACCTGTTCATCATTATGTAATTGGGTTAGGGCGCTATTTAAAGGCTGTTTTTGTATTCCCACCTTGTTGCTGCTTTGAATTGTCTACCTTCTCCTTCACCAGAGCTCTACCTGCTCTGGTGAGTCATTTCGTGAGTAATTTCCCTTCATCTTTGTTATTGGGCACCTTATTTTTTCTTTTGTGTTGTTTTTTGAGTTAATAAAACCGCACTAATTAACAGTTCAGCGCTTCAGTCATTTTCTCTGCTCAGAAAGAGCAATTCATGACAGTGGTAGGCTGGCGCAGAACTCCATAAAGGAGTCCCAGCCCATCTCTCACTCTCGCAAGTACTCTTGACTTATGTGAACAAACAAGGGAGAATGGTGTATCAAACTGAAGCAAAGTTATTTGTCTGGCAGTGACAAAAGAAAGAAGAAAACTAGGAGAAAAGGGGAGAAAAGAAAGAAAGACAGTGGTAAGTAGTGACAAATTATACCGTAGTTAATTTAGCTCAGAGCAGCTTTGTGTGTCATGCCTCTGCTGGTCCTGATGTGACCGTGTTGAGTACCCGGGTGTCAAGGTAAGGACACCGGAATTTGTCTTGTTTGCTCAGCTAGCAGACTGAAAATAAAAATGGTTAATGTGGACAATATTTTTTTCTTTATTTATTAGATGAAAGCTCTGATTGCTGTTTTTTAAAGGACAGTGCAATTTGAACATTTATATCAATCAATGTAAACTTGCCAGATTGTAGCCAGTGGCTAATTTCCATCGCATGATGAACGCTGGTTGGAGGGGCCACCTGTGAATTTTTACTTTGGGCTCCAAGAGACTATTTTCCTTGCCTATGAAATAATTTCTCAGAGACCTAATGCTGTAAATTTAACCAGGAACCTTCTAACTTAGTGAAATAAATATATGAACATGAGTTTTTGCCGCATGAGAGACCTCCTGTAAACCTCTTATAAGTACCACACATGAAAAACTGATCAGTCTTATTGATCTTAGCATTTTTTTAATCAGTGTCACATCATTTAGATAAAATTCACAACAGGTATCTGCTTCCTGTTACAGACGTGGACAAAATTGTTGGTACCCCTCTGTTAATGAAAGAAAAACCCACAATGGTCACAGAAATAACTTGAATCTGACAAAAGTGGTAATAAATAAAAATTCTATGAAAATTAACCACTGAAAATCAGACAGTGCTTTTGAATTGTGTTTCAACAGAATTATTTTGAAAAGCAAACTCATGAAACAGGCCTGGACAAAAATGATGGTACCCTTAACCTAATATTTTGTTGCACAACCTTTTGAGACAATCACTGCAATCAAACGATTTCTGTAACGTCAATGAGACTTCTGCACCTCTCAGAAGGTATTTTGGCCCACTCCTCATGAGCAAACTGCCCCAGTTGTCTCAGGTTTAAAGGGTGCCTTCTCCAGACGGCATGTTTCAGCTCCTTCCACAGATGTTCAATAGGATTTAGATCAGGGCTTATAGAAGGCCACTTTAGAATAGTCCAATGTTTGGCTCTTAGCCATTCTTGGGTGTTTTTAGCTGTGTGTTTTGGGTCATTATCCTGTTGCAAGACCCATGACCTGCGACTGAGACCAAGCTGTCTGACACTGGGCAGCACATTTCTCTCTAGAATACCTTGATAGTCTTGAGATTTCATTGTACCCTGCACAGATTCAAGACACCCTGTGCCAGATGCAACAAAGCAGCTCCAGAACATAACAGAACCTCCTCCTCCATGTTTCACAGTAGGGACAGTGTTCTTTTCTTGTTATGCTTCATTTTTGCGTCTGTGAACATAGAGCTGATGTGCCTTGCCAAAATGTTGCAGTTTTGTCCCGTCTGTCCATAGGACATTCTCCCAGAAGCTTTGTGGCTTGTCAACATGCAGTTTGGCAAATTCCAGTCTGGCTTTTTTATGATTTGTTTTCAACAATGGTGTCCTCCTTGGTCATCTCCCATGAAGTCCACTTTGGCTCAAACAACGACAGATGATGCAATCTGACACTGATGTACCTTGACCTTGGAGTTCACCATGAATGTGTTTAGATGTTGTTCTGGGCTCTTTTGTTACCATTCATATTATCCGTCTCCTCCTGCGGCCACGTCCAGGGAGGTTGGCTACAGTCCCGTGGATCTTAAATTTGTGAATAATATGTGCAACTCTAGTCACAGGAACATCAAGCTGCTTGGAGATGGTCTTATAGCCTTTACTTTTCACATGCTTGTCTATAATTTTCTTTCTAATCTCCTGAGACAACTCTCTGACAGTCTGACACAATCCATCCATCTGTGCTGTTTGGTGACACACCATGTCACCAAACAGCACAGTGACTACTTGTCACCCTTTAAATAGGCCGACTGACTGATTACAAGTTTGTAGACACCTGTGATGTTAATTAGAGGACACATCTTGGTTGAACATGTCCCTATGGTCACATTATTTTCAGTGTTTTCTAGGGGTACCATCATTTTTGTCCAGGCCTGTTTCATGAGTTTGTTTTTTAAAATAATTCTGTTCTGGGATTTCTCCGGTTTCCTCCCACATGCCAAAAACATGCAAGTTAGGTTAATTGGCATCAAAAACTGGGGATTCTAAATTGTCCTTAGGTATGACTGTGAGAGTGAATGGTTGTCTGTCTCTCTGTGTTGGCCCTGCGATGGACTGGCGATCTGTCCAGGGTGTACCCCGCCTCTCGCCCAAAGATGCTGGGATAGGCTCCAGCCCCCCCACGACCCGAAAAGGATTAAGCGGAAGAAGATGAATGAATGAATGAATGAACCACAGTTCAAAAGCATTGTCTGATTTTCATTGGTTAATTTTCATAGAAATTTTATTTATTACCACTTTTGTCAGATTCAAGTTATTTCTGTGACCATTGTGGGTTTTTCTTTCATTAACAGAGGGGTACCAACAATTTTGTCCACGTCTGTATATTCTACTGGAGTGGTGGCCTAGTTGAGAGAGCATCTGCCCCACAACCGGGAGGTTGGGGGTTCAAGTGCCGGCTGGGTCATACCAAAGACCATATAAAAATGGTACTTCCTGCGTTCTAGCTTGGTGTTCAGCATAATAGAATGGGGAAGGAGAAGCTGTTTGTGGCAGCAACCCCTCTGATTCTAGATGTGATTAATATTGTAGATAGGAGAAACGTAATTTCGTTCTACTGTACATGATTGGCTATATGGACTGAATAACAATAGAGCTGGCTTCTTCTTCTACATGAATGATGAGATATTTGCAATATTCTCATTAGAAAATAGGTTTTCAGCATAATAAATCAGTTTGGCTTCAAAAAATTAGACTGGTGAACATTATAGATGAAAGCAATTTTATATTTCAATTTTAGGCCCACTGTTGTTTACTTTGTATATTAATGATTTGCCATCAGTGTGTGAAAATGACATAAAAATTCAGATGTATGCAGATGACACAGTCATCTACATACATGGGAAGGGTGCCAAAGAAGTGGCTGACAAGTTAACGATAGCATTGGAGAGAGTGTCAAAATGGCTTAATCAATCATGCCTCACTCTGAATGTAGGGAAAACAGCTACCATGTACTTCTTCAATAAACAAAATCATATGCACTATCTGAGTATAGCTGTAAATGGAGCAAATATAGAAAATGTAAATTTAGTTTAAGTATTTGGGCGTCACATTAGAGTCCACACTCAGCTTTAAAAAGCACATAAAACAGCTGAGCCGCACTCTGAAATATAACCTTGCAAACTTTCGTTGCATGCACCAGAAACTCACTTACTCTATAAAAGGATCAAAAACCTTTCTGAATGCCATGATTTTGACACATTTCTCCTATTGCATTTCATGTTGGTCACAAGCCAACAGTACAACTCTGAAACCCTTGGAATCCCTGGATAAACAATCCATCAAAATTCTGCATAAGAAGACACAACAGTATCACCATTGTGGTATACTTGCCAAACACAAGATGCAAATATACTGTTGGTTTTTAAAATTATCCATGGTTCTGCACCCCCACCTTTTAAGACTTTTGTGTACCTAACTTCTGACCAAAATACCAGAGTTACAAGAACTTCCTCTAGGTGGCATTGTTGCATCCCCCTACATAAAACTGCTTTTGAACAGTCAGCCTTCTCATATAAAGCTATAACATAATGGAACAAAGTCCCCACTGCTTTGAAGACCAGAACAAACTACAGAGACTTTACCACAGAGGCTAAAAAATGGATTTTAAGTAAGCTAACCTGCCAGTATTGACTCTCTCTCTTAAATGGGATTTGAAATTGTACTCTTAAATTGTTTTTATGTGTGCCGTCTCTTATATCCTTTTACCTTTTGAACTTACACCCTGCTTGTTTCAGGGTCAACAACTTCTGAAACCCAACCTGAATTACTTTCTATATGTGCTGTTTATCTTTTAATATCTTCCTTCCTGCCTCAGGGATTACAGATGGAAATGAGTGAGAATGCTATAATCTGGTACAGAGCAGCTTGACCCTGTGTTTAATGTGTTTTTTTTCTGTACATGGTCCCTGAAAAATAAACCAATAAACTAAACTAAACTATAATCATCCAACATGAATGATAATTTTACCGTTATGCAACAAAAATATCAAAGGTCTCATTCACTTAAACATGGTGTGTTTGTGGGGTCCTTCTGAAACCTTTCTCAGCTCATATGACTACAGTAACAATATTAAAACCTCTCTGCACTAAAAAATTATTATATTTTAACAGTTCAGCAGAGTGGTCAGAAGGTGGTTTGCTCTTCGGAAGTCACTGACAAATGATTCAGTTTTCACACTGTTGCCAACTCCTCAGTAAGGAAAGTAGCTATTGGCTGTCCTAAAAGTTGCTAAACGATGTCATTGTCTAATTTGCATAATTGGTCATTTGCATGTAATTGTAATGGCCGCTGGCGGACAGAAGATTAATGTTGTGGGAGAGACAAAAAGTGGGTAAAAACACCCTAAATATGTTTAGAACTATAAATTAACTTTCTTCTGTTGATTCTTGGTTTGTTTGTTTTAATTTGGCATTTAAAAAGGCCATCACTTCTGTATCATCTCCAATAAACGGCTTCAACCAGCTTTTGAATTCAGGGTTTGATTCCCACTCCTTTCTGTATTTTTGAGCATACAGTTTAGATTGAGACACGATGACCTAGATGCTAGATGTTTAGCTTATGTCACAGACACGCACACGCACACACGATGGAAGAAGTGAGTACGTGACTGAGGATGTTAGTCAAATGCAGTAATTTATTAGTGTGACACTGACAGTGAAGAAACATTTACATCGATTAGGGGGGTGCAGGTGCAATTAATTTGCAGTCTGGACATGAGTAGCATGGGCGTGGGTCTCCTCTCTGACTGCAACTAACTGCTGCACCAGGCTACTGTGAGACTGACCGCTTGTGAGTGCTTTGGGATGGAGAGAAGCTCATGGTAGCACCCGCTGCTTGATGAGGATAGTAACTGCAGAGCAATAGTACTTTCACATCAGTAGTCACTGTGGCTAATGATCTTACAAAATTACTCACCATTCAGGCTTTTCACTAGCCACAATTTTGTAGTTGGAAAATTATATTTAATATTATCAAATCTGATTATCACATTCTAAAATGTAGTTGAATTAAATGTACAACCTTTTTAAATGCAATAACCCATATACATACATAAAATAGCAAGAGAAACACTGTTTAAATAGTTATTGACATGGTTTTCAGAAACACCCAGAAGCAGACACAGGCTCAACAACAATGATGATCTTTTATTGAATGAAAGTGAAGGTGTGTGTGTGTGTGTGTGTGTGAGTGTTGTGTAGTGGGAGCAGGAGCGTAAATGGCAGGGCAGATCTGGCAACCCTGGAATGACAGCAGAGATAGAGTGATTAGACTCAGGCTGGCAGGTAATGATGTTAATGGAGATTTTACAGTCTTACGGCAGTGAAGAGTTGATCTGGCTCTGAAGGGATGATTATCCAATGCCGGTCCAGTGTCCCGCTGTGGTGCCGTGGTGCAGGTGCTGAATATTTATAGTGCAGTCTGAGAGAGGAGTGCGTGACTTGTGCTCCAGCTCACCAGTTTGTAAGATGAGAATGTCGCTGTTCACAGCCGAGGTCCGGTCCACCACCAGGAGGAAGGAGAGGTCCACCTGGAGGGTGGTCCATCTGTGCACAGGGAACAAGGGAAGAGAAGGCAGGTGCATAGAATAACTCGGTGAGAGCTTATGTAGCATTGGGGAGAAGGAACTCCCATGAGACAAGAAGCCGTTGATAAGAAATGAAACTCTCGAGGTGTAGAGCTGTGGAGGAAGCCTCTAGGGATGAGTTCTTCCTGGGACTGAGCGTAGACGTCTCCGTGCTGCCTTCTGGGCAACGTTCCTTATAAAGGGCCCTGATAAGGAGACACAGGTGTGCCCGCAGCTGTGAGAGATAATTTGGGCAGAGGCACACACAGGTGCGGATCACCACATTGCCCGCCCCCACGGGACGCCTCTCAGCGGCCATTTTACCCTGTCCGGGTGCATCTGGTGGAACTCCCTGATGAGTTGAGGGTCCAACACGAATGAGGGATACACCCAGGACCAAGCATCAGGTCCATATCCCTCCCAGTCCACCAGATATTGCAGACCATGCCCCCTGCGGCTGACATCCAGGATGCGGTTGACCTTGTGTGCAGGACCACTATCGATCATCACGGGCGGGGGTGGAGATTTGGGTAGGGGGCACAGCAGGCTGGGCTCGAATGGCTTGACCTGAGAGACATGGAATGTAGGACAGATGCGCATGGGGGGGAAGAGCCAGGCAAACAGCAATGGGGTTGATGATCAGTAATAGCATACGGCCCAATGAAGCGTTGTGACAACTTCTTGGTCTCACCCTTCAGGTTAATGTTTTTAGTGGAGAGCCATACCTGCTGCCCGACTCGGTAGGAGGGAGCCTGGGTCCTGTGACGGTTGGCGATCGCAGAATTGCGGGCTACAGTGCGTTGCAGAGCAGCCTTGGTGGACCTCCAGAGTTGCCGTCAATGCCTGATGTGAGCCTGGACCGAAGGAATGGCAATCTTCTCCTCCGGGAACAGCGGGGGATTGTAATCTAATGAAACCTCGAAAGGGGAGAGACCAGTGGCAGAAGAGACAGCAGTATTATGGGCATACTCAACCCAAGGTAGGTACGGTGGGGCAAAAAAGTATTTAGTCAGCCACCAATTGTGCAAGTTCTCTCACTTAAAAGATGAGAGAGGTCTCCAATTTTCATCATAGGTATACCTCAACTATGAGAGACAAAATGAAAAAAAAAATCCAGAAAATCACATTGTCTGATTTTTAAAGAATTTATTTGCAAATTATGGTGGAAAATAAGTATGTGGTCAATAACAAAAGTTCATCTCAATACTTTGTTATATACCCTTTGTTGGCAATGACAGAGGTCAAATGTTTTCTGTAAGTCTTCACAAGGTTTTCACACACTGTTGCTGGTATTTTGGCCCATTCCGCCACGCAGATCTCCTCTAGAGCAGTGATGTTTTGGGGCTGTCGCTGGGCAACACGGACTTTCAACTCCCTCCAAAGATTTTCTATGGGTTTGAGATCTGGAGACTGGCTAGGCCACTCCAGGACCTTGAAATGCTTCTCAAGAAGCCACTCCTTCGTTGCCCGGGCGGTGTGTTTGGGATCATTGTCATGCTGAAAGACCCAGCCACGTTTCATCTTCAATGCCCTTGCTGATGGAAGGAGGTTTTCACTCAAAATCTCACGATACATGGCCCCATTCATTCTTTCCTTTACACGGATCAGTCGTCCTGGTCCCTTTGCAGAAAAACAGCCCCAAAGCATGATGTTTCCACCCTCATGCTTCACAGTAGGTATGGTGTTCTTTGGATGCAACTCAGAATTCTTTCTCCTCCAAACACGACAAGTTGAGTTTTTACCAAAAAATTCTATTTTGGTTTCATCTGACCATATGACATTCTCCTAATCCTCTTCTGGATCATCCAAATGCTCTCTAGCAAACTTCAGACGGGCCTGGACATGTACTGGCTTAAGCAGGGGGACACGTCTGGCACTGCAGGATTTAATTAATTAAATTAAATTAAATCACCCTTTATTGTCATTCAACTGTACAACCAATCATGTACAGTAGAACGAGATTGTGCTTTACCTATCTACTGTGTTAATCACACACACCCCAAGTGTAGAATCAGAGGGCCGCTGCCATGCAAGGCGCCGCCACAAATTTCCCTCCTCCATTCCATTATTGCTGAGCACCAAGCTGGATGGCAGGAAGTTCCACTTTTATATGGTCTTTGGCATGACCCGGCCGGGATTTGAACCCCTGCCTCCCGGGTGTGGGGCGGATGCTCTACCAACTGAGCCACCACTCCATTTGAGTCCCTGGCGGCATAGTGTGTTACTGATGGTAGCCTTTTGTTACTTTGGTCCCAGCTCTCTGCAGGTCATTCACTAAGTCCCCCCGTGTGGTTCTGGGATTTTTGCTCACCGTTCTCGTGATCATTTTGACCCCACGGGGTGAGATCTTGCGTGGAGCCCCAGATCGAGGGAGATTATCAGTGGTCTTGTATGTCTTCCATTTTCTAATAATTGCTCCCACAGTTGATTTCTTCACACCGAGCTGCTTACCTATTGCAGATTCAGTCTTCCCAGCCTGGTGCAGGTCTACAATTTTGTTTCTGGTGTCCTTTGACAGCTCTTTGGTCTTGGCCATAGTGGAGTTTGGAGTCTGACTGTTTGAGGTTGTGGACAGGTGTCTTTTGTACTGATAACGAGTTCAAACAGGTGCCATTAATACAGGTAACGAGTGGAGGACAGAGGAGCCTCTTAAAGAAGAAGTTACAGGTCTGTGAGAGCCAGAAATCTTGCTTGTTTGTAGGTGACCAAATACTTATTTTCCATCATAATTTGCAAATAAAATTCTTTAAAAATCCTTCAATGTGATTTTCTGGAATTTTTTTTTCTCATTTTGTCTCTCATAGTTGAGGTATACCTATGATGAAAATTGGAGACCTCTCTCATCTTTTAAGTGGGAGAACTTGCACAATTGGTGGCTGACTAAATACTTTTTTGCCCCACCGTACGTGCTCCAGGACGTTAGGTTGGAGGCCGTGATGCACCTCAGGGCAGCCTCCAACTTCTGATTAGTGCATTCACATTTGCCATTACTTTGAGGATGGTATCCTGAAGACAAGCTCACCGTAGCCCCCATAGCCTTGCAGAAGGACCGCCAGACTTGAGAGACGAATTGAGGTCCACGATCTGACACGATGTCCATCGGGATGCCATGAAGCCGGACCACGTGCATGACCAGCAGATCCGCTGTCTCCTTGGCCACTGGCAGTTTCTGCAAAGGAATAAAGTGAGCCACCTTGGAGAACCTGTCCACAATAGTAAGGATAGCAGTATGTCCTGCAGAGGGGGGCAGACCGGTTACAAAGTCCAGCGCAACGTGGGACCAGGGTCGGCTGGGGATGGGGAGAGGATGCAGTAGGCCTGCTGGTGAGGAAGAGGATGATTTGCAGGTCGCACACTGGGGGCAGGCATGGACGAATTCATCCACATCCTTCCGCAGAGAGAGCCACCAGAAGGACTTTTGTTGCTGGGTCACCGTGCGTGCTACCCCAGGATGGCACATAATCTTAGATGAGTGCAGCAAGTCAATCACCTCCCCTCGAACAGCAGGGGAGGTGATTGACGCTGGCCCTCCACCCGGGTCGGGCTCCGTCTCCTGCGCTCTCCTGTCCTTCTCCTTAATGTCCCAGGAAAGCATGCCCACGATGCCGGAAGGAGGAACAATAGGGTGGGGTGTCATCTTTGCAGCTTCGGGGAAAACTGTTTCAAGAGCACGTCAGGCTTAGTATTCTTCGAACCAGGGCAGTAGGTGATGGTGAAGTTAAATCTCCTGAAGAACAGGGACCAGCGGCCTTGTCTGGCGTTTAGCCGTTTGGCGGTCCGGAGGTACTCCAAGTTCTTATGATGTCCAAATGACGAACGGCAGCGAAGCACCCTCTAGCCAGTGGCGCCACTCCTCCAAGGCCAGCTTCATGGCTAACAGCTCCCCATCCCCCACGTCACAGTTCCTTTCCGCAGGAGACAGCCGACGGGAAAAGAAGGCGCAGGGGCAGACCTTGTCATTGGTAGGAGAGCGCTGGGATAACACCGCCTCCACACCAAAATTCGAGGTGTCCACTTCCACCAAGCACTGCAGAGAGGGATCAACCTGGGCCAGGATGGGGGGGTGGAGAACTTCTCCTTCAGCTCAGAAAACACCGCCTCTGCCTCCTCCATCCAGCGGAATGGCACCTTCATGGAGGTCAGGCGAGAGAGAGGTAAAGCAATAATACTGTAATTCTGGACAAAACGGCGATAGAAGTTGGCAGAGCCCAAAAACTGTTGAAGTTGCTTACGGGAAGAGGGAACAGGCCACTCCACCACTGCTTTTACCTTTTCAGGGTCCGCAATGATCTTCTTATGTGAGATGACACATCCCAGGAAGGTGGTGGATGAGACATGGAATTCACACTTCTCGGCTTTGACAAATAGCTGATTTTCCAGTAGGCACTGCAGGACCCGTCTGACATGGATGCGATGTTCCTCCAAAGAGTGAGAAAAGATGAGGATACCGTCAAGATAGACAAACACAATTGAATCCAGAAAATCCCTCAGAACATCATTAATAAGCCGCTGGAAAACAGCAGGAGCATTGGTTAACCCAAAAGGCATAACTAAATACTCAAAATGGCCACTAGGGGTGCAAAAACCAGTCTTCCATTCATCCCCCTCCTTGATGCGGACCAGGTGATAAGCGTTCTGCAGATCTAATTTGGAGAACACCCAGGCTCCCTGAAGGGAATCAAAAGCCGTATTGATAAGGGGAAGAGTGTACTTGCCCTTTACAGTGATGTTGTGAAGTTCCCTAAAATCAATGCATGGCCTGAGTAAACTGTCTTTCTTACCCACGAAGAAGAATCCCGCCCCCACCTCCGAAAAAGATGGCCTGATGATGCTCGAACTCAGGGACTCCTTGATGTATTTGTCCATGGCCTCACGCTCCGGGGCAGAGAGGCTGTATAGCCGACTCAAAGGCAAGGAGCCCCCGGCAGGAGGTTGATGGCACAATCGTATGGCCAGTGGGGACGGGGGGGGGGGGGGGTGACAGGGCTTTGGCTTTGCTAAACACCGCTGCCAGGTTGTGGTACTCCGCGGGCACAGATGAGACATCTGGGGAAGGCGAATCCTGAGAACACAGGGGTACAGAGGGAGAGCAGGCAGCAGATTGCAAACATGCACCCAGACAAAATGTACTCTATGATAAGATTTTCCTCATCTACCAATTGATAGAGGGATTGTGCAGGCTTAACCAAGGAAACCCCAAGATGACAGGGGAAGCGGTGGAGGAAAGCACAAAAAACCTCATCTGCTCACGATAGTTACCAGAGACCAGCACAGAGATGGGGGCAGTCTGCTTAGTAACAATGGCAAGAGGCATCTTGGAGAGGGCTATCAGCTTGAGAGGCCTCTCTAGGTTGTGACAGGGAAGCCCCAGCCGGGTTGCCAGACCCTCCGAAATGAAGCTTTGCGCCACACCAGAGTCAATGAGGGCATGTGAGGATATTTCAGTGCGTGCATATTGAAAATGAATGGGTACATGAGGCGTGTAAGGGTTTTAATATTACCACTGTCTGTTAGTCCCCCTACTGTGACTAACGGACTCCCCTTTTTACCTGATTAGGGCAAGACGCAACCTCATGCTCAGCGCTGCCACAATATAAACACAGCCCTAGGTCATGGTGGTGTTGTCGTTCCGCCGGGGGCAATTTGGACCAGCCAATAAGCATGGGTTCATCCTCCCCAAGGGACTCAGAGGGAGGGAGGGCCTTAAGGGGAGGCTGCGTGGAGTGGCGAGGTTGAGTGCCTGAGCGACGCTCACTAGCCCGTTCCCTTAACCTGTTGTCGATAGAAATAACTAGCGTAATGAGCTCATTAAGCTTAGTGGGTCTTCCCACCCGGGCCAACTCATTCCTCAAGCTGGGGCTAAGGCTCTGAACAAAAATACTACACAGTGAAGCATCCTCCCACCCAACCTCAGCAGCTGCTACCCAGAAATCAATCAAGTAATCAGCTACCAACTTAACCCCCTGTCTCAAATTAAGGGGGTGAGAGGTGAGAGCACAATCCCGGTCTGAGTGGTCAAAAACTTCAGAAACTTCAGCCACAAACCGGTTCTAACCTGTGTAGCTAACCTGTGTAGTTAGCATAACTGGGTTGGGTCATAATGGCGGTAGCCCACGCCAAAGCCCGTCCCTTCAATAAATTCACCAAATAACTAATTTGACTATGGTGAGTGGGAAAATCCCCTGGCACAAGCTCAAAAATCAAGCTACATTGTAACAAGAAACCCTGTGCCTCCCCTAAATTATCACTAAAACGGGTGGGAGTGGGGACGGGAGTTAACCGGGCATGAGGAGGTGGAGACTGAGAGGAGCTGATCGACCCGGCCATATCCCGAGAAACAGGTGGAGGAGACTGCAGCGGGGAGAGCTGGATGAGTTGTGATTTTATGTGCGTGAGCTGAGTTAAGATCACCTGTTGCTGGTGTGTTGATTGATCCAAACGAGCCTCCATGGTGTTAAGTTTGTGTGCCAAAGCACTGTCTGCTGGGGTTTCTTGACGGAGACGTACTGACATGGTTTTCAGAAACACCCAGAAGCAGACACAGGCTCAACAACGATGATGAGCTTTTATTGAATGAAAGTGAAGGTGTGTGTGTGTGTGCGTATGGTGTTGTGTGAGTATTATGTAGTGGGAGCAGGAGTGTAAATGGCAGGACAGATCTGGCAACCCTGGAATGACAGCAGAGAGGAGAGATTAGACTCAGGCTGGCAGGTAATGATGTTAATAGAGATTTTACAGTCTTACTGCATTGAAGAGTTGATCTGGCTCTGAAGGGATGATTATCCAATGCCCGTCCAGCGTCCCACTGTGGTGCCGTGGTGCAGGTGCTGAATATTTACAGTGCAGCTTGAGAGAGGAGTGCGTGACATGTGCTCCAGCTCACCAGTTTGCAAGATGAGAATGTCGCTGTTCACAGCCGGTCCACCACCAGGAGGAAGGAGAGGTCCACCTGGAGGGTGGTCCACCTGTGCACAGGGAACAAGGGAAGAGAAGGCAGGTGCATAGAATAACTCGGTGAGAGCTTACGTAGCGTTGGGGAGAAGGAACTCCCGTGAGACGAGAAGCCGTTGATCAGAGATGAAACTCTTGAGGCGTAGAGCTGTGGAGGAAGCCTCTAGGGAGGAGTTCTTTCTGGGAGTGAGCATAGACGTCTCCGTGCTGCCTTCTGGGCAGCATTCCTTATAGAGGGCTGCCCTCTATAAGGAATGATGAGGTCCACACCTGCGTCTCTATGAGGAGACGCAGGTGTGCCCGCAGCTGTGAGAGATAAATCAGGCAGAGGCACACAGTGCGGATCATCACAGTTATTAACAGCAGTAAATACTGCAAAACAGTTGAGAGAAATATTTGCAATGTAAGAGTGAAGTACGGGTAGATTTGGTGTCCACCCCAAATCTAATTTCTACTCTTTCTCTTTGCCTACCCCTTGGTCCTTGAAATCAAGGGCCCCTTGTTCTCATCAAAAAACAGAAGAAAAAGAAAACTGATGAGAAAAAAGTCTCATCTTACAGAGACTATTGTAATCAGTAGAAAGCCAGAAATTTACTAGAAATAAAGCTGTAAATTCACAGAGAAAATTTTGGACCCACTGGTGGGCTGTTTTTGGCCCATGAGCCATATGTTTGACACCCCTGGACCAGCCCATTAAAAATGCATATTTAGAGAATTTACTTCCATGAAATAGTTGCATATTATAACAGCATGTAAATGAATAAGATAAAATAAACTAAAATAAAATAGAAAGGCCAGATAAATGAAAGTTCACCTTAGAAGAAGCTTCATTTGTTCTTTACAGCAACAAATCACAGTCACTTTTTCTCTGTGTCTTAAGAAAACTTAATTTGCACAACTGCGGACATTAAATGCAAGCTTCTTGCTCTAAAAATACTCATGTTTAACCAGAGAGGTAGGAGCTGATGTTGGGGGCTACTCACCGCTTGGACACAGCATTTCTTCCCGCCGGGTTGCAGTGTGAACTGAGGCAAGACAGGAGACCAACCTGCGAAGCAATCTGTCTGTGTAAAACAGACGGGGGTCCAGGTGACAGTGGACCAATGAGTACATACTATGTGCAGCTAATGCTTCTGGGAGTTGTAGTTTTGTAGTCTCACATTAGATACATTTTAATTTAGATGCCATCTAAGGAAACTACAACCCACTGAGCCCTGCACGTCAGAGTCTACAAAACACCAGAAAAGTCTCTGATTACACCAGAAAAAGTCACTAGATTTGTCACTAGTCTTTTTTTTTTTTTTTGACAGAAAAATACGCCAAGAGGGGTTGAAAGTCGCCATCCCCACCCAGAGTGTGAGCCCATGTGTTAGCTTCAGAGTTAACAATGCTACCTGGGAATTAGCTAATGAAGCGTGGTTTATATTGTTTTCTTTAAGTTTCAGTTATCTGGTTCACTAAGACACAGTCAGTAATATGTCTCATGTCATTCTGGCTTATTTTCTTATATTATGCAGTGTTTCCCCTAGGTTTACGGGGAGGGGGGGGGCAGCGTGAAGGTCGGCAACAAAAAACTCTTAAAGGAGTCATGGTGTTCTGGCACTAAATAAAAAAAAAATAAAATTAATTAAATACTGTAAATAAATAACACCTATTTGTGATAAAATAGATGAGAGGAATTTATCATAAAAAAGTGGCAAATTTATAGGAAAAACATACTAAACTTCTAAGAAATGTGTCACGAGGCTGAGCGCGGTGAGTCACCGGCCTCAGGCTCTTAATTCATATCCAAGTATATTCTGTATTTCCAAGTGCTGTATTATTTTCCTGTGCATTGATTCTAGATGTGATCTTTGCTGTCAGTTGTTTTATGATGTTTTCTTGCCCTTGTTATTATGACAATGATTCTGTCAGTATTTTGTAGATTCCTGTTTTATTTTGGTTCTCAGTGTTTATATTTTGTTTCCTCGTGGCATGAGCTTGGCACCTGTTCCAGGCACTCCCACCTTGTCATTATCTCATCTGTGTGCACTGTGTTAGTAATTAGCTCACCTGCCCGCTCATGTGAATCCGCACCTGCCATCAATTATGTCCTCAGTTACTTAAAGACTGTTGTTTTTCCTTCTCACTGCCGCAGTCTTGGTTATACTTCCTCCTCGCCACCAAAACCCCTTCCCGTTCTGGTGAGTTTGTTCCGATATCTATCTATAAGTTTACCTTGCCATCTGTGTGGATTTTTGCTTTGTTACGTTTTGGAACTTTGTGTTTTGTCAATAAATGCCACTAACTGCAGTTCAGCACGTGGGTCTGTCTCTCCGCCCTGAGGGGCAAATCATGACAAAATGTCAATGTCCACTTTATTTATATATCACATTATAAAACAACAACAAGGTTGGCCAAAGTGCTTTACACATGATAAAATAATAAAATAACATATGATAAAATACATATGTAACGAAAAAAAAAAAAAACTGAAGACAAGCCAAAAAAACCAAAAACACAGGGACCACTACATAATATGACCTGTAGGACTCAAACTGAACTTGAATTAAAAGTCAGATTAAAAAGATGGGTTTTAAGTTGTGATTTAAGAGACTGTAAGGATTCTGCAGTGCATATATGGAATGGCAGGTTGCTCCATAATCAAGGGGCTGCTACTGCAAAGGTCCAGTCCCCTCTCTGTTATAATTTACTTTTAGGCTGCACTAAAAGCAGCTGGTCGGATGACCTTAATGCTCGAGCAGGAGACTTAAAGTCCAGAAGGTCGGTTAGACAAAAAGGTGCTAAGCCATTCAAAACCTTAAAAGTAAATAAGAGAATTTTAAAATCGATGTGGAAATGGACTGGGAGCCAGTGAAGACCTGCCAGAGCTGGAGTGATGCGATCATACTTTCTAGTGCCTGTTAAAAAGCGTGCTGCGGCATTCTGGACTGACTGCAAACGGTGGATAGTGGATTTTCCCAAACCAAACTAAAGTGAGCTGCAGTAGTCAAGTCTAGTGGTGATACAAGCATGAATAAGACTTATAAATAAGACTCAAACCATGATAAAACCCTACCAGTTAGACCAACATGTTTAAGTTTTGACAGCAAAATAGTATGGTCAACTGTATCAAAAGCGGCTGTTAAATGTAAAAGAACTAAAACAGCAGAGCTCCCAGAATCAACAGTTAAAAGAAGATCATTAAAAACTCTTAAAAGGGCAGTCTCAGTGCTGTGGCGAGATTTTAAACCGGACTGAAACACTTCACCAATGTCATGACTGTTTAAGAATGTCTGAAGTTGAATAAAAACAACATTTTCCAAGCTTTTACACAGAAAAGGCACTGCATTTGCTCTAATGGAATTTATAGAAAAAATATCAGCTGCCGTTGAAAATAAAGAGTATTCAGTTGGGGTATTCCTGGATCTTAAAAAAGCATTTGATACAGTGGATCATAATTTATTATTAAAGAAACTACAAAATTGTGGTATTGGGGGGTAACACTGTCCTGGTTATGTAGTTACTTAAAGAATAGATATCAGTATGTATGTGCTGGTAACAAAAACTCAGTTACTGAAGGTAACTTGCGGAGTCCCACAGGGTTCAGTTTTGGGGCCACTGTTATTCAATGTGTATATAAATGATATATGTGTTGACCATTCCTGCCTTTCGTCTCCTAACCGTGGTTTGGGGACGCAGGGGAGATCTGTCTTCTCCAGGGCCGGAGGCGACTCTTCCTCCGGGGTCAACTCCCGAGTAAAACCTCACTCTTTTTAAACAGGATATGGTGGTACACAGAAGCAGAGGCCGTTTTGCTGAAGCGTTGGGGGCTTTATTTATATACCGCACTATTAGCAACAAATTCTACCTGCTCCGGTCGCCTTGCTCTCTTTCTATTCATCCGCACCAAATCACACACACACCGTTCGCTCTCTGGGTCATTCCACACACACACCGGGGGCACGCGCCTCGGCCGCGCGCACACACTCACTCACTCACGTTCACGCACTGACCTGTCCTATCTAAACACATAAAAGAGACACATCTTACAACATATGTAAAGTTTCGGAAAAAATGGATTTATTATTGTTTGCCGATGACACTAATTTATTATGCAGTGGAAGCAATTTGGAACAACTTTTGGATACACTCAGAAAGGAATGAGGAAAGCTTAAACTGTGGTTTGATTCAAACAAATTAACGCTCAGTTTAAGTAAGACAAAATTTATAGTTTTTAACAACCATCACAACAACTTAGTATCAAAACTCAGTGTAAATGGTGTAGAGGTTGAAAGGGTATCCGAAACTAAATTTCTTGGAGTAATAATTGATAATAAACTGTGTTGGAAGTCACATATTAATTATATTAAAGGTAAAATATCTAAATCAATTGCAATACTACACAGAGTGAAATATTTGCTGAATCAACCCACATTATACACTTTGTATCATTCATTAATACTCCCATACATGACATATTGTACTGAAGTATGGGGAAATACATATAAAACAAACATATATCCAGTTTTTATGCTTCAGAAGAGAGCTATTAGAATAATAAACAAAGCTGCTTACAGGGAACCAACAAACCCACTTTTTCTTAAATTAAAAGCTCTCAAGTTGAAAGATCTGGTTGACTTTAAAACTGCAGTAATAATGTTTAAAGTGAAGAATCTATCACTGCCCACAAATATCCAAAAGTTGTTCCAAATAAGAGAGAAAAAATATCATTTCAGAGGAACATGTATATTTCAAAAACCTTCAGTGAGAACTACCACCAAGCAACACTGTGTCTCAGTGCAAGGAGTCAGATTGTGGAACGATTTTGGACCTGAATTAAAATCATGTACAACGCTTGGACAATTTAAACAAAAACTAAAGGAAGAAATACTCCAAACATATATACAAGATGACATGTAAAATCACATAAGGATTGTCATATCCAGTCTGTGTTGTGTTGTTGCTTAGTTTTTTGTCATGTTTTGTCTTAGCTTTGTTCTGAATTGTAATCGCTCTTGTTTTGTTTTTCTTTTGAATTCTTGGATGGAATATGGGTGGGCAATATAAGCTGCGGCTTCAGCCATCACCCATTTCGGATAACTTATGTTGAACTGTATAATCAGAGGAGTTATTGTTTAATTTGACCTTGTAAGATGTTTTTTTTTCCCCTTTGTTATATTATTCTGTTCCTTTCTTTTAATCTTTACTTTGAATAAATCTTTATTTTGGATAGATTAATTAATTCATTCATTCATTCAAAAACAACGTTTTCCAAGCTTTTACACAGAAAAGGCACTTCTGATATTGGCCTATAGTTACAAAGGACATTTGGGTCCAGATTTCTCTTTTTAAGAATAGGCTGTAGCATATTTGAAAGCAGCAGGTACACAGCCTGTAGACAATGAAACACAGTCACAAATTTACCAGAAAAAAGTTATACAAGTCCAATGATTACAAGAAAAGCCTCACTAATTACATAGAAATGAAAATTTATGAGAAAAAACTAAGACATTTACATGCAGTGGGGCAAAAAAGTATTTAGTCATCCACCAATTGTGCAAGTTGTCCCACTTAAAAGATGAGAGAGGTCTCCAATTTTCATCATAGGTATACCTCAACTATGAGAGACAAAATGAGAAAAAAAAAATCGAGAAAATCACATTGAATTATTTTTAATGAATTAATTGGTAAATTCCTCGGTAAAATAAGTATTTGGTCAATAACAAAAGTTCATCTCAATACTTTGTTATGTACCCTTCGTTGGCAATGACAGAGGTCAAATGTTTTCTGTAAGTCTTCACAAGGTTTTCACACACTGTTGCTGGTATTTTGGCCCATTCCTCCATGCAGAGCTCCTCTAGAGCAGTGATGTTTTGGGGCTGTCGCTGGGCAACACAGACTTTCAACTCCCTCCAAAGATTTTCTATGGGGTTGAGATCTGGAGACTGGCTAGGCCACTCCAGGACCTTGAAATGCTTCTTACGAAGCCACTCCTTCGTTGCCCGGGCGGTGTGTTTGAGATCATTGTCATGCTGAAAGACCCAGCCACGTTTCATCTTCAGTGCCCTTGCTGGTGGAAGGAGTTTTTCACTCAAAATCTCACAATACATGGCCCCATTCATTCTTTCCTTTACACGGATCAGTCGTCCTGGTCCCTTTGCAGAAAAACAGTCCCAAAGTATGATGTTTCCACTCCCATGCTTCACAGTAGGTATGGTGTTCTTTCTCCTCCAAACACGACAAGTTGAGTTTTTACCAGAAAGTTCTATTTTGGTTTTGTCTGACCATATGACATTCTCCCAATCCTCTTCTGGATCATCCAAATGCTCTCTAGCAAACTTCAGACGGGCCTGGACATGTACTGGCTTAAGCAGGGGGACACGTCTGGCACTGCAGGATTTGAGTACCTGGCGGCGTAGTGTGTTTCTGATGTAGCCTTTGTTACTTTGGTCCCAGCTCTCTGCAGGTCATTCACTAGGTCCCCCCATGTGGTTCTGGGATTTTTGCTCACTGTTCTCGTGATAATTTTAACCCCACGGGGTGAGATCTTGCGTGGAGCTCCAGATCGAGGGAGATTATCAGTGGTCTTGTTTGTCTTCCATTTTCTAATAATTGCTCCCACAGTTGATTTCTTCACACCAAGCTGCTTACCTATTGCAGATTCAGCCTTCCCAGCCTGGTGCAGGTCTACAATTTTGTTTCTGGTGTCCTTTGACAGCTCTTTGGTCTTGGCCATAGTGGAGTTTGGAGTCTGACTGTTTGAGGTTGTGGACAGGTGTCTTTTATACTGATAACAAGTTCAAACAGGTGCTATTAATACAGGTAACAAGTGGAGGACAGAGGAGCCTCTTAAAGAAGAAGTTACAGGTCTGTGAGAGCCAGAAATCTTGCTTGTTTGTAGGTGACCAAATACTTATTTTACTGAGGAATTTACCAATTAATTCATTAAAAATCCTTCAATGTGATTTTCTGGATTTTCTTTTTCTCATTTTGTCTCTCATAGTTGAGGTATACCTATGATGAAAATTGGAGACCTCTCTCATCTTTTAAGTGGGAGAACTTGCACAATTGGTGGCTGACTAAATACTTTTTTGCCCCACTGTAAATGCCACAACTTCCGGTTGTGGCATGTAAGGTGAGGACACACAGGTAAAGGCTCCCAGTTCATTTCTTGCTTAAAACTCAGTTTAGAGCTGGCGCTTTGAGCTGTTTTTTTTTTTTTTTTTTTTTTTTTTTTTTTTGTCAGTACTGCTGGAGAATAAATCTGCTCATGCGAAAAAAGAGAAATTGCCAGTCTCATAACTTAATATTATAGTGGCTGGTGAAGCAATCAGTCCCCTCACACTCCGGGAGAACAAAGTGATTTCTCCCATGTGTTCTTTTTTTTTCTTTCTTACGATCACAATAAACGAACATCGGCCGGGATCATGGTTCCCAAGAAAGCTCAGCAGACTGAGGAGGTGGACAACATCAAAAGAGCGCTGGACTTCTTGGCTGAAGAGATTTCTGCTGTTAAGCTGCAGCAAAAAAAAACATTCTGGACCTGGTCAAGGAGGTGAAAACGCTGCAGATCCAAAACGCCGAGAAGGACAAGAGGCTGGTGTATCTGAAGAGCAGAGTGTCGGAACTGGAGCAGAACACTCGGGTGAACGACGTGATCATCACGGGGCTCCACATTAAACCACGATCGTACGCGCGAGCGGTGGCTGCAGACAGCGGAGGGAGGCTCGACGAGCTGGAAGATGAATCCACGGAACAACAAGTGGCGGCCTTCATGCAGTCCAAAGGAATCCAGCTGGACTGTTACACCATTGAGACCTGCCACCCTCTGCCCAGGAAAAACGGCGACAAACCGGCTGTGATCATGAGGTTTGTCAACAGAAAACACAAGACTGCGCTGTTAAAACAAGGTAGGAAACTGAAAGGAACGAACATTTACATAAACGAGCACCTCACAAAAGAAAACGCAGAAATAGCCAGAAAAGCAAGATACCTGAGAAAGCAGAAAAAGATTCAAACCACCTGGACATCAAACTGTAAAATATACATCAAATTAAACGGATCACCTGAAGAAGCCAAGGTCATTAACATCCTTAATATTATGGAACTGGACAAATATCAATGAATGTTATGAACTGGAGTCACAGCAACAAAAGACAACTTTAGGACACTGAAGGGATATACTCATCTGCTACAAGACATTTAACAACATGAAACAAAAGATCAACAAACAGGAACAACAGGAACTGAAAGTTTTTGAATATACAGATCACAACCCACAGGATATAGAATATATCATAGACCCTGATAATAATTTATTTAGCTCCATCAATAATGACTGTAGTTACTACACGGATGAACAGTTTAACACAATGGTCACATCTGATTTCAATATTTCTATGATCCACTTCAACAGCAGAAGTCTCTATGCCAACTTTAATAACATTAAAGATTATTTACATCAGTTTAAAGAGCCATTCAATATTGTGGCAATATCAGAGACGTGGCTCAGTGAAGAGAAAGGAGTGGATTTTACCATGGATGGCTATGAATTAAATTATATAAATAGAAAAGTGAAAAAAGGAGGAGGAGTTGCAATTTATGTTGACAAGAGCTTGCAATACAAGGCTGTTGAAAATCTGTCAGTAACTGTGGATGATTTATTTGAATGTATTACAATAGAAATCTGTCTGGACAATGTGAAGAATGTAGTAGTGAGCTGTGTATATAGAACACCTGGATCAAACATTGACTTATTTAAGGACTGGATGGAAAAAATGTATGCAAAACTAACTCATAAAGTTATGTTCATCTGTGGGGATTTCAATATAGATCTGATGAATTCAAAACAACATAGTTTGAGAGAAGAATTTATCAACACAATGTACAGTATGGGCTTACATCCAACAATTACCGGACCTAGCAGAATCACATCACACAGTGCCACACTAATAGATAACATATTCATAAACATTATGGAAAATAATATCAGGAGTGGGCTTTTATTGAATGATATTAGTGACCACCTGCCGATTTTTGTTGTCTATCAATGTGATTATAGGAAGAAAAAGTATACCAAAAATATTAAATATAAAAGAATAAGAACCGAAGAATCAATGTATTTACTGACAAAGGATTTATTAATACAAGATTGGAAGATAGTTTATGATGAAAATGATATAAATAAAGCATATGATAAATTTTTACAAATATTTCAATCATTGTACAATAAAAACTGTCCTATAAAACAATACAGTGACAGACAACAACAAAAAAAATATTCATTGGGTCTCCAAGGGGTTAATAAATGCATGTAAAAAGAAGAATATATTATATGAACAATTCATTAAGTGCAGAACGGTGGAAGTTGAGATCAAATATAACAGATATAAAACTAAGCTTACTAATATAATGAGGACCTGTAAGAAAGAATATTACAACAGAATATTAGAGGATAACAAAAATAACTTAAGAGGAACATGGCAAGTACTCAATGGGATTATTAGTAACCAACCTAAGAATGCTAATTATCCAGAATATTTTATTGAAAATGGCAATCTGATAAATAATATGGAGGATGTGGTCAGTGGTTTAAATAAATTTTTTGTAAATGCTGGTCCTGAATTAGCAAAATCAATAGTGACAGCAGAAACAAACAACAGTGGTTCTGTAAATGAAATAGAAGATAGAAATCCAAACACAATCTTTTTGGGTGCAGTTACTGAAAAGGAAATTATCGAGACTGTGAGTAAATTTAAGAACAAAAAATCAACGGACTGGAATGAAATTGACATGACAATAGTGAAAAAAGTAATTGAAGGAACTGTTAAGCCACTCACCCACATCTGTAACCTATCATTTCAAACTGGTAAATTTCCAAACAAAATAAAAATAGCAAAAGTAATACCACTATACAAAACAGGAGACAGTCATTGTTTCACAAATTACATGCCAGTCTCTTTACTCTCACAATTCTCCAAAATACTTGAAAAAATATTCACTAAGAGACTGGATGATTTCACTGAAAAACACAACCTCCTTATAGATAGCCAGTATGGTTTTAGAGCAGATAAATCAACATCTTTGGCACTGATTGAACTTGTAGAAGAAATTACTAGTTGTATAGATAAAAAAAAAGTTTGCTGTAGGAGTATTTATAGATTTAAAGAAAGCTTTTGACACCATTGACCACAGAATACTACTAAGGAAACTGGAAAGGTATGGGATAAGAGGGGTTGGACTGAATTGGGTGGAAAGTTATTTAAGTAACAGACAACAGTTTGTACAAATTGGTGAGCACAAATCACCCTTCATGGACATCACTTGTGGTGTGCCCCAGGGGTCAGTTTTGGGACCCAAACTCTTTATTTTGTGTATAAATGACATATGCCAAGTATCAAAAATTCTGAAATTTATTTTGTTTGCGGATGACACAAATATCCTTTGCACTTGTGAGAATTTGCAGCAGGTTTTAAAGGTGGTCACAACTGAAATGAAAAAGTTAACACAGTGGTTCAACAAAAATAAATTATCTCTAAATCTAAAAAAAACAAAGATTATGTTGTTTGGAAATTATAAAATAAATCATGAAATAATGGTAACGATAGATGATACCAGAATAGAAACAGTACAGGAAAATAAGTTTCTGGGGGTGACGCTAGACAATAAAATCTGCTGGAAACCTCACATCAGTCACATCCGGGCCAAGTTAGCAAAATGTATAGGCATACTGGGGAAGACAAGACACATCTTGGACTATAAATCATTGGTCTTTCTGTACAATTCACTGTTTATACCTTATCTTAACTACTGTGTAGAAGTCTGGGGAAACACCTACAAGACCAACCTACAGTCAATATGCACATTACAAAAAAGAGCTATAAGGATAATAAATAATATAGGATATAGAGACCATACCAATTCGTTGTTTTTAAAGTCACATGTCATAAAGTTAATCGATTTAGTTAAATTTAAGACAGCACAATTAATGTACAGGGCAATTAATAATCAACTCCCAACTAATATACAAAAAATATTTAAAAAAAGAGACAATGATCATAATTTGAGAGGAGACTTAAACTTTACAAAACCCAAGATACGAACAACTAAGAAAAGTATGTGCATATCTGTCTGTGGGGTGGATTTGTGGAACAGTCTGGAGCTGGAACTGAAACTATGTACAAACAGAATTCAATTCAAAAAGAGCTATAAACATTATTGCTGAAAGGATATATGTTAGAAAGGTAGTATTTATATGTACGATTCACTATGCTCACTCTGGGACGCTATGGTACACTATGGAATGGTGGGTGGGACAGCACTGTGTATATCTGTGTTGTTTGAGGCTGGTTTTGATGTATGGACATCAATGTATGTTAGGATGGATGGGTGTTAATGTTGATATGTACAAAATACAGTAAATTGTTTACCAAGGTGGTAATTTGTATATAATTCACATGGGTGTATTTATGGAAAAGAGGAGATGGAATTAATAAGTGTTCACTTCTTCCTTCTCCCTTTCGAACACTGTATACTGTTACTTTATTGCATTTGTTTTGTTTTTGTTGTACTTTTTTGTTTGAAATAAAGTATCTCTCTATCTCTCTATCTCTCTATCTCTGCTGCTTTTGTTCTTGTAAATTTGTGACTTCATTCTTGTGAATTTGTTTTTTTTGTTTTTTTTTTTCATGGAAATGTGCTATTTCCCCCCTGCATTAATGATTTTTTTTCTCACAAATTTGTATTTTTTTTCCCATAAATTTGCAATTTTTCTTGTAAATTAACATCTTTTGTCATAATTTTATCCTTGCAAATTTATACTTAATTTACATTTATAGACATTATAGGCAAAAACATGCAAGTTAGGTTAATTGGAGACTCTAAAGTGGCCCTAGGTGTGAATGTGTGTGTAAATGGTGACAGGATTGGCGCTGTACTGCGGCTGCCTCATCCATCCAGGTGGATGCCCCGAATTTCCCTCTGGGGATTAATAAAGTGTACAAAATACAAAAAAAAATAAAATAAAAATATATGCCTTATGCTAAATTTGTGAGTCCACCACTGCTTACCATCACAACCCCCTTGTTAAAAAAAATGAATCATCTGAGAACAATCAGGATTTTTTCCCTTCATTCGGCAACATCGACTCTGGAAAGAGGCTTTTTTTCACCAAACTGTGTCTACAAAAATCTGCAAGGAGCAGTGTTTGAGTAAAATCAAGATAACAAGTAAAAGTAATAGAATGTTTATTATAAATATACAGCTTTTTCTATGATTTTTTTTCTTTAACTTTAGAACTTTTTTATTGTAATTAAAAAAAAAAAACTTTTACCATAAAAATCACAGCTTTTGCTTATATATTTTCATATTAACATATAGGTTCATGTTGCCTGTTTTCTTTCTGGGAAGTATAGAACCTTAAAAATCTTTATAATGAGGAATTAATTAGTTTTTCATTGAGGTCTACATGAGAAAGGAGACGTCCAAGTCAGAAGTGTGAATTGTCTGATGGCAGCTAAATATTTATTAGAAGTTAAGGATTAAGTGGTTGAAGATGAATGAACGTTGTGGGAGTCAGGTCACTAACCTGAGGTGCTGGGAATCTCATGGCTTCTGCTGCAAAAGCACACACTCCTCCGCTGCCTCCTCTTCCCTTATGTGTGCCTTCTGATTATTTTTCTTTCTGGGAAAAATTGCCTCTTTTACCACTTACCTACTTAACTTAATCCTCGCCTGGCCACTTAAGTGACTGTTGCGGCTAATCGTCTGAAGGCAGGGTGGTCTTGGGCTAGGGCAATGAGGTCAGCCAGAGGTCTTATCATTGCGACCTGGGTCGTCCAGGACAGTCTGGGCCGACCTCGGGGGGGATACCAGCCGTGGGGGTGGGGGGTGTGGACGAACACTGGCGGAGAGGGCCTTCTTGGCCAGACTTCCGTCATCCAACCTAGCCATGTGGCTCAGGAGCCACAGCCTCCCTCTTCCTATGACAGTGAAGATGGGGATGGGGCAGCTAGCCCTGCTGTAGACATCATCATCTGTGGTGTAGTATAACCATCGGATGCCGAGGATGTTACAGAGACAGGTCTGGTAGAATGTATCCAGATGGTGGGTGGTTGTGGTGTCAACTAAACACAGCTGGAAATTCTGTAAGTATTGAACACATCAACATTTTTCCCATTAAACATATTTCTGATGGAGCTATTGACCTGAGATTTTCACCAGATATCAGTAACAACCCAAGTAATCCATACATACAAAGAAATCAAGGCAACTGTGTTCACAAAACAAGTTATATTTAATAAAGTGGAATGACACAGGGCATACGTATTGAACACCCTTGGTGAAATTCCTTTAATATTTAGTAGAAAAGCCTTTGTTGGTAATAATAGCTTCCAATGCCTCCTGTATGGAGAAACTAGGCACAAGCATTGGTCAGGAATGATTTTAGCCGATTCTTCCACACAAACTGTCTTTTAATCTTAAAGGTTCTGTGGGTGTCTTCTATGAACTCTGATCTTGAGTTTGTTCCATAGATTTTCAATTGGATTCAGGTCAGGTGACAGACTGGGCCATTCTAGCAGCTTTATCTTCCTTCTCTGGAGCCAGTTGAGAGTTTCCTTGGCTGTGTGTTTGGGATCATTGTCTTGCTGAAATGTCCACCCTTGTTTCTTCTTCAGCATCTTGGCACATGGCAACATGTTCTTATCAAGGATGTCACTGTACATTTGTCTATTCATCTTTCTTTCAATCATATGAAGTCTGCCTGTACTATGTGCTAAAAAAACACCCCTCACTATGATGCTCCCACCAACAAACTTCACTGTTGGTATAGTGTTTTGGGGCTGATGTGCAGTGTCATTTCTCCTCCAAACATGCTGCATGTTGTGGCATCCAGAGAGTTCAATTTTGGTCTCATCTAACCAGACTATATTCTCACAGTATTTTACTGGCTTGCCCAAATGTTGTGCAGCAAACTTTCAACATGCTTTTTCTTCAGTAATGGAGTCTTGCGAGGTGAGCGGGCATAGAACCCATGTCGATTGAATGTATTACTTATTGTTTTCTTTGAAACAGCAGTACCTGCTAACTGCAGGTCTTTCTGGAGCTCTCCATGAGTGGTCTTTGGCTCTTGGATTACCATCCATCTTCTACCGCTTTTCCGGAGGTCCGGGTCGCGGAGGCATCAGTTCAAGCAGAGAAGCCCAGACTTCCCTCTCCCCAGCCACCTGCTTCAGCTCTTCAGAGAGGATACCAAGGCGTTCCCAGACCAGCTGGGAGACATAGTCTCTCCACCGAGTCCTGGGTCTGCCCCGGGGTCTCCTCCCAGTGGGACGTGCCTGAAACACCTCAAGTGGGAGGCGTCCAGGAGGCATCCTAATCAGATGCCCATACCACCTCAACTGACTCCTTTCAATGTGGAGGAGCAGCAGTTCTACTCTGAGCCTCTCCCGGATGACCGAGCTCCTCACCCTATCTCTGAGGGTGAGTCCAGCAATCCTACGGAGAAAGCTCATTTCAGCCGCTTGTATCCACAATCTTGTTCTTTCGGTCATTACCCAAAGCTCGTGACCATAGGTGAGAGTAGGAACATAGATTGACTGGTAAACTGACAGCTTTGCCTTAGAACTAAGCTCCCTCTTCACCACAACAGACCGGTACAACGTCCGCATCACTGCAGATGCTGCTCCGATCCGTCTGTCAATCTCTCGCTCCATTTTCCCCTCACTCGTGAACAAGATCCCAAGATACTTAAACTCCTCCACTTGGGGCAGGAGCCTGTCCCCAACCCAGAGAGGACAATCCACCTTTTTTCCGGCTGAGGATCATGGACTCGGACTTGGAGATGCTGATTCTCATCCCAGCCGCTTCACACTCAGCTGCAAACCTTCCCAGCAAGAGCTGTAGGTCATTGCTGGATGAAGCCAACAGAGAACATCATCTGCAAACAACAGTGATGAGATCCTGTGGTCACCAAGCATGACACCCTCTGTTCCCTGGCTGCACCTAGAAATCCTGTCCATAAAAATTATGTACAGGATCGGTGACAAAGGACAGCCCTGGTGGAGTCCAACTCTCACTGGGAATGACTCCGACCGAGTGTTGGCAATACGAACCAAACTCTCACAACGGTCGTAGAGAGACCGAATAGCTCGTAACAACAAGCCCGATACCCCATACTCCCGAAGCACCCCCCACAAAAAACCACGAGGGACACGGTCAAAGGCCTTCTCCAAGTCCACAAAACACATGTAAACTGGTTGGGCAAACTCCCACGAACCCTTGAGAATTCTCGAGAGGGTAAAGAGCTGGTCCAATGTGCCACGGCCAGGACGAAAACCACATTGCTCCTCCTGAATCCGAGGTTCGACCAACGGCCGGACTCTCCTCTCTAGTACCTTGGCATAGACCTTCCCAGGGAGGCTGAGGAGTGTGATCCCTCTAAAGTTGGAGCACACCCTCCGGTCCCCTTTTTTGAAGAGAGGAACCACCACCCCGGTTTGCCATGCCAAAGGCACTGCCCCCGACCTCCACGCAATGTTGCAGAGGCGTGTCAACCACGACAGCCCAATAACATCCAGGGCCTTGAGGTACTCAGGGCAAATCTCGTCCACCCCCGGGGCCCGGCCACCAAGGAGATTTTTAACCACCTTGGCGACCTCAGCCCCTGTGATAGGCGAGTCATCCCCCTCGTCCCCAAACCCTGCTTCCTCTGTGGAAGGCGTATCAGTGGGATTGAGGAGATCCTCGAAGTATTCCTCCCGCCGCCCAATGATATCCCCAGTCGAAGTCAACAGTGCCCCATCTGCACCATACACAGTGTGCACAGGGTGCTGCTTTCCCCTCCTGAGCCGCCGGACAGTTTGCCAGAATCTCTTCGAGGCCGACTGAAAATCTTGTTCCATGGCCTCACCGAACTCCTCCCATACCCGGGTTTTTGCTTCAGCAACCACCCGAGCTGCACTCCACTTGGCCTGCCGGTACACCTCAGCTGCTTCGGAAGTCCCACAAGCCAACCAAGCTTGATAGGACTCCTTCTTCAGCTTAATGGCCCCTCTCACCACTGGTGTCCACCACTTGGTTCGGGGGTTGCCACCATGAGATGCACCGACCACCTTGCGGCTGCAGCTCTGGGCCACCACTTCAACAACAGAGGTGGAAAACATGGCCCATTCAGACTCCATGTCTCCAGTCTCCCTCGGAATGTGGTTGAAGTTCTTCCGGAGGTGGGAGTTGAAGACCTCCCGGACAGGGGCCTCAGCCAGACATTCCCAGCACACCCTCACTATCCGTTTTGGTCTACCAGGTCTGAATGGCTTCCTCCCCTGCCATCGGATCCAACTCACCACCAGGTGGTGATCAGTTGACAGCTCTGAATCTCTCTTTACCCGGGTGTCCAAGACATACGGTCGCAGGTCTGATGATACGATAACAAAATCGATCATCGACCTGCGACCTAGGGTGTCCTGGTGCCAGAATTATAAATAAATTCTATAACATTCTATAATAAATTCTACATCAAGGATTAAATTCTATATCAAGGATTCAGTGTACCCCGCCCGGTATGGGGTTACCGGGGCCCCACCCTGGAGCCAGGCCTGGGGGAGGGGCTTGAAGGCTAGCGTCTGGTGGCCGGGTTTCCACCCATGCGACCCGGCCGGGCTCAGCCCGAAGGAGTTACATGGGTCCGCCCTCCAGTGGGCTCACCACCTGCAAGGAGGGATCATGGGGGTCCGGTGCTATGTGGATTAGGTGGCGGTCAAAGGCGGAGACCTTGGCGGACTGATCCCAAGCTTTCTAAACTGGCTTTTGGTATGTGGAATGTCACCTCTCTGGTGGGGAAGGAGCCTGAGCTGGTGTACAAGGTTGAGAGATACCGGCTAGATATAGTCAGCCTCACCTCAACACACAGCTCTGGTTCCGGAACCAGTCTCCTGGAGAGGGGCTGGAGCTTGGCCTTTTCTGGAGTTGCCCCGGGCGAGTGGCGACGAGCAGGGGTGGGTATTCTTGTATCCCCCCACCTTGCTCCCTCTATATTGGAGTTTTCCCCGGTGGACGAAAGGGTTGCTTCCCTGCGCCTTTGGGTTGGGAAACGGGTCCTGACCATCATTTGTGCCTATGCACCAAATGATGTTTCAGAGTACCCACCCTTTTTGGAGTCTGTGACTGGGGTGCTGGAGGATGCTTCTCTTGGAGACTCCATTGTCCTACTGGGGGACTTCAATGCGCACGTGGGCAATGACAGTGAAACCTGGAGGGGGGTGATTGGGAGGAATGGCCTGCCCGATCTGAACCCGAGTGGTGTTCAGTTACTGGACTTCTGTGCTAACCACAGTTTGTCCATAACGAACACCATGTTCAAGCATAAGGGTGTCCATATGTGCTCTTGGATAACTCTTCTGATAATTCTTTTGACTCCTTTGTCAGAAATCTTGCAAGGAGCTCCTGGTCGTTTATGGTAAAATGATGTTATTTCCACTTACGAATGATGGCTCCAACAGTGCTCACTCGAACATTCAGTTTAGAAATATGCCTGTAACCAGTGCCATCATTATGTTTTGCAACAATAAGGTTGCAAAGGTCTAGAGAGAGCTCTTTGCTTCTACTCATCATGAGTTCTTTATGATGTGACAATCTGATATTCACAGACCTTTTTAAGGGCTATCAGTCAGGACTTAACCAGCTGAAATTAATTTGCACTCATGGGGGATGGGATGGCTTCCTAAATTCTGCTGGATTTCAGATGTTTTTTGGCTTTCTATGCCTTTTTCCAGCTCTTTTTCTTCATGTGTTCAATACTTATTACTTGTGTCATTCCACTTTATTAAATATAACTTGTTTTGTGAACACAGCTGCCTTGATTTCTTTGTATGTGTGGATTACTTGGGTTATTACTGATATTTGGTGAAAATCTCACATCAATGGCTCCATCAGAAATATGTTTAATGAGAAAAATGTTGATGTGTCCAATACTTATTTTCCCCCCTGTATGAACACTTCTGGAGTCCTGTGCCCTGTTGAATCCCGTTGAACCTGACTGCTGCAGATAATCAGATTATAATGATATTCACATTAGTTAATTTTCCTTATGACGAGAAGACTGGCCATCAGTGAAACGGCCACCAGGAATCCTCCTGACTCTCCCTATGGGTCACTCCGGGCCTGTTCTGGGTCAAAACCTGTCATTTGGTGATGGCCGGACTTTTGCTCCTTGTCGGAGGCAGGGCGTGCAGCACTTGGGCTTTTTTCTTCACTTGGACCTGGAGCAGGAGTGCTACTTTGTTTGAAACTAGCAGGCAAGTTAATGTTGCAACCTTCATCATTCTGGTTGCGTTTAAAAAATGCAGATATTTTTTTCTGCTTCTCAGTTGGCTAATGCAACATGCTTTCCTATGCGCTCTGTCTCCGTTGGTGCGAGTGTGTTCACCTGTATGTGTGCATGTGTGTTTGTGTGTGCGCACAAGCATACGTGTTTGCGCAGCGGAGTTCCACCCCTCCTGCTGATAGAGCGCAGAGAGGAGACAGAAATGAGCTGCTGTCATGTTTGAGTACTTGTTTAATAAAAGGATAAGGTAAAGATGTGTTCTATAGTGAATGCATCTTAAAATGACTTCTGTTGTGATCTGGCGCTATATAGAAAAATAAAATAAAAGACACTCTAGGAGGGTTGGGGGAGGATGCCCCCGCCCGCCCCATAAAATAGGAGGGGAAACACTGTTATCGCCGATATTGCAGCTTGGTGGCACAGTTTGGTGGAGCAGTGGAAACATGGTGGCAGCACAGGAAGAAGGTTACGGGCTCGATTCCACCTCTGACCATCATGGGTTCGATCCCACCCCCTGACCATCGATGACCCTTCTGTGTGGAGTTTGCCACCCATTCACGCACACACTCACACACTGATGGTGGCAGAGCTGCCATACACACATAGGCGCTAGCTTGGCCACCAGGAGCAACTGGGGATTCAGTGTCTTGCTCAAGGACACTTTGACATGCAGACTGCAGACAGAGCGGGAATCGAACCCATGACCCTCCGATCAGTAGTCGGTCACACTACACCTGCGCCACAGCCGCCCCTTTCTATAAATTCGATTCACAGCTTCTATTCATAAATTCTATTCAAAGTTGACATGACAGTGATATTATATCATGATAGTAGGGCATTTAAGTTGAAACATACTGTGGTGATTTCCTCATCTCAAACAATTTATTGAAACAAAAGCCAACAACAGTGGTGGGTATACCACAACAAAAAATGTCAATGTCTCAATACCTTGTCATGGGCCCTTGAGCATTAATTACAGCTTATAGAGGTAGATAGATAGATGTACTTTATTGATCCCAAATTGGGAAATTACAGTGTAACAGCAGCATAACAATAGATGACCAAAACGACAAACACACAGCGTAATAGAAAAAGGAATTACCCAGGGAAAGCAAAAACTGCCTAGATATCTTTATATACATCGCAGATGAATAGATGATGACCTGTCATGTATTAGCCCCTATGGGGCAGGGAGACAGACTCAGGTGCTGTATACACTCGTGACATTTTAATAAAAGAAAGAACAAAGTCCAAAAAACTGTGCAAAACACAAAATATGAAATAACAAGAGCACTTACAAATGGCGTCCCTGGGCTGACACCGCCCAGCGGATGCAGGAGAAGATCTGGAGGAAATCACAGATTGGATGCAAAGTAGACATTTGTGGAAGATAACTAATCATGCAGTAATCAAACAGAGAAAATGCAGAGCTTAAATATACAGTTGTGAAATGAGGAGTAACAAGCAGCAGGTGCGGCCAGGCTGTGAGAGGTGGGTGTGTCTGGAATGGAGGAAAGGGGCTCGAATAACCCAAGCAACATAACAGAATTAACAGGGAAATGATAATTAACAGAAAAACACTTAAAACCACAAAGGGAGTCTGATCTCTGAGGACAGACGCTCAGAAATATGACAATGACCCGTAAGGATATATGAATCGTACTCGCTGTACAATGCAGGACTATTGGGCACAGGGTGAAATGTGAGGTACCAATTAGTCTGCAAGGTGCAGTATGGCAACATTGTTATGACCAAGATATCAACAACATCTCGTGCTGTTCACAAGTCGACTTATTGTCTGATGAGGCATGGCATTCCACTCTTCTTGAAGAGCAGCCCTAAGGTCATTGAGGTTGTGGGGCGCAGGGTTACGAGTCTCTACACAGCGACTTGGCTGATCCCATAGGTTTTCTATGGGATTCAGATCTGGAGGAAGTGCAGGAAACTCCATTTGAGTAACCCCAGCCTCCAGCAGCTGTTCCCTAATGATGCGTCCTTGATGAACTGGAGCATTGCTGTCCATGGAGATGAAAAAAGGCCTGTGTTGTTCATGCAGGGGCACAATGACTGGTTTAATGATGTTTTTCAGGTAGTATCGGCTTGTCACCGTACCATTCACAATGGTGTAGGGCATTTCTGTATTGACTAGACACACCTGCCCAGACTGTATATCTGTCTGGGCAGATGACTGTATAATCAAACCCTAAAAATCTTGGACAAAAAGCCCATTAGGTGGCATCACTGTAATGTTTTAAAAAAATACAACCTATTGAGTTTTGAGAGCTTCATTGACCTCTGTCTTCTGAAATTAACGTTCAAATGTTTCCATAAATCAGCACCCGAGCCACTTGCTGGTTTCGTCCAAAGACAGGACAGCAGCAGAGCCACCAGGAGTTCTGTTAACAATAACTGTAAAATATTCCACCGCAGAACCACATTTGGACAAACAGCTTTCTCTATAAAGGGCAGTCACATCTGGAACACAATGCCAAATGAAATTAAAATAATAACGGACTTTAAAACATTCACTAAAAATGTTAAAAACTGGCTGAAAAATAAACAAGAATGTACTCATGTATGAATTATTTGTCTGCAAAGTGAGAGTGAATGAAGGGAAGGAATAAATGTGTTTGTTTATAGTGAGTGACGGAGGGAGGAAGGCCTGAAATAGGCAAATGTGAGTTATGTTATATGTGTTAAATGTGAGTCAGGCTGTTATATTTGTGTATTTATAATATTTATGTTAAAGGTGAGTCAGGCTGTTATATTTGTGTATTTATAATATTTATAATATTTATAATTGTGTATTTATAATTTTTCTGCATTGATGTATGTGGTTATTGTGTATATTTTTATCTTGATTCTTTTTTCTAAAGCCCATCCAGGGACAAGAGTTGCAAATTAGCTAATAGCTATACACTCTATGTGCAACACATCAGATTGATTGTCTTTGATTAATTGTCTATGTTTATTGCACTGTCCCTGTCAAATAAACTAATCTACTACTACTACTACTGTAGCACGACCACCAACAAAGGCTCATCTGGTGACAACAGTGGCTGATGCATAGCGCTCTCCTTGACGTCTACAACATCACTGGCAGCCTTCATTTCTGCTCAACGTGAATTGACTTTCATCAGAGAATACCACTGAGGCCCACTGGTCCCTTGTCCAGCGTAAATGCTCCCTGGCCCATGCAAGACGATGACGCCTGTGCCTGGTAGTGTTGTCAGGTACCCTTGCAGGTCGTCTAGTATGCAGACCATGCTGATGTAAACTCTTTCGAATGGTCTGACGTGACAATTGGGTGTCTCTCAACTCCCTTAAATGTGTCTGGAGTTGAGTGGCATTCATCATCCGGTTCTGCAGGGCACTGTTCACAATGAAGTGGTCATCAGCGTGGGATGTGGCCAAAGGTCATCCACTTCTATGCCTTTCTGTGACTCTTCCAGTCTCTCTGTATCTCTGTTGCAACCTGCTGATGACACTCGGTGACACTCTAAGCTCAGTGGCCGCTTCCCTCTGAGAACATCCTGTTTGAAGCCTCGCAATGGCAAGGTACTGTTTGTGGTCTATATTAATCATATATCCCATAACCTACATATGTATAAGCATGTGAGAATATTTGGTGATTACATATGTAAAGCGACTTCACACCTCAGAACAGGACAAAAGGTCTCAACCGCCAGTGAAGATCAAAGAGCATCCGAGGCGCTGCGGTGGAGACCAGATAGGTCGCCCTGACCCCCCAGGGCCAGGTGGAGGGGTACGAAGACAAAAGAGGGGATTAAGATAGTGAGGGATGTCAGCTTTTGATATGCATGTCTTTTGTTATGTGTGAGTATAAGTTCGTAGAGCCGAAGGTGTTCGTTCTCTCACTTCTTCTGCTGCTGCACCTAGATGAGACTTGTTAGAGGAGCTGATAATAAACTTTGGTTTATAAATCACATCGCCTCGTTATTTCAAGCTCTTCTACACTGGTGACCCTGACGCGAGGATGGACCAGAGCCGTTCCCCCGCGATCGACTCATCTGTGGCGACCCAGGCAGACGCCGGCGCCCATGCAGACAGGGGAACAGATGGACGACGTTCCCCCACGGCAGAAGTGATAGAGAGGGCTCAACCGAGCACCAGCGCCGCTGAGAGAGCCGAAGGAAGGCACTCTCACCCTGCGGACACATCAGTGACGGTCCACACAAATGGCGTCACTGTCAAGCTGCCGGACTTCTGGCAGGAAGACCCCGCCTCGTGGTTTCAGCAAGCTGAAGCCCAGTTTGCACTTGCGGGCATCACGGCTGACGATACAAAGTTCTATCACATCGTCGCCAAACTCGACGCCGCCACTTCGAGATGTGCGCGGAGCATAATCCAGCGGCCGCCGGCCCAGGACAAATATAAAGAACTGAAAGCGACCATCGTGGCAAATTTCGTCCCCTCAGCCGAGGAGAGAGTGGAGAGGATCCTGGTGGTCTACGGCCACAGAGGATGCAGACCCAAGGCCCTCATGGAGGACTTGCTGCAACTTAAAGAAGAGGACAATGACAACTTCCTCTTCCAATTCATATTCCTCAGTACGCTGCCGCCACACATGAGAGGGACGCTTGCCAACATGCGATGCAGCACCCAGCAGGACTTCCGCACGCTGGCTCACGAAGCTCAACGGCTCGTCAACGCCTGCAAGGAACAGACACCCACAGCAGCATCCGCAGACCTCAACGCTGATGTCCGGAGCCACGAGGAGCCACAAACCACCGAGCAGACTTGTTGGGCGCAGATTTTTTGTGTGCACATGGGTTATTAGTTGATCTAGCGAACAGACGCTTGGTTAATGCACTGTCCTTTGCTTCTATTCCCTGCTCAGCTCGAGTTTCTCCACCACCCGTGCAAGCCAGCGTCACCACAGCAGGAGGTAAGTTTGATCAACTCCTCACCCAATTTCCAGCACACACAATTCCCAAATTCTCAGCCACAGTGGCTAAACACGGGGTCGAACACTTTATTCCCACAACGGGCCCACCCGTATTCGCCAAAGCTCGGCGCTTAGACGCGACCAAGCTCGCCATAGCTCAGGACGAGTTTACCACCCTTGAAAAATTAGGCATTATCAGGCGCTCGAAAAGCCCCTGGGCATCACCACTTCACATGGTCCCGAAATCCGACGATTCTTGGAGACCGTGCGGCGATTACCGCAGATTAAACAATGTGACAGTGCATGACCGCTACCCAATTCCTCACATTCAAGATTTTTCACTACATCTGGCGGGTGCGCGCATTTTTTCAAAAATAGACCTGGTCCGCGGCTATCATCAAGTCCCCGTTCGAGCAGAGGACATTCCTAAAACAGCTGTAATAACCCCCTTCGGTCTTTTTGAATTTTTGCGGATGCCTTTTGGCCTCAAAGGCGCCGCTCAAACCTTTCAGCGGATGATGGACGCGGTATTACGCGACCTCCCCTTCGTGTTCGTCTACCTCGACGATATGCTGGTAGCCAGCTTGTCTGAGGAAGAACACGAGCAGCATCTCACCATGGTTTTTCAGAGACTAGAAGAGCACGGGTTAATAATCAGTCCAGCCAAATGCAAATTCGGCGTGTCACAAATTGATTTTTTAGGACACAGAGTTTCTCCGAAGGGGGCAGTCCCACTGCCAGATAAAGTTCACGCAGTAAAAAGTTTCCCACGGCCACAAACGGTCAAATTGCTGCAAGAATTTTTGGGAATGGTTAATTTTTACAACCGTTTCCTCCCCCACGCAGCTCAGCTCATGCAGCCCCTATATGACGCGCTCAGAAAACAAAAACCTTCCAACGCGGTTGAATGGACCCCGGAGCGCGAACGCGCCTTCGCGGAAGTAAAAAGTGCCCTAGCTAATGCCACATTGTTGGTTCACCCCGATCCCTCGGCCCGCATTGCACTAACCACAGACGCTTCAGACCTGGCCATAGGGGCAGTTGTAGAACAACACGTCAGTGGAATCTGGCAACCTTTGGCATTTTTCAGCAAAGCGCTAAACCAAACTGAGCGTAAATACAGCATTTTTGACAGGGAGCTGCTAGCGCTTCATTTATCCATCCGCCACTTCCAGTTTTGGTTGGAAGGGCGGCGTTTCACGGCTTTTGTAGACCACAAACCGCTCACCTTTGCGATGGCTAAAATTTCCGAACCATGGTCAGGCAGGCAACAAAGACAGCTAGCTGCGATTTCAGAGTTCACCACAGACATTCGACATGTGGCAGGCAAACTTAACGTGGTAGCAGACTGCCTCTCTTGCGCTGTGACATCGCCAGAGCACGAAGAGACAGATTATACTACCTCAGCCGCAGAACTCTTCGCCAACGCGGACACATACGCAGCCCCAATCCACGCAGGGATAGATTATGCAGCCATGGCGGAGGAGCAAAGTAGCGACGCGGACATGCGCGCACTCCTGTCTGGACCAACAGGGTTAAGGCTGGAGGAAAGGGGTTTACGCGACGGTGTGCCCCCCCCTAATATGTGACAGCTCAACCGGCCGACCTCGCCCGTTAGTCCCAGCTGCATGGCGCCGCCATATTTTTGACTTGATTCACTCCCTCGCGCACCCAGGTGTGCGTGCTTCGGTTAAAATGGTCGTCGAAAAGTTTGTGTGGCCTGGCCTGCGCAAAAACGTAAAAGAATGGGCAAAGACTTGCGTTTCTTGTCAGCGCGCCAAAGTACACAAACACACAAAAGCCCCTCTAGAGCCTTTTCGAATCCCTGCTAGAAGGTTCAACCACGTTCATGTCGACCCTGTGGGGCCACTACCTTCCTCCCGAGGTTTCACACATCTGTTAACAATGATAGACCGCACCACGCGCTGGCCAGAGGCAGTTCCTCTGGCGTCAACCACAGCGGAGGAAGTCGCTCGCGTTTTTTTGACAAACTGGGTGGCACGTTTCGGCGTCCCGTTGGACATCACGTCCGATAAGGGGCCTCAATTTGTCTCGGAGCTTTGGTCAGCCATGGCCAGCAGCTTAGGGGCGACAATTCACCGCACCACTGCTTATCACCCTCAGGCTAATGGGTTATGCGAGCGTTTTCACAGATCTTTAAAGGCCGCCCTCAGAGCCTCACTAACGGATACAAATTGGGTAAATAAACTTCCCTGGGTTTTATTGGGGTTGCGTGCTGCGCCTAAAGAGGATCTAGACGCCTCCCCAGCAAAATTAGTTTTTGCACAACCTCTCAGGCTCCCAGGTGAATTTTTACCTGAGAACCCAGAGCCAGGGCATCTTCCAGCCCCGAGGTTTTTAGGCAGCAACGGACCGGACTCTCTCCCCGGACCGGCACATCACTCTTTCCCACGGGTTTTTGTCCCCCAAGCTTTAAAAAACGATGAATTCGTTTTTGTTAGGCATGAAGCTTTAAAACCAACCTTCCGCCCACCATACGATGGACCATTCAGAGTGCTGGAACCTGGTGATAAGCATTTTGTGCTTGATTTTGGGGATAGAAAAGAAACAGTCAGCATTGACAGACTTAAACCTGCCTTCTTGTTGAGAGACGAGCCTGCATGGTTGGCGAGAGCACCTCGGCGGGGTAGACCCCCCAAGAGAAAAGACTCAGCCTCCCTGCAGGGAACAAATAATCACTCTCCTCCCCAAGCTGCAGATTCCTAACAGGAAGGTCCCACCAGGACGCCCAAGCGGACCCACAGCAGATTCGGGAGAAGATTAAAACCCAGACAGCACAGGGACTGATGCAAACTACTCAACAGTTGTTCACTAATTGTACTGTAACAGTTTAGGACTGACTTGTGATATTACTATGCTGTTATGATTACCACTGAACTTTCTTAGGAGCATGGCTGCTGGAAAGTTTCTTCTGTGTCAAGAGGTGTAGCAGTTAGTATGTCATAATAATTATCTTAAACTGTGAATTTTTCTATTGTCCTTTTCTTAGTCGTTTGGGGGGTGCTGTGGTCTATATTAATCATATATCCCATAACCTACATATGTAAAAGCATGTGAGAATGTTTGGTGATTACATATGTAAAGCGACTTCACACCTCAGAACAGGACAAAAGGTCTCAACCGCCAGTGAAGATCAAAGAGCATCCGAGGCGCTGCGGTGGAGACCAGATAGGTCGCCCTGACCCCCCAGGGCCAGGTGGAGGGGTACGAAGACAAAAGAGGGTATTAAGATAGTGAGGGATGTCAGCTTTTGATATGCATGTCTTTTGTTATGTGCGAGTATAAGTTCGTAGAGCCGAAGGTGTTCGTTCTCTCACTTCTTCTGCTGCTGCACCTAGATGAGACTTGTTAGAGGAGCTGATAATAAACTTTGGTTTATAAATCACATCGCCTCGTTATTTCATATCTGGTGGGTTGGATTCTGGATTTCTTAACCAACAGGACGCAGAGAGTAAGGGTCAATGGTACATTGTCTGACCTAAAGTGCTCTTCTACTGGCTCTCCTCAGGGGTGTGTGTTGTCACCACTACTCTTCATCCTGTACACAAACATGTGTCGGAGCAGACATGACAACAGACACATTATAAAGTATGCTGATGATTCAGCTGTTGTCAGTCTCCTCCAGGATGGTGAGAGTGGCCACGGTCCAGTAGTTGATGATTTTGTTCACTGGTGTGAGGATTCCTACCTGCAGCTGAATACGACAAAAACTAAAGATATGATTATTGACATTAGGAGGAAAACTCCCAGGCACAAAGTCACCATACTAAAAGGCCAGACCACCGAATGTGTACAATCGTACAAATATCTTGGGACGATTATTGATAGTAAGTTAAACTTTGAAGTGAACTGTGAAAGGGTGTGCAAAAAGGGTCAGCAAAATTTGCATTGTTTGAGGAAACTTGCACGCTTCCAAATTGACCGAACCATAATGACAATGTTTTATCGGGCTTTTATTGAATCTGTTTTATCCTTTTCTTTAGTGTCATGGTTTGGTCAGATAAAACTGAAACAGAGGAAATCCTTGGATCAGGTAGTTAGATGGTCCAGTCGTTTGCTTGGTGAGTCACAGCTCAGCCTGACATCCCTGTACACCAGACAAGTACAGAGGATGGCTGCCTCCATTTTAAATGATGACTCCCACCCTTTGCACTGCAACTTTCAGCTTCTTCCCTCCAGACGGAGGTTTGCTGTCCCAAAAAGTAAAACCCAGCGCTACAAAAACAGTTTTGTCCCTGCTGCTGTCAAAGAGTTGAACAAGCTATAAAAATATATTGTACATATTTTATATTTACTTATTTTGTATGATGTCACTTGGGTTCTAAATATTTTATTGGGTTTTAGACCTTTGAGTTTTTTAACCTCTGACTAGTTTTTAACTTTTAACTTTAATATGACCCTTCTCTCTTACCTCTGGTTTCTCCCTCATCTCTTTGTCTTTTTATACCCTGTTTGATGGAGCCTTGAGTATTTTTATCATGTTTATAGTCAGCTTCATGTGTGCCTGTGTTTGTGTCTATGTTGAATGTAATTAGTGGCTTGTAAATATGGATGTCACCAGACTGCAAAACAAATCTACCTACGGGTACAAATAAAGTAACCTGAACCTGAACCTGCTGTTAAGTACCTTGTTAGAGAACAGCAAGTCATGCAAGAAGTACTGAAACATTGAACAGTTGGACATGTGCATTCAAAAGGTTAGAGAAGGTCAAACTAAGTTCACCTGTAGAGGTTATAGTGCATTTTAGGTGCCTCCTGAAATTTCACCTGAAAGCCAAATATCCCTAACTTTTTGTGAGTCGTCTATATGTCATTCTTAGCTTTTATTTTAGCTTATTTTAGTTTATTATCTGTCTACCAGTGATTTTTTTTGGTATACTTTTTTATTCCAGAGGGAAATTATAAGGCATCCACCTGGATGGATGAGGCAGCCAAGGTGCGTGCCATGAATCCGGGTTTGGAGGCCAAATCCGATTCTGACCCATTGTTATGCTCTGACCTAGTTTTCTCCTGACAGCTCGGGCACGCCCCCTCCTCCTGTCAAGCTCCGTCAGCTGCACTGTCTGGTGTTCACACACATACACACACCCACATGCACACACACATGCACTCGCTCCATTCATTCTCATTTCACACACTCGCACACAGCTGGTGTTAATCAGTTCGGCCCATGCATTCGCACACCGGCAATCTCTTTCCTTGTTAGCTTCTGGAGTATTTGTTGAGTGCGTCAGAGGAAAGAGATTGTCGAGGCATTCACCTCCATACGCGGCAGTTTGTTCCCCCGCTTATGGTTTCACTCCCTGCGTTATTCTCCAGCCCGTCTCTGCTACCTGTTTCATCCTTTGATGTTTCGGCTGGCCCTGCTTCTCCATCTCATCCACCAGACTGCATGTTGCGCCCCGGATCAGTCCCAGCCTTGTAAGTCTTTCTTCGCCTTTCCTTCTGAGCATTACAGCCCTGCAGCACTAGGCTGCTCGCCTTTTCCTTTCCTGTGTTTTACGTAGCTCTGTAGCTCGAGGCTCCATTTTAGACCAAGCTGTTGTGCACTCGGCTGGCGCCCTGTAAGTTTGGTGGCCAAATCCAATCATTGCACCCTTCCGTATATTGTGTGGTAACTAAACTGCATCTGTGATTATTGGACTTGTTATTTTGGGTGAACTAAAATAAACTTGACACTCTCCACTTCTGCTATTGGGTTTCCATTCTCTCTCTCGTGCGCTGTGTTATGACGCACCAAGGTTTATGACGGGGTGGCAGCAGCTCAGGAGGTAGAGCAGGTCGTCCAATAACCACATGGTTGGCGGTTTGAATCCCGCTCTCCCCGGGTATCCTGCCGTTGTGTCCCTGGACAAGACGCTTCACTCCAGTTGCTCCTGGTGGGTCTGGAAGCATCATGTTAGGTAGCATGCCGCCATCAGTGTGTGAATGTGTGTGTGTGAATGGGTGGATAGCAGGATCTGTAAAGCGCTTTGGTCATCAAGAGGTGAGAATCCATTCATCTTCTTCCAGTTCATCCTTTTCGGGTCGCGGGGGGGCTGGAGCCTATCCCAGCATCTTCGGGCGAGAGGCAGGGTACACCCTGGACAGATCGCCAGTCCATCGCAGGGCCAACACAGAGAGACAGGGCTGCACGGTGGCGCAGTGGTTAGCACTGCGGCAGCACAGTTTACCCTTGGCCGGGGGATTGTGGGGATCGTGGGATCGTGGGTTCGATCCCAGCCCCCGACCAACAGTGATCTGTGTGGAGTTTGCATGTTCTCCCCGTGTTGCGTGGGTTTACTCCGGGATTTCTCCGGTTTCCTCCCACATGCCAAAAACATGCATGTTAGGTTAATTGGCTGTTCTAAATTGTCCCTAGATATCTGTTTCCTATAGGCCCTTAGAATAGAGGGTTAGTATTAATGAAAGCGCTTTGAGTGGTCTTTGTGACTAGAAAAGCGCTATATAAGTGCAAGTTAGTTAGTTAGTTAGTTAGACAGACAACCATTCACTCTCACAGTCATACCTAAAGACAATTTAGAATCCCCAGTTTTTTTGATGCCAATTAACCTAACTTGCATGTTTTTTGGGATGTGGGAGGAAACCGGAGAAATCCCGGAGTAAACCCACGCAGACACAGGGAGAACATGCAAAATCCACACAGCTCACTGTTGGTCGGGGGCTGGGATCGAACACAGAATCCCCCAGCCAAGGGTGAGTTGCTGTGCTGCCGCAGTGCTAACCACCGCGCTGCCCGAGATGAGAATAAAAGCGCTATATAAGTGAATACCATTTACCATGACAGTGCGGCATCAATCCCTTCACAATTCTCACACACACATTCACACCTAGGGCCACTTTAGAGTCTCCAGTTAACCTGGGATCGAACCCATGATGGTCAGAGATGAAATCGAGCCACAAACAGTTCATTAAGACCCATGCGAATTGTCAAAATCTGGAAAAAGTGCAGTCAGTGAGACCTTTAAAGGCTCATCTAAATATTCTGAACCTCCAAAAAAAAATTCTGTTTGCCTTTAATTTTCATTGAGCCAAGTAGGTGTTATTAATTAACTAATTAATTAATATAGGAGATCCCAGCACATCATCAGGCTAAATGAAAAAGTAATACATTAGCCTTCTTAGTCACATTTTTGAGTTCCCTGGTTCATCTTTAAGAACTGGGACTTAACCCAAAGTACTCCTCTTTTCAAGTTACATTTTGTTTGTTGTCAACATATTTCACAGTTCGTAGAACTCAACTACCTATTAACCATCAGAGACTAGCCTCTGGTTGCGTACAGGCCTGTCATAAAATCATTTATGACACTATTGAAAATATTACTTCAATCATAAGGAATATTTAACCCTATAAAAAAGCTAATAATTTTTTACTCTGAATAATTTTCAGGTTTTAGAAAGTTGGGGACTGGACCAAAAATATTAAATGCTCACATATTGTTATTGTAAGGCTTGAAAATGAATATTAGTCAGTACCTAGCATTGTGAGCACCGATGTGATGTCCTGTCATTAAGACTCTGATTGACTCCGTACAGCTCTGCCATTGACCAGAAGACCAAAGAGAAGGTGGCCATCAAGAAGCTTTACCGCCCTTTCCAGTCCCTTGTTCACGCCAAGCGGGCCTACAGGGAGCTCAGGCTGCTTCGCCACATCCAGCATGAAAATGTAAGAAATGTAATGTTTTCAAGGACAGCTACCTCTAGCATGTTAGTTTGTATGTTAAGCCTTATTCAAGGGTAGAAGATTAGTCTCAAATATAAATGTGTTGATGTAACTCCAACATATCAATCATTTCTTTTATTACCTCAGCCAAGGGAGGAGGTAATGTTTTTGATGGCATTGGATGGTTGGCTTGTTTGTTGGCTGGTTTGTCTGTCTGTCTCTAAGCAACATTGCTCCAAAAATTATGAACAGATTTTGATGAAATTTTCAGGAAGGTGTGTAATGGCACGGGGAACAGATGATTTTTTGATTCAGGAATTTTTTGAAAATTATTTTATATATTAATATGGCACTTTTCATGTACTGCCCCTTTAAGACGGGTCCACTGAGTTCCAAGGTTGTCATAGCCAGGAGCAGCACTGGGGTTAAGCTCCCAGTGCTCATAAAATGCTCCTTATGGCGTGCATCTTGAAAAGCCTCTGACAACTAAGTCCAACTCCTAGCCTGCCCGTGTGGTTTAGTCTCTAAGCCTGGCGGAACTGCTTTTACTAATAGGAGAAGGGGTGAGGGCGGATCTCTGGCGCCTTAAAACCAGATGCTTCGGGTAGATGGTGGCTCATCAACCTGGGAAGGTAGCCCATCTAGGGGAAGGTAAACCCTGATTTCAAACCTCCGCTGCCTTGCGGCACACCCGGTCACGGGAAAGGCTTCGGGAGTCAACCCTGAGGAAAAATCCGGAGTCGGAGCCCCTAAGGCAGTTCTCTGTTGTTCTCAGCATCGTTCTGGCAGCTCCTGCGACGGCGCTGGTGCCAAACTGTAGCAGCCCTGCTGTTCCTTTGGATTCATCAGTGACGTGGAGAGGGGGGACATGCTGCATGGGCAACATCTTGTCCTCCATATCTTCCTGCCCAGGCTTGAATCCTACCAATGCCCAACGCTGGAAGGTAGAACACCGGATCACTGGAGAGGACACTCCAGCTTCGCCTTTGGCGTAGACAAAACATGGGGAATGACAGTTACCGGTTATAAGTCACCGCTCAATTGGCGTAGAGCGCGGCACCAGGGGTTGCTCCCGACGGTGGGAGGGCTCATTGGATCTCACTGGACAGCTACCGCCCGCCTCAAGCTGGGCAGCCCCCAGCCAATAAGGTCTTGTCTCGCCACAGCTTGCTTTCCTCATTGGGTGAATGGGGATGAGGAGAAGTCCGAACAGCAGGCTGAGAACCTTCGCACCAGGCAAGACAAAAAAACAAAAGAGACCAACTCTAAAACTGGGAACTTGGAACGTCCGCACTATGATGACAGGACTCGCTGCTAACCTCAAGGACATCAACGACACCAGGAAGATTGCCATCATCAATAATGAGCTGAAGAGACTGGGAGTGGATATCGCCATTCTCCAGGAAACACAGTTGGCTGACGCACGCACACTGAGAGAGAAGGACTACACGTTCAACTGGCAGGGAAAGGGCAGTGACGAACACAGGGAACACGGAGTGGGCTTCGCAGTGAAGAACACCTTGCTGAAGATGGTGGAACCGGGCAGCAATGGCTCTGCACGACTCCTCACTCTCTGCCTCAACACCACTCAAGGCCCAGTCACCCTCGTCAGCGTGTATGCCCCAACACTGACAGCCACACCAGAGGCAAAAGACAAGTTCTACGAGAATCTCGCAACAACTGTTAGGATCATCCCCAACTCTGAACAACTCATTCTCCTTGGAGACTTCAATGCCAGAGTGGGTGCTGACCACGACTCCTGGCCCTCCTGTCTTGGATCATTTGGCGTGGGCAGAATGAACGACAACGGACAGCAGCTGCTCGAGTTCTGCACATATCACGATCTGTGCATCACAAACTCGTTCTTCAAGACCAAGCCCCAACACAAGGTTTCCTGGCGACATCCGCGCTCAAAGCACTGGCACCAGCTGGACTTGATCCTGACCAGGCGCACCTCACTGAAGAACGTGCTAATCACCCGTTTGTTCCAGAGTGCAGATTGCAACACAGACCATTCATTGGTGTGTTGCAAGGTCAAGCTGCAGCTGAAGAAATTCCATCGTGCTAGACAGCCTGGAAAGGCACGGATTGACACTAGCAAGATGGCCCAACCAGAACTTGTTGAGCAGTTTGCCTCCACCTTTGAGAAGGAACTTGGTGTACCACAAGAAGGAGAATCTGCAAAGCAGAAGTGGGAAGAGCTGCAAAACACCATCCACCGCACAGCCTTGGCTACCTTTGGGAGGAAGACCCCAAAGTCACAAGACTGGTTTGATGCCAAGTTGACCGAGATGACCCCCGTCATTGAAGCCAAGTGCTCAGCACTTGCTGAGTACAAGAAGTACCCAAACGAGAAGAATCTCCAGATTCTCAGGGCTGCAAGAAGCAAAGTTCAGCAGACTGCTCGGCGCTGTGCCAACGAGTACTGGACTCAGCTCAGCAAAGACATTCAAACCGCTGCCATAACAAGGAACATCCGTGGTATGTACGATGGCATCAAGAAAGCACTTGGTCCGGCTCAGAGCAAGACAGCCACCCTCAAATCCTCCACTGGGGAGATGATCACAGAAAAGAACAAGCAGATGGAGAGATGGGTGGAACACTACTCTGACCTCTACTCCAGACAGAACACCGTGACACCGTCAGCCCTTGATGCCATCGACTGCCTGCCATCTATGGGCAAACTTGACGTCGAGCCAACCATCGACGAACTCAGCAAGGCCATTGATAGCTTGGCCGCTGGCAAGGCACCCGGCAACGACGGCATACCCCCCGACCTGATCAAGCACTGCAAGACCACCCTACTGCCGCCATTGCATGACGTCCTCTGCCAGTGCTGGAAGGAAGGTGCTGTAACACAGGACATGAGGGACGCCAAGATCATCACCCTCTACAAAAACAAAGGGGAGAGAAGCAACTGCAACAACTACAGGGGCATCTCCCTCCTCAGTGTTGTTGGCAAAGTCTATGCACGAGTTGTTCTCGTTCGTCTACAGAAGCTTGCCGAACGTGTCTACCCCGAGTCTCAGTGTGGCTTCTGCGCTGAGCGATCGACGGTAGACATGATATTCTCCATCCGCCAACTCCAGGAGAAATGCAGAGAACAGAACATGCCCCTGCACATTGCCTTCATCGACCTCACCAAAGCGTTCGATCTGGTCAGCAGAAAGGGCCTTTTCAAGATCCTGCCAAAGATAGGATGCCCACCAAAGTTGCAAAGCCTTATCGAATCATTTCACACCAACATGCAGGGGATAGTGCAGCACGACGGCAACGTCTCAGAGCCATTCAACATACGCAGCGGAGTGAAACAGGGCTGTGTACTTGCGCCAACCCTCTTTGGGATTTTCTTTGCTATACTCCTGAGGCATGCCTTCAGCACAGCAACAGAGGGAATCTACCTGCACACAAGATCTGACGGCAGGCTTTTCAACCTCACTACGTGAGGCTCTAATCAGAGACATGCTGTTCGCAGACGATGCTGCAGTCGCAACCCACACACAGCAGGAGCTTCAGACCCTGATGGACCGCTTCTCCCAGGCATGCAAGGACTTCGGGCTTACCATCAGCCTGAAGAAGACTAACGTCTTGGCGCAAGGCACGGAAGCACCACCAACCATCACCATCGACAACTACGAGCTGGAGGTCGTGAATGAGTTCACGTACCTGGGGTCCACGATCAGCAACAACCTCTCCCTTGATACAGAGATCGACAAGAGGATTGGAAAATCAGCCTTCACACTCGCTCACCTCACCACACGAGTGTGGAAGAATCCCAAACTCTCTGTCAAGACAAAGATGGCAGTGTACAACGCCTGCGTCATCAGCACACTGCTCTATGGGAGTGAGACGTGGACAACATACGCCTGGCAGGAAAAGAGACTGAACTCCTTCCACTTGCGCTGCATTCGCCACATCCTGGACATATCCTGGCAGGACAAAGTGCCCAACACAGAAGTTCTGTCCCGTGCCGGCCTTCACTCCATGTTCACTCTACTCAGGCAGCGCAGGCTCCGCTGGCTAGGCCATGTTCACCGTATGGAGGATGGCAGAATCCCCAAAGACGTCCTCTAAGGAGAACTGGTGACTGGCAGTAGAGACGTTGGCCGCCCACAGCTGCGCTTTAGAGACGTCTGCAAGAGAGACATGAAGACCCTGGAGATCAACACAGAGTGCTAGGAGGACCTAGCAATGGACCGCTCCAAATGGAGAGGCACCCTGACCAGACAGCTCAAGGCGGGTGAAGAGAGACTGACTGCTGCAGCAGATGAAAAAAGGACCCGCAGGAAGAACCGCCACAGACCCAGCAGCATGGAGACCACCCACAAGTGCGACCTGTGTGACAGGGACTGCCATTCGTGCATCGGCCTGTTCAGCCACAGGCAGTGCTGTTCCAGCAGAGTAGACGTTTAGGATTCTCTTCCATGGTCATCATAGACCGACGGAGGCCGACGACAACTGAGTTATATACGTGGCCTCACCATAGGGCCATGCACCTCCGCAGCTCGGAAGCCAAACACTGCAGAAAAGTAAAACAGCTTGGAATGAAAAGGAATGTGGTCTTCATCCACATAGTATGTGATGATTGATGTTATTTCATCTGAAGACGCCAAGAAAAAGCAAGCAAAGTGTGCGGTTTAAGATGGGGTTTGGAGTGTGTGGGGATGTAACGCTGGCCGGCAGACAAGGATGTTGGAACCACATGACCCACACGGTTTGTAAATACAGTAAACGTCAGCACTGGACAATGTTTAATTTTTTTATTTGTGAAATCACAATAGGCCTGTTCTATTATGCTCGTTTACTACGCACCACAGTGATATGATACTGCACTGTTGGTTATACTGCTTAATAATTACGAACCTTGTCAGTAAACTGTAAGGGAGAAGAGAGGAGGGGAAAAAAAAAACCAAAAACCGACCTGAAAGACTCAATAAACCATGATGCTGATTTAGGGTGGAATTGCCCAGCCCCCATGTATTGTCAATACAATTATGACAGTCTTGTTATTGTTATTATTATAATGTAGTCATACCACTGTGGACAAAATTGTTGGTACCCCTCTGTTAATGAAAGAAAAACCCACAATGGTCACAGGAATAACTTGAATCTGACAAAAGTGGTAATAAATAAAAATTTTATGAAAATTAACCAATGAAAATCAGACAGTGCTTTTGAATTGTGGTTCAACAGAATTACTTTAAAAAACAAACTCATGAAACAGGCCTGGACAAAAATGATGGTACCCCTAGAAAAGATTGAAAATAATGTGACCATAGGGACATGTTCAACCAAGATGTGTCCTCTAATTAACATCACAGGTGTCTACAAACTTGTAATCAGTCAGTCGGCCTATTTAAAGGGTGACAGGTAGTCTCTCTATGCTGTTTGTTGACATGGTGTGCACCACATTAAACATCAACCAGAGGAAGCAAAGGAGAGAGTTTTCTCAGGAGATTAGAAAGAAAATTATAGACAAGCATGTTAAAAGTAAAGGCTATAAGACCATCTCCAAGCAACTTGATGTTCCTGTGACTAGAGTTGCACATATTATTTAGAAATTTAAGATCCACAGGACTGTAGCCAACCTCCCTGGATGTGGCCGCAGGAGGAGACGGATAATACGAACGGTAACAAAAGAGCCCAGAACAACCTCTAAACATATTCATGGTGATCTCCAAGGTCAAGGTACATCAGTACATCAGTGTCAGATCGCACCATCCATCGTTGTTTGAGCCAAAGTGGACTTCATGGGAGACGACCAAGGAGGATACCACTGTTGAAAACAAATCATAAAAAAGCCAGACTGGAATTTGCCAAATTGCATATTGACAAGCCACAAAGCTTCTGGGAGAATGTCCTATGGACAGACGAGACAAAACTGGAATTTTTTGGCAAGGCACATCAGCTGTATGTTCACAAATGCAAAAATGATGCATAACAAGAAAAGAACACTGTCCCTACTGTGAAACATGGAGGAGGTTCTGTTATGTTCTGGGGCTGCTTTGCTGCATCTGGCACAGGGTGTCTTGAATTTGTGTAGGGTACAATGAAATCTCAAGACTATCAAGGTATTCTAGAGAGAAATGTGCTGCCCAGTGTCAGACAGCTTGGTCTCAGTCGCAGGTCATGGGTCTTGCAACAGCATAATGACCCAAAACCGGGCTGCACGGTGGCGCAGTGGTTTAGCACTGTGGCAGCACAGTTTTACCCTCGGCTGGGGGATCGCGGGGATCATGAGATCGTGGGTTCGATCCCAGCCCCCGACCAACAGTGAGCTGTGTGGAGTTTGCATGTTCTCCCCGTGTTGCGCGGGTTTACTCCGGGATTTCTCCGGTTTCCTCCCGCATACCAAAAACATGTAGGTTTAGGGTGCTCGCGCACGCAGCGACCAGCAGCCGGTGGCTTGTCACCAGACTGCAAACCAAGTCTACCTACGGGTACAAATAAGTAACAAAAACAAAAAAAAAAACAAAAAAAACCACACAGCTAAAAACATCCAAGAATGGCTAAGAGTGAAACATGGGACTATTCTAAAGTGGCCTTATATGAGCCCTGATCTAAATCCTACTGAACATCTGTAGAAGGAGCTGAAACATGCCATCTGGAGAAGGTACCCTTCAAACCTGAGACAACTGGAGCAGTTTGCTCATGAGGAGTGGGCCAAAATATCTGCTTAGAGGTGCAGAAGTCTCATTGACAGTTACAGAAATCGTTTGATTGCAGTGATTGCCTCAAAAGGTTGTGCAACAAAATATTAAGTTAAGGGTACCATCATTTTTGTCCAGGCCTGTTTCATGAGTTTGTTTTTTAAAATAATTCTGTTGAACCACAATTCAAAAGCATTGTCTGATTTTCATTGGTTAATTTTCATAGAATTTTTATTTATTACCACTTTTGTCAGATTCAGTTATTTCTGTGACCACTGTGGGTTTTTCTTTCATTAACAGAGGGGTACCAACAGTTTTGTCCATGTGTGTATTATTGTTTTTACTGCCGTTTCTCTGTCTGTTAACAAGATCACGTAAAAACTCCTAGATTGATTTGGATGACTTTTCACCAGAGGTGGCCCTTGGCCCAAAGATGAACTCATTACATGTTGGGGGTGATCCGTGAGTGCATACCTCCGCAAAGGCCCTATCTGGCATAGTACAGATGGATGTTGATAAGGAGGGACAAAGGGACAGAGAGGAGAACAAAGGGAAGAAAGGACGGAGCCTTGGTGGAGGTATGCACTCTCTGAGTGCCCTGTAGTTTGCTTTGAGTTTGGTTGGATCAAGTTAGACTGTTTTATGTCCCCAAAATAATCGTCATAAAAAATTAGCTTTCTTTTGTTTTCACGGACAAAACCCCTGATTCTCTCTGATCAATCGGTCCTATCACTCAAAACCTAGCAATACTGACAAAATCCCATTTACCTCTCAAGGGACATTATAAGTGATTCCCTGTCGATTGTGTCTTTGGCTGCACTCACATACTGTAGCTCTGTTTCCTATATGAAGTCAATCCATCAGTGAATTTTCCACTGCTTATCTGGCTGTTGGGGTGCCGGGGAACGAAGTATAATCAGAGAAACACTGACCTTCCACACCCTAGTTATTGCCTCCAGGTCTTTACAGGAGACACAGAGGTGTTTTCAAGACAGCTGAGGGGCGTAAAGCCATATTATGATGATCAAGTTAAAAGTGCATCGTCAAAAGTGCGTTGCCATTAAATGCCCAAAAATAGCAATGCGCCAACTTTGCACCAGGCCACAGCCCTTTTAAATGTGTCCCCTCCTATCAGCTTGAAGTGTATGCATAGTCAGCTGTTTGTTTGTTTGTTTAGTTTAGGTTATTTTGGTCATATAAACAGAAAATATTTTGAACATGCTTACAGACTAATACAAAAATGCCCAAAGGCTTACATATTATTTATTTATTTATTTATTTGCATACGAGTACATCCACAGTTTACTGACCAAAAAGGTACTGTATAGGCCTTAGCTTATTCTGCCTTGCCAATGTACAACAATTCATCTTTTACACATCAGTAAGGTAAACATGTTAACAACAAAATGTGCAATCTCATTTCCTGTTTCAAATAATATAAGAGTTTCTCATACACACAGTAATCATACTTCATCCTTATGAATCTTAATAATTTTGTATTGATACAGTTTCTTCATGTGTAGCAGGGTTTTCATACTCTCATCAAAAGAATTCCATAAATCAACTCCAGCAACTGAGACATGTCTTCTTTTCACATTTGTTCTGATATTTTTCTTTATAAATATAGAGGATCTTCTTAAATCATACTTGGTTTGCTTGATTATAAACAGATTCTGGACACAGTCAGGAAGAAGATTGTTTTTTTTGTGTTGAACGTTATTGGTGCAGTTTTGTAGCTTACCAAGTCCTTTAGCTTCAGTGCATTTGTGTTAATAAATAATTGGTTTGTGTGTTTATATAGATGATGAGGGGGAAACGAGTGAAAATAGACAATGCACTGGAAGAAACTACCAAAAACTGATATTAAACTTCACTGATCTACTACTGTTGGGGTACAGCTGAAACACCACACCGAAAAGGAAGCCATGAGGATCTGTACACTGTAAACGCAGATCGGTTCACAGAACTCAAAACTTGTAACAGATTACAAAAGAATTTTGATTTTTTAAAATAAACTTTAATTAAAAAGCCACTTTTTCAATTCACCTAGCTTCCCCAATATGGGTTTACTCCCATAGATTTTACTTCTCCAAAGATATACACAAGACTTTGGTAGGCTGTGGTAACATATCGTCACTTCCTGTGTTGTTGGCTGTCTGTGTGGTTTGTGGTTAGCTCTCCTCACTGAGGATTTTTGCCTTTAATTGTATTTTAATCACTTTTTTTCCATCTACCGTCACCTCCCACTTGTCATGCAGTGACCCTCGCGGATCACCATAAGATGCCAAGAGTCCATCAGTGAGTTTTGCGATGATGGTGATTTATTAAAACAACGTGACAAGACAAGACTGTGAGCCGCTCAGGGCAAAAACACACATAAAGCAATACAAGGGCTCGTAGGGCTAACCCCAGCCACTAGGAGCTAAACTGTGACATGGCATGAAGCACGAACCTGACCTGAAGGTCAAACGACGCTTAGACGAGGATAGTTGACAATACTCCTGCGATTTTACTGCCGCTAGTGCCCGCTTTTTAAAGGTGAACACTAACGAGCAGTAATGACAAACAGCTGACCAGCCTTGACAGACAAAAGCCCCACCGAGCGCCTTCACAATAAGAGCCCGGTGAGGCCAGAATGCACCCCGCAGCTGTCAAGGCCGGCAGCGAGCTGTGCTTAGTCCGAGCGCGGACAGAACCCAGCGCTTGTGTCGTAACAGTACCCTCCCTCCGAGGGCGGGCTCAGAACGCCCCGAGGACCACCCTGCACCCCCCCCCCCCCCCAGGATGGGTGGCTGGGGGTAGGTGCGGAGGGAGAGAGACCAAACCCAGAAACAAAACAGTGACAAGAATAACTACATACAGGACAATGACAAGAATAGCTACTCAGATTAAATCAAAGAGATGCACATGGAGAAAACAAAAAAAAAATAGAGCTACTGGGTCAGAAACACTAAACACAAGACTATGGCAAAATACCGAATATTCAAAATCAGACAAAATACACAGAGGAAAACAGTAGAACATAACACATACTAGGGCAACTGCAAGACATAACCATAACACAAAGTACACAGGACAGCAAGGAAAAAAAAAGAACAATCACTGCGACGGATCAACACCAGAAAAAACGGCCACTACCCCCCTGACAGTCTATGCCGACTGGCGGAGACCAAGCGCCACAGGAACAGTTCAGGTGGTCTCCCCGCGTCCAACAGCGGGCGGGTGGTCATAAGAGGCGGAACATGATCAGGCGGCTCACTACAGTCCAATGCCCAGCACGTCCGCTCCTCTGGTGGTCGAACCAGGTCGCCCAAAGACACACACAACACGTCGGGTGACTGACCTGAGGAGCCGAACCGGCGAAACAGTTCCTCAGGCGGCCCACCCGTGTCCCTCAGCCACCAGTCCCGGGGAAAAACAGCCCGTGGCAGCCTCCCTGACGAGGACAAAACTCGGGAGAGCCGGGGCGAGCGAACAGGAACCCCCACAGCCCCCGGCGATGATGCACAGGGGCGGTGACTCAGCAGAGGGGAAAGATGGCACGGATGAGCCCGTAATCCGTCTGACGGTGAAAGGTCTGCAGCTCCTCCCCCGTTCGCGGACCACGCTGGCGCTGCACCTCCACTGGACCCCGATTGGGTCCCAGCTGCACCCATGTTGGGCCCCGATTGGGCCAGAACCGCACCTGTGGTGGACCCCGACTGGGCCTCCGGCGCACCCACGTCGGACCCCGATTGGGCCAGAACCGCACCCGCGGTGGACCCCGATTGGGCCTCTGGTGCACCCACGTTGGACCCCGATTGGGCCACAGCAGCCTCCACGACGGACCCCAACTGGGTCGGTGCAGCTCCGCTGACGATCTCCACCCCCGAACCTGGGACCTCCAACCTAGTTACTCCGACTGGTTCCACGCCGGCGACACTGCAACAAGGCTCACAAACAGGAAGAAAACCGGGATTAGAATCACCGGTAGCAACAGAACCTAGCGAGACGAGCTCACGCGCAGCAGACAGCTGCTCCTCACTCGCCTCCCCGAGAGGCAGGCAAAAATGCTCTGAAACAGGGGATAGAGACACAAGGGGGAACACTTGCCTGCACTCGGGTTCTGTTGCCACCCAGGACTTCGACGATCCAGGTTCAGGGCGGCGACTCTCGTCAGCAGGCTCCAGCTCAGCTGCGTCGGGCTCCGCAGCTGGCAAGATGTCATCTGCAGCCTGAGGTTCCTCCCGCGCTGCTGTCCACGCCGATGACCCGTATGGCGTGGGGGCAGGGGACCCTTGACCCACTGGCTCGGACCACTCCGGCGAGGAGACCCGGGGACGCTTCATCGTCGGCTCAGGTTCCGGGCCGCAGTCCGCTCTTCTCCTCCATCCACGACGTGGCTGCAGGGCCAGGTCCAGGCTTTCCAGCACTGCAGGCCCCCTCTTCATCCAACGACGTTGGCCTGGCGTCGCGGACCGCTCAACGGGGGGGACACAGAGGCAGCAGGTTTAGTTATTTTCACTACAGCAGGTGGAGGGGGCTCGGGGGGCTGCGAACCCCGAACTCCGCCCCCAGGAGTCAGACAAGGCAGGCTACAATTATGTTGTAATAAATTAACTTGCACTTGCCTTTCTCCCGGAGGGAAGATGGTTCCTGCTGTAGGGGAAGTTGTTCCTCCTTCTCCCCGCTGGATGGCGACAGAGGGACCCCTGGAAGGACGAAGTGGGGCCGCTCTCAGAGGTTCGCTGATGGGCTTCGCCGGCAGCAGGTCCAGCCGGGGATTCTGCTGAGGATTACCTGGGCCGTTGCGCCGACGTCGCCGTCGGCCCCCAGATGGTGCGAACTCCTGGACCAGCTCCAGGACAGGAACGGGACTCTAACGCGGGGAGCGAGGATGCCTCCTCCTCTGCTTCCTGCTTTCTTCCTCCTCCAGCCCACGAAGTATCTCACGCTGCGTAGCGAGTTCATCTCTCCTCATCATCACCTCCGGGTGATCATCGTAATGGAGAGGAAGGTTGTCCAGGAGCACCTCAGCGCAGTCCAGGTGCCGACGTATGTTGCTGGGAGTGTCGTACAGCATAGCGGTGAATAGAGTCCCATCCACATACTCCAGAGCCTCCGCTAGCTCTTTGCCCAGGCGCCGACCACGGCCCCTGGATGACGGCATTCTCCCAGCAATTGACAACCAGACAGGGAAGAACAACAGTCCGATTAAAGCAAAAACTCACGGTGAAAAGGCGTCTCAGTGTGGTGTCTCCGTTTAGACGTCCTGGCAGGAGTATACTGTCATGCGGTGACCCTCGCGGATCACCATAAGACGCCAAGAGTCCACTAGTGACTCTTGGCCAACTAGGGTTGGGTGATGGTGAGAAGGAAGCATAGTTGCAAGCCCCTGGTTCAGCACCAACCTGTTCATGTTTCTAATTGTTTTTCCTCACTCAGTGACACACCCACTGAGGAAAAAACTCTGATCATTGGCAACTCTATAGTCAGAAACTCCAGTGACCATAGTCAAATACAGTCCTGGGGCCAGAGCAGGCAACACTGAGTCAAATTTGAAAATGCTGGCGAAAAGCAACAGTAAATACTCCACAACTGTTATCCATGCCGGCATTAACAACATCCGACTCCGGCAATCGGAAGTTACAAAACTTAGTGTGTTATCAGTGGGTAACTTCGCCAAAACGACGTCTGCCTCTGTAGTGTTCTCTGGGCCCCTCCCTAATCTGACCAGTGATGACATGTTTAGCCGCATGTCATCCTTCAACCGCTGGCCGTCTGTGTGGTGTCCTGCAAACAATGTGGGCTACATAGACAATTAGAACTCATTCTGGGGAAAACCTGGTCTTATTAAATGAGACGGCGTCCATTTTATCCAACAATCTGGCATCATTTTTATTCAAATTTTCAAAACCTTGACAACTCAGAGTTGGGACCAGTAAACAGAGTCACAGTCTTACATGCCTCTCTGCAGCTCCTCTTAATCCGCCACCCCTCAACTTAGCCCCTGTCTTCCCCTTCAGAGAATCATTGTCTGCTCCCTCCAAAGTAAATAAAAATATAATCTATAAGCATCCCAAAGTGATTAAACAAAAAGTTGGTAAAACTCAAATTCAACATGAAGCCTCTAAATTTAATGACATGGCCTCTGTTCCTCATAATTTAAAAATTAAATGCGGTTTGTTAAATATTAGGTCTCTAACTCCCAAGTCTCTGCTAGTTCATGATCTGTTAATTGATCATCAGATTGATTTAATATCCCTAACAGAGACTTGATTAGGGCAAGAGGATTATGTTGGTTTAAATGAATCAACTCCCTCTGGTTATTTAAACTGTCAAAATCCCAGAAGTTCTGGTTGTGGAGGAGGAGTAGCAACAATTTACCATTCCAAATTACTAGTTAATGTAAAGCAAAAAACATTTTCCTTTGAGGGCCTGGTCCTCAGTATTGGGCATGTTAGTAATTTTAGGTTAAACCCAATTTTATTTGCCACAGTTTATTGTTCTCCCTCAGCCTACTCAGAGTTTTTATCCAAATTTGCCAAATTCTTAGTGGATTTAGTGCTGAAATTGGACAGTAATTATAGTAGGGGTCTTTAATATACATGTAGATAGCGATTGCCTTAATATGGCATTTAATTCAATATTAGACTCGATGGGGTTTTCTCAGAAAGTAGGAAATTCTACCCATTATCTCCACCACACGTTGGACCTTGTTCTGACATATGGCATAGAAATAGAAAATCTGGTAGTGTCTCCTCATAACCCTGTACTGTCAGACCATTATCTGTGAACTTTTGATTTTACTATTTCTGACTATTTGGCTCCTAAAGAAAAATATTGCTACAGTAGATGCCTCTCAGATGATGCTGTTACCAAATTTAAGCAGAATGTTTCCTCCATGCCATGTGTCAACACAACGGAGATAAGCTATGGAGAGCTTGCTCCTTCTGTAATTGACAGCATGGTAGATAGTGTCACAGCTTCTCTGCATCAGACTCTAGACATGGTGGCCCCTTTAAAAAAGAAAGTCTAATCAGAGATTTCTAACTCCTTGGTTCAACACAGAAACTTGTGGCTTAAAACAGAAGACTTGTCAGTTAGAAAGAAAATGGCGCTCCACTAAATTAGATGAAATCTATTTAGCTTGGAGAAATCATCTTCTAATTTATAAAAAATCTCTTAGGAAAGCTAGAACAAGTTATTATTCTGCATTAATAGAAGAGAACAAGAATAATCCCAGGTTTCTTTTCAGCACTGTAGCCAGGCTGACAAAGAGTCAGGACGCTGTCAAACCTAGTATTCCCTTAGAGCTTATTAGTCGGGAATTTATGAACTTTTTCAGTCATAAAATTTTATCTATCAGAGATAAAATCAGTCAGATTCTTCCCACCGTTAACTTACGTAAATACAGTAACTACTACAACTCCTTCAACTGATATCTGGATGACTTTACTCCAGTTGACCTTTTAGAGTTAGATAAAATAAGTTGAAGGCTTGGATGAGGAAATTGTCTTTTAGACCCTATTCCTACCAGGTTATTTAAAAAAGTCTTCCCATTTATTGGTCGCTCTATTCTTCAAATAATCAATTCTTCATTAACATTCCGCCATGTACCGCAGGCTTTTAAAACTGCTATAATTAAATCCTCACTTAAAATGCCAACACTGGCTCCAGGAGTTTTAGTTAACTATAGACCAATCTCTAATCTCCCTTTCATTTCAAAAATCTTAGAAAGAGTTGTTGCTACGCAATTATTTGACCACTTGCAGGGAAATGGTTTATTTGAAGAGTTTCAATCTGGGTTTAGAATCCATCATAGTACTGAAACAGCTTTAGTGAAGGTCACTAATGACCTCCTTATCACATCTGATAATGGACTTGCCTGTACTTGTCCTTTTAGAACTTCGGGCAGCTTCTGATACTGTCTATCATGATATTTTACTTGATCGATTAGAACACCATGTTGGACTTCATGGAACTTTGGTGCAGTAGTTTAGATCTTATTTATCTGATAGGTTCCAGTTTGTTCATGTCAATAATGAGTTTTCTTCCAATTCAAAGCTCAGTCACGGAGTTCAGCAGGGATCTGTGCTAGGGCCTATTCTTTTTAGTTTATATATGCTTCCGCTAGGCAACATTATTAGAAAGCACTGTATACATTTTCATTGTTATGCAGATGACACACAATTATACCTGTCAATGAAGCCAGATGATGGTACTCAATTAGCCAAATTAGAGGCCTGTCTTAAGGAAATCAAAGCTTGGATGACTTGTAATTTCCTGCTATTAAATTCAGATTAGACTGAAGTCATTCTAGTTGGTCCAAAAAACCTTAGAAATACCTTTCCAAATCAAACTCTTAGTTTGGATGCAGTTACTCTTTCTCTTAATAGTTCTGTGAGGAACCTTGGAGTTATTTTTGATCAAGATCTGTTTTTTAATTCACATATTAAACTTGTTTCTAAGACTGCCTTCTATTATTTGCGTAATATTGCCAAGATTAGGAACATCTTGTCTCAGAGTGATGCTCAGAAAATAATCCATGCTTTTGTTAGCTTGTGGAAGATGAAAGCAGACGAGACAGAGAGCTGAACGACACACAAACTTTATTCACCTTCCATCATCAAGTACAGAAAATACTCTCTCGGGGTCTCTGGGCTCCTTCTTTTTATACCCTTTATTTCTGCTCCATGAGACCCAGGGAGTCAAAGACAATACATTTATACATTCAGTGCACAAAGAATGCCTGGCATATTAACATCATACAACACCAGCCCTGCTTCTCACACCCTCTCTTCCTCTAGCGAACTCCAGTGTATCCTGAACTCCTGGGAGGGGGGGGGGGTAGTCCTTTCTGTTATAACTGAGACCGTCCGGTACCACTTTGTCCTTCAGTCCTCTGTTCCATCTCCCCGGTGCCACTTCCTACTCTGGGTGGAGAACCCCCCACACAGTGCCACCACAAGCTCTAGATTAGATTATTGTAGCTCTTTATTATCAAGTTATCCTAAAACATCTCTAAAAAGTCTTCAGCTGATCCAAAATGCTGCAGCAAGAGTTTAACAGGTCCTAGAAAGAGAGATCATATCTCTCCAGTTCTGGCCTCCCTTCACTGGCTTCCTATAGAGTTTAGAATTAAGTTTAAAATCCTTCTTCTTACTTACAAAGCTCTAAATAATTGGGGCCCTTTTTCTTTAAAAGATCCGATACTACCCTATTATCCTAACAGAGCACTACGCTCCCAAAATGCAGGATTACTTGAAATGCCTAGAATCTCCAAAAGTACAATGGGAGGCAGAGCCTTCAGTTATCAAGCTCCTCTCCTGTGGAACCAGCTTCTAACCTGGATTCGGGAGTCAGACTCGATCTCTGTTTTTAAGAATAGGGTTTAAACCTTCCTTTTTGATATAGCCTATAATTAGGGACGGATCATGTGCCCCTGAACCCTCCCTTAGTTATGCTGCTAATAGGTTTAGACAGCCGGGGGACCGTCAACAAAGCACTGGGCTTCACTCCTTTCTTCAGTCTCAATGAAATATTTTTGCTGGTCATTAACCTTTTAACTGTCAGATTTAATGTGCCCGTAGTGGCACAGTGCAGAAACTGCACCTGTCAACTGAATCTGACATCCCTTTAACTCCCCAGCTGTACTGAGGATTTGTACTGATCATGCCAGTTCAGAAGGTGGCAGACACGCGTTGGAGGAATCATGGTTGACACGGAATACACCAAAGAAGAAATCCTTCTTCTTCTTCTTTGAGATCAGAAAACAATTATGGCTGCCATCCATCGTCATATAAGACAATCATATTCGATGTCATATATGATAAATTACCGGGGAATACAAACAAAATTGACATGGGATAATCATAAGTTTCTAGATGTGGGAAAGAAAGTGCAAATGACCAACAGAATGCAAAATAATGACCACGATGGATGAAAACGGACCGACCATGCCAGCAAGCGAGCCCCCTTCGCCAATGGTAAGTGACAGATTTCTTTGTTTCTTTACATTGTACTGATTTTCTGGTCCATATACTTTGAAGATAAGATAACAAAATGCCCCTGTTCAAAAAGTGATGTTGTGGAGTGTGTAAATGACGAGGCAGGTTTGTCTCAGGCAGTTTATTACACATCTCCAACATGAGCATAGTAGAAAGAGGACATCTCAGACAAAACTCATCCCTTAAATACTCAGGTCTCCCTACAGCTCAAAAGTCACATTGCATTCACATCAAAGGTCACATTGCATTCACTTCCTTAATCCCTTAACATCCCCCTCACAGTCTCTGACACACAAAGGATCCTCCAAGCAGTCTCTGACACACAAAAGATCACATTTTCACAACTTCCTGTTATCTCCAAGGAAACTCTGCTCTTTGTTCTATCTAAGATGCTAGTCATTATGTTTTCCCCATGTGCGGCTACCCCGCCCCCCCCCCGAGCATATTGGATCGAACAAAAGAATAACAGTCTGTATGCTGTGACAGAATCATTACACATCAATCCACATGCTGCTTGGGCTTCAGTCTCCTCCCGTATCTGCTGTAACCAGGATTCACCGCCTCCGCGGTGCTGTCATGCTGGGGAGCTGCTGTCTGGGGGTGAAAACCTTTTGTCTGTCCCTGCGGGTGTTCTGGGGAAATTTTACTCTGGGAAGCTCCCCGTGGGGGTCTTCCACGCCGAGGGGCCCTCGCCAACAGCACTTGCTCGTCCGCCACCACAAAAGCGGGTTTGAGTCTGTTTATGCCAACCTTTTCCCTCCTACCCCCCAAATCTACCAAAAAATGCTTGTCCCCTGTTTCCAGCACTCTGAACAGTCCATCATAAGGTGGGCGCAGTGGGGTGCGATGTGCATCGTGTTTGACAAAAACAAACTCTGCATTTTTCAAAGTTTTAGGCACAAAAACGCGCGGAAAACTGTGGTGGACAGGGCCCGGCAGTGTGCCTGTGTCAATGCTATGCTGCAACAGCTGAGACGGGGAGCTGCCCGGCACCGGATTATCTGGGAGAAACTCCCCAGGCAGCCGAAGTGGCTGCGCAAAAACGAGTTCAGCCCGGGAAGCCTCCAAGTCCTCTTTAGGTGCAGAACGTAACCCCAATAAAACCCACGGTAGCTTGTCTACCCAATTTGCATCCGTCAGTGACGCCCTGAGAGCCGCTTTCAATGACCTATGAAAACGTTCGCATAACCCATTAGCCTGTGGATTGTACGCAGTTGTGCGGTGAATTGTGACACCCAGGCTGCAGGCCATTGTTGACCAAAGTTCAGAAACAAATTGAGGGCCTCTGTCAGACGTAATGTCCGACGGGACTCCAAAACGCGCCACCCATGCTGTTAAAAACGCGCGCGCCACCTCCTCGGCTGTGGTTGACGCCAGTGGAACCACCTCCGGCCAGCGCGTGGTGCGGTCCACCATTGTCAGAAGGTGCGTGCACCCCTGTGATGGCGGGAGGGGGCTCACGAGATCCACGTGAACATGGTCGAACCTCTTAGCTGGGATGTGAAACGGCTCCAAGGGAGCTCTCGTGTGTCTGTGTACTTTGGCTTGTTGGCACGCCATGCAGGCTGCTGCCCATTCTTTCACTTGTTTGCGAAGGCTCGGCCACACAAATTTCTCTCCTACCATCTTGATCGACGCGCACACTCCCGGGTGCGCTAAAGAATGAACCGAGTCAAAAACGCGGCGGCGCCACGCGGCCGGTACCACGGGACGCGGTCGCCCAGTGGAGACATCGCAGATTAGGGGGGGCATACCGTCTTGCAGCACCCTGCTCTCCAGCCTTAACCCTGTTGGTCCAGACTGGAGCGCGCGCACATCCGCGTCACTAACCTGCTCCGCAGCCATGGCTGTGTAATCTATCCCCACGCGGACCGGGGCCGCCACGGCGCGTGAGAGGCAGTTTGCCACTACATTCAGTTTACCCGACACATGCTGAATATCGGTAGTAAACTCTGAGATCACGGCCAGCTGTCTCTGCTGCCGGCCTGACCACGGTTCTGAAACCTTGGCCATCGCGAATGTTAGTGGCTTGTGGTCCACGAACGTGGTGAAACAGCACCCCTCCAGCCAGAACTGGAAGTGGCGAATGGCTAAGTGGAGAGCCAGCAACTCCCTGTCAAACGCGCTGTATTTACGTTCACTATCGCGCAAGGTCCTGCTGAAAAAGGCGAGCTCCACGACCGCCCCTATGGCCACATCTGATGCGTCGGTAGTGAGCGCTATGCGGGCCGTTGGGTCTGGATGTGCCAACAACGCAGCGTTTGCCAGGGCTGCTTTGACTTCCGAGAACGCCTGCTCTCGCTCCGGGGACCATTTGATCTTATTCACGGGTTTCTGTTTTTTGAGCGCGGCGTACAGCGGTTGCATGAGCTGCACTGCGCGGGGGAGGAAATGGTTATAAAAATTCACCATTCCCAAAAACTCCTGTAATGCCCTGACCGTTTGCGGTAGGGGAAAATCTGCTACCGCGCGCACTTTGTCAGGCAGCGGAACCGCTCCTTCGGGAGAGACGTGGTGCCCCAAAAAATCAATCTGCGTCACCCCGACCTGACACTTTGCTGGGCTGATTATTAAACCGTGCTCTCCCAACCTCCGGAAAACTGCCGTGAGGTGGTTTTCGTGTTCGTCTTCGGACGCGCTGGCTACCAAGATATCGTCCAGGTAGATGAATACGAAAGGGAGATCGCGCAGCACCGCATCCATCATGCGTTGGAACGTCTGTGCAGCCCCTTTAAGCCTGAATGGCATGCGCAAAAACTCGAATAGACCAAACAGAGTTATCACCGCTGTTTTGGGTATGTCCTCAGCGCGCACTGGGACTTGGTGGTAACCGCCGACCAAGTCTACTTTCGAAAAAACGCGCGCTCCTGCCAAGTGAACGGAAAAATCTTGGATATGAGGAATTAGGTAGTGGTCGTGCGCTGTGGCGTTGTTCAACCTGCGGAAATCCCCGCAAGGTTGCCACGAACTGTCGGCTTTAGGGACCATGTGCAGCGGGGAAGCCCATGGGCTGTTTGAACGCCTGATGATGCCCAACCTCTCCAGGGTGGCGAACTCCTCGCGCGCTATGGCCAGTTTAGCTGCGTCCAAGCACCGAGGTTTTGCAAAAACGGGCGGCCCGGTGGTGGTAATAAAATGTTCCACCCCGTGTTTAGCGATGGCTGCCGAAAATGTCAGGACCGTGAGTGCTGGGAACTGAGTGAAGAGTGTGTGGAACTTACCGCATGCAGCTGTGACGTTGGCTTGTGCTGTTGGCCGGGACGCTCGAGCTGTACAGGGAATAGAATCAAAGGACAGTGCATTAACCAGGCGCCTGTTAGCGTCATCAACCAACAAACCATATGAGCACAAAAAATCAGCCCCCAATATATTGAAATTCAATGCTGCTATGACAAAAGTCCACTCAAATGCACGGCCGTGTAGCGACAGAAGTAGAGTCCTCTCACCAAAGGTCTTAATCTCCGAGCCGTTTGCTGCTGCCATCTCGGGGCCGCTGGATCCTGCCAGTCGGTCGGCGTAGGACGGCATGATGAAACTCAACTGTGCGCCGGTGTCCACGAGGAAATGCCTCCCCAAGCGTGCGTCCGTCAAGTAGAGCAGCTTGTTCTCCTCCCCGAGGGCCGCAGCTGCTACCGACCCCCAGGTCTTGGCGTTTCCCAAGCGCTTGAACTGGCACGGTGGTATACATTTGCGTGCCTTCTCTGCAAAGCGGCAGTGGTAGAAACAAAGGGTGTCTCCTCCGCGTTCCTTGGCCCCCGCTGCCGCCGTCGTCGGTGGTTCTGCTACCGCCGTCAATGGCTCCCCGCCATCTCCGGCCGTCGCACCGAGCTCCATCGCTGCCGCCGTGGTCGCGAGCTCTCTGCTGGCCATGATGATCCGATGTGCCTCCCGGGCCAGCGCACGGTAGTCCTGCTTGGCCAGCAACGGCGAACTGGCCAGGGCCGCTCTCGTCGCTGACGGAAGGTTCCTGAGGAAGAGGTGGGTAAAAATGAACTGGTCGTCATCCGAGCCTTTCAATCTCAGCATCCTCTCCATCAGGTCAATAGCCGTGCAATCTTCTAACCCGGTCCGCGCCAGGAGTCTCTCTGCTCTCTCCTCAACCGAGAGTGTGTAATGCTGGATGAGTGCGGCCTTCAACGCGCCGTATTTGTCACTGGCTGGTGGCTGATCCAGCAGGCTCTCCACATGCAGAGCCGTGTGGGTGTCGAGCTTTGCGACCACATGGTAGAATTTCGTGTCATCCACCGATATCCCCCGGAGGACGAACTGTGCCTCCACCAGGTGGAACCAGGAGCGTGGATTGTGCTGCCAAAAATCTGGTAGCTGGATTGTAACACCATATGCTTGGCTGGGGGCTCCCAACGAGGCTGGCTCCGGGAAATTCTCTTCCTTTTGCATGCTTCGTCTTAGGTCACCAGTGTGGAGTGTGTAAATGACGAGGCAGGTTTGTCTAAGGCAGTTTATTACACATCTCCAACATGAGCATAGTAGAAAGAGGACATCTCAGACAAAACTCGTCCCTTAAATACTCAGGTCTCCCTACAGCTCAAAAGTCACATTGCATTCACATCAAAGGTCACATTGCATTCACTTCCTTAATCCCTTAACATCCCCCTCACAGTCTCTGACACACAAAGGATCCTCCAAGCAGTCTCTGACACACAAAAGATCACACTTTCACAACTTCCTGTTATCTCCAAGGAAACTCTGCTCTTTGTTCTATCTAAGATGCTAGTCATTATGTTTTCCCCATGTGCGGCTACAATGTCAAAAAACAGAACCATTCTTTGTGTAAATACTGTATGTCCAAGGTCCACTTTTGACTGAGTTATGTAATTCAATATAGCTGCTGCGGCATTATGCAAATTAGATGTGTAAATTTACTCTTATCTGAAACTTTGGATCATATTCTACATCTTTCTCACTGACAGTAAGTCATTATCTCTTGCAACTTTCAAGTTATAGCCTTGGAAAGCTGACATCTGATCTGAATATTTTCTTGACAAAAAATCATTACCACTCTTGACCACTAGAGGTTATGTCACCAAACTGCACCCGTGACAGTTAAAAGGCTTTAACATCTGTTTGTTCTCTTCCATAGATTGAGTCCCCGTCATGCTGTTTTCTCTCTACATGTCTGTTCTTCTTCTTCTCTATCCCGTTACCCCCCAGCCTGTCGCAGCAGATGACTTAACCTCCCTGAGCCAGGTTCTGCTGGAGGCTTCTTCCTGTTAAAAGGGAGTTTTTCCTCTTCACCATCGCCAAGTGCTTGCTCACAGGGGATTGCCTGATTGCTGGGGTCTTTCTGCAATTGTGGGGGTTTCCCCTACAGTTGAAAGTGTTATGAGATGACTGTTGTTGTGAAATGGTGCTATATAAATAAAGTTGAATTGAATTTAATTGAACTTTGGATCCATCACTTAATGGCTGGGATATTTATCCTGGCCTGGATTTAATAGTTTTGTGGTCAAGACCTCAACAAGACCAGAATCAAGACCAAGATCAAGATAAGAGATCAAGGCTAAGACCTTTGTGATCTTGGCTTTTGCTTGGCTTGGACTTGGTCTTGACCCCTGAAAAGATTAGGCCATTCTATACTTTGGTCTCAGTCTGGTCTTAACTGCAACATTAAGATTCAAATCTCAACCAGTCCACTTCAGCTGGATCCATGCTGCATTTCCCCTCTGGTCTGCTTTGATCCGCGTCTGCATTGGACAAGCCCGGTGTGCACACGATGCTGTACATGCTCACTTTTTTCGTCTACCAGGCCAAGGGGTTGACGCATGCACTCAACTTTTATTTGTAGTTTCACCCCATCCCTATGGGTAGCGCAAATGCGCTAATACACCAGTTTGTTCACTGGCTAAAAACACGAGAGCGACGCACATATTTTTTGTAGCAACAACAATGGCATTGTTTCAAGGAAAAGTAAAAATTACCATTTTTCAGTGCTCTTCTTCACTTAAGCTGCTGCTCCTACTGCTGCAAAATGATTCATGGATGTTTATTCCCATCTTCCATTTCCTCTTTGTCTTCTTCGTCTACTTTGACTTTGTATGCTGTATTGGTAGCGCCACCTCGTGAATGGGACGTTCAGTCTTGCGCATGCACAGTCAACGCGGTCAGGCTGTGCGGTCAGAAAATTTGGGTTGCATGCGGTCATCCTCTGTGGACACTAGCAGACACTTGTGGACTGGAGGATATGACATAAATTTCATCAGACAAGCCTTCCGGTTGCGCGTACGTGGACGACAGCGGTGCAGCATGAATCCAGCTTTACAAAGCAAGCATTTTAATGCACTTGACACTTGCTAGGAAAAAGCTAATTTCCCTTGCTTATATATGAAATGTCACACTTTCTTTCACTAACCACAGGCGATGGCTGTTGGTGAGGAAGCACCTGTAAATAAAGATCGTTGCTGTTACATCCAGCAACCACACTGCTGTCAACACTGCTCCAACTGGAAGTGGTCTCCCATTTTCTCCTTACTTCTTCATTAGACCCAAAGAAACTAGTGCATCTCTTAGCTAATATTCTAATTTTTAAGGTGCATTAGTATAAAATCTCCTCAACGTAATGCAGGAATTCATCCCCAATAGGGAATGGACAATCCCAGAACATAACAGTTGCTAATTCTCTGCAAGCAAGTACGATTAAATTCCTAAACGCTTTTGGGTGTAAACCTGTTCATACAGGCGACTGAATTTGGATGGCAGATTTTACAGTAGATGCACAAACTTTAATTTTAACACACATCAGGGAATTTTGCACCTACCTAAACAATCATAGTGCATTTTTTTTTTTTTTTTTTGCTAGAGTCCCTTGTTAGTTCTTCAAGTAAATCATTCGCTGTTGGGCTGTCATTGCTGTGTATGTAATAGTTATGTTTGCAGACTATAAATGGAGAACAGCCTCAGGGCTAATATTTAAGAAAACAGGTTACCTCATAATAACTGTAAGGCCTGCTGAAAGATAGTAAATGTTCTGTGCCAAATTCTGTGCTTATTATCTGTAGTCACCCACTGAAAAATAGAATAAACACAATGTTGTTTTCAAATTAAAGTTTGTCCCTCTATTCTAGAACCATTTACCAGTATTTAGAAATTGGGAATAACTATTATTTCCTAGGGATTTCTAGATTGTAATTTGTGATGTATAAATTCTACATTTTTGCCACCACAGGGGTCCTGTTGGGATCTTACTCGTGAATTGGCACTGACATTTGCGATTTTCAGTCTTGTGTCATTGTTTTGCCCAGTTTTCTGCCTCTATGTCTAAGAACTGTGAAGAGTGTTACACTGGCCATTTTAAGTGAAACTATATGCTAAATCAGGAAGGTATAATTCGAGAAGAAATGACTGCATTTGTAAGGAACATTTTACTACCTTGCCAATTTCAATAAGGAAGAACAGCTGTCATTGCATTGCCATTGTTATAACTTCTCTAGTGTGAACAGGACTTTGATTTTTAAACTCCAAATACAGTTAATTAAACATTGTTGTATATTTGGAAATTTTCACACAGACACTAGATTTTTAGTCTTTTTATTTAAAAGGGTAATCACTTTATGTTGGTTATCATCAGCAGCTCTTAATCTCACCAGCTCACCCTTTGCAGCTGGGAGTGTTTGTTGTGTGCTGTCGCAGCCCTCATGGTTCAATATTTTCCCTGAAAACGTTTAAACTTTGTTTCTTTAGTCAGCATGGAAATGCGTCAGAAGAACCAAACAGATATGCATGTGCAATGTTTTCCTAGTTAGCAATTCACTTTTATTTAATTGAAGATGGTCCAACAGGAGCACTGAGTGAAGATCCGGGCCCTCTCCTCTGCATTCTCTAACAACAGCTCTGAGTAGCTCCCCCATCACTTTCTCATCTTTCAAAAGATGTGAGCAGACATGCATACGTAATACAGGCATATATATCATGAGCACACTGTATGTTCATGCTGACTGATCCTGTGACCTAGACATTTTGCTCTCATAAATATAGCCACGCACGGGTGAGGGCCCCAAGGTCGACTTGTGTACCAAATTTGATGACTCTTGCAGTATTTTTTCTCAAGTTAGAGAGCAGGTGACCTCACGACTTTAACCTTTGACATTTTGACAGAAAAGGTAGGTCAGGTGAAGGGAACCTAAAGGTCGACAGGTGTATTAAGTTTGGTGCTAGGAGGAGTAAGGCTGGCCATACATGGGAGGATTTTATGTCCAACTTTTGGCCTGATTTGCCCCTCCCAGCAGTCGGGGTGGCGTGGCCTAATTTGAAGCTCATCATCAGTAAATGTGTGGTGTCAGTGGGTGTGTGGTGTGTGTGGTGCCATTTTTCCTCCAGTCATGGTGTGTGGTATAGCCACCAGGAAGTTCTGTTTTTGTCTCGTCTGACTGCGGTGCATTCTCCCAGCCAATGAGAGCAGGACGACCTGCAGGCGTTGCCAACCGGGTGTTACATACTCACCTCCAGCTTGTGCTGCCAAGTGTAAAAGTCGGGCCTATACCGTCTACTCAGCCAGGGTTTCAGCAATCTTTTTCTCTTTTTGTTATTCACTGCCAAACAGAACAACAGCCAAGTGACAACAATGATGGTTCTCCTTATTTATGTCCTAAAGTTGCATTTGAATGTCACATGATCACATTTGTTCATGCGAGATTCTTTGACATCTCATGTCACTGGCATCACTGTGTGAAATCACTCGTACAAATGGCAGGGGTGTGGTCTCCCACCTCACTAAATCATTTAGTGTGTGTGATTAGAGGATTATAATGGTAATAATAGGGCTGTGCATCAATTCAGTTTGTTTAAACTAGTTAATTGTACCTTTTCTATAATTAATTGTGATTAATTGCTACACATGTGTAAAAGAATCAATGAAAAAGACAGATTTTAGCAACTGTTAATTGCGTTTTCATTCAATGGACATACTTGTGACACAATCACAATCACAAATGTATATTAATTTTTTTTAAAAAGTATAATTTAAGGTAACAATTAGAAATATTCTTTTTAGTTATTATAAAAAGGAAGTCAGTTTCTCTGTAAAACTCCCATTTTTAATATTGTGACATTTCCTGTTTAATTTTAAAATGGTCAAAGAGGAAGCTAGTCCTTCTACTTAAAGAAACTTTCCTAATTATCTCAACCCTCAAAAGTACAGAGCAATTCTTAATTGATTTCCAGACCTTAATGGTGAATTAGAAGCTTTTATTCACATTATACTGGAGTGTGTGTTTTTCTTCAATCACTCTGACAGAAACTCTCACTCTTTTCATACTTTTCAGCAAGCAGCCCCAAACTATAACATTAGGTCAGAGGTGTGTGTGTGTGTGTGTGTGTGTGTGTGTGTGTGTGTGTGTGTGTGTGTGTGTGTGTGTGTGTGTGTGTGACGTGCACACGCTTTAAATGTGCACAGGATGAGGTTGCTCTGAGTACCGGACGATCAGTTTAGTGTGGCGTAAATTTAAACACTGAAAAACAAGAATACTCTTGTTTTAACCTGAGCCAGCTGCTGAAACAAACCAGTCACCACTGCCGACACCACCTCAGGGAATGACCTGACAGTGGCTATGTTTACATGGACACAAGTAACAGGATTAAAAGCCTGATCGGAATGAAAATGCTTCATGTAAACATGGCAATCTGAATATTCTAACCGGATCACGCTCATTCGGATCAAAATTTCATTTCGATTGAGAGGGGTGGGTTATGCTGATTGTTAATTGGAATGGTGCGCATGAAAACACTTATTCTGAACGTAGGGCAGAAAATATGTTTACTGCGCATGTCTGTACACCAGCCGCACGTCGACGTGACGTATTTCCGCCTTAGCAGCAGCTAGTGGAAAACATAGCGGGAGTAAAACAAAACTGGTCTGTATCATCCTGCTGTCTCCCTCTGTTCGTCATATGCAGAAGTATGTACTTGTAGCTTCATTACGGAGACCAGCAGAAGCAAAAGTACAGTCTGAATAACACAATACAGGTCAATTTCGGTCAGCTACATGTGTGCCTGTGTTTGTGTCTATGTTGAATGTTATTTGTGGCTTGTAAATATGGATGTCACCAGACTGCAAAACAAATCTACCTACGGGTACAAATAAAGGAACCTGAACCTGAACCTGAATTTCGACACAAAGCGGGGCTTGCTAACACTGGAAGTTGCTTCTTCTTCTACTGTTTTCGGAATGTCGAAATGTCGATGTGCGCACGTCAAAATGATTTATTCCGTTCAAACGTGTGACACATGGAAAAGCACGTCCAAATCAGATCAGCTTTTTCAGGATCCATGTAAACAGTAAAATTCTGATATGAATTGTAATCAGATTGAAGAAATTTTGCCCATGTAACTGTGGCCACTGCCAGTTTTTTTAAAATTTAACTGGCTCACAATATTCAAAAAGTTAATGCATTAATTATCCTGTTCCTAATAAATAATCAGTTTAAACTGTCGTTATGTCTGTGGTCTCCCATATTTTAAAAGTTGATTTAAGAACTGAAAATCCTCTGACAGACAAACTTCATGTTTTGCATACGTTAAAGGGGTCATTGACTGAAAAATGGTGTGTTTGTAGGTTGTAACTGTCTGAAATGACTCTACTGGTCACTTAATTATCAAAAATTTTTCGAAACAATCAATTCTCTTAAAAAACACACAGCCTTTATCTCGTTTTTCTCTCCCAGAAACATTTTTGACTCTTCTGTCTAAATTGTTAATGTCACTGTTATGTATGTAAAATACCTCTATAAAGGATAAGGCCAGGTGATTGGACGAACTCAGCTTTATTGAACAATGGTGCAACAACGGACTCACAGTAGACACCAGACAGAGGGCACCGGTCGAAGAGGCCGCATCATGGATGCCCTCTGCTATTTATGGGACGGTACAGTGACAGAACAGGAAGTGCCCGCCACTACACCGCACTTCACGATAAAGGTGTCAAACCCCAACACCACAGTCACGATTAGAACAAGTCAACCCACCGCCGTCCTTGAGATCTGCCCACTGCTGTATTTTTGGCCAACCTAGATGTCTGTCATGTAGATGGAAGGGGTATTAGTCCCTGAACTATTAGCCCCCAAGCTAACACTGGTACCAGGAAGCTCAAACCAAGCATGACTTATATTGTTATTTTCTTCAGATTTTAGTCACCCTAATAACCATCCCTGTTACCACCTGGTTCACCAGTCCACAGTCCACAATATACCCTGCATTGCTCCGACCCATCTCCCAGTGGTTTCACTGTGATTCTGCAGCCGGTGTCGGCGTGCCGGTTGTGGCAACCGCCTATACCACAACTCAAGGCTGCTCCCTCGAGCTCTTCCACTATCCTCCGGGGCTCCGCGCAACTCCGCTCCACCCCCGCAGGCAACGTAGGGGAGCCGCTTCATGACGGCACATTCCCCAGCTGGCCATGGGAGAGGAATGGAGTCCCGCGGAGTGAGACATTGCACTTTGAGATCCCGTGGCTCAGCAGCTCGGCTCGCCCAGCAGCCCCAGGTCGTGGTGATCGGAGGGTTGCTCGGCATGCGGTGCTGGCAATTTGTTGTGGCATACTGGTGGGAGATGGGCTGGAGCGACGCCAAATACACAACCAACCGTGGATCAGTGAACCACCGCGGCTCATCCAAGCTAGAAGGAGGCTAGAAGCTACTCAGCTAATGGCTAACAGATGTAAGAGGGAGGGTGGAGTGGAACAGGTGAAGGCTGTTTCTTCCAGTGACAGGCTTTAAATCAAAGCGTTTCAAGAAAGCCAGGAAAAATCAAACAAAAATGCTTCAATAATTAAAAAATTAAAGAAAATGAGAACAGACTATGCCACAAACACTTTATTAAGACATGTGTGAGGTATTAAAATGTGGAACAAGTGCAGTGAATGACCCCTTTAAAACTGGACATTATTCAGCACAAACTGGAGACTTCAACCAGACTACCCTGGTACTTTATGGTTTCTGTGGGAAATGATCTAATTTTATTTCTAATTTCACTGGAGTGGTGGCCTGGGGTAGAGCATCTGCCACACAACCGGGAGGTCGGGGTTCAAATCCTGGCCGGGTCATGCCAAAGACCATGTATAAGCGGAACTTCCTGCCATCCAGCTTGGTGCTCAGCAATAATGGAACGCAGGAGGAAAATGTTGGTTACCCAGCCACAGAGGGTGCACAAGTCAAGTGTACTCACTGCACCGGATAAAATGGGCAGGGTTGCGTCAGAAAGGGCATCCGGCATAAAAACTCAGGTTCAACTGTAAGAGGACCCACCCCGACTGTGGGACTAATTGTGTCCTGTCAAAATAAATATGGATGATGATGACTTGCTAATTGGTTAATTTGCTGTTGTTGCGCATGGCTTCTGTCGGTACGTATGGACCCACGCACAACAACGGAAAATTATGTGCATTGTTTTGGACAAATTAGCAAGTGAAATTAGATAATTTCGCACAAAAACCAGAATGTACCAGGACGCCCTGGTTGAAAAACACCGACAGATAATATGGCTTTGTATCATTCACAGTTAATCTGCAAATCTGAGGCAAACTTAACCAACCCTAACCTTGACAAAAGCCTCAAATAAACTGAGTTTGTATTCATGACTTGAGACAATTGAGCTGGCATTTTAAACTGTGCACTGGAGCAGTGGTTCTCAGCCCTACCATCATGTTAATCTAAGAAGTGTCTTCAAAGTTTGCATCGACTGAAGTGACTCCTTATTTTAAGGCTGTTTCTTACTTTGACTCTAATTTGTTGCTTTGATTAGCGGAAGCATCAGCCCTAATGGACAATATTATAAAAGTACAGGAAATGCATTCACGTTTTTGTTGTATGTTTCCATATATATCAAGGTCTTCTCTGTATTTTTCCTTAAAGGTGATCTGCCTCCTTGACGTCTTCACACCGGACTCCACGTTGGAGAAATTCCAGACCTTGTAAGCTGAGGTTCAGCAGCAACACTCCCCTGCTAGTTGTCACAACTTGTTGAGACTTTGTATGTGTGTGTATGCGTATGTATGAAAAGTTGAAGTGAGTGTGAGAGGGCACGTTTATTCTTGTCTGTTTGGACTGATTTTAAGGTGTTGTCCAACCCTGTTTTCAAAAAATCACAACATCTAAATAAGATTGAATTTAAAAACTATATTTAATCCATGTGCTAGAATAGATTTTATATGAAATGAGTTTATTTTGAATTTATACTAAAATCACTGGACAGGATCAACAAATGTGTCAAAAATGTGTAATGCCCTCATTAGTTTTTAGCTTAATAACAAACTTGGGAAAAGCTCAGTAATATAATTTGATAGTAAAAAAGATTTTCAAATGTAAAGATGCTGAAGGCTTCAACACTCAGTGGAAGACTATGTGTATAAACAGGATCATTCATCCCTTCTGGTTACCTGAATAATTTCTTTTGTTCTCTCCAGTTACATAGTAATGCCTTTCGTAGCTCAGGATCTGGGCCACATTATGAAGAGGAGGAAGTTAAGTGAACGTATCACCATATATCTGTTCTACCAACTGCTACGAGGCCTGAAGGTGAGTGCTCAGTGCCGTAGGGACTCCAATTCACTTTGATATTGCAGCCTGTCTGTGTAAATTTAACAGTGTCATGTGTATGACAGAAACAACGAGGCACTTTAAAACCCCGGGTGTTAGGTTGGAACCCATCAGGAGGTAAAATGTTAACTGTTCCTTTCCATTAATCTGATGGTAATTTTAACTTTGTGGTTCATGGTATAGTTACTGAGGTCTATCTCCCAATAAAGCACTGAGATCACACATACATGACCTTGGCTTAGCAATATCCAACAAGTATTTTATTAGTTAAAAAGTCCCTATCTCACTGGGCTGTGACAGCTTGCAACTAGAAAAGCACTCAGAGAGAGCACATACCTCCACCAAGGCTCCTTCTGTTCATCATGGATCACCTCCAAAATCTAATGGGTTCGCGTGTAGCCCAAGAGCTACCTCTGGTGAAAATTGCATTCAACTCTGTCCAGTAGTTTTGGAGTATTCTTGCTAACACACTGTGAGAAGATAAGAGCCTTGGCAGAGCTGTGAGTTCTCAGATCATCACCAGAATGTAATGGGTCCCTCTGTAGTCCAAGGACCACCTCTGGTGAAAACTTCATCCAAATCCATCCAATAGTTTTTGTGTAATCCTGCTGCACAAATACAAACAAGGCCCTTGGTGGAGGTATGCCATCTCAGATTGTCACCAAAATGTAATGGGTTCATCCTTGGGACAAGGGCTATCTATGGTGAAAATTTCTTCCAAATCTGTTCAATAGTTTTTGCGTAATCCTGCTGACAGACGAACACAACAACAAACAAATTGACACGGATGAAAACATAACCTCCTTGGCAGAGGTAAATGGAGATACAAGACTGAGAGAAAATACGCAAATTAGCAACAATTTTCACTTGGAATCTCACACTGAATTGGTAATTACAGTGGATATAAAACGTCTACACACCCCTATTCAAATGCCAGGTTTTTGTGATGTAAAAAAATGAGACCAAGACAAATCATTTCAAAACTTTTTCCACCATTACTGTGACCTATAACCTGTACAACCCAACTGAAAAACAAACTGAAATCTTTTAAGGGGAAAAATAAAAAAACAAAAAACTTACAATGACCTGGTTGCATAAATATGCACACCCTGTTATAACTGGGGATGTGGCTGTGTTCAGAATTAACCAATCACATCAAAACTCATGTTAAATGGGAGTCAGCATACACCTGCCACCATTTAACATGCCTCTGATTAACCCAAAATAAAGTTCAGCTGTTCTAGTGGCTTTTCCTGACATTTTTGTAGTCACATCTTACAGCACAAGCCATAGTCTGCAAAGAGCTTCCAAAGCATCAGAGGGATCACATTGTTCAAAGGTATCAGTCAGGAGAAGGGTATAAAAGAATTTCCAAGGCATTAAATACATCATGGAACACAGTAAAGACAGTCATCATCAAGTGGAGAAAATATGGCACAACAATAACATTGCCAAGAACTGGACATCCCTCCAAAATTGATGAAAAGATTAGAAGAAAACTGGTCAGGGATGCTGCCAAGAGGCTGACAGCAACATTGAAGGAGCTGCAGGAATTTCTGGCAAGTACTGGCTGTTTAGTACATGTGACAACAATCTCTCGTTTTCTTCATATGTCTGGGCTATGGGGTAGGGTGGCAAGATGGAAGCCTTATCTTATGAAGAAAAACATCTAAGCCCGGCTACATTTTGCCAAAACACATTTGAAATCTCCCAAATGCATGTGGTGAAAATGTGTTATGGTGCAATGAAACCAAGGTTGAACTTTTTGGCCATAATTACAAAAGGTATACAGTGGTGTGAAAAAGTGTTTGCCCCTTCCTGATTTCTCATTTTTTGGTATGTTTGTCACACTTAAATGTTTCAGATCATCAAACAAATGTAAATATTAGACAAATATAACACAAGTAAAAACAAAATGCAGTTTTTAAATGAAGGTGTTTATTATTAAGTGTCCCGTTCTGAGCATGGCGGGATTCCACCAGGCTCAGCTTGTTTGCCTTTTTTCCGTATTTGTACTCTGCTGTCATTTTGAGTTGCCATTTATTCCATATCGTTTCTCAGTATGATTTATTTTCCCGTGTATGTTTATTATAATCTGCATATTGTATTTCTGAGATTACCTACATCCAACTTTTGCCATATTTTTATATTTATATTCTGTTGTGTTCTCTCTTCCGGGGTTGACAGCTGTCAGTGGCTTTTCAGGTTTCACTCTGCGTGGGCGTGGCCCTATTAGCTGTCAGCTCCAGCTACCCCTTTCTCTCTTATCATTCCCAGCTGGCCCGAACTGTACCTTTTGTTTTCTCCTGCCCGGATTGCCCACACCAGTTACCACTTGTTATAATTTGTTTTTTGCCTTATTTAAGGGGCTGGGCACTTTTGGCCAGCGCAGCACCCTACTTCGATCTTGTTCTACAACACGTAAGTTCTTTGTAAACGTATTCTCCAGGTTTAGCCGGCGATTCCCCTCGCCTTAGCAATTTGCTATTTTGTTTGCCTGCACTTACCCAGTGCTGTATCCAGGCCTTTGCAGTTGCTATTTTTGCTTGCCTGCATTTTCTTTTTTTCATTTGTGTTGCAATTTTTTGTTCTCCCCAATAAAATTGCAAACTCACAGCCTGTGTGTGGAGCCTTTTTCCTGCCCTGAAAGGCAACTTATGACAGAAGGGTGCTGCCAGAGTGGGCACCAGCAGCTGTGAGTTTGCCTTTTTTTCTTTTCCCTCCTGTGTTTTTCTTTAAAACCTGTATTTTTTTTTTCCTCACTAACATGGCAGTGTTTTCCGACCATGGTCAAGGTGGGTTCAGTGAGGAGGAGTCTTGGACTCTGAACGTTATACATGACATATTATCAGAAGCTCATGCTTCCCACACTCCCGAGGCAGTACAGGAGTGCTTGGTTGGAGCAGCACAAATACTGGAAGCATGCCCCAGCCTGTGGAGCCAACCGAAGCTAACGGACCTTCTCCTCTCCATAATCAAACCATCACCCATGCTCCACGAGCTGGGGGAAATCTCCTTCAAACCCCAACCTAAGCCCACAAAGAAGCGATCCCGGGCACAGAAGCCCCGAGTCTCTCGCTGTCATCTAGCTGCAGACTTGTCTCCTCCTCCTGAACAGTGGCCCGCTGCCTGCCATATTGGGTACGCAGCCCTCGTGCCATCTGATGGCCCCAGCATGGAGGAACTGGAGGAGCGCCACCAGGTTTTGGCAGCAGAGAAGGAGCTCATTTTGGATTACAAGCCATGGCTCCTTCCTGAGCTTTCGCAGCAGCTGGAGGGAGGCTCACCAGACAAAGCGGCGTCTGTGCACCCCCGACTCTAGTACTCTGTCCATCGCACCAGATGACCTTCACAGCTCCCGAGGAGACGTCATCTGGACCTGCAGCAGCCACCACAAAGCCCCGGGAGTTAAGGCAAGTACAGTGGGGAAAAAAAGTATTTAGTCAGCCACCAATTGTGCAAGTTCTCCCACTTAAAAGATGAGAGAGGTCTCCAATTTTCATCATAGGTATACCTCAACTATGAGAGACAAAATGAGAAAAAAAAATCCTGAAAATCACATTGAAGGATTTTTAATGAATTAACTGGTAAATTCCTCGGTAAAATAAGTATTTGGTCAATAACAAAAGTTCATCTCAATACTTTGTTATATACCCTTTGTTGGCAATGACAGAGGTCAACCATTTTCTGTAAGTCTTCACAAGGTTTTCACACACTGTTGCTGGTATTTTGGCCCATTCCTCCATGCAGATCTCCTCTAGAGCAGTCATGTTTTGGGGCTGTCGCTGGCCAACATGGACTTTCAACTCCCTCCAAAGATTTTCTATGGGGTTGAGATCTGGAGACTGGCTAGGCCACTCCAGGACCTTGAAATGCTTCTTACAAAGCCACTCCTTTGTTGCCTGGGCAGTGTGTTTGGGATCATTGTCATGCTGAAAGACCCAGCCATGTTTCACCTTCAATGCCCTTGCTGATGGAAGGAGGTTTTCACTCAAAATCTCACGATACATGGCCCCATTCATTCTTTCCTTTACATGGATCAGTCGTCCTGGTCCCTTTGCAGAAAAACAGCACCAAAGTATAATGTTTCCACCCCCATGCTTCACAGTAGGTATGGTGTTCTTTCTCCTCCAAACACAAGTTGAGTTTTTACCAAAAAGTTCTATTTTTTCATCTGACCACATGACATTCTCCCAGTCCTCTTCTGGATCATCCTAATGCTCTCTAGCAAACTTCAGACGGGCCTGGACATGTACTGGCTTAAGCAGGGGGACACGTCTGGCACTGCAGGATTTGAGTCCCTGGCGGCGTAGTGTGTTACTGATGTAGCCTTTGTTACTTTGGTCCCAGCTCTCTGCGGGTCATTCACTAGGTCCCCCTGTGTGGTTCTGGGATTTTTGCTCACCGTTCTCGTGATCATTTTGACCCCACGGGGTGAGATCTTGTGTGGAGCCCCAGATCGAAGGAGATTATCAGTGGTCTTGTATGTCTACCATTTTCTAATAATTGCTCCCACAGTTGATTTTTTCACACCAAGCTGTTTACCTATTGCAGATTCAGTCTTCCCAGCCTGGTGCAGGTCTACAATTTTGTTTCTGGTGTTCTTTGTCAGCTCTTTGGTCTTGGCCATAGTGGAGTTTGGAGTCTGACTGTTTGAGGTTGTGGACAGGTGTCTTTTATACTGATAATGAGTTCAAACAGGTGCCATTAATACAGGTAACGAGTGGAGGACAGAGGAGCCTCTTAAAGAAGAAGTTACATGTCTGTGAGAGCCAGAAATCTTGCTTGTTTGTAGGTGACCAAATACTTATTTTACCAAGGAATTTACTAATTAATTCATTAAAAATCCTTTTGTATGATTTTCTGGATTTTTTTTTCTCATTTTATCTCTCATAGTTGAGGTATACCTATGATGAAAATTGGAGACCTCTCTCATCTTTTAAGTGGGAGAACTTGCACAATTGGTGGCTGACTAAATACTTTTTTGCCCCACTGTATCTCTTCATTCATCAACATCTTACAATGAAATGTCTTGCCTTATTCCCGGTGATGAAGCTCAGCAGCAGTGGCCCGATTGAGCTGAGCATTCACCATCTGCTGCTGTTATGCAGTCCTCACCTGCTTCTTCTATGTTCCTCTCTAATTCCTCTGAGTGTCTGCTGGTCCTGGGAGGGAGCCGCCGGACAACAGAGAGGCCTGTGGTCCCGGAGAGGTCTGGTCCAGCCCCTCAACCACGCCTAGTGAGGAAGAGGATCGCCTCCGGTGCTCCGAAATCTGAGCCGACGAAAGAGCGTCCCCTGATTTTGGCAACATGGGATCCGGTAGACAGCAGAATTCATGGTTTCATTTTCCACAACAAGTCTTCCAGGTCCTGAAGCTGCAAACAGCCCAAGACCATCACACTACCACCACCATATTTTACTGTTGATATGATGTTCAACATTTCAATGTTCAACTCATATCAATGTTATTGATATGAGTGGTTCAACAAAAATAAATTATCTCTAAATCTAAAAAAAACAAAGATTATGTTGTTTGGAAATTATAAAATAAATCATGAAATAATGGTAATGATAGATGATACCAGAATAGAAACAGTACAGGAAAATAAGTTTCTGGGGGTGACGCTAGACAATAAAATCTGCTGGAAACCTCACATCAGTCACATCCGGGCCAAATTAGCAAAATGTATAGACATACTGGGGAAGACAAGACACTTCTTGGACTATAACTCATTGGTCTTATTGTACAATTCACTATTTTTACCTTATCTTAACTACTGTGTAGAAGTCTGGGGAAACACCTACAAGACCAACCTACAGTCAATATGCACATTACAAAAAAGAGCTATAAGGATAATAAACAATGCAGGATATAGAGACCATACCAATGCGTTGTTCTTCAAGTCACATGTCATAAAGTTCATCGATTTAGTTAAATTTAAGACAGCACAAGTAATGTACAGGGCAATTAATAATCAACTACCAACTAATATACAAAAAATATTTAAAAAAAGAGACAATGATCATAATTTGAGGGGAGACTTAAACTTTACAAAACCCAAGATACGTACAACCAAGAAAAGTATGTGCATATCTGTCTGTGGGGTGGATTTGTGGAACAGTCTGGAGCCGGAACTGAAACTATGTACAAACAGAAATCAATTCAAAAAGAGGTATAAGCACCATTTGCTGAAAGGGTATATGTTAGAAGGGTAGTAGTTATATGTACGATTCATTATGTTCACTCTGGGATGTTATGGGACACTATGGAATGGTGGGTGGGACAGCACTGTGTATATCTGTGTTGTTTGAGGCTGGTTTTGATGTATGGACATCATTGTATGTTAGAATGGATGGGTGTTAATGTTGATTTGTAAAAAATACAGTAAATTGTTTACTTGGGGTCTTAAAGGTGGTAATTTGTATAAAATTCACATGGGTGTATCTATGGAAAAGAGGAGATGGAATTAATAAGTGTTCACTTCTTCCTTCTCCCTTTCGAACAGTGTATACTGTTACTTTATTGCATTTGCCATTTGCTTGTATTTGTTATATTTTTGTGTTCGAAATAAACTATCTATCTATCTATCTATGTTCCTTTTCTGAAATGCTGTGCTACTTTTATGCTGGATATAATGTGACACACACCTTCCACAAAGTTCAACTTTTGTCTTGTCAGTCCACAGAGTATTTTCCCAAAAGTCTTGGGGATCATCAAGATGTTTTCTGGCAAAACTGAGATGAGCCTTTATATTCTTTTTGCTCAGCAGTGATTTTCATCTTGGAACTCTTTCATGCAGGCCATTTTTGCCCAGTCTCTTTCTTATGGTGGAGTCATGAACACTGACCTTAACTGAGGCAAGTGAGGCCGGCAGTTCTTTGGATGTTGTTGTGGGATCTTCTGTGACCTCTTGGATAAGTTGTCGCTGCACTCTTGGGGTAATTTTGGTCGGCCGGCTACTCCTGGGAAGGCTCACTACTGTTCCATGTTTTTGCCATTTGTGGATAATGGCTCTCGCTGTGGTTCGCTGGAATCCCAAAGCTTTAGAAATGGCTTTATAAACTTTTCCAGACTGATAGATCTCAGTTACTTTGTTTCTCATTTGTTCCTGAATTTCTTTGGATCGCAGCATAATGTTTAGCTTTTGAGGATCTTTTGGTCTACTTGACTTTGCTAGGCAGTGTCATGAATCGCCAAGCGCGGCAAATTAAGAACGCCAAATGCAGGTAGTGAGGTTTTGCAAATTTATTCAAACAGAGAAAAGAAGCACAAAAATGCAGAACAAAGGAACCAGCTACAAAATCCCAGCCAAGCTGGGCATACAATGAAGGTAACAGAAAATAATATGAACTCCCAGCATGGGGGCTGGACTTACGTTTGAGGAGTGACAGGATTGACAGGAACATCATTTCAGGAACTGAGAAGAGTTAATGACCCAACAATACAAGAACAGAAAACCCAGGCTTAAATAGAGCAGTCAGGATGATTGCATAATCAGAGTCAGCTGTGAGTCAAGTGAGTGGAGAGGAGCCAGGGCTGACAGCTCGACAGGTGCACCGCCCACAAACGGAGTAAAACCCCAGAAGTGCAACTGTCAGCTGCAGCCCAGACAGAACACAGAGAGAACTATAAACAGGAAAATAAGTTAACAATGGGATAAACCACCCAAAGATAAAACAGGAACTCAAAACCCAAACATGAAGTTAAAAAATAACACCGATGTGAGAAAATACAGAAAATAATCAGGAATAAACTGACAGGATGAGCACAGTGCATACACTGTGCTCAACGTCACAATAGGCAGGTCCTATTTAAGTGATTTCTTGATTGAGAACAGGTGTGGCAGTAATCAGGCCTGCGTGTTCCTAGAGAAATTCAACTCAGCTTTCCAAAGATGTAATAAACCACAGTTAATTTATGTTTTAACGGGGGCGGGTTGGGGGGAATCACTTTTTCACATAGGGCCATGTAAGTTTGGATTTTTTGTACCCTTAATAATAAACACCTTCATTTAAAAACTGCATTTTGTGTTTATTTGTGTTACCTTTGTCTAATATTTCAATGTGTTTGATGATCTGAAACATTTAAGTGTGACAGACATACAAAAAATAAGCAATCAGGAGCGGGGCAAATACTTTTTTACACCACTGTATTTGGCGCAAGCACAAAACTGCTCATCACCAAAAGAACACCATACCTACAGTGAAGCATGGTGGTGGCAGCATCATGCTTTGGGGCTGTTTTTCTTCAGCTGGAACTAGGGCCTTAGTCAAGGTGGACGGAATTATGAACAGTTCCAAATACCAGTCAGTGTTGGCACAAAGCCTTTGAGCTTTTGCTAGAAAGCTGAAGATGAAGAGGAACTTCATCTTTCAGCACGACAACGACCCAAAGCAGGCATCCAAATCAACAAAAGAATGGCTTCACCAGAAGATTAAGGTTTTGGAATGGCCCAGCCAGAGTCTAGACCTGAATCCGATCGAACAGGGGTGATCTGAAGACGGCTGTGCACAGGAGATGCCGTCGCAATCTGACAGTTGAAGGGTTTTTGCAAAGAAGAGTGGGCAAATAGTGCCACGCTGATAGATTACTACCCAAAAACCCTGAGTGCTGTAATAAAAGCCAAAGGTGCTGCAACACCTCTTGGAAGCTCATGGGAGATGTTAAATGTTTTAAAATGAGCATTTACTCCTTAGTTAGCATGTAATTGTACTCTGTGTTACTGTTATACATACAGTCAAAGGTTATGATGCTGCGATATTTGTTTTAGATCACTTTTATGCACCACTGTAGTTTGTCTGCACCATGAGTATAGGTGGTATAACAGCGATTAAAGACCCCCCACCCCCACCTGGAAAGTGTGACTTTATATGGTAGTTTTAGGGTGTCAGTTATGCAAATCTTCCTTTCTCATGTGCACCCTCTCACTTACACGTAAGTGGAATCCACCATTTTTACACATGCTGTTTACACACATTTGGAGGATGTACAGACGTGGACAAAATTGTTGGTACCCCTCTGTTAATGAAAGAAAAACCCACAATGGTCACAGAAATAACTTGAATCTGACAAAAGTGGTAATAAATAAAAATTCTATGAAAATTAACCAATGAAAATCAGACAATGCTTTTGAGTTGTGTTTCAACAGAATTATTTTAAAAAACAAACTCATGAAACAGGCCTGGACAAAAATGATGGTACCTCTAGAAAAGATTGAAAATAATGTGACCATAGGAACATGTTCAACCAAGATGTGTCCTCTAATTAACATCACAGGTGTCTACAAATTTGTAATCAGTCAGTCGGCCTATTTAAAGGGTGACAAGTAGTCACTGTGCTGTTTGTTGACATGGTGTGTACCACACTAAACATGGACAAGAGGAAGCAAAGGAGAGAGTTGTCTCAGGAGATTAGAAAGAAAATTATAGACAAGCATGTTAAAAGTAAAGGCTATAAGACCATCTCCAAGCAGCTTGATGTTCCTGTGACTACAGTTGCACATTCATTCATTCATTCATTCATCCATCTTCTTCCGCTTAATCCTTTTCGGGTCGCGGGGGGGCTGGAGCCTATCCCAGCATCTTTGGGCGAGAGGCAGGGTACACCCTGGACAGATTGCCAGTCCATCGCAGGGCCAACACAGAGAGACAGACAACCATTCACTCTCACAGTCATACCTAAGGACAATTTAGAATCCCCAGTTTGATGCCAGTTAACCTAACTTGCATGTTTTTGGCATGTGGGAGGAAACCAGAGAAATCCCGGAGTAAACCCACGCAGACACGGGGAGAACATGCAAACTCCGCACAGATCACTGTTGGTCGGGTGCTGGGATCGAACCCAGGATCCCCTGGACAAGGGTGAGTTACTGTGCTGCCACAGTGCTAACCACTCCGCCACCGTGCCGCCCTACAGTTGCACATATTATTCAGAAATTTAAGATCCACAGGACTGTAGCCAACCTCCCTGGACGTGGCAGCAGAAGGAAACTTGATGAAAAATGGAAGAGACGGATAATACGAATCGTAACAAAAGAGCCCAGAACAACCTCTAAACACATTCGTGGTGAACTCCGAGGTCAAGGTACATCAGTGTCAGATCACACCATCCGTCATTGTTTGAGCCAAAGTGGACTCCATGGGAGATGACCAAGGAGGACACCACTGTTGAAAACAAATCATAAAAAAGCCAGACTGGAATTTGCCAAATTGCATGTTGACAAGCCACAAAGCTTCTGGGAGAATGTCCTATGGACAGACGAGACAAAACTGGAACTTTTTGGCAAGGCACATCAGCTCTATGTTCACAGATGCAAAAATGAAGCATACCAAGAAAAGAACACTGTCCCTACTGTGAAACATGGAGGAGGTTCTGTTATGTTCTGGGGCTGCTTTGCTGCATCTGGCACAGGGTGTCTTGAATCTGTGCAGGGTACAATGAAATCTCAAGACTATCAAGGTATTCTAGAGAGAAATGTGCTGCCCGACAGCTTGGTCTCTGTTGCAGATCATGGGTCTTGCAACAGGATAATGACCCAGAACACACAGCTAAAAACACCCAAGAATGGCTAAGAGCAAAACACTGGACTATTCTAAAGTGGCCTTCTATGAGCCCTGATCTAAATCCTATTGAACATCTGTGGAAGTAGCTGATACATGCCGTCTGGAGAAGGCACCCTTCAAACCTGAGACAACTGGAACAGTTTGCTCATGAGGAGTGGGCCAAAATACCTGCTGAGAGGTGCAGAAGTCTCATTGACAGTTACAGAAATCGTTTGATTGCAGTGATTGCCTCAAAAGATTGTGCAACAAAATATTAAGTTAAGGGTATCATCATTTTTGTTCAGGTTCAGGTTACTTTATTTGTACCCGTAGGTAGATTTGTTTTGCAGTCTGGTGACATCCATATTTACAAGCCACAAATTACATTCAACATAGACACAAACACAGGCACACATGAAATTGACTATAAACATGATAAAAAATACTCAAGGCTCCATCAATCAGGGTATAAAAAGACAAAGAGATGAGAGAAAAACCAGAGGTAAGAGAGAAGAGTCATATTAAAAGTTAAAAACTAGTCAAAGAGGTTAAAAACTCAAAACAGTCCAGGCCTGTTTCATGAGATTTTTTTTTAAATAATTCTGTTGAACCACAATTCAAAAGCATTGTCTGATTTTCATTTGTTAATTTTCATAGAATTTTATTTATTACCACTTTTCTCAGATTCAAGTTATTTCTGTGACCATTGTGGGTTTTTCTTTCATTAACAGAGGGGTACCAACAATTTTGTCCACGTCTGTATATTCACCTATATTGATGTGTGTTGGTTTGAAATTTGTCATATTCAACAGATCGCGGAACATGTGCAACCCAATTACATGTTTTGATTTCAAATTGTGGCTCAACTGATTTTATAATTGAATAGCTCTGTTATATACTGACATACAGTTAAGTTCATATATATTTTGACACTGACACAAGTTTTGTTATTTTAGCTGTTTACCAAAACATACTCAAGATCAAGTTAAATAATCATTATGTGCTTAAAGTGCAGAACCTCAGGTATTCACATCCTAATTGCAGTTACGGTTTAGGAATTGCAACATTTTTTATACAGAATCTCCTCATTTCGGGTGCTCAAAAGTAATTGGACAATTGATTTAAAAGCCCTTTCTTGGGCTGCATGGACTATTCCCTTGTTAATCCATCATCAATCAAACAGGTCTGGAGTTGATTCCAGGTGTGGCATTTGCATTTGGAAGCTGTTGCTGTGAACCCATAACATGCAGTCAAAGGACCTCTCAGTGGAAGTGAAACAGATCATCCTAAGGCTGAAAAAAGAAGAAATCCATCAGAGAGATAGCATAAATGTTAGAAGTGGCTATTCAATGGTTTGGTACATTCTGAGAAAAAAAAGAGCATGCTGGTGAGTTCAGGAACTTAAAAGGGCCTGGACATCAATAGAAGACAGCCGTGGTGGATGACCACACAATTCTTTCCATGGTGAAGAAAAAAACCCTTCACAACATTACCCAAGTGACGAACACTTTCCAGGAAGTAGGTCTATCAGTTTCTAAGTCTACCACAAAGTGAAAAATTCATGAGAGCAAATACAGACAGTTCACCACAAGGTGCAAACCATTAATCAGCTTCAAAAATAAAAAAGCCAGATGAGACTGTCAAAAAACATTTAAAGAAGCCAGCCCCCTTCTGGAACAGCATTCTTTGGACAGATGAAACCAAGATCAACCTGTACCAGAATGTGAGAAGAAGAAAGTATGGAGAAGTCTTGGAACAGCTCATGATCCAAAGCACACCAAATCTTCTTTAAAACATGGTGGAGGCAGTGCGATGAATGGACATGCATATCTTCCAATGCTACTGGGTAACTTGTGTTTACTGATGATGTGACTGAAGACAGAAGCAGCCGGATGAATTCTGAAGTGTACAGGGATATATTGTCCAGGTTCAGCCAAATTCAACAGCACTGACTGGACAGCGCTTCACAGTACAGATGGACAATGACCCAAAACAAACTGAGAAAGCAACCCAGGAGTTTTTTTAAGGCAAAGAAGTGGAACATTCTGCATTGGCAGAGCCAATCACCAGATTTCAATCCGATCAAGCATGCATTTCACTTACTTAAGATGAAACTTAAGGCAGAAAGACCCACAAACAAACAACAACTGAAGACAGCTGCAATAAAGGCCTGGCAAAGCAACACAAAGGAGGAAACCCAGCATTTGGTGATGTCCACGGGTTCTACACCCCATTCCAAATTATTATGAAAATATGATTTTAGTGTCATACACATTCAATTGTTTGTTTTTCAATTAAACTCGTGGATGATATTGTGTCTCAGGGCTCTTTGGATCACTGATATCAAAGACACCAGGTGAGCCCAATTAAAGAAAAACTGGTTAAGAAGGATGTTCCACATTATTAAGAATGCCACAGGTTTCAAGCAATATGGCAAAGAAAAAGGATCTCTCTGTTGCCAAAAAGCATCAAATAGTGCAATGCCTTTGACAAGATATGAAAACATTAGATACTTCACGAAAACTTAAGCATGATCATCGTACTGTGAATAAATTTGTGGCTGATTCAGTGCACGTATGGGTTCATGCAGATAAAGGCATAATGAGGAAGGTTTCTGCCAGACAAATTCATCAGATTAAGAGAGGCGCTGCTAAAATGCCATTACAAAGCAGCAAAAAGGTATTTGAAGCTGCTGGTGCCTCTGGAGTCCCATGAACCTCAAGGTGTAGGATCCTCCAGAGGCTTGCAGTTGTGCATAAACCTACTATTTGGCCACCCCTAACCAATGCTCACAAGCAGAAATGGTTGCAGTGGGCCCAGAAATACATGAAGACTAATTTTCAAACAGTCTTGTTTACTGATGGGTGCCATGCAATCCTGGATGGTCCAGATGGATGGAGTAGTGGATGGTTGGTGGATGGCCACCATGTCCCAACAAGGCTGCGACGTCAGCAAGGAGGTGGCAAAGTCATGTTTTGGGCTGGAATCATGGAGAGAGAACTGATAGGCCCCTTTAGGGTGCCTGAAGGTGTGAAAATGACCTTGGCAAAGTATATACAGTTTCTGACTGACCACTTTCTTCCATGGTATAAAAAGAAAACCTGTGCCTTCCGTAGCAAAATTATCTTCATGCGTGACAATGCACCATCTCATGCTACAAAGAATACCTCTGTGTCATTGGCTGCTATGGGCATAAAATGAAAGAAACTCATGGTGTGGCCCCCATTCTCCCCTGACCTCAACCCCATTGAGAACCTTTGGAGCATCCTCAAGCAAAAGATCTATGAGGGTGGGAGGCAGTTCACATCTAAACAGCAGCTGTGGGAGGCTATTCGGACATCTTGCAAAGAAATTCAAGCAGAAACTCTCCAAAAACTCACAAGTTCAATGGATGCAAGAATTGTAAAGGTTATATCAAGGAAGGGCTCCTGTGTTAACATGTACTGTAACTTGGCCTGTTAAGATGTTTATGATGGAAATAGCCTTCGATTTTAATAAATATGACTTCCTAATGCTGCAAATTCAAGAAATGACCATTTTAAGTTCTTTACAACCAATAAAATGTTTTGAAACTCTGTTGTGCATAATAATTTGGAGCAGTGCATTTTGAGTATTTTTTTTATTTTTGCAAAAAAATAGTTATCAGTAGGTTGGAAAAATCTCTTCAACCAGTAGTCAAAAAACAGGCAGGATCAAAGTTTCAGCAATTTAATATACTCTGATCAGCGGAAGACAATACAGAGTACAGCTTTCACAGACTGTGCAACAGTCAGAGAGTGTTTCTAACAGAGTTCAACTTTATTTGTATAGTGCCATTTTACAACAACAGTCATCTCATAGCACTTTCAACTGTAGGGGGAACCCCCACAGTTGCAGAAAGACCCCAGCAATCAGGCAATCCCCTGTGAGCAAGCACTTGGCGACGGTGGAGAGGAAAAACTCCCTTTTAACAGGAAGAAACTCCAGCAGAACCAGGCTCACGGAGGGGCAGTCATCTGCTGCGACTATTATATTATATATATGCAAGGGACCATCGGGGTGGGGTCCCTTCTTGATAAGTTCATTCATGACTCAGTATGATAAGGTTTGCTGAGCCTCTCGATTATTTCATTCATGACTACGATTGTATCTGCTGAATCCATGCAGAAAACACTAGTGATAAGCTGTACAGTCAGTGATAGAACTGAACATTCACAGTCACATCAGCATCCTTCAATCTGTTTTTTCCACTACTCAACAACTCCAAATATGGTAACAGGATTTCCTAGGTATACACATTAAGCTTTATAAAGAAAAAATCATATTCATAAAAATTCATATAACTCAGTGTAACATAGAATTTAGAATTTTTCCATCACATTGGGAGGTTTATTCAATAAAATTTGAATTATGCTCTCACAGTTGATGACTTGAAAATTATACTGACTGTCATTTACTTTGACTATTTAGGAAAATCAGAGACAAATGTCATTTGTATAATAATTTGGAACATTTTGTAGACTTCAGGCAATCATTGCTTGCAAAGGATTGTCAACTAAGTATTAAAAATGAACATTTTGTTTATGATAATGACAGTTCCTAAAATGTAACTCCAGTTTGGATTTGAGCACCCTCGAAGCTGAGAGTCTGCACTTTAAGCCCATATTGATTATATGACTGTATCTTGAATATGTTTTGGTGAACAGCTAAAATCACAAAACTTGTGTCAGTGTCCAAATATATATGGACCTACTGTAACTGTATACCCCAGATGAATGTCAGGAAGGCATTTTTAAATTTTAACACAATTTTACCGGAGTTTACATGTACTTTTCACTGTCATGTATATTTTGTCTCCTGACACATTAAAGTTTAGGAACTCGCCACAAGTAACCTGACTGGATGTTTGACAGCCTTACCCTTATTTATGCTTTTCCTGTCAGTGCTACAGTGCTAGTCAATGTTTAACTAAGGCTGCTCAGTGGAAACAGGTCACAAAGCACGTTTCAAAGTGGAAAACAAGAGCAATTTTCTTTCATATGTCCCTTTGTTGTCTTTGACCCCTACCTGTTCTCTGCTTTTTATCAGTCCTTCAGCACTGCGAGAGCTGGAAAATCCGCAAAACAAAAGTCATCATTATCATTCTATCTGAGACTTTAAAGCTTTACAGAGAAGCAGCTTCACTCTGTTTTTTTTCTGTTTCTTTACAGTATATTCACTCTGCAGGGATCATCCACCGGGTTGGTATATTTGATCTGGATTTGATTTTGTATACTTTATTGATCCCCAGATATTGAACACTGAAAATCACAAAACCTTCTGCATTTGGGAAATATTCTTTGATATATTATAATCTCTCTACAAATGCTGGAGCTAGTTTCATGTCAGCTTTGCATCACTTTAAAAACTGTAAAGACTAAAACCAAAAAAGCAACTTAGAACCCTGTGCCACTTTTTACAGCAATGTAATGATGTAACTGAAATAAGCAGTGTTGCCAACTCTCACTCTCTGACAGTGTTTCTCACTCATTTTACCCCATTTACAGTCTTACACCACACACTCTATATCTCACTCTAAAATGAGGGAGGGAAACACTTTTAATTACTGTAAATAACACCGATTAAGCTACCAGCAACATTGTGTAACTTCCTTCAGCATTTTCCAAAATAAGAGCTCTCAATTTTAGAGGCTTTTATTTTGAAAGCAAATCAAAGCAACTGCTTGAATGTTGCAGCTTGACAGCGCCACAGCATTAGAGCTCATAATGGTAGATACGGTAGTACCTAGAGGATCAGGGTCTACTGTTGTTTGACATAGTTTACAGTCTGTAACATTAGGTAAACTTGTGTTATCCAGAAGATTAATTTACATTACATCCAGACCCCAATTCCAATGAAATTGGGACGTTGTGTAAAATGTAAATAAATCAGATGAATACACTATTTTTTTGCTAATATTCACTCATTTTGATTTTGATTCTTGCAACATGTTCCAAAGCAAAAGCTGGGACAGGGGCATGTTTATCACTGTTTTACATCACCTTTACTTTTAACAACACTCAGTAAGAGTTTAGGAATTTAAGACGGTAATTTTTGAAGCTTTGTAGGTGGAATTTTTTCCCATTCTTGCTTGATGCTTTAAATCAAGGTTAAAAACTTTCCTGTTTGCCACTGCCTTTCAATAGAACACTTGTTAATCTCCCACAATGCAGTGCAACTTTTATTTCTTGCACTTTATCTGTCTTATTCTATTTTAGCTTCTTTCCATTTCTCACTTATTATTTTCCCCATTTTCCTATTTATGTATTTAGTCTTATTTGTTATGGGGATTATTTGTGCTGTTATTTTGACAGCGTTGCGGCATGGCTTCTGGCTGTCAAGGCTGCTGGCGGTCTGTCACAGCTGAGTGTACTTATTAATTACTTTAACTCCACACCTGTTTGTAGTTTGAGTTCTCTGTGTACTATTTAAGATCGCTAGTGAGTTCACGCCTCACTGCGACCTCGCCCTTCTCAGGGTGGAATCCCCAACCCTGATTCCAGTCCTTCTCAGCGTTAGGTTTCGCCCTCGCTATATTTGTGTAAGTGACTGTTTTGACTTCTTTATATGTCTCACGTTTTCACCCTTCGAGGTCGAGTGTATAGTGTTTGTGTTTTGCCCATCGTGGCATGTTCTTTTGTTCCTTTTTTGTTAATAAATAAGCAAACTCACTGCTGGCGTTTGGTGCCTCATTTATTCCCTGAAAGGGGCATTCATAACAGTTTGTCTTTAATTTATTTTTTAGCTTGCTTTTAAATTATTGTGTATGTCTTTTGGAACTTGCTGTAATCCTTTAATGTTTTATGTAAAGCACTGAATTGTCTTGTACATGAAATGTGCTACACAAATAAACTTGCTTTGCCTTGATGCCGGTCTAATACTCGCACTCTTTTACTATGAAGCCATGCTGTTGTGACACATGCAGAATGTGGTTTGGCATTGTCTTGCTGAAATAAGCAGGCATGTCCCTAAAAAAGACATTGCTGGCGTTTGGTGCCTCATTTATGCCCTGAAAGGGGCATTCATAATAGTAGGTTGCAGCCAAAGCGGTTGCCAGTCACAGTGAGTTTGTTTTTCGGCTTTAATTTTTTTCCTTTTTCGGGTGCCAGCATTTTTTGGGAGTTATGGCGTCTTTCACCATGTGGTATCCTATGAGCCTGGTTTTTGAGCTTGTCCAGGTTCTTATGGAGATAGACGATCTCCTGGCCATAGCCCGCCAATATTCCACCCCTAAAGATGCATTATGGTACCTGGACCTCGCGGAGGCGGCTATTAAGCGTCATCCTCGCCTTGCTGAGCATGCTGAAGGCAGGGAGAGGATATCTGAACTATCGGCGGTTCAGCAGACGAATCGTGGGTTGGAGAAGAAATCCTGCAAGAAACCTAAGATGGGGCTGACGATGAAGTACTCCCGTTCCTCGGCTCGTTATCAGGGTCCTGCTACGGTTCCAGCTTCCGTGTCTGCATTGCCAGAAAGCCATTTTCCAGTGCGTCAGAGGAGGAGGGCAGCTGGGGGTCCCAGCAAAGATGAACAGTGGGCAGCTGATTTCATCAGGGACCATATGGCTGAAGCTCACCCTTTCTGTAACCCGAACAAGGTTCTTAAGAGTGTAGTGGCAGCAGTCAAGATTGTGGAGGCACATCCCGGTCCGAACAATTTTCCTGAGTTTGCCGAGCTGCTGTCCACCGTCTCCGCCCAGCAGCGACGTTTTCCCAATTTGACGATAGGTTCGTCCCCAGCCTGAAGACGACGACGACGCCCGGCACTGAACCCTTCTCTGCCCCATGACGCGGTGGTCTCGAGGCAGAAGGAAGAGAACCACTGGGTGAATACGCCGCAAAGTTCCCGTTTGGATCCAGCTACGGGCTGCCAGAAAAATTCCTCCGTCTCCCAGCCAGCTGTTTTTTCTTTGCCTCAGCAGAGTGATATGACAGCAGCTTCAGCCTCCGGGTCTTCTTTGTCAGCTGTTTTGCCAACTCCTCTCCCCCGGACTGCCTCAGCTGCTCCTCCCTCCTCTATGGTGCCTCCTCCAGCTGCTGCAAGCCTAGTCGTTTCTTCTCCGGCTGTCCTCATCACTGATCCTCCTGGAGTGGCTCCTCCTTGTCTTCCCGAGGGGCCCACCATCACCGTTAATATGGGAGAGGGAAGAATTGAGCCTGCTGCAGCAGTCACCACCGTACCCCTGGAAGACAGGCAAGTGCTTTTTTCATTCTTTATCACTAACTGATGAATTAACTTGTCTGATTCCTGGGGGTGAGGCTCAGGTTATACAGTCTACTGAGCTCTCACCACCTGCTGCAGCCACAAACATATTACCTGCTTCCTCTGTGTTTCCTCCTTTATTCCCCGAGTGTCCGCCGGTTCCAGGACCAGTGGGCCTGGTAAGCCTGGTTCCAGCTCCGCAGCCGTGTTATGGACAGAGGAGGAGGGCCATCTGCCACCTGGAATCTGAGCCGACGATGAAGCGTTACCGGGTTTTACCTGCGCAGAGCCGCGTCCCAGCTGGTAATGGGTCTCCTGTTGCCACGCCGAGTGAGCCATCGGTGGGGATTACTACGTCAGGGGGTTCTAAGACTGCAGAATCCATCATGCCTGCTGTTGGGGCTGCCACAGCAGAGTTGGAGTTGGACCTCCAGGAGGCCGGGCCAGAGAGGTTGCCATCCAGATCGACGGAGTCCTGGACGGCGGTGGAACTTGAGCTCAGACAAGTACTCTCCTTTGTTTTCATTGTTTCTGTGTTGGAGAGAGATTGTCTGACTCTTGATGGGGAGAGCCGGGTGCTGCCGTTAGCAGCATCTGAGCTTGCCTCGCTGGGTTCCACTGCTGCCGGTGACCCTGACTCCGTTTCTTTCCCCTCTTCTGTTGAGTCTTCTCTCAGGGTCAACGGTGATCTCCCAGCTACACCGGAGGTCTTCATGGGTTTGGATCTGCCGCCTGAGATTGTCGTGGGTCCAGCTCCTCCAGCCAAAGACATTGTGGAGATGCCATCCAAGCCTGGGCCTCCATGGAGGCTACGCTGCAGCCCAGAGGCCACCGAGGGTGCAGCTACGCCTCAGTCCGGGGCCACCAAGGGCGCTGCAACACCTCAAGCCGGGGCCACCGTGGATGCTGCGCTAGTGCCAAGGCTGCTGTGGGTCCTCTCCCTTCATCCCCCTTCATCTCCCTCCATCGTGGTTCGTTCCCTGCCATGGTTAGTTTCTGGTAGCCATCATCCTGGGGACTGCATTGGTTATCGGCTTCATCTTCCACCTCCAGGGGAGGTGGGTGGTGTACCATGGTCCGTTGGCCTAGAGATGTGGGGAGGCCGCCCAGTGAACTTCTTCTGTTGCTAGGGTGGTTTCTGTGTCCAGGGAGGCCACCCAATGGACTTTTTCTTCTGTTTTGGTGGTTCTGGAGACCGGGTAGGCCACCTGACTTTTTCCATGTGACGGTTGGGTGGAGCCGGGACTTTGGTAGGCCACCAGAACTGTTTTCTTGTGTTGCTTAGTTTGTTGCTCCGTGTTTATTCTATGTACAAGTGTGAATTTACAATTTGTTTAGCCTACTATTTATTAACTATAAGTATGAATGCTCTTTTTGTTACTTATTTGTACCCGTAGGTAGATTTGGTTTGCAGTCTGGTGACAAGCCACCGGCTGCCGGTCGCTGCGTGCACGAGCGCCCTAAACCTACATGTTTTTGGTATGCGGGAGGAAACCGGAGAAATCCTGGAGTAAACCCACGCAACACGGGGAGAACATGCAAACTCCACACAGCTCACTGTTGGTCGGGGGCTGGGATCGAACCCACGATCTCATGATCCCCGCGATCCCCCGGCCGAGGGTAAACTGTGCTGCCGCAGTGCTAAACCACTGCACACCGTGCAGCCCCCCCCCTTGTCTTCCTTGCTTATATTTCAATCCTGTTTTGTCTCTGATGGGAGTATTCTTTTTGTTCTTTAAGCTTTGGTTTGTAGGTATTTTGTATTTTCACATTGAAGTGTTCTGGGAGTGTTACTGCTAAGCATTTTTGGTTTCGTTTCATTTTTGTATCTCTCCCTCCAGGCCTGGATTCCCCCTCTGCCCTCCCGAGGCTGGTTTTGGTAGTTTTTCTGGTTGGGGGTGGGGGGTGGTGGGGTGTTCCTTTTTTCCCCCTTGATGTTACTGCGGGATGCCTGGGGTCCACCCCTTAAAGGGGGGCACTGTAGTGATCCCGAGCGCGGGTCTGTCCCATGCTCGAGTCACTTATTATTTTCCCCATTTTCCTATTTGTGTATTTAGTCTTTTTTATTATGGGGATTATTTGTGCTTTTATTTTGACAGCGCTGCAGCAGGGCTTCCAGCTGTCAAGGCTGCTGGAGGTCTGTCACAGCTGAGTGTACTTATTAATTACTTTAACTCCACACCTGTTTGTAGTTTGAGTTCTCTGTGTACTATTTAAGATCGCTAGTGAGTTCACTCCTCGCTGCGACTTCGCCCTTCTCAGGGTGGAATCCCCAACCCTGATTCCAGTCCTTCTCAGCGTTAGGTTTCGCCCTTGCTATATTTGTGTAAGTGACTGTTTTGACTTCTTTATATGTCTCACGTTTCCACCCTTCGTGGTCGAGTGTATAGTGTTTGTGTTTTGCCCATCGTGGCACGTTCTTTTGTTCCTTACTTGTTAATAAATAAGCAAACTCACTGCTGGCGTTTGGTGCCTCATTTATGGCCTGAAAGGGACATTCATAACAGTTTGTCTTTAATTTATTTTTTAGCTTGCTTTTAAATTATTGTGTATTTCTTTTGGAACTTGCTGTAATCCTTTAATGTTTTATGTAAAGCACTGAATTGTCTTGTACATGAAATGTACTACACAAATAAACTTGCCTTGCCTTGATGTACGACTTTAGATGCTTAACACAGATCTGGACTGCAGGCAGGCCGGTCTAATACTCGCACTCTTTCACTATGAAGCCACACTGTTGTAACACATGCAGAATGTGGCTTGGCATTGTCTTGCTGAAATAAGCAGGCACGTCCCTAAAAAAGACATTGCTTGGATGGCAGCATGTGTTGCTTCAAAACCTGCCATTCAGTTTCTCCATTGTGGGACTAATAAAGGATTATCTTATCGCAGCATTAATGGTGCCTTCACAGACGTGCAAGTTACCCACACCATGGGCACTAACACACAAGCCATGCTGGCTTTTGAACTTTGAGCTGATGGCAATGTGGATGGTCCTTTTTCTCTTTAGCCTGGAGGACACGATGTCCATGATTTCCAAAAACAGTCTGAAACTGGACTCGTCAGACCACAGCATACTTTTCCACTTTGCAACAGTCCATCTCAGATGAGCTCAGGCCCAGAGCAACCGGCGGCGTTTCTGGGTGTTGCTGATATATGGCTTTCACTTTGCATTGTAGAGTTTTAATTTGCATTTGTAGATGTAGCAATGAACTGTTACCTGACTGACAATAGTTTTCTAAAGTGTTCCTGAGCCCACATGGTAATATCCTTTACAGAATGATGTCAGTTTTTAAAGTAGTGCCGCCTGACAGATCAAAAGTCACCGGCATTAAATGTTGGTTTTCAGGCTTGCCGCTTACATGCAAAAATTTAAGATAAGATAAGATAAGAAAAGATAAGCCTTTATTAGTCCCACAACGGGGAAATTCCAGGATTGCAACAGCACAGGGATAGCAACACTCAGAGCAACAATCAGAAGGCAAGAAAAAAAACAAGCAAGCAAGAGCAGCTAATATACATATATACATATTACTATAAAATATATATATACACACACACACACAGACACACAGTGCAGAGCATTGTAGCTGGATGGAATAAATATATGAATATATGAACACACAGTGCAGAGCATTGTAGCTAGATGGAATAAATATGTAAATATATAAACACCCACAGTACGGAGCATTGCAGCTAGGTGGAATAAATATGCAAGTATATAAACACACACAGTGCGGAGCAATGTAGCTAGATGGAATAATATGTAGGTATATAAAAACACAGTGCGGAGCATTGTAGCTAGATGGAATAAATATATAGATATATAAATATAAACACACCCAGTGCTGAGCATTGTAGCTAGATGGAATAAATATGTAAATATATAAACACACACAGTGCAGAGCATTGTTGCTAGGTGGGATGAAACAGCATAACCGTCTATTTAGTTATCCTACATGGTATGATTATGTGCCCATACATATTCTCACCCTCCATAGCGACCGGTATGTTCCTAGTTGTATGCCGGAGAGGACCATTGTGTAAGTCTATTGCATCTTTTGCATTCAAAAAAACTATTAGTTTGTTACGTCTTTTTGCTATCTCTGCGAGCAGCCCTGCTTAGGTTGTACAGTCTGACAGCCGTTGGTAGGAAGGACCTACGAAACCTCTCGGTTGTGCACCTGGGATGATGTAGTCTGCTGCTAAATGAGCTCCTCAGTGCATCCAGTATGTCCTGCATAGGGTGGAACTCGGACTCCAGCAGAGATGACAGTTTAGCCACCGTCCTTCTCTCTCCTATCTCCTCCATCGGATCAAGGCGCTGCCCCAGGACAGAGCTAGCTTTCTTAATCAGTTTGTTCAGTCTCTTCCTATCGGCTGCAGTAATGCCACTGCCCCAGCAGACCACTCCAAAAGTGATGGCTGATGCCACCACCGTGTCATAGAATGACTTCAGCAGCGCCCCTTGTACACCAAAAGACCTGAGTCTCCTCAGCAGGAACAGCCTGCGCTGTCCCTTCTTGTAGAGTGCGTCAGTATTGTGTGACCAGTCTAGTTTATTGTTCAGATGAATACCCAGGTACTTATAGGATGTCACCATCTCGATGTCTGTTCCCTGTATATTTACTGGTGCTGTGAGGGGCTGCCCATGCCTGCGGCAGTCCACCACCAGCTCCTTAGTTTTCCTCGCGTTGATCTGGAGGCAGTTCCGATGGCACCAGTCCACAAAGTCCTGGATAAGCCCTCTGTACTCAGCTTCATCTCCGTTGGAGATGAGACCAACGATCGCAGAGTCATCAGAGAACTTCTGTAGATGGCAATGTGTTGTGCTGTGTGAGAAGTCCGCAGTATAAAGAGTGAACAGGAAGGGAGCCAGCACCGTTCCCTGGGGGCCCCCGTGCTACTGATGATCGTGTCGGAAACATAGTCCCGGGTTCTCACAAACTGAGGCCGGTTCGTGAGGTAGTCCAGGATCCATGATGACAGGTGCTGGTCCACCCCTGCGCGCAGCAGCTTGTCCTTCAGGATCATCGGTTGGATGGTGTTGAAAGCACTGGAGAAGTCAAAGAACATGATCCTCACCATATTCCCGGGCTTCTCCAGGTGGGACAGAGAACGGTGAAGGAGGAAGATCACCGCATCCTCCACCCCAATGCCATGCTGGTAGGCGAACTGGAGTGGATCCATCGCTGGTTCCACCAGGGGGCGGAGATGAGCAAGGAGCAGTCTCTCCAGGGTCTTCATCAAGTGGGATGTCAAGGCCACCGGTCTGTAGCTGTTCAGGTCTTTGGGGTGGGAAGTTTTTGGTACAGGTACCACACAAGATGTTTTCCACAGCTGTGGTACCCTCCCCAGTTTCAGGCTCATGTTGAAGATATACGTCACAATCCCACACAGCTGGTCTGCACAGGACTTGAGGAGCTTTGCGCTGATGCCGTCCGGTCCCGACGCCTTCCTCGCCTTGATCTTCCTCAGCTCCGTCCTCACCTGGGTCTTGGTCAGGGTCAGGATGGGGGGCTGTGTGTTGGGAGTGGGGGGGGTGTCGGTGGAGTGGGGAGTGGGCAGCAGGACTTGATTTCTTAGAGGCAGCAGTGGTTGTTGTGCAGACAGGGGGGAGGGCGGTTGGTCAAATCTATTGAAAAACAGATTCAGGTTGTTCGCCCACTCCCTGCCCCCCGTGGCCTGGGGGGAGGTATTCTGGAGCCCAGAGATGGTTTTGAGGTTTCTCCAGACCCCGCTGATGTCGCTCTGTTGCAGCTTGTCCTCCATCTTCTTCCTGAAGCTGTCCTTGCCTTCTCTGATCTTTCTCCTCAGCTCCCTCTGTATGGACTTCAGCATCTCCCTGTTCCCCGACCTGAAGATCCTCTTCTTCTCTCTCAGAAGTGTTTTTATCTCAGGGTTGATCCAGGGTTTGTTGTTTGAGTGACGCCGTATGGTCTTGGTGGGAACGGATTTGTCCACACAGAAGCTGAGGTAGCCCGTGAAGGTGTGAATGAGGCCATCAATGTCCTCACCATGTGGATCGCAGAGCTGCTTCCAGGCAGTGGCTTCAAAACAGTCCTTTAGAGTGTCCATTGTCTCCTCAGACCATAACTCCACAGTGTGCATGGCCGGAGGTTGTCTGTGCACTAGGGGTTTGTACACCGGCCGGAGATGAACCAAGTTGTGATCCGATCTCCCAAGTGGGGGGAGTTGTGATGAGGTGTACGCCTCCTTAGTGTTTGCGTAGAACAAATCCAGTGTTTTATTGTCTCTAGTGTGGCATGTGACATACTGGGTGAAAGTGGGCAGAATGGGAGACAGTGAAACGTGGTTGAAATCGCCTGAGATGAGGAGAAGAGCATCTGGGTGTTCTGTCTGCAGCCTGCTGGTTACTGAATGGATGACGTCACGCGCTGTCCCAGCGTTCGCCGTCGGATTTGCATAAACAACAATGCAGATCACGTGTGAGTGTTCTCTCGGGAGATATGTAGGCCTCATGCTAACAGCTAGCAACTCAATGTCTTTGCTGCAGTGTCGTTGTTTAACAGTGATATGTCCCGGTCTGCACCAGATGTTGTTAACATACATTATCACTCCACCGCCCCTTGCTTTGCCACTCTCTGGTGTTCGGTCAGCTCGTATCATGTGAAAACCCTCCAGCTCAATGTTAGCATCTGCTGCTAGTTCAGTTAGCCACGTCTCAGTAAACAAAAGGAGAGAGCACTCCCGGTAAGTGCTATCATAACGGGAGATAGCCGCTAGCTCATCTAACTTTCCCAGTATCGACCGTACATTTCCCATGACAACAGATGGAAGGGAGGGTCTGTACCTTATATTTTTTGTCCTCCGCCTTACTCCAGCCCGGCAGCCGCGACGCTTTCGCCTCAATTCTCTCGGTATGTCGAGTTTTTCCAGTGGGACCGGGTGGCGGTTAAATGCTAGCAGCTCTTCCCTGTTGTATCGTATCCTGCTATAAACAGTGGCTCCGTCCACCGGCTCAGGAGACATTTGGGACGATCTGTGTGTCCGTGATATAAGTGGGGTGAAAAAAAAGTGATCAAAAGAGAGAGGAAGGGAAAAAAAAACTCGGAATCGAGCCGCTGTTGCAAAAGGCAGCCGACTGGTGTGGCGCCGAGAGAGAATTTCTTCAGATTCTCAGAATCTTTTGATGATATCATGGACTGCCGTTGATGAAATCCCTAAATTACTTGCGATTGTACGTTGAGAAATGTTGTTCTTAAACTGTTGGACTATTTGCCCACGCAGTTGCTCACAAAGTGGTGAACATTGCCCCATCCTTGTTTGTGAATGACTGTCTTTCGGGGATGCTCCTTTTATACCCCATCATGACACGCACCTGTTTCCATTTAGCCTGTTGACCTGTGGAATGTTCTAAAAAGGTAGTTTTCTGAGCATTCCTCAACTTTCCCAGTCTTTTCTTTCCCCTGTCCCAGCTTTTTTGAAATGTGTTTCAGGCATCAAATTCAAAATGAGTGAATATTCGCAAAAAAGAAGTTTAGCAGTTTAAACATTAAATGTCTTGTATTTGTAGTGTATTCAATTGAATATAGGTGGAAAAGGATTTGCAGATCATTGTAGTTTGTTTTTATTTACACTTTACACAATGTCCCAACTTCACTTGAATTGGGATTTGTATTTATTCAGCACTAAATCTCACTCAATCCCTCTAAATGTCAGTCCTAACGTTTCTGAAAAATTGGCAGCTCTGCATAGTGGGAGAAACAATATTTCCCCAAATGTCAAATATTGCGTATTTTTTATTATTTATTCTCTGTTGGTCATAACAAACTTCATGTATACTAAGTCTAAGTTACCTTCTTGTGTATTAGGATCTGAAGCCTGGGAATCTCGCTGTGAGTGAGAACTGTGAGTTAAAGGTGAGGAAAAAAAGCTACTGCACAACTTTGAATTTTAAACAGTTGTAATGAAAATAATATATATATATATATTTAAATTTCAGATTCTTGATTTTGGCCTGGCCAGGCAGACGGAGAGTGAAATGACTGGATATGTGGTGACGCGCTGGTACCGAGCACCTGAGGTCATTTTCAACTGGATGCACTACAGTCAGGCGGGTAATGATGCCACCCATTTTCAGTTCAAATGTCCATTCCTGTTGTTTAATGTAACAGAGTAGCACCTTCTAACTGCTAATAAAATTTATCTCCCTGACAGTGGACGTGTGGTCAGCTGCCTGCATCCTGGCCGAAATGATTACAGGGCATGTGCTTTTCCGGGGACACGACAGTATCCACACACATGTTGTTAGACCTGTTGAGACAACACAAATTCAGCCAGATAATGCCCTGATTTTTGTACAGTGTTGCACTCGAATATGATGAACAATCAGGGGTGGACTGGGACAAAAGTTCATCTCCATCCCAGGCCACCCTGAAACCAGAAACCACTTCAAATTCAGTAGGCCAGCATTGTAACATTATAGGTATCAAGTTGCAAATGGTAAAAAGTTACAATTTTGCATGAAAAAGGGCACAACTTTGTCACCAAAAACGTTAGGAATCCAAAAATTAGTACATTTATGATAAGATGGTAAAAAATTATGAGTAAAGAAAACACAAATTTAGGAAAGAGGGGATCACAAGTGGATGGGAATAAAGTTAAAAATGTAGCCTGTAGTTCTGAAAATCATGTAGATTATTCTGCAAACATCTGAAAAGTCTTGAAAACGTTGCCTAATGAATGTTCGATGGAGGTAATGTACTAACTAAAGTTAATGCAACCTATTTAAATATTAGAGAATTTTAATTGTGTAGTCATCTGCTAGAACAGTATAATATAACTAATATTCACCACGTTTTTTTTTTTCTCATTTTCCCTTCCATTTTCTCCTTTTTATGCTCTTGGGCCAAACAAGTTTTAATTTATTCTAATAGTGTTATTTCACTTGGTTGCCTTACAGAATATATGCTGGAATGCCTGCCTGCCACGTCACTCTATATTTGACTGAGGATGCCAAAACTTGAAAATATTCTCTGGAAAATACACAATCCACCTTATTCCTAGCCCCCATGATTCCTTGCGTGAATTATGGGCGCAACTTCTGGTACTAGTTTAGAATGTATGGTTGTTACTGAAACGGGACACTTTTCCTTGTTAAAAAACAATGACTTCTGCATAAAAAATGCGGGAACAGTAATATAATCATACCACTTCCCTTGACTATCGAGGGATGAGAAGATGACCTTAAAAAAGTGGCCTGGCAGACAGTAGCTCCGTTAGTTAGCACCGCTGCTAAGACGCTAATGCTTTAAACAAATAAAAGCTCTGAGATATATCAGTGTCTCCACCGCAATAATGTTGGATGCATTTTGTTTAAAGATGTTGAACATAATCAAATTTACTTCAGAGCAGACGTAGAATCTAGTCAGAGCCACAAAGAACCACAACACCATCCTTGGGTGTTTTAACAGCTGCAGCTGTCTGTTTTACCCCAAAATTAAAATGCTCATGCTGCTGTCATGCCATGAATGCTTGTTATTTAACTTAATATATACAGAAATCTTCTGACAATTGTTCGAAATTTTATTGATCTATATTTTGTGATAATTTAAAAATTAATACATGCTGAAGGTGCTAGTCCATATCGTTCCAAGGCAGTGCAACAACTGCAAAAAACCCAAAAAACTATTTCATATCTTTCTTAAATCGTTAAGCCTTATGAAGTAAACTGTTACTCTTTTTTATTTATTATTTTGCTTCATGCAGCCTTCATTCTAGTGACATATATAACACATAAACGTTAGATCTGTGACATTCATACAAGTAAAAACATACCTGGTGTGCTCTTGCGTCTGTCCTGTGTCTGTACTACTGATCACACCAACAGTCCTTGTTAGTTTTCAGTGCATGATCTATGCATTGCCGGTGAGAAGCCTCCATTTATAGTCTATGGCACAACTCCAAACACCAGCAACAAGTACCAGAACTACGCCAAAACAATCAAAAAATACAAAAACTACAAGTGCTATTTAGCTGCCACTTGGATGCAAAACACGTATGTGGACTATACATTAAAATGAATTTGAAAAACTTCTAGAAAACGCTATTTTAAATGCCCCTGCTACTCCACTCTTGCTGACTGATTTAACACTACGTCAGCCGAAACTGGAAGTTCTGCCCATAATCATCCCTACAGTGGCACCCCCAGGAATAAGGTGGATATGAAACCTTTTAAGTTGTGATGTGGATCTTTTGGAAATTGGTATTGGTGATACCTTGTGGTCTCGTAGTGAACTGCAGCCTCAATTGCTTCAGCTGAGAAACCCAGTAGTCAGCATTTCTTTCTTTCTTTCTTTCTTTCTTTCTTTCTTTCTTGGCTGTTGCAGTGTCTGGGAAGTTTTCTGGGAGCCATAAAAACAAAACATGATTTAAGAACAATTATTTTCAGTTTCATTAAAAAAACTTTTGCTGCTTGCATTTTTTACAGACCTCTTCATAAAAAAATATAAAAAACTCCAGAGTTGTAATTTTACATTGCATGTTACAGAAATGAGCTTATTTTACTCAAAAATACAACCCATAATATGTCTTCCATGTAGCTGTGATAATACATCTACCCATGCTTTTTATTCAGCCTCTTCCTTATCCAGCATGTTCAGGTATTGATCAGCTGAAGAAGATCCTCCGTCTGACAGGAACACCAGACTCCACCCTAGTGCAGAAGATGCAGAGTAAAGATGTGAGTGAATATTCACTGACATCAGCAGTCAGTTTGTAAACTATTCAGAATAAAATCTGAGTATTTTTCAGCTGACACCATGCATTTTTCAGTGTGTTTCATATTTAAGCTGATACTGGCTTAAAATAAAACAGGTGTTCCTTTTTTTTCCAGGCACAGTCGTATGTGCAGGGCCTGCCTCCACAAAAGAAGAAAAACTTCAGAGAAGTTTTTCCAGCCATGTCTGGCAATGGTGCACGTCTATTTAATGATTAAAGTGGAAACATTTGACATTTCCAACTCAGCATGACTAAGCAGCATAATGGTGAATAGATACAGCCATGGATGCACCGGGACACATCATCAGTGATGTTTCCTGATGTCATTGGGTTGTTTCGGGTCTCACAACATCAGACACCATCAATCAGGCTATTCAGCCAGGGTTGATCAGACCCTGACTTGTGTCCCAGCGGCATTGGCCCACGGTTTAGACCTTTCAATCCATAGCCACGAGAGGCTCTTTCTGCAGCCTCAGTGGCGGATTTGATGGCCTTCCTTTTAGCAGCTCCTTTGATGCCAAGGAGAGTTAAATTTTGCACAAGGACCGGGCAGCAAAGCCTCGACATCCCACCTCTATGGGCTCACAAGATGCTCTCCAACCATTTCTCTGGCACTGTTCTACCAGTTCTTGGTATTTGAGCCATTTGCGTTCATTAGCCTCTTCCATGCGCTCCTCCCAGGGAACTGTGAGCTCCACTAATAGGACTTGCCTGGAAGAGGAATATGTAAGTACCAGATCTGGCCTAAGAGATGTTGGTGTTACGTAGTCAGGGAACTTAAGCTGCTTGCCCAAGTCAGTTCACAGGTCCCAGTCTGAAGCTGAAGAGAGCAGGCTGGCTGATGGTCTAAGCTGTTGTTGGGGCCTCTCTCCAGCCCTAACAAAGGTGATTTTCCTTTGACTACCAACCTGCTTATAGTTGGCCACAGCACTGGAGATGGTCTCCGCTACACACTTTAGCACCTGGTCATGGCGCCAGCAATAGCAGCCCTCACCAAGGGCTGTTGGGCAGCTGCTGAGGATGTGTTCAAGCTTGCCCTTTCCTGGGCAAAGAGGACATGTTGGCAGCTCGTTCTTGCCCAAGGTATGCAGGTTTGCCGGACTGGGTAGCACATCATATACTGCTCGGAGCATAAACTGGATGCGCTGAGGTTCTGCATGCCAGATGTCATTCAAGGTCAGCTTCTTCTCCACTGCTCCCTTCCATTTTGCCACATGCCTACCATCCTGCTTGTCCTTGCTTCTTCAACACCTCTTGCAGGATTAACTGGCGTTTGTCCTTTCCCTGGACTTCATCATAGCACAGCTGTGGGATGGAACCCAGCCCTGCACAGCCTATTGCCACTGTGTCCACCAGAGCTTTGTGTCTCAAACGAGATTCTGCAAGCTCCAACCCCTCTTGAGCTCTCCACTTCCGACCTGTCCTCACCACAATGCCTGCTGCTACCACTCTCGAGTCTCAAGAGTCGCAATAAGCTAGTGCCTTTCTTGTGCGGGAGATCTTGAACTCCTCTTCCAGACTGCTGATAGGAAGCTGGAGTTTGTTGCTTCTGCCATAAAGCGCTACACTGCTGAAGCTATGTGGTAAACCCAGCCATCTTCGAAGGTAGGAGCTGATCTTCAGCATGAGCTTTGTTATAATTATCACATTGCTACGAATCATACTTACCAGGGACTGCAGAATGTTTTAAAATTTGGTCAGACCCAATGACGACAGCCACTCCCACCCCCCCAACATGCGTGTTCACACAGTTTTACACGCACAGACACAGACACACACACACCATTGGGCAGTGACTGCAATACTTTTTTTTGTCTTTCGGCTGTTCTCTTTTGGGGTCGCCCCAGCGTATCATCATTTTATATCGCGATGAGCTGCATGTTGATTTGGCAAGGATTTTTTTTATGCCTGATGCCCTTCCTGACACAACCCTGCCTGTTTATCCAGACTTGGGACCATCACAGGGAGTACAATGGCTTGTGCACCCCCTATGGCTGGGTAACCAACTTTCCTTCCTCCATTCTATTTTCCCTGAGCACCAAGCTAGAAGCCAGGAAGTACCATTTTTATTTGGACTTTGGTATGACCCAGCCGGGACTTTGAACCCACAACCTCCTGGTTGTGGGGCGGATGCTCTACCTCTAGGCCACCACTCTGGTCGCAATGCTCAATATAGTATTAGGAAGAAGTTTAAAGGGATTCAAACTCGCTACTGCTGCAAAAAAAAACAAAAAAACAAAAACAAAAAACTGCCTTCATTGTATCAAAGTCGAAGTCCGTTGCAATCAGTTATTTTTTGACATTTCCTTATTCACCCAAGCTCATTATAAAACACATAGAATAAAACCCTGCCTCTCTCACATCAACTCCTGTGGAAAATTGTGACGAAAACCTCTGTGGTTAAATGTGATTATTTTTTAGAGCCAAAGGTGCCTATTTATTGTCCGCAGTTGTACAAATGAGTTTTGATATGACAAAAAAAAAAAAAAGTAATTGCAACTCTCAGGTTTTTTCTTGTGAATGTATTTTTTTCCACATAATTTTAATGCTTTGCCCCCACAAATTTACAACTTCTTTTTAGTAAATTTCTGACTTTTTCCACTTGTATATTATACTTTTTTCATGTAAATTTGAGACTCATTTTTTTTCTCATGAATTTAACCCCTTGAACTCTGTGAATTCCACGGGCGGTCACGTCTCTGCATCTTAGTGCGTCTCAGTGCGCACTGAAAAAAAAAGCTGTATTTCCGGTCTTCCAGTACAGACACAGCCTTGTTACAACCTGAGAAAAAAGCTGTGTAATATATTCATTTTTTGTGGTATTTTTACAAAATTTTGACCTGAGCTTGAAAACACTTTGTTCTACATTTCTGTTGTGTTTTCCAGCCAGTATCTGACAGCTGTATGTTATTTGCAAGCATTTGTATCTAAAAAAAAAACACCCAGGCAAACTTTCTTGTTACTCAGTGGCAGGAGCACTTAGAGAGATTATGACTGTTTTGCCAAAAAATTCAGAGTGTTTTCTTTTAAATGAGACTAACCCCATGAAGATGCTGCAAAGGGTTGAAGAACAGCTTTTGATTTACTTTGAGCATGTTATTTTTAGGCATTTTTAGGGAAGTTGGACAGAGTTCAACAGGTTAAGACTTTTTTCATCCTTTCTCTTTTTTCTTTCTCTTCTTTTTTTCTGGCAAAAGGTGGTCTGCTTACCTTAATGCCATTGGCAACTACTGATGTAATGCAGCCCTGATTGGTTATCCCCTGCCTGCGGGGTAGTTTTCAACCACTACCCCACAGGCAGCCTCTGAAAATCCAGTCTCAAAATTAACCAGTAAATGTGCACCAGGATGCACAACTAGTAAATGACTCTCTCTCTCTCTCTCTCTCTCTCTCTCTCTCTCTCTCTCACTCTCTCTCTTTGCTGGAGCAGCCGCCATGATCGGGCCCACCAGGCTTCATTAGCAGAGTGAAAGAAAACACCCAGATGTTGTTACACACTGTTTTTTTGCAACGCCAGACACTCGTTGACAAGACTTTACTAGCAGACCTGGCTCCTGTGTTGGTTGAGATGGTGTGGCTGGTAACTTTGTAAAGACAAAACCTCTGAAAAGCCACATATTTGCATCTTTATGTGAGGAAATGGGAGCAGAGCATAAAACCTTATTGTTCCATGCTGAGGTTCGATGGTTGTTGTGGGGCAAAGTGCTGTCTTTTTTCCATTTTGTAACATTTTTGGTTGGTGGGGTTCCCTGAGATTTTTTCAATGTAAAATGGGTTCCTTGGCTCAAAAAAGGTTGAAAAACACTGAGATAAAATACCATTAGTGTATATGCAGATAAGCTAAACCAGTGAAGACCCTCACTTCTCTGCCATATAACTCTCCTTATGTGTCTTTGTCACATATTCCTCCTGATGGCCTTGTCATATACCAACTTAAAAATTTGATGTTTCATAAGCTGCCTGATGTATCATTGATTTTCACATAATCTTCCTTGTGTATCTCTCCTACATAATGGGCCTCACGCAAGAACATGTTAGTATTAGTGTGAGTGAATTCATTATACTTTGTTAGTAAGCTACTTTCAATTGACTGCATTTATTCAACCAAAACCTGGATGTTATAACAGTTGAGAGAATCACGGTGTAAAGCAGAGTCTTAGAAATGTTAGACCACCAAAGCAAACGCTCAGTCAGAAAAGTTTTGTTAGTTAAACTTCTTGTTCGCCTCCAGCTGTCGACCTGCTGGAGGGGATGCTGCTGCTGGACCCCGAGACGAGGCTGACGGCTGCACAGGGACTGGCCCACCCCTTCCTGGCTGATTATCATGACCCAGAGAGCGAACCGGACTCCGGGCCATACGACGACTCCTTTGAGAGCCTGGAGCTCGCCATCGGAGAGTGGAAAAGTAAGTAGGAATAAAATAAAAGATGTGCGGGTGAAGTGTGAACATACCAGAACACACTTCTTATCCTGCTTTTCTTTTTTCTGTCCAATCAGGTCTCATCCACATGGAGATCATGACCTTTGACCCCAGCAATCCCAGTCAAACAGCTGTGTAGGACTGTCTGCCACTGCCTCCTGATGTTTGGATATAAAACAGATGCACAACAGAAAGATCAACAGTTTTCCCACACAAAACTACACAAACTGTCTTCAGTACATTGGTGGTGAATCTGATGTGATGTGTTCACTTCGCATGGAGGCTCATAAATGACAATAAAAGCAAATTTTAGAAGGTGTATCACTAGCTGTAAGTTTTTTTTGATTTGATAATCCTATAGGTGCTCTCTTTTTTGTCTCTTTAATATTAAACCTATCATAAAAAACACATACAGTTTCTATTGCCAGTACATTTAAGCTGTTACTAATAATTTAAAGGTGCACTCCTGTGGCTCTAAAACCACCTCAAAAACAAATGTGTATTGCCCAAAATAATATATTGGGGCTTTTTACCCACAAAAAAACTTTTATTGGCTTAGAATTGCTTGGAAAGAGATTTTAAATCTTTCACCTACTTAAGTATGCGTGGATCTATGAATATTCTAATTAGCGACCTGCAGGGCTTGCACATGATTGGTCGCCGCACTCCAACCTGCAGGGCTTGCACGTGATTGGTCACCGCGATTCCTGGTGGGTGGGCTGCTAGTCTGTTCAAGACGCTTCCAGACGTTAAAGGTTTGCCTATATCTTCAAAAGTAAAAAGCAAAACATTTTTTTGAAAACGGTCGAGGTGAGAGATAAATGTGTAGTTGCCAAATATGTGTTTACTTTTTACCAACAACCAATCCCCCGTCCGCCTGCGACTGAGCAGGGAGGGGAAAGTGGGGGGACCCGAGTTGAATGGGGCTGCTCTCAGCTCACAGTGTGGCTCCCGTCCGCTGAGACCGTGGTCTGGCACAGCCACATTCAAATCGCGCCCCCCCCCCCCCCTTTGCCACTCTCCGCTCTCTCTCTCTCTCTCTCTGCTCCTACTGCTGCACATGACTGGTTGCCTCCTCCTCCACTTCTTTGCTGTGCAAAACGACTTGCCATAGATGGCGTCAACCCCCTCTCCTCAATTCTGCTGCTCCTTGGCTCCTCCCTCTTCCCCCGTGGTAGCCAAGAGTATCCTTCTGATTGGTTAATGTTATAACCAATCAGGCTTAGCAGGAATACTAACATAGCTAGAAACACTCTGTCCAGATCAGCATTTTTTTTGGGGGGGGGGGGTGGAGTGGGGGAGCTTAAGCAGACATTAACAGCAGAAAAACACATACTTGGGAGTTTGGAATGATTTTGCTCTTGATATGTCTTGTAAATCACAAAAAACATGTTACAGACTTGTTAACAACAGAAAAAACTTGATTTTTTCCGGAGTGTCACTTTAAAAAATCAAATCCATAAACTGCAATCCACAGTAATAATAAATATGTTATACTGTATAGTTGGTGTTTACTTTTAGGTGGAATTTTCAGCCCAACACAATGTCACAGTATATTAAATAAATCAAATTATTGTAGTTATTGTAGCATGTGGTAGTAAACTATGTAAATGTGTGAAAATGTTAAGGTTCATAAATGCAGGAAAAATGACCTGACATTAGGTTGCATTTAATTTTATTTTTCATGCATATTTGTGTTATTTTTTTAATGTTCTTATGCTTTACGGTATTTGTAAAGTATATATGGTCCAAATGTACTACTTGTTTTTGTGTAGTCATTGTCCATGTTCATACTATATACATGCAGTTATATAGTTAACAAAAGATTTGATTTTTAATTAATAAATAAATATCTTGATGTCCTCGTCTCATGTTGTATGAGAAATAAAATGGATGTTGCCTAGTCAGGAGTGGCAGAGAAGTATGTGAGGGTGGTGTAGAACATGCATAAGGTGTGCTGTAGGAATGACAGCTGAATTCAAGGTGGGGGTGGGATTATGTCAGCGATCAGCTCTGACCCCTTCTTGTTTGCCATGGTGATGGACAAGTTGACAGATAAGGTCAAGCAGGAGTCTCATGGACTTACAATGTTTGCAGACGACATTGTGATCTGTAGTCAGAGTAGGGAGCAGGTGGAAGAGAACCCGGAGAAGTGGTGGTTTTCTCTGGAAAGAAGAGGAATGAAAATCAGTAGGAGCAAAACAGAATACATGCGTGTGAATGAGAGGGAAGCAGATGTAAGGTGAAGATGCAAGGAATAGAGATAGTGAAGGTAGATGAGTTTAAATACCTGGGGTCAACCATCCAAAGCAATGGAAAATGCACAAGAGAGGTGAAGAAGAGAGTGCAGGCAGGGTGGAGTAGGTGGAGATAGGTGTCGGGTGATTTGTGACCGAAGGATAGCATCTACAGTAGCCATGTTTACATGGACACAAGTAACCAGATTAAAAAGCCTGATTGGAATAAAAATGCTTCATGTAAACATGCCAATCTGAATATTCTGACCTGATCACACTCATTTGGATTAAAATTTCCTTCCGATTGAGATGGGTGTGTTATGCCAATTGTTAATCTGACTGGTGTACATATAAACACTTATTCCGAAGTTTGGGTAGAAAATATATTTATTGCGCATGTCTGTATGTCAGCCACACGTCGATGTGATGTATTTCTGCCTTTACAGCAGCTAGCAGAAGACATGGCGGGAGTAAAACAGAACTGGTCTGTATCGTCCTGCTGTCTCCCTTTGTCATGCAGAAATATGTACTGCTGGGCTTGTAGCTTCATTACGAACACCAGCAGAAGCAAACGTACAGTTTGAATAACACAATACAGGTCCATTTCAAAAAGAGAAAGACACAAAGTGGAGTTTGTTTACATCGGAAGTTGCTTCTTCTTCTACTATTTCCAGAATGTCGGATAATTGTGCGCATGTCAAAATGATTTAGTCTGTTCAAGCGTGTGACACATGGAAACGCATGTCCTAATCGGATCAACTTTTTCAGGATCCATGTAAACAGTAAAGTTCTGATCTGAATTGTAATCAGATTGAAGAAATTTTTCACATGCAACTGTAGCTGACAGAGAAGATTTACAACACAGTAGTGAGACCTGCTATGCCAGACCTCCAACCCATAGCAGCTATGGGCTGGAGATGGTGGCACTAACAAAAAGACAGGAGGCAGAGCTGGGGGTGGCAGAGTTGACAATGCTAAGATTCTCACTGGGAATGACTAGGTAGGCCAGGATTAGAAATGAGTATATATCAGGGGGACAGCGCAGGTTGAGCAGTTTGGAGACAAAGTAAGAGAGTCAAGGCTGAGATGGTTTGGACATGTGCAGAGGAGGGATAGTGGATATATTGGAAAAAGGATATTGAAGATGGAGCTGCCAGGCAGGAGGAAAAGAGGAAGACCACAGAGAAGATTCATGGATGTAGCGAAGGACATGGAGATGGTTGGTGTTACAGAGCAAGGTGCAAAGGATAGGGTGAGATGGAGACAGATGATCCGCTGTGGTGACCCCTAAAGGGAGCAGCCGAAAGAAGAAAACACATGTAGCCTCTACATCCAAATATTTTTGTAAATGACTCAAACACAATGTTCGCATATCTACAGTTCACTACAGGGGCATACTGTGTTGTAGGGGATTTTAATGCTTGCTTACAGTCAGTAGAGGGCACCATCAGATCATCACAAGAAAAGATCTGTGGTGCAAAAGACATTTTCAAAAACGGGAAAAACGTTTTAGAGGAGGAGATAGCAAGACTGTGTTTGGAAAGCCCCTATTTTTGTAACTGGGAAGAGTTTAAACCCTTTAAAGTGGAAAAAAAATATTTCCCTTGATAGAGGTTTAAAATTAGTGGCAACTATGGCTGTGTTGTGAGACATGTATATGTTGGACACTGCATATGTGATTTAACCACGATGAAGGAGAGCCAGCCCCCTGCGGTGCGGAGCCACAGAGCCTGGACCCCCTGCGGAGGACAGGGGACAGAAGACTTCCTGACCACTGAGGCTCGAGAGGAGAGAAGGGGGAGTTATGTAAATAAAAGGCTAATGAATGTGAATAAAGAGATTTTAAGATAGATGTGTGATTTCCCCCGCGAGGGAAATGGTTTGATGTGAGAAGGTTTAAATGAGAGAACTTTGGTGTGTTCAGCCCTTTTGTTCGCTGCTCAAGAATAAGAGCAGACAGTGGAATGATTTCTTGAATAAACTGAAATGAAAGACAATTCGGTTTCGTTATTCAAGTCTCCCCACATTGGTGACTGACGACGTTGAGAATGAACGAAGAAATTCTCAGGGTCCCGGACTCACAGCGCTCAGAGCTGGCGAGCGCAGTGGCCGTTAAGCTGCCTGATTTCTGGCAGGATAACCCACGGTCGTGGTTTCTGCAAGCAGAGTCGCAGTTCGCGCTCGCAGGAGTAACGGTGGATGACACTAAGTTCCACCATGTCATCGCTAAACTGGACAACAGCACAGCTCGGTGCGTGCAAAGCTTGGTGGAGCAGCCACCCGCGACCGACAGGTACGGCAAGCTGAAATCCACCCTCATCAAGTTTTTCACCCCCTCGGCTGAAGTGAGGGCGAGGAGGATCCTGTCTTTGCTAGACCAAGGTGGACACAGGCCGAGCGCCCTGATGGAGGAGATGATACAGCTGAGAGGGTTGGACAACGATGATTTCATTTTTCAGTTCATCTTCCTCTCCAACCTCCCGGCGCATGCGAGAAGCACGCTGGCCGGCAAAAAGTGTCACACCCTGGAGGAGTTCCGGGAGCTGGCCCAGGAGGCAGACGAGATCCTGGACGCCTGCGGCGGGCAAGCAACCACAGCAGCGAACCGAGACAGCGGGGAGCCAGAGGCGGCAGAACCAGACTGGCCGACGACGGCGGCAACACGGCCGCGACGAGGGGGAGCCAATAGCCCGGCGACAGAGGCGCGGGCACGACACAGCGGAGGAGAAGATCTCTGCTTTTACCATCGGAGGTTTGCAGAGAAGGCACGCAGGTGTGTGCCGCCCTGCATCTTCAAGAGTTCGGGAAACGGCAAGACCGGGGGTCGCTAGCAGCTTCGACCCTCGGAGAACGCAACAAGCTGCTCTACATCACGGATGCGCGCTCCGGACGAGTGTTCCTCATTGACACCGGAGCACAAGTGAGCTTCATCACCCCAACATACGCGGACCGGGTAGCTGGACCCCACGGTGACGGAGCTACAGCGGCAAATGGCTCGAACATCAACACCTACGGGAGAAGGACCTTGCCTTTATGCTTACATGGCCGCACATATGAATGGACTTTTGTAGTAGCGGCGGTGAGTTTCAACATGTTGGGCGCGGATTTTTTGTGTTCACACAATCTGTTAGTTGATCTTGCTAATAGACGGCTGGTAAATGCACTCTCTTTTTACTCTCTCCCCTGTTCAGCTCGAGTGTCCCCGCCACCAGTACAGACCCACGTCGCTACAGCAGGTGGTAAGTTTCACACACTCCTCACCCAATTTCCAGCGCTCACTGTGCCCACTTTTTCAGCGACGGTCGCGAAGCACGGGGTGAAACACTTCATCCCCACTTCTGGTCCTCCCGTGTTTGCAAAAGCTCGGCGCTTGGATGCAGTTAAGCTCGCCATTGCGCGCGAGGAGTTCGCCAGCCTGGAGAGGCTGGGCATCGTTCGTAGGTCGAAGAGCCCGTGGGCTTCGCCGCTGCACATGGTACCGAAAGCCGATGGCTCCTGGAGACCGTGCGGGGATTACCGCAGGCTAAACAACGCTACGGCACACGATCGTTATCCCATCCCGCACATTCAGGATTTTTCGGTGCACCTGGCGGGGGCGCGCATTTTTTCAAAGATTGATCTAGTTCGCGGCTATCACCAAGTCCCGGTCCAACCGGAGGACATTCCTAAAACAGCGGTAATAACCCCGTTCGGACTTTTCGAATTTTTACGCATGCCGTTTGGTCTCAAAGGGGCGGCGCAAACATTTCAGCGGATGATGGATGCCGTGTTACGCGATCTCCCTTTCGTGTTTGTGTACCTCGACGACATTTTGGTCGCGAGTACTTCAGAGGACGAACACGAAACGCACCTCACAGCAGTTTTTAGGAGGCTGGGAGAGCACGGCTTAATAGTTAACCCAGCCAAGTGCCAGTTCGGCGTTGAGCGGATTGATTTTTTGGGTCACCGCGTCTCCCCGGAGGGAGCGGTTCCGTTACCAGAGAAAGTACGCGCGGTAGCGGATTTTCCCCGTCCACAAACGGTCAAATCACTACAGGAATTCTTGGGGATGGTGAATTTTTATAACCGGTTCCTGCCCCACGCAGCTCAAATCATGCAACCGTTATATGCCGCGCTCAAAAAACAAAAGCCGACCCAGGCGGTCGAATGGTCCCCGGAGCGGGAGCGCGCGTTCACAGAGGTTAAAAAAGCCTTGGCTGACGCTGCGCTCCTGGCCCACCCAGACCCTGCAGCACGTATCGCGCTGACGACAGACGCTTCAGATTTAGCCATAGGGGCCGTTATTGAGCAACAGGTAGCCGGAGTTTGGCAGCCTTTGGCTTTCTTTAGCAAATCTTTAAGCGCGGCTGAGCGAAAATACAGCGCGTTTGACAGAGAACTGTTGGCGCTGCATTTGGCTATTCGTCATTTCCAGTTCTGGCTGGAAGGACGGTGCTTCACCGCTTATGTGGACCACAAGCCGCTCACATACGCCATGGCCAAAATTTCAGACCCGTGGTCCGGCAGGCAGCAGAGGCAGCTGGCCGCAATCTCGGAATTTACCACTGACATTAGGCACGTCGCGGGCAAATTCAATGTAGTAGCGGATTGTCTCTCACGCGCGTTCACGACCCCGACACGCGCAGAGGCAGAACGGGCCACCGTGACCGCGCCGCAGGAGAGCGGCACGGTGGCGCGCGCAGCCCCGGTGCACGTGGGTATAGATTACGCAGCCATGGCAGCGGACCAGGGGGCGGACGCAGACGTGCGCGCGCTCCAGTCTGGACCAACAGGGTTGAGGCTGGAGAGCAAGTGTTTACAAACCGGTATGCCCCCCCTGATCTGCGACATGTCGACGGGGCGCCCGCGTCCGGTGGTCCCGGCCACGTGGCGCCGCCGTGTTTTTGACTCGGTCCATTCACTGGCGCACCCGGGGGTGCGCGCGTCGGTGAAACTAGTGGCGGAAAAGTTTGTTTGGCCGTGCCTGCGCAAGCACGTGAAGGAATGGGCAAAAACCTGCATTTCCTGCCAACGGGCCAAAATTCACAGGCACACAAGAGCCCCGTTAGAACCGTTCCGCATTCCGGCCAGAAGGTTCGACCATGTGCACGTCGACCTTGTGGGCCCCCTACCGGCATCACAGGGGTTCACGTATCTTTTGACAATGGTGGACCGCACCACACGTTGGCCGGAAGTGGTCCCACTTGCGACGACCACGGCCGCGGAGGTGGCTCGCGTTTTTTTAACGGCTTGGGTGGCGCACTTCGGGGTTCCGTCGGACATTACGTCCGATAGAGGACCGCAATTCATCTCTGAGCTGTGGTCAGCGATGGCCAACGGCTTAGGAGCCAAAATTCACCGCACTACGGCTTACCACCCTCAGGCTAATGGTTTATGCGAGCGTTTTCATAGGTCTTTGAAGGCAGCACTCAGAGCGTCGCTCACGGATGCAGATTGGGTAAATAAACTCCCATGGGTTTTATTAGGGTTGCGTTCTGCGCCTAAAGAGGACTTAGACGCCTCCCCAGCGGAGCTGGTATTCGCACAAACTCTGAGGCTGCCGGGCGAGTTTTTACCAGAGCACCCAGAGCCCCCACCTCTCTCTGCTCTGGGACCGTTAGTTGGCACGGGGGCAGACACGCTCCCGGGTCCGGTTCATCACGCTTTTCCACGAGTTTTCGTCCCCAAGGCTTTGAAAAATGCCGATTTCGTTTTTGTCAGGCGCGAAGCCCTTAAAGCAACGCTCAAACCACCTTACGAAGGGCCATTTCGAGTGCTGGAGGCAGGTGATAAGCAATTTGTGCTAGATTTTGGGGACAGAAAAGAGACAGTCAGTATTGACAGACTAAAACCTGCTTTTGTCATGAAGGACGTGTCTGTACCGGTCGCGGTGGCGCCTCGACGAGGCAGGCCCCCGCAGAGGGCAATTAACCACTCTCTTCCTCAGTCAACAGACCCGAAGCAGAACAGCACCGCAGGCAAGGCGGGGCCAACTCACAGCAGATTCGGCAGACGGCTGAAGCCCAAGCGGCGCACAGACTGAATGTTGGTGTTGATTATTCAGTAGTGAGTAAGGTGCTATTAAATTTTGGGAATTAGTCTGTTCTTCATCGTTTGGGGGGGGGTTATATGGCTGTGTTGTGAGACATGTATATGTTGGACACTGCATATGTGATTTAACCACGATGAAGGAGAGCCAGCCCCCTGCGGTGCGGAGCCACAGAGCCTGGACCCCCTGCGGAGGACAGGGGACAGAAGACTTCCTGACCACTGAGGCTCGAGAGGAGAGAAGGGGGAGTTATGTAAATAAAAGGCTAATGAATGTGAATAAAGAGATTTTAAGATAGATGTGTGATTTCCCCCGCGAGGGAAATGGTTTGATGTGAGAAGGTTTAAATGAGAGAACTTTGGTGTGTTCAGCCCTTTTGTTCGCTGCTCAAGAATAAGAGCAGACAGTGGAATGATTTCTTGAATAAACTGAAATGAAAGACAATTCGGTTTCGTTATTCAAGTCTCCCCACAGCAACATAAGTTTATTTTTTTCTTTAATAAGTTATGGGCATCAGGGAGAGAAGAATCATCGTGATTTGACCTAAAAATACATCCACAGATAATACATCAATAATGCGTGGGACTGCAGATGCAAATTAGCAGTATTGCTAAATCTGGCATACTTACATTTGTATTAATTCAGTTCAGTTCAATTCAATTCAATTCAATTTTATTTATACAGTGCCAAATCACAACACAGGTTATCTCAAGGCACGTTACAGAAAAGAGTGGGTTTAGGCCACTCTCTCAAATTTATAGAACCCAGCAGAGACCCCTAAGAGCAAGCACTGCGGTGACACAGGCAAGGAAAAACTTCCCTTTAACGGGCAGAAACCTCGAGCGGAACCATAGCTCATAGAAGACGGCCATCTGCCTCGACTGGCTGGGTTGAAAAAAGAGGTAAAAAATAGGAGGCCTGGCTGTTGTGTATGTAAATAGGCTATATTACAAAGATGGCAGCCGGGTTGGTCATGGGCTAGACCGGGTTGACTTACTACCGGTTTCCAGTGGTGACGCCGCCCAAGGTATAAAGGAAGTCGGCAGAAGAGGCTCTGCCTCTTTCGTCGCGGGAGCCACCTGGCAAGCAGATGAGTGCCGTAAGTCTCTTTATGTATATGACGCACTCTGTATAATAAAGCTCCGTAAACTACAGTGACCGTGTGTTTGTTTTACCCAACTATGGACACAACATTTGGCGACAAGGTAAAAGCGGGAATGGATAAGTTTATTGCTGAGCTTCGGCCATTTCTGGAGGCCCCAGGCAGGCTGCCCGTGCCGTGCCCTCGTTGGTTCACTGCTTTTACCAACTACCTCGTGGTTTTGAACCTTGGCGAGCATGAGAAGCTTCGTGCGAGGGCTGTGTTAGTCCATAAGTTGGGTACTGAGGGGCAGAGAGTGTTGGAGAGCCTGGGAGGGGCTGATAGTTTCGATGGTGTGGTAGAGTTGATGGCGTGCCATTTTCACACTCAGGAGAGTGTCACGGTCCGGCGCATCCCATTTTGACAGCGCCACAAGCAGTTGGGAGAGCCAGTGATGACGTTCGTTGACGAGCTCCGAAGGCTGGCGAGGGGGTGTGATTTCGGACGCGTGGAAGAGGAGATGATTTGGGACCAACTAGGGGAGCATGTTTGCAGTGAAGCAGTCCGGTCCAGATTGTTGGAGTATCCAGAAGAGTTGACAATGGCCACGGCTATCAAGCTCGCCCAACGGTTCGAGGCAGCAAAGATCATCGTGAGAGGCCTTCCTGAAGGGGCTTTTCTGGGTGAGGATGAGTCTCGCGCTAAGGCACTGAGTTGGGACCCTGATGATGGTGATGCTGGAGTAGACACGTATGCCTCCGTGGTGAAGATAAGGTCCGCCCCAGGTACGCTACGTTGTTATGGTTGTGGGTCCCCTGTTCACCGCTATAAGGCCAGTGTGTGCCCAGTGAAAGGAAAGTGTTGTGGCAAGTGTGGTTTGCGGGACCACTTTGCAGGGCGTGTGCTAACTTCGAATGCAGGAGCCGTAGGAAGGAACCAGGTGCTGCGCAGAAGTCTCCGACTATTGTACACATGGTCTCCCCGTAGACAACAGGGAGGATCGGTTGTGATGTCATGCTTGACAGTGTCGTGGTTCCAGTGTTGGTGGACACTGGAGCTGTTATTTCAGTGTTGAACCTGGCGACCGTGAACAGTTTGTTTCTCCACCGGCAGATTAAACAATTTCAATTCAATTCAACTTTATTTATATAGCGCCATTTCACAACAACAGTCATCTCAAAGCACTTTCAACTGTAGGGGAAACCCCCACAGTTGCAGAAAAAAAACAGCAATCAGGAGATCCTCTGTGAGCAAGCACTTGGCGACGGTGGAGAGGAAAAACTCCCTTTTAACAGGAAGAAACCTCCGGCAGAACCAGGCTCAGGGAGGGGCAGTCATCTGCTGCGACTGGCTGGGGGGTGAGGGTACAGAGAAGATGAAAAGAACAGACATGTAGAGAGCAAACAGCATGATGGGGACTCAGTCTATGGGAGAGAACAAACAGATGTTAATGACCAGCAAAAAAAAATATTTCATTGAGAGTGAAGAAAGGATTGAGGCCCAATGCATTACTGGAGGTCCCCCGGCTGACTAAACCTATTAGCAGCATAACTAAGGGAGGGTTCAGAAACACATGATCCCTCCCTAATTGTAGGCTATATCAAAAAGGAAGGTTTTAACCCTATTCTTAAAAACAGAGATCGAGTCTGACTCTCGAATCCAGATTGGCAGCTGGTTCCACAGGAGAGGAGCTTGATAACTGAAGGCTCTGCTTACCATTGTACTTTTGGAGATTCTAGGTATTACAAGTAATCCTGCATTTTGGGAGCGTAGTGCTCTGTTAGGATAATACGGTAGCATCAGATCTTTTAAATAAAAAGGGGCCTGATTGTTTAATGCTTTGTAAGTAAGGAGAAGGATTTTAAACTTAATTCTAAACTCTATGGGAAGCCAATGAAGGGAGGCCAGAACCGGAGAGATATGATCTCTCTTTCTAGTACCTGTTAAAACTCTTGCTGCAGCATTTTGGATCAGCTGAAGACTTTTTAAAGATGTTTTAGGACAACCTGATAATGAAGAGTTACAATAATCTAATCTCGAGCTAACAAAAGCGTGGCTCAGTTTCTCAGCATCGCTCTGAGACAAGATACTCCTAATCTTGGCAATATTACGCAAATAATAGAAGGCAGTCTTAGAAACAAATTTAATATGTGAATTGAAGGACAGATCTTGATCAGAAATAACTCCAAGGTTCCTCACAGAGCTATTAAGAGAAAGCGTAACCACATCCAAACTAAAAGTTTGATTTGGAAAGGTATTTCTAAGGTTTTTTGAACCAACAAGAATGACTTCAGTCTTATCTGAATTTAATAGCAGGAAACTGCAAGTCATCCAAGCTTTGATTTCCTTAATGACCAGCAAAAAAAAATATTTCATTGAGAGTGAAGAAAGGAGCGAGGCCCAGTGCATTACTGGAGGTCCCCCGGCTGACTAAACCTATTAGCAGCATAACTAAGGGAGGGTTCAGAAACACATGATCCCTCCCTAATTGTCGGCTATATCAAAAAGGAAGGTTTTAACCCTATTCTTAAAAACAGAGATCGAGTCTGACTCTCGAATCCAGATTGGCAGCTGGTTCCACAGGAGAGGAGCTTGATAACTGAAGGCTCTGCCTACCATTGTACTTTTGGAGATTCTAGGTATTACAAGTAATCCTGCATTTTGGGAGCGTAGTGCTCTGTTAGGATAATACAGTAGTATCAGATCTTTTATATAAAAAGGGGCCTGATTGTTTAGTGCTTTGTAAGTAAGGAGAAGGATTTTAAACTTAATTCTAAACTCTATGGGAAGCCAATGAAGGGAGGCCAGAACCGGAGAGATATGATCTCTCTTTCTAGTACCTGTTAAAACTCTTGCTGCAGCATTTTGGATCAGCTGAAGACTTTTTAAAGATGTTTTAGGACAACCTGATAATGAAGAGTTACAATAATCTAATCTCGAGCTAACAAAAGCGTGGCTCAGTTTCTCAGCATCACTCTGAGACAAGATACTCCTAATCTTGACAATATTACGCAAATGATAGAAGGCAGTCTTAGAAACAAATTTAATATGTGAATTGAAGGATAGATCTTGATCAAAAATAATTCCAAGGTTCCTCACAGAGCTATTAAGAGAAAGAGTAACCACATCCAAACTGAAAGTTTGTTTTGGAAAGGTATTTCTAAAGTTTTTCGACCAACAAGAATGACTTCAGTCTTTTCAGAATTTAATAGCAGGAAATTACAAGTCATCCAAGCTTTGATTACCTTAAGACAGGCTTCCAACTTGGCTAATTGATTACTATCATCTGGCTTCATTGACAGGTATAATTGTGTATCATCTGCATAACAATGAAAATGTATAAAGTGCTTTCTAATAATGTTGCCTAACGGAAGCATATATAAACTAAAAAGAGTAGGGCCTAGCACAGATCCCTGTGGAACTCCATGACTGAGCTTTGAGTTGAAAGAAAACTCATTATTGACATAAACAAACTGGAACCTATCAGATAAATAAGATCTAAACCACTGCAACAAAGTTCCATTAAGTCCAACATAGTGTTCTAATCTATCAAGTAGAATGTTATGATCGATAGTATCAAAAGCTGCACTAAGGTTTAAAAGGACAAGTACAGAAACCAGTCCATTATCAGATGCGATGAGGAGGTCGTTAGTGACCTTCGCCAAGGCTGTTTCAGTACTATGATGGATTCTAAACCCAGATTGAAACTCTTCAAGTAAACCATTTCCCTGCAGGTGGTCAAATAATTGCGTAGCAACAACTCTTTCTGAGATTTTTGAAATGAAAGGGAGATTAGAGATTGGTCTATAGTTAGCTAAAGCTCCTGGATCTAGCGTTGGCTTTTTGAGTAAGGGTTTAATTACAGCCGTTTTAAAAGCCTGCGGTACATGGTCTAAAGTTAATGAAGAATTGATTATATGACGAATAAAGCTACCAATAAGTGGGAAGACTTCTTTAAATAACCTGGTAGGAATAGGGTCCAAAAGACAAGTTGAAGGTTTGGATGAGGAAACTATTTTGTCTAACTCACAAAGGTCAATTGGAGTAAACTCATCAATACGGACAAATGGAGTAAACTCATCAAGACAGACATCACTTGAAGGAGTTGTAGTAGTTACTGTATTTAAGTTAACTGTGGGAAGAATCTGATTGATTTTATCTCTGATGGATGAAATATTATTATTGAAAAAGTTCATAAAGTCCTGACTAGTAAGCTCTAAGGGAATGCTAGGATTGACAGAGTCCTGGTTCTTTGTCAACCTGGCTACAGTACTGAAAAGAAACCTGGGATTATTCTTGTTCTCTTCTATTAATGCAGAATAATAACTCATTCTAGCTTTTCTAAGAGATTTTTTATAAATTAAAAGATGATTTCTCCAAGCTAAATAGATTTCATCTAAATTAGTGGAGTGCCGTTTTCTTTCTAATTGACGAGTCTTCTGTTTTAAGCTACGAGTTTCTGTGTTGAACCAAGGAGTTAGAAATCTCTGATTAGACTTTTTCTTTTTTAAGGGGGCCACCAAGTCTAGAGTCTGATGCAGAGAAGCTGTAACGCTATCTACCATGTTATCAATTACAGAAGGAGCAAGCTGTCTATAGCTTATTTCCGTTGTGTTGACACATGGCATAGAGGAAACAATCTGCATAAATTTGGTAACAGCATCATCTGAGAGGCATCTACTGTAGTAATATTTTTTCTTTAGGAGCCAACTAGTCAGAAATAGTAAAATCAAAGGTTAACAGACAATAGTCTGACAGTACAGGGTTATGACGAGACACTACCAGATTTTCTATTTCTATGCTATATGTCAGAACAAGGTCCAACATACGGTGGAGATAATGAGTAGAATTTCCTACTTTCTGAGAAAACCCAATCCAGTCTACTATTGAATTAAATGCCACATTAAGGCAGTCACTATCTACATCTACATGTATATTAAAGCCCCCTACTATAATTATTCTATCTGATTTCAGCACTAAATCAGCTAAAAAATCAGCAAATTCAGATAAAAATTCTGAGTAGGTTGATGGAGGACAATAAACTATGACAAATAAAATTGGGTTTAGCCTAAAATTGCTAAAGAACCCAATACTGAGGACCAGGCCCTCACAGGAATTATAACATGTTTTTTGCTTTACATTGACTAGTAATTTGGAATGGTAAATTGTTGCTACTCCTCCTCCACGACCAGAACTTCTGGGATTTTGACAGTTTAAATAACCAGAGGGAGTTGATTCATTTAAACCAACATAATCCTCTTGCCCTAACCAAGTCTCTGTAAGGGAAATTAAATCAATCTGATGATCAATTAACAGATCATGGACTAACAGAGACTTGGGAGTTAGAGACCTAATATTTAACAAACCGCATTTAATTTTTAAATTATGAGGAGGAACAGAGGCCAAATCATTCAATTTAGAGGCTTCATGTTTAATTTGAGTTTTACCAACTTTTTGTTTAATCACTTTGGGATGCTTATACATTATATTTTTATTTACTTTGGAGGGAGCAGACAACGATTCTCTAATGGGGAAGACAGGGGCTAAGTTGAGGGGTGGCGGATGAAGAGGAGCTGCAGAGAGGTGTGTAAGACTGCGACTCTGCTTCCTGGTCCCAACTCTGAGTTGTCAAGATTTTGGAAATTTGGATAAAAAAGATGCCAGACTGTTAGATAAATGAGACACACCATCCAAAGTGGGATGGACGCTGTCTCGTATCATAAGACCAGGTTTTCCCCAAAATGAGCTTCAATTGTCAATGTAGCCCACGTTGTTTGCAGGACACCACACAGACAGCCAGCGGTTGAAGGATGACGAGCGGCTAAACATGTCATCACTGGTCAGATTGGGGAGGGGCCCAGAGAATACTACGGAGTCCGACATTGTTTTGGCAAAGTCACACACCGATTCTACATTAAGTTTCATGACTTCTGACTGCCGGAGACGGATGTCATTAATGCCGGCTTGGATAACAGTTGTGGAGTATTTACAGCTACTTTTAGCCAGCATTTTCAAATTTGACTCAATGTCACCTGCTCTGGCCCCAGGAATGCATTTGACTATGGCAGCTGGAGTCTCTAGGTTCACGTTTCTGACTACAGAGTTGCCAATGATCAGAGTTTTTTCCTCAGCGGGTGTGTCGTTGAGCGGGGAAAAAACGATTAGAAACGTGAACAGGTTGGTGGTGTACCGGGGCTTTGCGACTAGGCTTCCTTCTCACCGTCACCCACCCAGTCTCCTCGCTGCTGAGGAGGGCCAGAGGACCACTAACAGGGCCTATGCTAGCAAGCTCCGCTGCAGCTAGGGGACGTCTGTCGAGAGTAAATGGCGCAGACGGTGTTGATGCAGCGGAGCCGGGATTCCAAATCAGACATCCTCGCCTCGAGCGCCTCAAAAAGACAACATTTATTACATTTACAGTTATCACTAAAAGAGGCAGAGGTGTAGCTAAACATCTGACAGAGAGAGCACACCAGAGGAGGCGAGGAAGGAGAGCTAGTAGCCATAGCTAGTGGCTAACCCAAAGCTAACAAAAACACCGATGAAAGGTGAACAGAAGGCTAAAGAGGGTGATTAGGTGACATGGAGTGTGCACACAAGTGCAAGAGGCTTGATAAACAGAAATGAAAACTAACGATAGATGGAAAAAAGTGGGTAAAATACAATTAAAAGCAAAAAAATCAGGAGAGTGAGGAGAGCTAACCACACGGACAGACAGCAATACAGGAAGTGACGACATGTTACCACAAGTGACGTTCAAATTAGTTGATTAATACCCAAGAGTATTGCAAAATGTACATAAATATAGGGTGTACCCTGCCTCTTGCCCAAAGATGCTGGGATAGGCTCCAGCCCCCCCGTGACCTGAAAAGGATTAAGCGGAAGAAAATGGATGGATGGATGGATCGGTGCATGCATTTAGGGATCGGCACGTCATTGCTAGTGCCAAGTTTTGCAATACACCACCGAATCAGTCTTTTGTCCCACCCCTAGTATCTTGTGGGGTTCTGTTCATTTATTTTCTGTTCATGTAATGTACTATATGTGGTGTGCCCAGTCTTCAAATCTCTGCTTGCAAATAGCGTCTGTGTCCCACTCAATATTTACTTTAGAGGAAATGTTCTGCTTATTGCCCCCCCACCCCCCAACTATGAGATGAAATACCCACCCACGGCTGGATTTCAGGATTTCAGTTGTGTTAAGCGTACAGAATTTGATGAGCATTAGATCCTGTAATTGCAGATTTAGCCGTCATCTGCCTTCTTAAGGGCTGATACAATGCTTCTCATATAGAAAAAAAAAACAAGTATGATTATTGACACCTCTTCTTAAAACACGATTATTTATGCTGTTCAAAAGCCTGCGGACACAACCGTCTCCCAGCGCTTTACTGCTCAAGCATAACTCCTTAAGCTCTCCAGTTTCGTGTTGCTGCATGGGCATGTCACACCCCTCTCGCCTTATCCAACCTTTGGCATACCTGACACTCGTCAGTAGGTGCGGCGATTTAGGTGTGGCCACTCTGCAATATTTGGAGCACGAAGACATAGTTTTCTGCTTTTATTTCAGTCTATCTCTAGATGCCAGCTATCCATTTCAGATTTGTATTTAGGCATACATTAGCATGAACACATGTTTTATGTGGTGTTAAAGAAAAAATGCTTGGATTAAATAAGAGGCATGCATCTTGGCCTCTGCTGCAAGGTTGTAAAATGCCAGTTTTATCTATTAGTTTGAGAAGTGACAGTTTTACTTAGCTCAGCTTACCATTCGTGTCAGTACTCGAAAGCTATGTGAGTGTGCAGATCATGAGTTAGGAGTCAGGTAACAGTTTGGTCTGTACAGCGAAGCAAAAAATTGATATTAGAGATATGCTGTAGGTTTGGCTCATTATGCTGAACCTCGGAGTTTTATTAGCAAAAGAAGTAGAGCATTTAAGAAAAACTAAATATTGCATCAAGGCTGGATTCTGTGCTGAGCAGTGTTTCAAAGCCATGTTAAGTAGTCAGTTTCTGCTTTTGTTATAGGTGCAAATCATATAAAAAATGGTATAAAGCAAACTTCATGGTCATTCAACCCATACACCCAAGCATGTACAGCAGAACAAAATTACATTTTCTCTTATCTATGATGTCTATCACTTGAAGGGGCCACTGGCATGACCAACTTTCCTTCCCCTGTTCTGTTTATTTTTTTGCTGAGCACCAAGCTAGAAGGCGAGAAATGCCAATTTAACATGGTCTTTGGTATGACCCACGACATTCTGGCTGTGGGGCGTATGCTTTATACAGCTAGGGGAAAATGGCTACATTTTAAAACTGTTATCTAAAAGTATAGACAAAGGAGGAAATAATCATTTTTTTAAAAGCATGTAGCAATAAAGAGTTGAAAATAAATACATTTTTGAGAAAATATTTATAGTATTATGATATTATTTTTAATAAATGAAACAATAAAAATCATATCTGCTCATTGATACTGTAAAATAAATGGGAAAAAAGTTTAATTTCTCCAGTTTTCTTAATTTCTCCAGTTTTCTGGGCAGTGAGCACTGATGTTATATACCTCTTAGCTCACCCACCCATTACCATCATCAGCCAGCACTGACCTCTTCATCTGGCATTATTTAGCCTTTTAAAGTCTCACATTCAGCCAGTATTTGTTACATAGCATGTTGCTTAATCTGGCAACTGAAACTAAAAGCTAACGTTAGCCTCAAACACTTTTGCTGCCATCAAAGTGGAGATCTTAGGGACATGACTAAAGAGAGATTGTGGGGTGAACCTGGGCTCAATAGCATTTAAAGCAGTATCTGTGCAGAAGTTTTGATCAAGGCACGTCACAGACATTTCATTAACACACCTGTGAGAGCTGTGTCAACATGTGGGAAAAGAGCATAATGGGGACTTGTTAAAACAAGTGAGCTATGAAAATTTTCACTTGTTGTATTATGAGCTTGTATTTTTAGGAATTGACTCACATTTGGGACCAGCCTCAAGGTAGGCAGGTGCCTTTTTAATAGAACTAATGCTTCTGCTTCATTTATCAACCTTATCGGAGGTTGGATCTAAGTTGAGTCTCAATGTCAAAAACCCTGTGAATGTGAAACACAGCGTACCCTGAGTTGTTTTTATATTTATCGTGCCTTCACAATTGTGCTGAAAGAATACCCTTTCAAAGCTCAGGTAAACTACTTTACCAAGGTCTGTGACGTTTTGTTATTTTGTGTATGTCATTGGTATGATATACAGTACACACAAGTTACACGAACTCAGGATTAAGAAACACAAACATGAAAATGTGGGTAAGGACACAGATTTATTCCAGATGTCTTGATGTTACAGTTTCACAATAAATCTGGTAGCCCCAGTCAGCCTGATCCATATGTTTTTAAACTCAGAATGAAAACAGAAAAAAGGAATTTTTTTTCTGAATGTAGCAAAAGAAATATAAAAGTGTTGCAAGTGGCTGTTTTTAATTATGTCACACTGCACACAAAGATGACCGATATGAAACAACAGTAGAGACTGCTGAGAGAAAGAACCGATCCGCTCCTTGTCTTCAGTTCTTTGTGCAGTTATGTTGCTTTCTGTGGTGACACTACAGCATGTTTCTGTCTGCACAGCAGCACATCCAGCAAACCCGAAGACAGCCAAGCTGACTGACGGAAAGGAAGAAGGACTGGCTCACATCTCTGCTGCTCACAACAATTGCTCTGCGCTCGCTGGAATTTAGATGAAATCTCTGACTCTCTGTCACAAAGTGAACTACACCCTTACATAGGTCTCCCTGGTGGAAATGGTCAAGTGCAACGGGATTCTGAGGTTGCATGGGCAGAGATGTAAAGGTTTATGGAGAATTTAATGAGTGGGGAAGAAGAAGAGGAAGACAAAATGAGGGAGGAGGAAGAGCGGAGAGTAGGGTGATTGTGACTATTAGAACCCCCTAGAGAGTCTGGTGCTGCTGCTGCTCATTGGCATACTGCTTCCTCCCACTCCTCCAAAACTACTACCACCACCACCCATGCTAACTCGACCACCTCCTACTGCTGCCATTCCTCCTCCGTATCCTCCGAATCCTGCTCCTCCATATCCTCCTCCTCCTCCATATCCTCCTGCTCCTCCATATCCTCCTCCTGCTGCTGCTCCTCCGCTACCACCTGTTGATGACACGTTATCCCATTATAGCAGTGACTTTCATTTACCTTTACATTAACCTAACCAATCCGATGAAAAAGATGTCAATACATACCATAGGTGGTCGTACTCTGTTGCACGTGGATAGTTGCATTTGTACCAGCTCCAATCCTGTGACAATCCGACATATCAGTTTGAGCTATCAGTAATGTTGAGCGCAGCTAGCCTTGTTAACTTGAAAAACAATGACAGCTTTGGGTTTTTACCTCTGTTCTTCTCCTTCCAGAAGCTTCCTGTAGGTGGCAATCTCGATATCCAGGGCCAGTTTGACGTTCATGAGTTCTTGGTATTCACGGACCTGCCTGGCCATCTCCTGTTTGGCTTTCTGGAGGGCATCTTCAAGGTCCCTGACGCGGGCCTTGGCATCTGTTACAGCCAGCTCACCACGCTCCTCTGCCTCAGCGATCTGGGCCTCAAGGTTGGCACGCTGGGAGTTATTAGATGTTATTAGAAATAGTTATTAGAAATATCATCAGTAATCAGATATATTATTCCATTTTCCCAAATGTCAACTAAATAAAGGAATCTAGTGGTGTCACTTTAGAATAAAATGTGTTACCTGAGCCTTGACTGCCTCAATCTCATTCTGGAGGCGGGCAATCATGCGATTCAGCTCTGAAATCTCATTCTTGCTGCTGCGGAGGTTTTCGCCAGCCTGGGATGCAGTGGCCTGGATCTCCTGGAACTGATGGAATAAAATGGGAGGAATTTATTAGCACAGACTTCACAAATCTCCACTTTTACTATATGCACGACTGCAGACTCTCCACCTACCTTTGTCTGGTACCATCCCTCGGCGTCAGCTTTGCTTTGATCAGCGATTGCCTGATACTGAGCCTTGACATCGGCTATCACATCCTCCATGTTCAGTGTGCGGGTGTTGTCTACCGACACAATGACACTGGTGTCTTTGATCTGTCCTTGGAGCTCATTCAGTTCCTGCACACATGAACAAGGATTAAATGAAGAAGGGATTAAATGAACTTTTCAACTCAGCAGAACTTTTTGAGAAGATGTTGAAAAAAGCAACTTTAAGTATTTGTTGAGAACTGTTTGGAATTTATTCAGTTTACATGACGAAAACGCTTTGATCATTTAACCCCAAAACAATTTTTCATTTTATTCTTTGATATTGGTATTATGTTTTGTCATTGATTGTTTGTTTCTCTATTAGCAGGATCACTTGAAAAGTAACCTTAGAACAGGGTGTGACACCAAGAACAATCCATTGGACGAATTACTGAGTGGTTTCTTCTTACCGCCTCAAAAATAGCTCTGAGGAAGTTAATCTCATCCTGAAGGGCATCAACCTTGGCCTCCAGCTCGATTTTGTTCATGTAGGCAGCATCTACATCCTGTTAGAAAAGTAGGAAGCCGCATACGTTGTTAATAGTTTACAGGAAAAAAACACATTCAAACACATATTTTATGATGGCTGATCCAGCCTCACCTTCTTGAGGAGCACAAACTCATTCTCTGCAGCTGCACGCTTGTTGATCTCATCTTCATATCTGCACAAAAATTTGATAGAAATTATCTGATAGAAAAAAAGAGCACATTATCCACTATGTTTAGCATTATGTTTATGCGTTCATCTCACTTGTTCTTGAAGTCCTCCACAGATCCCTGCATGTTCTTCAGCTCCGTCTCCAGCTTGACCTTCTCACTGCCGAGTCCGTCCAGCTGTCTGCGTAGGTTGTTGATGTAGGCCTCGAACATGGCGTCGATGTTGGAGCGGGTGGTGGTCTGCTCCTGCAGGAACTTTAACTTGGTCTCCAGCATTGTGTTCTGCTGCTCCAGGAAGCGAACCTGGACGGGAATATCGGTTAAAATAATTAGACCTGCCAAGGATGAGTCTGAAACTAGCCCTCTGTGTAGCCTTCGTGGTTTTCAATTATGAAGAGGTGACGTTCTTTAATTCACAATCATTTTATCTTACATTTTCCTATGTTAGAAAAACATGATCTCTGTGTGTGTGTGTGTGTGTGTGTGTGTGTGTGTAAGAATTGTGTTCAGTTTTCAAATAGCCAAATAAACCTTTAGCATGTGAAGCAAATATTATCAAAATATCTAAAATAAGTAATAAATTGCTTATCCTTCATGGTTGCCTAAGAGAAATCTGAAGTATATCTATTTTTCAAAAGTCATTCAAGATTTTTTTAAGGGGGGGGGAAAGGTCTTGGAACTGTTGTTTTTAAGTCATATACAGACTAGAAAAAAGATAAGTTCAAAAATGGAACAAGATTTTTTATTGGTACTACGATCTTCAAATTAAAACTTAAACGTGTACAATGATCTAGCAGATTGCACACGTTTAATGTCATGCATGCATAACGTGGTTGGGTGCTGCATTAAGATCGCCCTCAGGGCAGGAAGGTTCTTTCTGCACCGCGCTGTGCAGATGTGACAGCACTTGTGTCATGGTGAGACGAAATTTTTCAGATTTTTTTTTTTTTTGGCTTGTCTGTCGGTTACGTTTCACCCACCAAAACACCCCTTACCTTCTTTGTGCAGTGCTTTACAGATTTAGCTAAAATGACAATTGGCCCTGCATGATTTTCCAGGTGTAAGACTCTATAATATTTAATCATCCTCCTATAGTTGTACCTTTGCACAATGTCTGTTTTAGCACATTTGTCCCACTTCTAGCTGATTTTTTTTTTCTGTTGTTTGTTTTTTCAGTTTAATGATTTTATGACTTGAGACTGACTCAAAATCAGATGCCACATACAAGTTTTTCAAAATTTAAAGGATATTGTGTAGAACACAGGAAAACACCACTTACCCTGTTAATGAAGCCTGCAAAGCGGTTGTTCAGACCCTTGATCTGCTCTTTCTCTTGCATCTTGACCACCTGGATGTTGGGGTCGATGTCACAGACCACAGGGGTCAGCAGGCTCTGGTTGACAGTGACGGCTGTGATTGGCATGATTTGGGGACCACCGCCGCCACCACCAAAACCACCGCCGCTACCAAAACCACTGCCGCTACCAAAACCACCGCCGAAACCAAACCCGCCACCACCACCCTTGGCCCCACCGAAGCCATAACCACCTCCACTCCTGCTAAAAGAAGAGGAAGCACTGTAACCACCACCTGACTTGAATGATGCCATCTGGGGTCGCCCAAAACTAGCAACAGCAGATTGTGTGGAAAAACTTCTTGTCCCACTTCGCAACCCACCACCACCACTAGCACCACCATAGCTCACAACCCTTCTGCTATAAGTTGATGATGATGATGCCATGGCTCTTCTCTTATTTAAAAAAAAAGAGGTCTAAAAGGAGTAACAGAGACAGAGGGAAGACAGAGCAGTGGAGCACACTAAGAGGAAAGTCCCTCCAAGTGTCTTCTGTCTCAGTGAGGTGGATTTTTATAGCAGTTGGAGGTGGCCCCAGTGAGCTCGGCCCCTCTCTTCACCTCCCTTCCCAGCCCTTCTCCTGTCACCGAGATCCTGGAGGGGCAGCTGCAGGCAGGCAGGTGGGCTTGGAACAGTTCAGCTCGTCAAACCGGTCCAAAGAACACGCTGTCTGCAAAAAAAAAAAAAAAAAAGAAGTAATTTAAACATATGTATGCGAACTAATTGCGTATGCACACAGGATTTGTACAGACAAGATTTTGATTTCTGTATTCCTTTGTAGTTTGAGTTCTTAGCAGGATTTTGGAAAAAAAACAAAAACTCAAGCGTTGGCCCTTAAAACTGTTTTCAATGACAATTATGAGAGTAGCACAAGTGTAGACTCCTGAGCTGAAATGTAGGTGATTTCTGCATCAGCAAATATGGAGGTACGCACACCAAATGAAACTGTGTGTGGCATTTACTTAAGCTTTATTGTTTTATGTTCTGATGTGTTGGTTGATATATAGGCTAACATGTTTTTTCCCACCCTGCCCTTTGTCAGAAATCACCCCTGCATACACAGAACAAGGCACGGCTACTACCATGGTGACTGTTATAAACACAAACTGTTACACCCACTGCTGCTTGAATTTGCAGAAAACTTATGATGGATTGCTAAAAGACAAAGGTGTTTTCTCAGACTGAATACGGCATAAAATCTTACCTTTGTTTTCATTGTTATGTAAGTGCATAAGTTCTGTAAAAGTTTTTGCATTATCTGTACCTTGAGACAGTATTTCAGCCAGGGTTCCTCGGGACGTTCAGGGTTCTGTGGTAACTCTCCAAATTTCACTTCTTAATTGGTCCAAAAAATTACAAATAATTTGCTGTTGTTGCGCGTGGGTGCACTAACTTCTTGTTGTTGCAACGTGCAACAACGGCAAATTATTTGCAATTCTTTGGACCAGTTAAGAAGTGAAATTAGAAGGTTTCCCACGAAACCCTGAACGTCCCGAGGGGCCCAGGTTGAAATGCACTGCATTACGATAAAGCAGTGTCCTTCTCCGTGTAGGGTGCCATCTTGGACCATCATCATGTCTTTCCAAGTTTTTATGCCAAACTTTAATTACTGACTGATAAAGTGTGAATTTGCTGCATTTTAAAACCTGTCCTGCTAGATTACACTGAATATTACACACTGCAGCTTTAATACATTTTGAGGGTCATAAAATTATAAGACTTCCGTTAGGGCCAAGACAGCATGTGCCTACCCCGATCTTCGCCCCATTTCCTGCCTCTCTGCACGGCATCTCTCAAATAAAGACAAAAATGAATCTTAAAAAGTCACAAATTTAAGAGAAATATGTTACAAATTGATGAGAATAAAGTTATTACTACTCAACTACATTATTTTTTCATTGTCACGACTCTCACTTATATTTGAGTCATTCATTTCATAAGTTAACGCTACTTTTACTTGAGCACAATTTCTTCCTACCCTACCCACTGGCATTTTAAGTAGCACATTTATTTTGCTTGCCCACACTGGTCCCATACACAGGAACACACCCTTCTTGGCTTCCAAAATGAAGTGTGTTGTTTCATCCTGCCCTAAAACGCTTTCATGCAACAGTTCTGTAACCACTCCTAAAGCATGAAATACCAGAGTTGAAGGTGCACAAAGTGGGCTCAGGGAAAGGACTTCAAACAGAAGACTTACCTAGCTTTACTTGGAGTTACTGTGGGTAGACATTAATGGGCAAAATGGCTCTTATTAGTCAATTTACTGCAGTGGATTTTAAACTTTCTCTCCGTAACGTGCAGATTTACCATTCTGAACCTCAGGGTTTACAAAGGACAACCCAGGAACAGTCAACATGAGGCTCAAAGTTAGTGATAGTGCCCAAAATTCAGCCCAAGCTCTTTTATTTTATCTGAAATGCAAATTTAAGAAGATGCCTCTATATTTTCAGCATATACTCATAATGAATTTTATAATGTTAAAGGTTAAAAGGAACTCCGATTATATTGGCATGTTAGCTCTATATGCTTTATTTTGATGTTAGTAACAAAACTATAATATAATTTTTTTGAAAATAATTCCCAGTTTTATATATTTTTATGTAAATCACCATTTTTGTTTACGTCGCAATGCATTCTGGGTAGTGACGTAGAATGGTTGCAGCCGTTTTTTCTGTCTTATACAAGCCAAGAAGCGAAGCTACGAACTACTGCCATTTGTCAGTGAAAATGACACATTGCGCGGCTTTTGGATGTAATTTCCAATCAAAGGGAAATAAAGAGAGCGGGGTAAGTCTCCATAGCTTTCCTAAAGAGGGAAAGTGGAGGAAAAAGTGGGGCGGCAGCGGCTCAGCAGGTAGAGCAGGTCGTCTATTAACCTGATGGTTGGCGGTTCGAATCACGCTCTCCCCAGATATCCTGCCGTTGTGTCCCTGGGCAAGACACTTCACCCGCATTGCCTCCAGTGCCCATAACACTGGGTATGAATGCGTAAAAATGTTTAAATGCTTGGTGGTGGCCAGAGAGGCCGTTGGCGCGGATTGGCAGCCACATTTCCGCCACTCTATGATCAAGCGCAATAGCGCATGCTTGATAAAGCTGATATATACAGTATATATATATACTGTATATATATACTGTATATATATATACTGTACATATATATTTATCACACTATGATAAAGCGTTATATCGCTCAAAGCGCACGCTTGAGCGTGCACTTGAGCAATATAAAGTGCGCTTGAGTGTCTCTCTGCACCGCGAGTGTCTCTCCGCTTTGAGTGTCTCAAGCGTGCGCTTGAGGAAGCATTATTTTAAGGTGAAACTTATATATTGATGATTTACTTACAATACAATGCTCAAACACAAAAAATTGTCTACAAGCATGATGGGCACTGAACTGATAAACATGGACTCTCAGCAACATAAAGCAATTTCTCTGTTTCTTTCTCAGACTGCGGGTTGAACGTCCATAATCCCAGCCCCCGACCAACAGTGATCTGTGTGGAGTTTGCATGTTCTCCCCGTGTTTGCGTGGGTTTACCCCGGGATTTCTCCGGTTTCCTCCCACATGCCAAAAACATGCAGGTTAGGTTAATTGGAGACTCTAAAGTGGCCCTAGGTGTGAGTGTGTGTGTGAATGGTTAAGGGATAGCGCCGTATCGTGGCTGCTTCATCCATCCAGGTGGTGGATGACCCTCAATTTCCCCTCTGGGGATCAATAAAGTATACTAAATCTAAATCTAAAAAAAACAAAAATAAGCAGTGCTCCAAAGTCGTTCCAAATGACTGCCTGCCAGATCTTCGACATGTCAAGCTTGAGCGTGCGCAAAATAGCGCTTTATCATAGCGTGATAAATATATATATCAGCTTTATCTGTCAAGCGTGCACTATAGCACTTTATCATAGACACTCAAAATGTGCGCTTTGAGTGTCTCAAGCGCGCTTTGAGCGATATAGCGCTTTATCATAGCATGATAAATATATATATCAACTTTATCAAGCGTGCGCTATTGCGCTTGATCATAGAGTGAGGGAAATGTGGCTGCCAATCCACGCTAACGGCCTCTCTGGCCACCACCAAGCATTTAAACATTTTTACACATTCATAGCCAGTGTTATGGGCACTGGAGGCAATGCGGGTGAAGTGTCTTGCCCAGGGACACAACGGCATTTTCACACCTGTAAGTCTGGACCAAGGTTCATATTTTTGTTATACTGTCTACACTAAGTTTCACGCTTCTAGTTTTCCAAATGAAGGAAACAAATGTAAGTGATGCATCTGTGCCTTGTTGTCATGATGATGTTCCTGTCGTTAGCACAGCCCAGTAGTTAGCAAGCATGCTCCTCATCCTTCACGGTGTTTTCTGCAGCTCTGCTCACATCGGTAACCACACTTTAAGTGGAAACTGGGGAAGACTCCATCAGTGAACTATTTTCGTGAGGCTAGAAGATTACCAAGGTCCTGATTACAAAGGATGTTTGTCCTTCTCATCTGCCATTATGATTTTCACATAACATTGCTTTCCTATTTTTTTCAAAAACTGTTGCATTCTCGCCGAACATATCTGGTAAGTTTCTGCATTTTTATTATCTTTTTTGCAAGCGACTGTTTATGCCGTTAACGACTGTACAGTATTTCCTCCCTCCCATTGCGGCATGCAGCGGCTCATTTTCCCTCTTACTGGCCGCCTTAACTTCTTGTGTTTGGTCTAAAAGTCTGAACCTTTATGAAAACTGCTTTCACACACTAAACAAACTGGATCAAGGTTCCGTTTGATCCGAACCTAGACCACCTCTTTTTGCCAGACCAAGTTTCGGATCTTTTGTCCAGACAGTTTGGGGGAGGTTTCACACCTAAAATTCTAGTCTGAATCAAACTGAAAAGTCAGAAATTCCAGACCAAAAGGATTACGTGTGAAAGCAGCCTTAGATTCTTATGTTAGAGAACCAGTAACGTGAAAAGCACCAAAATCTCCAGTCTTCTACAAGGGGGTGGGGGGCTGAAAAGTTCATAGTGGTCAAATTTGACCAGATGTGCTTTATGTTTTAACTGCAGGGATCCAAGTGCTGCAACACTGATGGAAGAAGTGTGTGGACCGAAAGAGAGATGATGTTGAAAAATAAACTACATCTGGTCAAATTTGACCACTATGAGCTTTTCAGCCTCCCTTCATAAATCTGTGCATTTCTTCTTTCAGCTGCTCCCCACTATGGGTCGCCACAGCCAGTCATCGTTCCGTATTTGATTTGGCAAGGATTTTTTTTTTTTTTTTTTTTCACTGTATGCCCTTTTGGACGCAACCCTCCCCATTTTCCCGAGCCTGGGACTGGCACTGGAGTACATACTGGCTGGTGCCCCCACCAACTTTCTTTCTCCCATTCTATTCATGCTGAGCATCTTTATGGTCTTTGGTATGACCAGGCTAGGTGGTGAACCCACACCCTCCATGCTCTGTGTGTGTGTGTGTGTGTGTGTGTGGGGGGGGGGTGCTCTACAACTATGCCACATCTATGCACTGGAAAGTCAAAACATTGCAGTCTTTTAATAACTGCCTGAATTATTTGGTGTCGTGAATAAAATGTGCACATAATTCGAAGGAACCTTTTATTTTTAGGTAGCAGCAGTAGCAGTAGTATTTTGTAACACCTTAACTGTTGCACTTTAGCATATCCACTTTGTACAGTTTTATTGCAGTTGTTCTGCTCTTGTATGATTGTTTGTTTGTGTGTTTTTGTGACCTGCCGGGGGACTACTGATGCAAATCAGCAGTATTGCTAAATCTGGCATACATTAATATGTATTGTCCCTTTCAAATAAACATTAAACTAAACTAAACTAAACTGAAATGGTAATTGTCTGTACTCAGAGAGTGCATAACCCCCACCAAGGCAGGGTATTTCTGCTTTTCAAAACCCTTAAATATCAAAAATTCATTTGTCTGTGAGTGATCCTGCTAACACACAGACACGCCAGCACTGGCAGTAGCATTGCTTTGTTCTCTGAGGTAATGAAAACATTGTATTTTAGTGTTGAGGGAGAACCACCAGAGGGCGCCAATACAGACTTTTAGCTGATGGCTTCCCAGATTGGATGTGAGGCAGCTGCTGTAACAGACTGCCTTTTTTTTTTTTTTTTTAAACAGTTATTGTTGTTTTGACTGGTATTTGCTTGTTTGCATATAGTCTGAATGTTATTGGCTAATCATTGTCGATGTGGTTAAACAGTCTTGGTGCCTCATTGTATCAAGAGTATCCAGTTTGTATTTGGATATAACATTTTCCATAATTTTTTCATTCATAAAATTATAACTGATGAGATACAGTTGGTAATTAAGATGGCTGGGATAGCTAAAGAAACCAAAGTGTTTCTGTACTGAAAACATGGTTGTCTATACAGTATTGCTGGATATTTTAACATAGGGTCCTCAAGGGACAATGAGATGGAGCGTAGGGTTTAGTACATTCATTTGGGCTTTGTCTTTTTGCACCAGAGGTTGTCATGTTGTTGTTTTATGTTATTGACTCTTCTTTTTCTTGTGAAAGTGAAGCATACTCACTAGAGCACAGAATATACAATAAACTGTACAATCTGCATGTTGGTGTGCAACATCATGAATACACATGAAGAGATATTTTAACAGCTGCAGTAACAGCACATAGTTTGACTTATGTAAATATAACAGCACCTAGAATCAATAAGAACATACAAATGCAGATGTGGTTATGAGCACAGATTTATTCCAGGTACGATGTTACATATAAAGTCTGGGTAGTCCCAGTCAGCTTGATCCATTTACTTTCACTTGAGAGTGAAAATGGAAGTAAAGCATCAATAACACATTTTTATGCTGTAGTAGAGAACACATTTTTTGTGTTATAAATGGGTGCTTTTGATGTCAAACTGCACAAAATCATCGATGTGATACAACAATGAAGACTGCCTGAAGGAGTTACGGTTGCCTGCAATATCTTGTCTTAATATGTAGGATAAAGCAAAAAAAAAAAAAAAAAAGCCTTCTGTTTTTGCAGAAAAATAACAACTGTTGTCCTAATTTTGTTAGTGTGGATTCTCTGTCATGACACTACAGCATGTTCCTGTCTGCACAACAGCACATCCAACAAAAGACAGCCAAGCTGACCAGAGAAGAAAGACTGACTCATGTTTCTGCTGCTCACCGCATTTGCTCTGCCTGGAGTTTATACGTAATTTCTGTTACAAAGAGAATTGTATGCTGCCATAGATCTGCCTGTTGGAAAGGGTCAAGTAGAACATCTTTTGAATTCCTGGAAGTTTTATTAAGTGGGGAAATAAGAAGAGGGCAAGGGGAGGGAGGAGGAAAAGTGGAAGAAAAGATGACAGCTACTTTAACGTGTGAAGGAATTTCTTGCACTGCTGGTTCTGCTAGCGATAATGAGACCGCCTCCACTTCTGTTGCTGCCCAAAGTGATGCCGCTGCCCAAGCCACTGCTCGAGCCGCCATAGCCGCCATAGCCGCCATAGCTGCCACCTTGGGATGCTATGACACATTTTCAGATGTCAGTAATTTACATTTTTATTTTAATTAAAACCAAACTAATTGATGGGACTGAATCTTTAAAATATGTCAATACATACCATAGCTGGACGAACTCTGTTGCACACGGATAGTTGCATTTGAAGCCCCTTCAATCCTGTGACAATCCAACACATCAGTTTGAGCTACCAGTAATGCTGAGTGCAGCTGCCCTTGTTAACTTGAAAAACAACAACAGCTTTGGGTTTTTACCTCTGTTCTTCTCCTTCCAGAAGCTTCCTGTAGGTGGCAATCTCGATATCCAGGGCCAGTTTGACATTCATGAGTTCTTGGTATTCACGGACCTGCCTGGCCATCTCCTGTTTGGCTTTCTGGAGGGCATCTTCAAGGTCCTTGACGCGGGCCTTGGCGTCCTTTACAGCCAGCTCACCGCGCTCCTCTGCCTCAGCAATCTGGGCCTCAAGGGTGGCACGCTGGGGGATTGAAAAAGGAGGGAAACTTTTGATTATTTACAGTATTTCCCCTTTCAGTTGTAGTGCACTATAGTAACGGTTTTTACAATCAGCAAAGACTAAAATGTGTTACCTGAGCCTTGACTGCCTCAATCTCATTCTGGAGGCGGGCAATCATGCGGTTCAGTTCTGAAATCTCATTCTTGCTGCTGCGGAGGTCATCACCGGCCCGGGTTGCAGTGGCCTGCAGGTCAGTGACCTGAAGGAATAAAATGAGAGTAAATTATTAGCACATACTCTACAGATCTCCACGTTTACGCACAACTGCAGACTCTCCACCTACCTTTTTCTGGTACCATCTCTCGGCGTCAGATTTGCTTTGCTCGGCGATTGCCTGATACTGAGCCTTGACGTCGGCTATCACATCATCCATGCTCAGTGTGCGGGTGTTGTCTACCGACACAATGACACTGGTGTCTTTGATCTGTCCTTGGAGCTCATTCAGTTCCTGCACACATGAACAGGTGCTGATGTTTAAACTGGTTTACAAGTTTTAAAAATGGGGATAAAATGAACTTTTAAACTTAGCAAAACTTTGAAAAGACAATTCTGAATCCCAAAATTGTTGTGATTTTGGAAAAAGTAATTTGTTTTTAGTTGTGTGTGTGTGTGTGTGTGTGTGTGTGTGTGAGAGAGAGAGAGAAAAGAAGACAAGCTATCAGTATTGCTGGTTGTATTATTCAGTCCCAGAGGGGATGTGAGTAATATGTTTTTGTTTGTATTTGAAGGATAATATAAAAATAGTGGGTGGATTTTCATAAATCTTTCTATCTATCTATCTTGCTTGAAACTGGAATTTATTCAGTTAGCAAGGATAAAACTCTTGGGAGTGTTTAACCTCAAAATAGTTTGATCACTTTATACATTGGCATTATATTTTGTCAGTCACTGTTTGTGTTCATTTGAAAAGTAACAGCCTCGTGCATGACACTACACAATGCAAAGGACAATCCATGATGACCTTAGTGGTGACCTGGATCATAATATGGTTTAGTACATTTTTGAAATGATTCTAACAGGGGATTACAGATTTCCAGCTTGGGCTAAATTGGGCCAATTACTGAGTGGTTTCTTCTTACCGCCTCAAAAATAGCTCTGAGGAAGTTAATCTCATCCTGAAGGGCATCAACCTTGGCCTCCAGCTCGATTTTGTTCATGTAGGCAGCATCTACATCCTGTTAGAGAAGTAGAAAGCCACATACATTGTTAATAGTTTACAGGAAAAAAACACATTCAAACATGTATTTTATGATGGCTGATCCAGCCTCACCTTCTTGAGAAGCACAAACTCATTCTCTGCAGCTGTACGCTTGTTGATCTCATCTTCATATCTGCACAAAAATTTGATAGAAATTATCTGATAAAAAAGAGCACATTATCCATTATGTTTAGCGTTATGTTTATGCGTTCATCTCACTTGTTCTTGAAGTCCTCCACAGATCCCTGCATGTTCTTCAGCTCCGTCTCCAGCTTGACCTTCTCACTGCCGAGTCCATCCAGCTGTTTGCGCAGTCTGGCGATGTAGGCCTCGAACATGGCGTCGATGTTGGAGCGGGTGGTGGTCTGCTCCTGCAAGAACTTCCACTTTATCTCCAGCATTTTGTTCTGCTGCTCCAGGGAGCGGACCTGAACGGAAAACCAGTTGAAATGTTTACTTCTTCCAAGGGTTAAGCAATGAGGACGTGTATTTCTATAGAACTTTTTCTAATCTCAAAGACCATAGAAAACACTAAGTTAGTAACTGCCCCAACTATGGCTGGTGGTTAACCAAAATAAAACCAAAACTGACATCAGGGACGTAAAATCAATGTAATCCTGTCATGTCGTGTTTTTTTTTTCAGTTTTTTTCTCCTCTCGTTGTGTGGGTGTGTGTCGGAGAGCTTTCACATCCTGCCCCATTAACGTGCATGGTCACATGACCCTGCACCCCAGAAGCCATGCAGTCAGCACTGTTTGGAAGCAGTAGAGCAGGGGTGTCCAATCATGTGCCATGGAGGGCCAAGACCCTGCAGGCTTTACCTCCAACCAGTGTCTTCAACAGCAGATTTCACTGAACTTCTTCCCACTGATTGCTAATAAATGAAAACATCTGCTGAAGAGACTGAGTAGAAGAGAAAACCTGCTTGACCTGCCATGGCACATGATTGGACACCCGTGATGTAGAATAAGATGGAAAAATTAAAATGGCTTGTATCAAAAAGAAATGTGGTGTCCGTCCACATAGCATGTGATGATTGACTATTTAATATGAAGATTCCACAGAAAAGCGAGTGAAGTCCAATTAAACTAGCGGGGACTGCCACAAAGCTAAATCACTGTTAGCCGCTAATGGCTATCCGCGCCATCTTGACTGTTTTACAGCAGGAATGTATGACAAAATGGACAGTTTGAGGCTGGATTTAAGAACTCAATCAGAGACTCAAAATCCCTATGAGGTGATATAATCATGGCTGCGTAAAGGACTCCCCCAACACAGCTAACAAGCTAATTAGCCACTGCTGCAAGTCATGTGAACCACAAATCCTCAAGAGGTATCAAATAAATACTTCTGCACTAGACAAAATTTTAATTTGGTTACATGTGTGTGAAATTATTATATTATGCTCATTTACTACCAGATCACCACAATGACAGTCATTGGTGCCACACTCTTATGTAATATTGCTTAACTACAAGCCTTGTCAATGAGCTGTAAAGGAAAAGAAAGGAGGGGAAAAAACTGACATGAAGAGTTCACTTGACCGTGATGCTGATTTACGGTCAAATTGCCCACCCTAAATGGCATTCACTCATATAGCACTTTTTTTCTCATCTCTAGATGACCAAAGGGCTTTACAGATCCTGCGGTCCATCCATTCACACACTGATGGTGGTGTAGTTGCTATACACTGGCGCTGACCTGACCCACCAGGAGCGACTGGGGGTTCAGTGTCTTGCTCAAGGACATGCAGACATGCAGACAGAGTGGGAATCAAGCCACTGATCCTCCGATCAGTAGTCGCCCACACAACACCTGCGCCACAGCCACCCCTAACACCAACTCTGTATTCTGTGGGTTGAGAAGAGACAGATAAGGATGAGATATCCTTCTGAATATCTGAATTCTGCATCAAAGGGATAGCACCGTACCGTGGCTGCTTCATCCATCCAGGTGGATGTCCTCAATTTCCCCTCTGGGGCTCAATAAAGTATACAAAATAAAAAAAAAATAAAAAAATCTGCACCAACTCTCCTGTAACTCTGATGCATTTACAGATTTTTGATGTGGAAGTGCATCAGTTTGATCACTTTCTTCCAGAAGTGTCTTAATGAGAAGTGGAGTGTTTTAACCCTGACAACTTTTTCAAGTGTATTTTTGTGTGTCTTTTTTGATCAGTGGAGCAGGCGCAGCAGCTCAGTGGCGCAGTGGTTAGCACTGTGACAGCACAGCAAGAAGGTCACGGGTTTGATCTCACTGCCTGACCATTGGTGACCCTTCTGTGTGGAGTTTGCATTTTCTCCCCGTGTCTGCATGGGTTTACTCTGATTTCCCACCACAATTCAATTCAACTATATTTATATAGTGCCATTTCAGAACAACAGTCATCTCATAGCACGTTCAAACTGTAGGGAAAACCCCACAATTGTAGAAAGACCCCAGCAATCAGGTGATCCCCTGTGAGCAGTCATTAACTTTTGCCAGCAGAGCCAGACGTATGCCAAAACGCCAGTAAAAGTCGGTCCAAACATTGTAGTGTGAATCCACCTTAAGGAAGGGTTCAGGGTCACCTGATGCCACCCTAACTATAGGCTGTGACAAAAAGGAAGGTTTTAACCCTATTCTTAAAAACAGAGATCAAGTCGGACTCCTGAATCCAGACTGGCAGTTGGTTCCAAGTAAATCTCTTACCAAACTCACTGACAATGATCCTCAGGTGGCTCTGTATACAAGTTTTGCACAAAGTCAAAGGTCAGGAGATCTGGGCGCCTATGATTTCAGAAAAATCACTTCTTGTCATGACTGAGTAAGGAAAAGCTCACGTGCAGGCTGCTAACACCAGAGAGTGCACACAACACAGAGGGGCAACGTAAAACATAAAATAAAAAAAGTTGAGTTGAAAATAAACTCAAGCCTAGAGAAAAGCCTCACTTGCCAGAGGAACACATAGTGATTGGTGAACAGAGAGCCCGGCAGAGGAACCCAGCAGCAACAGAGGAACCAGCGAGGCTGAGCTGGCAGGAAGTGGGAGAGGGTGGAGCTGGGAGGAGAGTCTGACCAGGTGGATAAGGCAATCTGGAACGGAGACGATGATGGGGCAGATGAGCGTGCAGCAACCCCAGAGACGCACCACAGAGATGGCAGCAACCCAACGAGCCAGCGCCGGAGTGTTCACGAACAGGTCCTTTTAAGCGCTGGCAGAGAAGAGGCAGCAGATGCGTCCACTCACGCAGGTGTGTTAATGACCTGTGGAGCCGGGAGTCTGATGGAGAACCTCCCACAGAAAGGGAGGGGGGGGGGCGCACTCACCTGATCATAGCACTTCTCCTCCTAGGCAACTGCCCCAGTGGTCATCAGACTCACTCACAAGGATCGTCAGGAGGGTCTGCTTCCAGGTTTTACTCAAAATCAATGTCAAAGTCAAAGGTCAGGAGATCTAGGCACTTGCATGATTGTAGAAAAATCACTACTCATCTTAAGTGATTACATTGATTCTTACAAAACTCATTCACAATGACCCTCAGGTAGGTCTGCATCTGGGATGAGGTCAAGGTCATTGTCAAAGGTCAGAAGATCTGGACATTTATGGTTTCACACTTAAGTGCTAAATTTGGACATAAATTAATTAGTCAAAAAAGTTTTAACAGAGTAAGCCATGACACCTACTTGAACACATTTTCTTTCCCCACAGGGTGTAGTTAACTCATTTGCCGTTTCTAAATGAGAACATCTCATGGCACAAGACAAACACCACAGCAAGGCCTTTGGACAATGTCTAAACACTGATGTCAGAATGTAGTTACCACAGTGAAACAATCTGTTTTTTTTTCTGCAGACTGAGTTCTTATGGTCATGAGATCAAGTGATAACCTGATCCCTTCTTCCCCTCTTCCTGAAAACCATCCATCACTAGATAGCACCATTATACTGTTGCACAGACAGCTGGCAGGAGACCAGTAATGGTCAAACACGTCTGTGTGCTGCTTTGAGAAACCTGTTTTAGATGACTTTCTTGCACTCACCTTAATCACATCCACTTTAGTTGTTGTTGTAGTGTGTCACATAGTTAGCCCACACTGTTAGCAGCTTGGCAATATATTCAGGTTTCTGTCAGTTAATGGGTGTTATTTATTTGAGCTCTAGTGGTCCTTTAGAAAAAGTCATTTGCTCCCATTCTAATTGTACATGTTTTCACATCTGCCCTTTATTCCACAATATCTCATACATTTTTAAAAAATACCAGTTTCAGGTTGATTTTAAACCATAAGTAAATCTTTATGCATTTTTCATCAACGTTGCATTTTTCATAACTGCCGAAAACTCTACTTACTTTGTCAATGAAGACGGCAAAACGGTTGTTCAGACCCTTGATCTCCTCTTTTTCTTGGATCTTGACGGCCTGGAAGTTTGGGTCAATTTTAACCTCCACAGGGTTCAGCAGGCTCTGGTTGAACGTGACATTTGAGATTGTTTGAGGGACACTCCCAACAAAGCCACTACCAAAGCCACGACCAAAGCCACCACCATAGCCACCACCACCACCACCCATAGTTGCTATGCTATAGGAAGGCTGTGAGGCTGTAATTCTCCCAGGTCCTGCAGCAAAAGATTTTGAGGAAAAAGCTCTTCTAGCTAAATTTCCTCCTCCTCCATAGTTGGAACTTGTAGTACTAATTGTAGAATTTTTAAAACCACTAAGATTAAATCTGTTTTGACTCATGTTTTTTGTAGTTTCTTCTCAAAAATTATTAGAAGAGAAAATGAATAACAGAGAGAAGGACTGGCAGAACAGGGCAGCACACTAAGAGGAAAGTCAAGTCCCTCCAAGTGTCTTCCACCTGGCCTTGGTGGCTTTTTATTTGCCTCCAGCCACAGACCAGGTCTCAATAAGCCAAGCTTCCTCTGCACCTCCCCTTCAGCTCTCCTCCTATTGCCTGAATTCTGGAGGGTGTCATTGCAGGCAGGTAGATTGGCTCAGACTAGCCCGGCCTGTCAGACAGGTTTCACCACCACCCTTGTAAAGTGATCCAAGCTCAACACGCCCAAATTCTCGCAGACGAGTGGCATCCGAGGTATGGCATGGGTGTGTGCTGACACCTGTTTTTATTTTCTATAGGGATAAAAGATCATCCTTGAGTAGATTAGATGGTTCTCTGCAAGAAATGTTTATGTATAAAATTATAAAATTTATTATGTGATATGCCATTATCATCTGTAGGTGCAGCTAACTGTAGAAGGTGGAAGAAAAAAGTTTTTATTGCAGTTTTATTGCAAAGCATGTACAGTGCAACAAAATTACGTTTCTCTTATCTACAATGTTAAACCTCTAGAATCAGAGGTCGCTGCCATGCAAAGCACCGCGCTGAACGACTTTCCTTCAAAGTCACCAAAAAAAGTTCAAAAGTTACCATTTTTTAGCGTACAAAATTGTGCCAGACAATGAAAAAGTGAGACATCCATCTTTTTTAAAGTAGTGTTGTCAATTAAAATATAAGATAAGATAAGCCTTTATTAGTCCCACAATGGGGAAATTCCAAATATCTAATTGTGATCGATTTATTGTATATAGGGCTGGGCGATATCTCGATACTTTAAAATACAGTATATTGATATATAGGCTACCAGGGCACTGGTAGACAGATTTGTTGACTGGGCCGAGCAGAATCACCGGAGGCTGAACGTCAGCAAGACCAGAGAGATGGTGATTGATTTCAGGAAGAAGAGGACGCCTTCACAGCTACTACGGATTAGGGGGGAGGATGTGGGGGTAGTGGAGGACTACAGATACCTGGGTGTTGTGATCAGCAATGGACTGGACTGGAAATCTAACACCAATGCTGTGTACAAGAAGGGGATGAGCAGACTCTACTTTCTGAAGAAGCTGAGACCCTTCAATGTGTGCAGCGAGATGCTGGAGCTTTCCTACCAGGCCGTTGTTGCCAGCGCCATCTTCTTTGTTGCTGTCTGTTGGAGTAGCAGTATCAGAGCCAGCGACACCAACAGACTTAACAAGACTATCAAGAAGGCTGGTTCTGTAATTGAACTCAAGCCGGAGACCCTTGAGACTGTGGTGGAGAGGAGGACACTAAACAAACCATCATAGACAATCCTGATCACGAATTGTACCTAACCTGATCAGTTAGGTGCAGGAAATCTTTTCTGCCACATGTCATTCCACTGTACATTCACTTACTCTAATGTTGAATTTTGGTCATAACAATGCTGCCATACTGCACCTTACAGTGCAATTTGTACCTCACATTTCACCCTGCACCTTATAATCCTTCTTTGTACAGTCGGTACTAGCCATAGATTCAAAAGGATCGTCATCTCTTTAATCTAGTAGTAGCCTATATAGTGTATAAAGTTATCTAAGCATTTGTACTTCCCTGAGTAACTCATTCTCAGTTTGGGATCAATAAAGTCTATCTATCTATCTATCTATCTATCTATCTATCTATCTATCTATCTATCTATCTATCTATCTATCTATCTTTTCACCTGCAACAGGATGACCCAGTATCATTTATTATTAATACTCCATCTGCTTCCTCCTTTCCATCTGCCCCCAACTTCACCCCATTCTGCCTTCACCTCTTCTCCCTGGCTCTGAACATGTAACACATCCCCCCAACCAGCTAGAGGATGGCTGCCAAAAAAAAAAAAAAAATTCACTTTATTGAGCAGTGGACCCCAACCCTTTTTGCTTCACGGACCGGTAACAAATTTTTTAAAAATTTTGCAGGCGGGCTTCCATCTCTGCTGACTCACCAATGTTCCAGTGGGGAACAGGTGGAGGAAGCAACAGCTTGGGCACTGTCGCCAGTGTTTCCCCTAGGTTTACAGCCTTGGGGGGGGGGGGGGCAGCGTGAAGGTCAACAACAACAAACTGTTAAAGGAATCATGGTGTTCATAAGTTTCTTTTAATAACAGCAGTTTTTTTTTTTTATTAACAACAGTGTCTTTTAATAATAGCAGTCAGTATAAATAAAAACTGTAAAAAACAAACAGTTACCTGTTTATCCTCCTGATGGTCTGACTGAACAAGCTCCTGAGTAATGAAAGCATCAAGGTGCTAATGCCTTGGTGCCTGTGGCATGGTAGCATGGTGGGCTGTAAAGAAGTCACAGTGGCACTTGTAGTGGCCAGGCATATTTATTACAATGCCTTTTTTTGCAGCTGCATTGATGGTAAAGGTGGGTTAAATTTGTTTTTATTTTGAAAACAAAGCCTTATCTAGAAATTGTCAGATTAAAAGTCTAGAAAATATGGTGTTACAGTGATCCAAGCCTTTAGTGTCATAAACTCTCTACGGGCTGGGTCATTCTGTCATAAACTTTCCGTGCGCTCTTCCATGGCGCACGAAGAAGGAGAAGGATGAAAGGATTTAAGCGCAGGGTTTCACCAAACACACATTTATTGACAAACTGTTCAGTGACAAAGACGAACAAGTAAACTATAATACAATATGGATGTGCTCGGGAGAGCAGGGAAGACTACGGGAAGCTCAACTTACTCGGGGGGAACGTAAACTGGGCAACAGCCTGAGCGTAGCGGTTATGCTGTGGGGAAAAAATGCCACCAGAAGCGTAGCAGAATTACTGCAAGGGGAGAAACGCTTCTGGTCCAGCGTAGCAGTAACCGCACAGAGAAACACTAACAATTTACTCACGAGTAGGAGCAGTCCCAAAAAGTCCAGTTCTCTCGGCGAGCATAAACAATAGTCCTTCCTGACATGACGGTCACACCATGGAAAACAAGAGTGACTCGTTCAATGACCCAGTGACATTTGTCTTGCGAAGAGCTGCTTAAATACAAACGCCGCTGGCCACACAAATTGGACACACCTGGGCGAGACACGGGAAAGATAATTACCAGGGCTGGGAACAGCTGATGGAACTAAGGAGAGCGAGGGGGCGTGGTTGGACCGACAGACTGTCAGCAGCGTGGGAGAAAGTAGATTGCTGATGCTGACTAAAAGCTGCCGGTCAGGCAGTGGCTATGGTTACAGAAATACACAAAAAGCACATACACAACAGAACCAAACCCCACAGAGAGATCAGGACCGAGCGGGGGAAAGCCAAGCCGGCTCGGCCCATGACATTTAGTTCCACTTGATTTTATTGATTATTGTATGCTTGCGTTGCCTTTGTAACGAGGCATAAAAGAGAGTACTAAAAACAATGAATACAATACAATACAATACAATGATTAGAGCATAAAAAAGAGTAAAATTAGGAGCACAAAGAAAAATGCTGGAGTCACAGATTTTATTATTTGAATGCATGTATAATTACATGATGCCGTGCAATAGCAGGTAAACATCAAAATTTCCAGAAGTAAAAGCATAATTATGAAAATTGAATGAGAACGATTTGGAATGTTTCACACTTATTGTGCAGTGTTGGGAGCAACACCACTATTTTGCAGTAACATGCTGTGAAACAAAATTACTGTTTAAAAATTCAGTAATGCATTACAGTTACTGAAATGTGATCAGACGTATTACTCATTACTTGTTTTATTATGGATAGATATTTTTACTGCAAATAAATGAATATACAAACTGACCCTACCATAGCTGAGATGTAGCCGACAGTCGACATGATCTGTTGCAGAGAGCCAAGTCTTCAGTACGGAGCAGAGGAAGAGATGAAGATGCCTTTTTTTTTCTTTGTGGAAATACATTATTTTTTTCTTTGATGTGGTTAAGGACAAAAGCTTATTGGTGGGTTGCAAGCTAAAGTGCCGGTTGAGACCTACTGCAATCTTGAGAAGTGCTTGGGAACAGCAACAAAGCTCCGACAAAGATAGTGCTAAGTAGTAGTAGTAGATTAGTTTATTTGACAGCTAGAACGGCTACAACACCGTGTTAGTGGATCTACGTTATCTGAACAGCCACGGCTAGAGGTAAAGTGGAAATACTCTTGTCTCAACAGCCACAGCTGGATTTCAAGTGCGGTGGTGGAGTGGTTAGCATTGCGGCAGCACAGCAACTCACCCTCGGCCAGGGATCCCAGGTTCAATCCCAGCCCCCGACCAACAGTGATCTGTGTGGCGTTTGCATGTGCTTCCCGTGTCTGCATGGGATTACTCCGGGATTTCTCTGGTTTCCTCCCACATGCCAAAAACATGCAAGTTAGGTTAATTGGCATCAAAACTGGGGATTCTAAATTGTCCTTAGGTATGACTGTGAGAGTGAATGGTTGTCTGTCTCTCTGTGTTGGCCCTGCGATGGACTGGTGATCTGTCCAGGGTGTACCTTGCCTCTCTCCCAAAGATGCTGGGATAGGCTCCAGCCACCCCCCACCCCCCCGACTCAAAAAGGATTAAGCGGAAGAAGATGGATGGATGTATGCATTTGGACAGTATGTGACCCAGCAAGAAATATTTTCCCCCCTTATCCTGTCAACAGTGGGGTAAGCAGAACAGAAATCTGCTTCCCTTATTGTGCCAAACAGATTTACTTTGCCAAAGCGAGCTTTATACAGTGCACATCTATGTACTGTATATTATTTATAGGCTCCTCTTGTAATAACTTTTAATACTTTATTTAAATTGTTTTACCCATGATAGACTCAACGGTGGGGGGACGGGATAGGGAGGGGTGGGGAGGGTGAAAGAAAAAAGAGAGGAACAAACAGAAAAAAACAAAGTGACACAACTGAAACAAACAGAAGACAAACTGTTTCTTCTTATGAAAAGACCTCTTCACGAGTCTGGTATCTGCACCTGTAAAAGAACATACAGTTAGGCCCAGAAATATTTGGACAGTGACACAATCTTCATGATTTGGGCTCTGCATGCCACCACATTGCATTTGAAATGAAACAACGGAATTGAAGTGCAGACTTTAAGGTTTAATTCAAGGGGTTGAACAAAAATATATGATTAAACATGTAGGAATTGTAGCTATTTTTATACAAACGCTCCTCATTTCAGGGGCTCAAAAGTAATTGGACAAATAAACATAGCCCTAAGTAAAATGTTACTTTTCAATATTTTGTTGAGAATCCTTTGCAGGCAATGACTGCCTGAAGTCTGGAACCCATGGACATCACCAAACGCTGGGTTTCCTCCTTTGTGATGCTTTGCCAGGCCTTTACTGCAGCTGTCTTCAGTTGTTGCTTGTTTGTGGGTCTTTCTACCTTAAGTTTTGTCTTGAGCAAGTGAAATAAGATAAGATAAGATAAGATAAGATAAGCCTTTATTAGTCCCACAATGGGGAAATTCCAGGATTGCAACAGCGAAGGGATAGCAACACTCAGAGCAACAATCAGAAGGCAAGAAAAAAAAAACAAAAAAAAAGCAAGAGCAGCTAATATACATATGTACATATTACTATAAATATATATATATATATATATACACAGACACACAGTGCAGAGCATTGTAGCTGGATGGAATAAATATATGAGTATATAAACACACAGTGCGGAGCATTGTAGCTAGATGGAATAAATATGTAGATATATAAACACCCACAGTACGGAGCATTGCAGCTAGGTGGAATAAATATGTAAATATATAAACACACACAGTGTGGACCATTGTAGCTAGATGGAATAATATGTAGATATATAAACACACAGTGCGGAGCATTGTAGCTAGATGGAATAAATATATAGATATATAAATATAAACACACCCAGTGTGGAGCATTGTAGCTAGATGGAATACATATGTAAATATATAAACACACACAGTGCAGAGCATTGTTGCTAGATGGGATGAAACAGCACAACTGTCTACTTAGTTATCCTACATGGTATGATTATGTGCCCATACATATTCTCACCCTCCATAGCGACCGGTATTTTCCTAGTTGTATGCCGGAGGGGACCATTGTGTAAGACTATTGCATCTTTTGCATTCAAAACTATTAGGTTGTTACGTCTTTTTGCTATCTCTGCGAGCAGCCCTGCTTAGGTTGTACAGTCTGACAGCCGTTGGTAGGAAGGACCTGCGAAACCTCTCGGTTGTGCACCTAGGATGATGTAGTCTGCTGCTAAATGAGCTCCTTAGTGCATTCAGTGTGTCCTGCATAGGGTGGAACTCGGACTCCAGCAGAGATGACAGTTTAGCCACCATCCTTCTCTCTCCCATCTCCTCCACTGGGTCAAGGCGCTGCCCCAGGACAGAGCTAGCTTTCTTGATCAGTTTGTTCAGTCTCTTCCTATCGGCTGCGGTAATGCCATTGCCCCAGCAGACCACTCCAAAAGTGATGGCTGATGCCACCACCGTGTCATAGAATGTCTTCAGCAGCACCCCTTGTACACCAAAAGACCTGAGTCTCCACAGTAGGAACAGCCTGCACTGTCCCTTCTTGTAGAGTGCGTCAGTATTGTGTGACCAGTCTAGTTTACTGTTCAGATGAACACCCAGGTACTTGTAGGATGTCACCATCTCGATGTCTGTTCCCTGGATGTTTACTGGTGCTCTGAGGGGTTGTCCTTGCCTGCGGCAGTCCACCACCAGCTCCTTAGTTTTCCTCGCGTTGATCTGGAGGCAGTTCCGATGGCACCAGTCCACAAAGTCCTGGATAAGCCCTCTGTACTCAGCTTCATCTCCATTGGAGATGAGGCCAATGATCGCAGAGTCATCAGCGAACTTCTGTAGATGGCAGTGTGTTGTGTTGTGTGAGAAGTCCGCAGTATAAAGAGTGAACAGGAAGGGAGCCAACACCGTTCCCTGGGGGGGCCCCGTGCTACCGATGATCGTGTCGGACACACAGTCCCGGGTTCTCACAAACTGAGGCCGGTTCGTGAGGTAGTCCAGGATCCATGATGACAGGTGCTGGTCCACCCCTGCACGCAGCAGCTTGTCCTTCAGGATCATCGGTTGGATGGTATTGAAAGCACTGGAGAAGTCAAAGAACATGATCCTCACCCAGGCTTCTCCAGGTGGGACAGAGAACGGTGAAGGAGGAAGATCACCGCATCCTCCACCCCAATGCCATGCTGGTAGGCGAACTGGAGTGGATCCATCGCTGGTCCCACCAGGGGGCGGAGGTGAGCAAGGAGCAGTCTCTCCAGGGTCTTCATCAAGTGGGACGTCAAGGCCACTGGTCTGTAGCTGTTCAGGTCTTTGGGGTGGGAAGTTTTTGGTACAGGTACCACACAAGATGTTTTCCACAGCTGTGGTACCCTCCCCAACTTCAGGATCAGGTTGAAGATGTATACCACAATCCCACACAGCTGGTCTGCACAGGACTTGAGGAGCTTTGCGCTGATGCCGTCCGGTCCCGATGCCTTCCTCGCCTTGATCTTCCTCAGCTCCGTCCTCACCTGGGTCTTGGTCAGGGTCAGGTTGGGGGGCTGTGTGTTGGGAGTGGGGGGGGGGTGTGTGTTGGGGGAGTGGGGAGTGGGCAGCAGGACTTGATGTCTTTAGGGGCAGCAGTGGTTGTTGTGCAGTCAGGGGGGAGGGTGGTTGGTCAAACCTATTGAAAAACAGATTCAGATTGTTCGCCCACTCCCTGCTCCCCATGGCCTGGGGGGAGGTATTCTGGAGCCCAGAGATGGTTTTAAGGTTTCTCCAGACCCCGCTGATGTCGCTCTGTTGCAGCTTGTCCTCCATCATCTTCCTGAAGCTGTCCTTGCCTTCTCTGATCTTTCTCCTCAGCTCCCTCTGTACGGACTTCAGCATCTCCCTGTTTCCCGACCTGAAGATCCCCTTCTTCTCTGTCAGAAGTGTTTTTATCTCAGGGTTGATCCAGGGTTTGTTGTTTGAGCAACACCGTATGGTCTTGGTGGGAACGGTGTCGTCCACATAGAAGCTGAGGTAGTCCGTGAAGGTGTGAGTGAGGCCATCGATGTCCTCACCATGTGGATCGCAGAGCTGCTCCCAGGCGGTGGTTTCAAAACAGCCCTTTAGAGTGTCCATTGCCTCCTCAGACCATAACTTCACTGTGCGCATGGCCGGAGGTTGTCTGTGCACTAGGGGTTTGTACACTGGCCGGAGATGAACCAAGTTGTGATCCGATCTCCCGAGTGGGGGGAGTTGTGATGAGGTGTATGCCTCCTTAGTGTTTGCGTAGAAAAGTCCAGTGTTTTATTGTCTCTAGTGTGGCATGTGACATACTGGATAAATGTGGGTAGAATGGGAGACAGTGAAACATGGTTGAAATCGCCTGAGATGAGGAGAAGAACATCTGGGTGTTCTGTCTGCAGCCTGCCAGTTACTGAATGGATGACGTCACGCGCTGTCCCAGCGTTCGCCGTCGGATTTGCATTAACAACAATGCAGATCACGTATGAGTATTCCCTCTGGAGATATGTAGGCTGCATGCTAACAGCTAGCAACTCAATGTCTTTGCTGCAGTGTCATTGTTTAACAGTGATATGTCCCGGTCTGCACCAGTTGTTGTTAACATACATTATCACTCCACCGCCCCTTGCATTGCCACTGTCTGGTGTTCGGTCTGCCCGTATCATGTGGAAACCCTCCAGCTCAATGTTATCATCTGCTGCTAGTTCAGTTAGCCACGTCTCGGAAAACAAAAGGAGAGAGCATTCCCGGTATATGCTATCGTAGCGGGAGATAGCCGCTAGCTCATCTACCTTTCCCAGTAACGACCGTACATTCCCCATGACAATAGATGGAAGGGAGGGTCTGTACCTTATATTATAAGGTACAGACGTACATTATAAGGTACTTATATTATATAAATGCATGCTCGATTGGGTTGAGATCTGGTGATTGACTCGGCCATTGCAGAATATTCCACTTCGTTCCTTTAAAAAACTCCTGGGTTGCTTTTGCAGTATGTTTTGGATCATTGTTGAAGCGCCGTCCAATCAACTTTGCTCCATTTGGCTGAATCTGAGCAGAAAGTATATCACTATACACTTCAGAATTCATCCGGCTGCTTCTGTCTTTTGTCACATCATCAATAAACACAAGTGACCCAGTGCCATTGGAAGCCATGCATGCCCATGCCATCACACTGCCTCCACCATGTTTTACAGAAGATGTAAAAGGAGATCATCACTTCCTTGTGGTAACGTATCGTCACTTCCTGTTTTGCTGTCTGCCTGTGTGGTTTGCTCTCCAGCTCTCCAGCCACTAGCTATGGCTACTACCTCTCTTTCCTCTCCTCCTCTGGTGTGCTCTCTCTGTCAGATGTTTAGCTACACCTCTGCCTCTTTTAGTGATAACGGTAAATGTAATAAATGTTGTCTTTTTGAGGTGCTCGAGGCGAGGTTGTCTGATTTGGAATCCCGGCTCCGCTGCACTGAAACACCGTCTGCGCCAGTTAATCTCGACGGACGCCCATTAGCTGCAATGGAGCTAGCTAGCTTGGGTCCCACTGTCAGCGGTTCCCCGGCTCTCCTCAGCAGTGAGGAGACTGGGTGGGTGACGGTGAGAAGGAAGCCTAGTCGCAAAGCCCCGGTTCACCACAAACCTGTTCACGTTTCTAATCGTTTTTCCCCGCTCAGCAACACACCCGCTGAGGAAAAAACTCTGATCATTGGCGACTCTGTAGTCAGAAACGTGAACCTAGAGACTCCAGCGGCCATAGTCCAATGTATTCCTGGGGCCAGAGTAGGCGACATCGAGTCAAATTTGAAAATGCTGGCTAAAAGTAACTGTAAATACTCCACAATTGTTATTCACGCCGGCATTAATGACATCCGTCTCCGGCAGTCGGAAGTCACGAAACTTAATATAGAATCGGTGTGTGACTTTGCATAAACGATGTCTGCCACTGTAGTATTCTCTGGGCCCCTCCCCAATCTGACCAGTGATGACATGTTTAGTCGCTCGTCATCCTTGAACCGCTGGCTGTCTGTGTGGTGTCCTAAAAATGACGTGGGCTACATTGACAATTGGAGCTCTTTTTGGGGAAAACCTGGTCTTATGAGACGAGACAGCATTCATCCCACTTTGGATGGTGCTTCTCATTTATCTAACAATCTGGCATCTTTTTTATCCAAATTTCCAAAACCGTGACTACTCAGAGTTGGGACCAGGAAGCAGAGTCACAGTCTTACACGCCTCTCTGCAGCTCCTCTTCATCCGCCACCCCTCAGCTTAGCCCCTGTCTTCCCCATCAGAGAATCATTGTCTGTTCCCTCCAAAGTAAATAAAAATATAATGTATAAGCATCCCAAAGTGATAAAGCAAAATATTGGTAAAACTCAAATTAAACATAAAGCCTCTAAATTGAATGATCTGGCCTCTGTTCCTCCTCATAATTTAAAAATTAAATGTGGTTTATTAAATATTAGGTCTCTAACTCCCAAGTCTCTGTTAGTCCATGATCTGTTAATTGATCATCAGATTGATTTAATTTCCCTTACAGAGACTTGGTTAGGGCAAGAGGATTATGTTGGTTTAAATGAATCAACTCCCTCTGGTTATTTAAACTGTCAAAATCCCAGAAGTTCTGGTCGTGGAGGAGGAGTAGCAACAATTTACCATTCCAAATTACTAGTTAATGTAAAGCAAAAAACATGTTATAATTCCTTTGAGGGCCTGGTCCTCAGTGTTGGGCACTTTAGCAATTTCAGGTTAAACCCAATTTTATTTGCCATAGTTTATCGTCCCCCATCAACCTATTCAGAATTTTTATCCGAATTTGCTGATTTCTTAGCTGATTTAGTGCTGAAATCTGATAGAATAATTATAGTAGGGGACTTTAATATACATGTGGATGTAGATAGTGACTGCCTTAATGTGGCTTTTAATTCAATATTAGACTCGATTGGGTTTTCTCAGAAAGTAGGAAATTCTACTCATTACCTCCACCATACATTGGACCTTGTTCTGACATATGGCATAGAAATAGAAAATCTTGTAGTGTCTCCTCATAACCCTGTACTGTCAGACCATTGTCTGTTAACCTTTGATTTTACTATTTCTGACTATTTGGCTCCTAAAGAAAAATATTATCACAGTAGATGCCTCTCAGATGATGCTGTTTCCAAATTTATGCAGATTGTTTCCTCTATGCCATGTGTCAACACAACGGAAATAAGCTATAGACAGCTTGCTCCTTCTGTAATTGATAACATGGTGGATAGTGTTTCAGCTTCTCTGCATCAGGCTCTAGACTTGGTGGCCCCCTTAAAAAAGAAAAAGTCTAATCAGAGATTTTTAACTCCTTGGTTCAACACAGAAACTCGTAGCTTAAAACAGAAGACTCGTCAATTAGAAAGAAAATGGCGCTCTACTATTTTAGATGAAATCTATTTAGCTTGGAGAAATCATCTTTTAATTTATAAAAAATCTCTTAGAAAAGCTAGAACGAGTTATTACTCTGCATTAATAGAAGAGAACAAGAATAATCCCAGGTTTCTTTTCAGTACTGTAGCCAGGTTGACAAAGAGTCAGGACTCTGTCAATCCTAGCATCCCCTTAGAGCTTACTAGTCAGGACTTTATGAACTTTTTCAATCATAAAATTTCATCCATCAGAGATAAAATCAATCAGATTCTTCCCACAGTTAACTTAAATACTGTAACTACTACAACTCCTTCTATTGATGTCTGTCTTGATGAGTTTACTCCAATCGACCTTTGTGAGTTAGACAAAATAGTTTCCTCATCCAAACCTTCAACTTGTCTTTTAGACCCTATTCCTACCAGGTTATTTAAAGAAGTCTTCCCACTTATTGGTAGCTTTATTCTTCATATAATCAATTCTTCATTAACTTTAGGCCATGTACCGCAGGCTTTTAAAACGGCTGTAATTAAACCCTTACTCAAAAAGCCAACGCTAGATCCAGGAGCTTTAGCTAACTATAGACCAATCTCTAATCTCCCTTTCATTTCAAAAATCTTAGAAAGAGTTGTTGCTACGCAATTATTTGACCACCTGCAGGGAAATGGTTTACTTGAAGAGTTTCAATCTGGGTTTAGAATCCATCATAGTACTGAAACAGCCTTAGTGAAGGTCACTAACGACCTCCTCATTGCATCTGATAATGGACTAGTTTCTGTACTTGTCCTTTTAGATCTTAGTGCAGCTTTTGATACTATTGATCATAATATTCTACTTGATAGATTAGAACACTATGTTGGACTTAATGGAACTTCGTTGCAGTGGTTTAGATCTTATTTATCTGATAGGTTCCAGTTTGTTCATGTAAATGATGAGTTTTCTTTCAGCTCAAAGCTTAGTCATGGAGTTCCACAGGGATCTGTGCTAGGCCCTACTCTTTTTAGTTTATATATGCTTCCGTTAGGCAACATTATTAGAAAGCACTGTATACATTTTCATTGTTATGCAGATGACACACAATTATACCTGTCAATGAAGCCAGATCATACTAATCAATTAGCCAAGTTAGAAGCCTGTCTTAAGGAAATCAAAGCCTGGATGACTTGTAATTTCCTGCTATTAAATTCAGATAAGACTGAAGTCATTCTTGTTGGTCCAAAAAACCTTAGAAATTCCTTTCCAAATCAAACTTTCAGTTTGGATGCAGTTACTCTTTCTCTTAATAGCTCTGTGAGGAACCTTGGAGTTATTTTTGATCAGGATTTGTCCTTCAATTCACATATTAAATTTGTTTCTAAGACTGCCTTCTATCATTTGCGTAATATTGCCAAGATTAGGAGCATCTTGTCTCAGAGTGATGCTGAGAAGCTGATCCACGCTTTTGTTAGCTCGAGATTAGATTATTGTAATTCTTTATTATCAGGCTGTCCTAAAACATCTTTAAAAAGTCTTCAGCTGATCCAAAATGCTGCAGCAAGAGTTTTAACAGGTACTAGAAAGAGAGATCATATCTCTCCGGTTCTGGCCTCCCTTCATTGGCTTCCCATAGAGTTTAGAATTAAGTTTAAAATCCTTCTTCTTACTTACAAAGCTCTAAACAATCAGGCTCCTTTTTATTTAAAAGATCTGATACTACCGTATCATCCTAACAGAGCACTACGCTCCCAAAATGCAGGATTACTTGTAATACCTAGAATCTCCAAAAGTACAATGGGAGGCAGAGCCTTCAGTTATCAAGCTCCTCTCCTGTGGAATCAGCTGCCAATCTGGATTCGGGAGTCAGACTCGATCTCTGTTTTTAAGAATAGGGCTAAAACCTACCTTTTTGATATAGCCTACAATTAGGGAGGGATCATGTGTTTCTGAACCCTCCCTTAGTTATGCTGCTAATAGGTTTAGTCAGCCGGGGGACCTCCAGTAATGCACTGGGCCTCACTCCTTTCCTCACTCTCTATGAAATATTTTTTTTTTGCTGGTCATTAACATTTGTTTGTTCTCTCCCATAGATTGAGTCCCCATCGTGCTGTTTGCTCTCTACATGTCTGTTCTTTTCTTCTTCTCTATCCCCTCACCCCCCAGCCAGTCGCAGCAGATGACTGCCCCTTCCTGAGCCTGGTTCTGCTGGAGGTTTCTTCCTGTTAAAAGGGAGTTTTTCCTCTCCACCGTCGCCAAGTGCTTGCTCACAGGGGATCGCCTGATTGCTGGGGTCTTTCTGCAACTGTGGGGGTCCCCCCTACAGTTGATAGTGCTATGAGATGACTGTTGTTGTGAAATGGCACTATATAAATAAAGTTGAATTTAATTGAATTGAATTGAATGTAGTGCTTTGGATCATGAGCTGTTCCAATTCTTCTCCAAACTTTCTTCTTCCTATCATTCTGGTACAGGTTGATCTTAGTCTCATCTGTCCAAAGAATGCTGTTCCAGAACTGGGCTGGCTTCTTCAGGTGTTTTTTGGCAAAGTCAATTCTGGCCTTTCTATTTTTGAGGCTGATTCATGGTTTGTACCTTGTGGTGAATCCTTTGTATTTACTCTCATGAAGTCTTCTCTTTATGGTAGACTTAAATACTGATACACCTACTTCCTGGAGAGTGTTCTTCACTTGAGTGGATGTTGTGAAGGGGTTGTTCTTCACCATGGAAAGGATTCTGTGATCATCCACTACTGTTGTCTTCCGTGGACGTCCAGGCCTTTTTGAGTTCCCAAGCTCACCAGTGCACTCTTTTTTTCTCAGAATGTACCAAACTGTTGCTTTGGCCACTGCTAACATTTCTGCTATCTCTCTGATGGATTTCTTCTTTTTTTTCAGCCTCAGGATGGTCTGTTTCACCTCCATTGAGAGCTCCTTTGACCGCATGTTGTGTGTTCACAGCAACAGCTTCCAAATGCAAACACCACACCTGGAATCAACTTCAGACCTTTAAACTGCTTAAATGATGACAGGTTAATGAAGGAAGAGCCCATGCAGCCTTGTTATTTTTTTTTGCAGCCTTCTGAGCCAATTGTCGAATTACTTTTGGTCCCTTGATAAAGAGGCGTCTACGTATTAAAGAACTGTAATTCCTAAACCCTTGCTCCAATTTGGATGTGAATACTCTCAAATTACAGCTGAGAGTCTGCACTTTAAGCTCATATTGATTATATAATTGTATCCTGAATATGTTTTCGTAAACAGCTAAAATAACAAAACTTGTGTCACTGTCCAAATATTTTTGGGCCTAACTGTATGTGTGTGTGCATGTGCGTGTATGAGAGGGCGCTCAAAGTGAGTGTGTGCGTGTGAGTGGTTTGCTAGGACACATACAAAAAGGGCGGTAGGTCACAGCAACCCCCCTTCCCCACCGTCCCCTTTGGAAACACTGAGCAAGCAAGACAGTGCCACCAACCCCCCCAACAGAGCACAAATGCCCCGAAGCCACCAAGCCCCAGGACAACCAGGCATCCTCCCCAGGACGGACAGCTGAGGGAGGCCGGGGCGCCAAACGGCAAATGCGGTGCACCCCCGCCGCCGGACCGGCCAGCCCCCGTTTCCCCAGCAGGGCCAACGGCACACCCCAGGCCACAGACCCCAGAAGGAGAACGCACCCCCCCTCCCCCCAAACCGGAAAATGGCCCACTCTGCCCAGACCTCCCCACCCCCCGACAAACCCTCAGAGGGACCAAAACTCTGTCTGAAACAGTCAATAATGTAATCCATTAATAAAATTATCTTGCTATGTGTGCAAGATGATTTAAGTATGCATTTAAAAGTAACGTGAAAGTTACTTTTCCAAGTAAGTAGTTAGTTTAATCATGCAGTAATTGTTAAAGTAACCCAATTACTTTTGAAAAGAAGTAACTAGTAACTGTAATTAGTTACTATTTTTTATTAACTTGCCCAACATTGCTTACGTATGTGTAATGAATTCAATTCAATTCAGTTTTATTTATATAGCACCAAATCACAACACAGGTCATCTCAAGGCGCTTTACAGAAAGAGTGGGTTTAGGCCACGCTCTCAAATTTATAGAACCCAGCAGAGACCCCTAAGAGTAAGCACTGCAGCGACACAGGTGAGGAAAAACTTCCCTTTAATGGGCAGAAACCTCGAGTGGAACCATAGCTCATAGAGGACGGACATCCGCCTCGACTGGCTGGGTTGAAAAAAGAGGTAAAAAGTAGGAGGCCTGGCAGTAGCTACATTCAAATCAAACATAATAAATACAATATTCAAAGCCAGACATTCCAGTATAAAAGCCTAGTTAGGCTGCACATGCGAGTGAAGGCCTGGCTGCGGCAACATTTTTAATTATAGACCTTATCAAAGAGAAATGATTTCAACTTACTCTTGAATAAAGAGAGAGTGTCTGCCTCCCGAACTGAACTGGGAAGATGGTTCCACAGGAGGGGAGCTTGATAACTGAAAGTTCTACATCCCAATCTACTTCTGGAGACCTTGGGAGCCACCAGTAGTTTGGATTTTTGGGAGCGCAGAGCTCTGATTGGATGATAGGGAGGTATGAGTTCTTGCAGATAAGAAGGAGCCATACCATTAAGGGCTTTATAAGTTAGGAGTAATATCTTGAATTCAGTTCTATATTTTATTGGGAGCCAATGTAAAGAAGCTAAAACTGAGGTGATGTGATCTCTTCTCCCTGTTCTCATCAGGATACATGCAGCTGCATTCTGAATGAGTTGAAGAAACTTTATGGACTTATTAGGACAACCTGATAAAAGTGAATTACAGTAGTCTAACTTAGAAGTGATAAATGCGTGGACAAGTTTCTCTGCATCTTTATGAGACAGGATGGACCTAATTTTAGAAATATTATGCAGAATATTGAGTTTGTTAAGGGGGTCATTAACTGCACTTTTTACACATTTTAACAGCTCACTCATGTCTTAATGAGGTGCTTGTAACATATTTTGTTCACATTTTCTTTAATTTTTCAATTACTGAAGCAACTTTTTTTCTTAGCGTTCTTCAAACGCTCTGATTTATAGCCTGTCACTTTAAGAAACAGACTTTAGCTCTTCAACTCTGCCCTGCCTCTTACATCAGTTAGCCATTAGCTGAGTAGCTTCTAGTCAGCTCCTTCCAGCTTGGATGAGCAGCACTGGTTCACCAAGCCACAGTCGTTTGTGTATCTCGCGTCACTCTGGCCCATCTGCCAACAACATCGCCGGGATGCCACAATAAATCTCCAGCACTGTGCGCCAAGAGACCTACTGATCGCCACAACCCAAGGCTGTTGGCCAAGCCGAGCTGCTCCGCGGGGCTTTGTTCCTCTCCTATGGCCAGCTGGGGGATGCCCCGTCACGAAGCGGCTCCCCTACGTTGCCTGTGAGAGTAGAGTGGAGTCATGCCGAGCCCCAGAGGATTGTGGGGGAGGGGGCTGTGACAGCCAGCAGCCTCCAGCCAGCAGCCTCGGGTGGCGGTGCAGGTGGTTGCTGCGACCCGCATGCCGATGCCAACAACCTGCGGCGGAATTACGGCAAAACCACTGGGAGATGGGCTGGGGCAACGCAAGGTATATTGTGGACTGTGGACTAGTGAAACAGGTGATAACAGGGATAGTTATTATGGCGACTAAGAGCTAAGGAAAATAACAATATAAGCCGAGCTCAGTTCAAGCTTCCTGTTACCAGTGTTAGCTTGGGGGCTAATAACTCAGGAGCTAATAGGTTACCTATAGCACCACTTCTACATACATGACAGACAGCTATGCAGACCAATAATAGAGCAGTGGGCTGGTCTCAAGGATGGCAGTGGGTTGGCTTTTTCTAAACGTGATGTGAACGATTTCCACAAAAAGTCAAAAACATTTCTGAGAGAAGCGAGATAAAGGCTGTGTGTTTTTTTAAGAGAATTGACTGTTTTCAAAATTTTTGGTTAATTAAGTGACCAGTAGACTCATTTCATTGTAAGCGAACGAGTGTAAGCAAACCATTACACTCAAACTGGCACTTGCGTAGTCACATGTCAAAACGATTCTTCTAATAGGCTATTGTTACGTGGCACCCATGTGAGGCACTTGTAAATTAGACCAATTAGCAGCCACACATGAATATCAAGTGATGGACATAGAATTTGACCAATTAACAACAATGTGATCTTTTTCATTGGCTCATGATAGACCCTGATCTTCGTAGCCCCTGGGCTTTAGCACTAAATAAATGGGCTATAACGGGACAGTTGGCAACTCTAACCACCATGGACCTCAAAAAGACAGAGGAAAGAAAGATAGAATAAAAATGTGATTATTGTTACAGATGTGATATCACTCTATAAATTTAAGAAATCTGTGTGTCTGTCTGTCACGATCATAGGACATCATAGGATGGTCTATGAAGTGCCTATGATGTCCCTATGATGTCTGCATCATAGGACATTGATGTCTATGATGATGTCCATGATGTCCATGATGTCTTTATGATGTCATATAGACATACCCGTGCATACCCGTCTATGCCCATAGAAACCAAGTATAAGCAAGTATTTCTGCATGCTCATTGCTGAAGGGTCTCCTGTCTGAGATGGCTGTGTTGTTCACAGTCATGCCTGCGGCGGCGTACTGCTCGAACCTGAGGTGTTTCATCTTCACAGTATCTTTTCTGATGTGCAGCAGTTCTCCTCACTCTATTGCTCTCCATCTGATGGGTCTTCTTCTTCTCTCTTCTTCAGACCACTGGTTGAGGGATAGGTGCATCATAATTCTAGTTCATGGACAGGATCATGAAAGTACGTAGATCTGAGCAAAAAGTAGCTTTCGACCCTGTTCAGGAAGGCCCAAGCATGCCCGTAGAAACCAAGAAAACGGAGCACCCGGAAAAAATCAGTACTTTGCTTGGCATTTTACACATTTGTAGAGTAGACTGGCATTCTTCAAGGTTACGCATTTTTACTGTCAGCACCTCTTTAAAAACCACATTGCTCAGAAAGCGACGCTTTTGCTTAGTTTCTTCATCTTGAGCAAGAATATGACGACTCCTTGATCTGCCAACTGTGCTCGCTGCACCGTCAAAATGGCCATGGCTGAAGAAATCTGTTGTGCAGAAACCAACGCGCTGTCAAGACTGACCCTGTGACTTATTCATCTTGCCAATTTTGAGCCATATGACATCACAAAGACACATTAGTCTAGGCATCGTGAGTGATGGTCTGTATGGCACCATAAAGACACATTTGTCTATATGACGGCATCACGAGTGCTATGTTGCCTGATATCTTAGGATCATCATAGGACATCATGCAGACATCATAGAGCATCCAATGATGTGCTATGATCGTGACATGCATCAGGAATGCAATGCAGCATAACTGATAAAGATTTCCAGCTTTACTGCTTCAAATGGGTGTGGTTTAAAGTGTTGTGTCCTATTTGTAATCGGGTGATGACTACTAACTACAATATTGCCGTGATTGCATACATCACTCAACCGTAAGGCTGCTGTTCCTATGATCTCAGAAGGATGTCTATATGACGTCATACAGAGCGCAGGACTCGCTAAAAGACATACACATAGACACAGGTAAGCAACATAACACAGAACAGTAACAAGCAGGAGAAGAAGTAACAAGCAGGGGCAAACAGAGATGGCAGGGACCACCATGACACCATCAAAAATCAAAGGCACGCATCACCGAATGAGTGCCGACGTGCTTGCTTACACCCTTGCTTACACCTGCTTTCTATGGGCATGCAGAAATACTTGCTTATTCTTGGTTTCTATGGACATGCACCGGTATATATGGGCATGCACGGGTAGGTACTAGTATATATAAAAATACAGATGTCATGTTTCTCCTCAGCTTAATAAATTGCTTGGTTTAGTGAGTGAATCATTTTAAAGTGAGTGAATGAAGAATATCACACTGTGGTGTTTTTATCATTGTTGTCGTCGTCGTCGGCTCCAGCTTGTGTCCGAGCATTGGTTTCGTCTTAGTTTTCCGGACGTTGCCATCTGTGATTGATGTTGATGGCGGATGTGGCTCTGAAGGCCCAGCCTATGATAGAACTGTCGTGGGCAGAAATCACATTTTATTGTGGGTGGGGGACGTGGTTGGTTTTGCTTTTCTTGTCTTCGTTTGTGTTTATCATCATCCTGTTGTTTTCTGTGCCTCTCAAATGAGTCTGTGCCTTCCCAAGTTCTTCTTCTCCAGGCTGCTCTGTCGGTGGCAAGTTGTTCCCAAGATCTTTTGTCTATGTTGGCTTGCTTCAGGGAACATTTTAGGTGGTCCTTGTAGCGCAGTTTTGGCCTACCATGTGGTCTTTTTCCTGTTTCAAGCTCCCCCTGGAGCATGATTCGTGGTATTCTGGTGGGGTCCATCCGTACAACATGTCCTGTCCATCGAAGGCGGTGCTGCAAGATGGTAGCTTCCACACTAGGCAGCAGAGCACGCTTGAGAATCTCATTGTTTGAAAGTCGATCCTCCCAACGAATGCCAAGTATTTGTCTGAACTTTCTCTGTTGGAAGTTCTCAAGGTACTTGATATCGCGACGATACAAGGTCCAGGCTTCACAGGCGTAAAGAAGGGTGGAAAGAACAACGGCCCGAAAAACCATGATTTTGGTGCGGATGGTTATTGCATGATTATTGAAGACTCGATGACAAAGGCGTCCATAGGTGGAGTGTGAAGCTTTTATGCGGTTTTCGATGTCCTTTGCACAAGTTGGTATTTTTGAGAGGATGCTACCAAGGTAAGAGAAATGCTCCACTTCATCGATAGGATTTCCATTAATCTTAAGGTTGATCCTTGAGGAAGTTTGACCAGGTGCTGGGTAGTTGAGGATTTTGGTTTTGTCAGTGTTAACTTCCATTCCAAAATGCTCATAAGAGTCATTATAAATGGTAACTATCCTCTGGAGGTCATCAACAGTCTGAGCTGGTGTGGCATTATCGTCTGCAAACTGCAATTCATGAACACTGGTGACTGAGGTTTTGGATTTAGCGCGAAAGCGAGCAAGATTAAAAAGCCCCCCATCTAAGCGGTATTGCAGATTGATACCAGGGGTTGTTGGTGGTATTTCATTTAGCATTGCAGCCATATACAATGAAAAGCAGGTTGGAGCAAGGACACATCCTTGCTTGAGACCACTAGTGATGGGAAAATGGTCTGAGAGGGTATTCTGGTGGCAAACCCTACCAACCATGCCATCGTGGAGAGTGTGAACGAGAGCGATGAAATCATCTGGACATCCAAAACGAGCAAGAACAGCCCACATAGCAGGGTGAGGAACTCGATCAAAGGCCTTCTTGAGGTCCCAGAAGATGAACATAAGTGGTTGTTGTTGTTCTTGGCTCTTTTCCTGGAGTTGTCGAGCACAGAATATCATATCTACTGTACCACGAGAGGGTCTAAAGCCACATTGGGACTCAGGAAGTACATCCTCAGCTACTACAAGAAGACGGTTGCGAAGGATACGAGCAAAGATCTTGCTTGCAATGCTCAGTAGTGAGATGCAGCGGTAGTTACTGCAGTTCTCTCTATCTCCCTTCTTGAAAATGGTGACTATATTTGCATTTTTAAAGTCACTTGGTAACGTCTTGGTTTCCCATATTTTAAGTAGAAGCTGCATTAAATAGTTTTTCACCTTGGGACCTCCATGAAGACAGAACTCCAGCGGGATGTCATCTGGTCCTGGTGCTTTGCCTGTCTTGATGTGCTTTATAGCTTTATTTAGCTCATGTAGTGAAGGTGGTGTAGACATCCACTCGCGAGTGTTGTGGGGTCTTGCAGAGGAGATCACTAGGGGTGCAAAAGTGACTATTTAATAGACTCTCAAAGTGGGACTTCCAACGGTCAAGGATCCCCTTGGTGTCTGTGATAATGGTGGAGTCATTTGCATCTTTTAGGCTGCCCACAGATGATCTGTTGGGCCAAAGATCTCCTTCGTTGCATGCTTTTTGCTGCCACCAAGTGTTTTGGGCTTTACGAATCCCTCTCTGGCATGCCACTTTTGCTTGCTGGTGTTTCTGTTGATTCTTTGCAGACGGATCATTTTCAAACGCAAGACGTGCATGGCGTTTAGCCTCTATGAGGTCGGTGATTGTTTCATCATTCTCGTTGAACCAGTCTTGGTTTTTCTTGTGTTTGTGACTAATCGTTTCTTTGGCGGCAGCAGTCAATGCATCACGGAGAGTGGTCCATCGGTCTTCAATTGAGGCATTGTCTGGAAGGCTCACTTCATTCATGTTTCTACCAATGGCCTCTCTAAAGGACTGCAACATTTGGGGATTGCGGAGCTTGTCACAGTCAAAGCGATGGTGAGGAACGTTTGCCAAAAAGCGCTTTTGTGGTCGCCGGATCGTAATATTGAGTCGGGAGATCAGGAGGTGGTGATCTGTCCAGCAGTCATCTGCTCCAGGCATGGATCGCATGATGCAGACATCATTTCGGTCTCTTGTTCTTGTGAGGACATAGTCGAGGGTGTGCCACTTTTTGGAGCGAAGGTGTTTCCAGGTCGTCTTCTGGCGATGGGGGAGTTGGAAAAGGGTGTTTGTTACAATAAGATTGTGTTCGGCACAAAGGGCCAGTAAAAGTTCCCCATTTGCATTGCATTTTCCCATACCATGGTGGCCTATGATGCCTTTCCACAGATGGTGGTCACTGCCAACTCTGGCATTGAAGTCACCCAGAATAACAAGCTTGTCGGATTCCGGGACTGTCAGAATGGTATGTGTGAGCTGTTCATAGAAGGAGGTCTTGCTTTCATCTTCAGATGTAAGTGTAGGCGCATACACTGAGATCAGAGTGAGGAAACGTTTTTGGGTGAGCGGGATTTGGATGGTCATTATTTGCTCATTGATTGCAGTTGGGACAAGGTTGTGTTGGTCCACAAGCTGAGATCAGATGGCAAAGCCTACACCATGGATACGAGGATCTTCTGTATCCTTTCCCTTCCAGAAAATGGTGTAGTTTGATCCAGTTTCCTTGATGTTGCCTTCCTCAGCAAGTCTAGTCTCACTTAGAGCTGCTATGTCGATGTTAAAGCATGCAAGTTCTTTACATACCAGAGCTGTACGACATTCTGGGCGCTCGCTGCTCCTCGTGTCCTGCAGTGTGCGGATGTTCCAAGCACCCAGGATGAAGGGTTTTGTAATGAGAGATCCAATCGGTGGTTGAGAATCCAGGTGATGGTCGAGAGCGGTTGAGTTTGAGTTTTTATGGTTTTGATATGTAGGTCGACCACTGTGATGGGTAATCTGCCAGCTGCGGCATGCTAGCCAGATAAGTCTGCAGTGTCCGATGTTTGTCCCACCTTTTCTAGGGGCCTCCCCATATGGGGTGGGCTGCGGGAGTCCTAAATAGGGCAGCACACTCGCGGATCCAGCTACCGAAATCCAATGTCACCGCAGGGTTCATTGGAAGGCGATTATCTTAGCTCCGCCGCCAATGTGTGGCTGCGAGCTAGAGGCTTCCAGTCATACCAAACCTGCCCCCATTACTCGCAGTTCCATCACCATTGGGCTTGAAGGGATCATCTGAGTTGAAGACGAAGGCCAATCGCTTGTGAATTTGTTTAGGGTGGTCGTGGCTGCGCAAGGGCCCCGCACACGCTCTTGGCCATCAGCATGTCCAACGCGGTTCGGCAGGCCGAAACATGCGATTTTCATGAAGTTGGCTGCAACGGGCTGCCTGGTGCTTTGTTTATCAAGGCCCGCCTCTCTAGCACCTGCCCACCAGGCACTGCCCTCATCCGCCGAAGTAGTAGACTACTCGCCGTTGGGGACTTTCCTAACGGACTATGTAGTCCGTATACTATTTAACCCATAGTTGGGGATTTGGTTCATGGGTATCAGGGCATGTCCACACGCTGGTGGGCCGTGAGTACCGCAAGTCTGGGGGCCAAACCTCCTCCGAGTCCCTGCATTTTAGCCTGGGTCCTCACGGTACCCAGTTTCCATCCATTACCACAAGGAGGTACGCATGGGGCTTGCTGTGGAGAGGCTATGTACTAGCAGAGGAGACTTACGCACTTGGCTCCCTTTTCGCTTGCTGTAAACAGCAGGCGAGCTAGCGGCGGGACAGAAGTGTACACTTCTATAACGCTCTAGACACATCACACAGCCTTTTAATGGACATTAGTATTAAGACTTAAAAAAATCAGCTGAACTTTAGAGAAAACAATTTAACAGGTTAAATGAATATGATCAAGCAGTCCCCGTTGGGAATGAAAATGGACATTTGGGAAAAAATAGAACAGAATAGAATAGAATAGGCTTTATTGTCATTGTACAGTTGTACAGTACAACAAAATTGTGGGTGCTCCACCAGGTTATTGCGCAATAAAGTAAGAGAAAAGGATTTGATAAAACACAGTTACAGAAAGCACGATTAAACATACATCTGAAATAAAAATAAAAAATAGTCCACAGGTATATACACAGGTATGGTAGTGGCTTCATGGATGGAACTATGTACATATGTGTGCAGAACACATGACTGAATGAAATGGCCCAAGGATTATGGAAATTATACACAGGAACAGTAGTGGTTTCACGGATGGGTCAATGTACATGAAAGTGTGGAGTGCAAAGACAGGTGTGTTATTATGATAATTAAAGGTCCTCAGTTCTGTGCATGTGAGTGTTTGGAGGGAGAGGGGTGGGGCCTCTGACTCTTTGCAGTTCTGATGACCCAGGGGAAGAAACTGTTTGTCAGTCTGGAGGTATGGGACCTGGTTGATCTGAACCGTTGTCCAGAGGGAAGCAGGTCAAACAGGTGGTGGGCGGGATGTGAGGGGTCTCCTGTGATGGCATTGATCTTTCTGAGACAGGAAGATCTGAAGATGTCCTCCAGGAAAGGTAGAGGGCTGTTGATGATTTTTGGGGTGGTGTTGATGACCCTCTGCACAGCCTTCCTGTTCTCAGCTGCGGAGTCGGCGTACCACACATCCAGACAGTAGGTGAGTACTTTCTCTACTGAGCAGTGATAGAAGGCCAGCAGCAGCTTCTGGTCCAGGTTGTTCTTCCTTGGGACATGGGGGATGTGCAGCCGCTGCTGGACTTTCTTCACCAGGGCCTTGGTGTTGCGAGTCCAGGAGAGGTCAGAGGACATGTGGGTGTCCAGGAACCTAAAGGTGGAGACGGTTTCTACGTGGTCGCCATTTATGGGGAAGGGGTAGTGGTGGTCCTGTCTGTTCTTCCTGAAATCCAGTATGAGTTCTTTGGTTTTTTTGGGCATTCAGTTTCAAGTTGTTTGCTTGGTACCACAGCACCAGATTCTCTACCTCTGCCCTATATGCCTTCTCATCGTCATACGTGATGAACCCAACCAAGGTGGTATTGTCCGCATACTTCACGATGATGGTGGTTGGGTGGGTTGGAATACAGTCAAAGGTGTACAGGGAGTACAGTAGAGGGCTTAGCACGCAGCCCTGGGGGGAGCCAGTGCTGACAGACAGTGTGGAGGAGTGGTGGAGACCAAGCCTGACTGTTTGTGGGTGGTTGGTGAGAAAGTTTTTTTTATCCAGGAGCAGGGGGGGGGGGGTAATCTGGAGTAGATACAGTTTATTGATCAGGATGTCCGGGTTGATGGTGTTGAAGGCGGAGCTGTAGTTCATAAAGAGCATCATCACATAGCTTCTTGGGTTCTCCAGGTGGCTCAGCACTCTGTGGAGTGTGGTGGCGATGGCATCTTCCATAGACTGGTTCTCTCTGTAGGTGAACTGATGGGGGTCAAAGGAGGGGGGAAGACAGTCCGTGATGTGCTGGGACACCAGTCACTCAAAACGCTTCATGACTACAGATGTGAGTGTCATGGGCAGTGAGAGCACGCCCCGTCCATCCCGTCTCACTTTCATTAATTCATCACTGCACCTGAGGCAGAAGACGCACCTGCACCCGCTCATCAGCCAGCATACTTAAGGAGGCTCTCTTCGCGCATTCAACGCTGGCTCATCTGGATATACTGCCCTACAAAGACAAGCAGGTATCGTTTCTGCTAGTTTGGACATGCTGTTTAACCTCACTTTCCTCTCTCCTTCAGGTTGCTGCCATCGTGTGGGTGTGTCTCCAGGACTGTGTGCGCTCTCCTGCCACATCTCCAGAATTCCTCGGCTTCCAACCTCCACCCGGTTAGGAACCAACAGCTCATTCCCCCACCCTACTGGTTCATCTGTTCCCCGCTGGAGTCCTGCCAGCTCTTCCTCGGAACCCCAAGTAAGTGGCAATTTGGCTCACCCATTTCCCCTTACTCCATTCCTCCTCTCACAGCTCTCATCTTCTCTCCACAGGTGGATTCCTCTGGTGAGTGGCTGTTTCCTTAGCTGTGCGCTTATTTTTGCTATTTAATAAACTGTCAAATATGCCCATTTGTGTGGTTACTTTCCTGTGCTGTTGCATCATGCATGTGAGCTGTCAGTTTAATAAATCATGACAGAACAAGCCAGCCAGGATGGTAGCTCAGCCGGTGCTTCACCACAGGAGCTGTCTGCTTTGGATTGCTTGGTGGCGACCGAACACCAGCTTGCTGTGCTGACGCGGCAAGTGTCGAACATGATGAGGCTTTGGTGTAATGCGCCTCCCCAGGCTCCTCCTCCTCAGCCTGCTCCCCACACTACGGTGCGCCGTACTACCTCCATTTCCACGCCTACCCCAGACGCGGGGGAGGTGGGGTAATGCAAAGGTTTTCTTATTCAAGTCTGCATGTACTTGGAGCAGGTCAGGGAGGAGTACCCAGGGGATGTAGCCAAAATTCAGTTTTTCACTCTGTTGCTCAAGGACCAAGCCCTGGATTGGGCATGGTCCATAATTGATAACCCCGAGGGGCGTCGATATATGTTTGACCAATTTATGGAGGCTTTCTCTTGCTCGTTTGGCCGTACTGAGAGCCAAGGCAACATTATGAGCAACCTGATGACACTCTGCCAGGGCACTCGGTCAGTGGCCGAGTAGTCGGTGGAGTTCCGGGTTGTAGCGTCTGATTCAGGGTGGAATGACCTTGCTTTGCACAGTGCATTCCTCCATGGGTGGAATGCTCAACTCCGTGATGATCTGGCGGTTCATCCTGACCCAGAGTCTCTCGACGGTCTAATTGATGAGGCTGTTGGATTGGACAACCGGTACTGTGAGTGCGTAAAGGAGCACGAGTCCTTCTCTCGCCCGCGTGCTGAGCGCGCGCCCGCCATAAATACTGACACTGTCTGCGCTGGCTCTTCCCCCGATCTGATGGAGCTCTCTCGGCACTTGACCGATGATGAGCGCTGGCGAAGGCGAAGGGTTTCTGCATGCGCATACTGCAGTTCATTGAACCACAGTCTAGATGAGTGCCGCCAGCGGCCAAAAGACACAGCCCGTCAGTAACCATGGGGGGTCTGGCGGGCGGGACTAAATCTACTCCCCCCAGTAATTTTTCAATTTCAGCACTTGTGCAATTGCCGGGGGGTCGAGAGGAGGATTATAGCACTGGTTGACTCGGGGTCTGAGTGTAATTTCGTGTCTGCCCAGTTCGTTCGCCAGGCTCAGCTGGTACAGGTAACCCTGATCCCCCTTCTCTCTGTGTTGTGTCTGAGCTCTCTCCCAGGGCCACCGGGAGGATCCATCACTGCCAGATATCTCCGAAGGTCCAGGTTCACCACTGGAGGTTGCCCAGGGTCCAGCTTCTCCTGTTGAGGTCGTCGCAGGTGTCCCGTTCCAGCCCGGGTCTTCAGTGGGTGCATCTTTGGGCCAGGCCAGGTCCTCCATGGGTGCTGCTCTCCCTCCTGCTGTGGCCATCGTGGGTGCTACGTTGGCCCACTCTGGGCCCACCATGGGTGCAGCTCAGACCCAATCCGGGTCAACTGTGGGTGCAGCTCAGGCCCATTTGGGTCCACCACAGGTGCTGCAGAGCTCCAGCCTGGAACCACCGCGGGTGATGCAGAGCTCCAGCCCGGAGCCACCACAGGTGCTACAGAGCTCCAGCCCGGAAGCCACTGCGGGTGCTACATTATCTCAGGCCAAGACCACTGAGGGCATCGTGGTTCCCCTTCCTCCTCTGCCAGATGCCGTCAGGGTCCCCCCTTCCCCCTCTACCAGACACCATTGTCGTCCCCCTCCTCCGGCCCTGCTTCCCGCCATTGGGCCTTCCGGTGGGGGACCCGCCTCCTGGATCATCTCTACCATCCTGGTGGCTCAAGAACACTTGTCGGCCACCCGAAAGTCTGGGTTGGGTGGTCCATTTTCTCCGGCAGGCCACCTGACTCATTCCACGTGGTTGTCCGGCTGGCCTGGGACTTTGGCCGGCCACCTGAACTCTGGAGCTCTGGGACCTTGGGGGTCTAGGGGTCTGACCTGGCGCAGGTGCAGGTCATGAGCGGAATTGTGCCTTCCCTCCTAGCCGGTTTCCCCTACTTCCCTCTCTGGGTGGTTCTTCTGTACCTTTTTATCTTGGGGGGGAGGGGGGTTCCTTTGGGTGTTACTTGGGGGTGTCTGGCATCCACCTTTAAAGGGGGGGCTCTGTCATGTGTCTGACCCTCACTTTATTTCTAAGTATTGTTTGTCTTTTAGTTGATTTTTGTCTATTTCTGTACTTGCTTTGTGGGTTATTTACTTTTGTACCTCCTCTTCCCAGACACTCCCACCACTGCCAACAGGTTGTCTCCTGATCATTGACATAATTCTCAACCCAGGAAACACGCACGCAGGCTCAGGTAGATTTGATAGCTTTATTCAACAGGAAAGGTATGTTTGGATGCGTGGGTGAGATATGAGAGTGGATTGTGGGTGGACGATGAGAATCGGGAACAGAGCAGCACGCCGTGCGGCCAGGCAACCCTATGGGAGAAACACAGACAGAGAGTGAGCTGGGCAAAACCACACGGGGAAGTAATGCAGAGTAACGCTTACTTGCAGAGGGAAAGGTGGCTGGCGTTGGCGAGGATCTTTGGCCTGGGAGACAACGCCCTGCTGTGCACACGACGAGGCGTGGAGATGCGAGAGGAGAAGATGGCGAAGATGGGAGAATCTGCCGCCAGGGAATCCACCTGTGCACAGGGGAAGGCTGATAAACAGGTAAGAGATTTAACAGCTTACGTGAAGCAGCGAAGGGTGGCAGGACTGGAGAGATGATCCTGCTGAGGATTTGAGTGCGTAGTAGAACAGACGGCTCCAGACCGATGCTCAGGGTGAAGTGGAATAAATAGCTCCTCACTAACGAGGCGCAGGTGTGCGCGCAGCTGAGGTGGATGCCTGAGAGCGGCGAGTTGTGACAATCATCAGCTGTGGGCAGTTGACTTGATTAGGGTACTGGCTCGCTCAGCCTGCCCACATCTGTGCCTTATTAAACTGTATGGTATTTAAGCACTGCTGATTCACTGTTGCAATGCGGCTATTGTGGATTGTCTTTTAATCACTCTACTGCTCCCAGCCTATAAAGTTTTACTTCTCCTGAGCACTCCCTGCTCAGAGGCTCTACTTGTAAGTTATTCTTGTTTGCATTTTTGTATCGTCAGCACTGTTTTTGCACTGTTATGTTCTTTTTGTTAATAAATGTCACAGACACAATCCAGCGCTTGGGTTCGTCCTTCTGCCCCGTAGGGGCATTCATGACAGAAGAGAAGAGAAACCACCTCTGGTTTTAAGAGCAGGATACACTGCAGAAGTTCAGGCAGACGTCTGCACTGTTCCTTTAGAAAGAAATTTGAGGTACTGCACCTCTCGTTGTGATTGTGATGACAGATTTTGGGGGAAACAGATAATTGATGACATATTTTTAGTTTGTTCATTTTACAAAACACACATCAGTCAGAGTGATCAAATAAGCACCAGAGTTCTCATCCATTATTACATAACCTGTACAAAATCCTGTAACGAGAGCGAGTAGGTGGCGATGGTGGGAAGTCAGTTTTTTTGCAAACTTTTTCTTTGCCAGGAACTCAGATGTCATGAGATTTGATTTCAAATACTTCAAACTTAACGGCCACATTAAAATAGTTATACTTTATTTTTCCAGAGAATATTGAAACAGTCTTTTAGACTTTAGAGTCTGTGCATTCTCAGCTTCAATCAGCTATTTGTTTTTTCATGTGCTTTTTATTTGTGTATTTGTAGCAAATGCAGCTATCACTGGGGGAATACGATGGAAGTGATAATAAAAGTTCGGTGCAACAAGGTTTCATTTATTTGTTTATTCCTCTCAAGTTCTTAAATACTCTCAAGTATCGTATTTAATAAACTTCCCTCGGAGATTTGTGTAGTCAGCTGGGACACGAGAATAAGCTCGCCACAGTCAGGGGTCACTATGATCTTTCAATATTAATATATATGTGAGAAAAAAGTCACAAAAACTTTTCTGCACAAGGGTATTTTTTTATCTCTGTATTAACAAATTACATGTTTGCATGGTGCTGATACAAACTCTGACTTTGAAACCAATAGTTCTATTCACACAAACCTGCTTCATCATGATTGCTTCAACCATTTATTAATTTTTTGAAAAAGGTCAGTTTAATTTGTGGTGCTAATCCCCCCCGATATATAACCACTTTATATTTTCCGCAGAATATTGTGGTTATACCTACACAGCTGTACAAACCAATAAAAATCAATTTTTTTTGTATGTTTGTATTGTATTGTATTATTTTTTTTATTTTGTCTGTATTATAAGGAGCATGAACAAATAAAACAGAATGATATTAAATCCTCAAGTAAATGGTATTCACTTATATAGCGCTTTTATTCTCATCTACCTGATGACCAAAGCACTTTACAGATCCTGCTATCCACCCATTCACACACACATTCACACACTGATGGGGGCATGCTACCTAACATGGCGCTTCCAGACCCACCAGGAGCAATTGGGGTGAAGTGTCTTGCCCAGGGACACAACGGCAGGATACCTGGGGAGAGTGGGATTCGAACCGCCAGCCATGTGGTTACTGGACGACCTGCTCTACCTCCTGAGCCACTGCCGCCCCCATTTTTTTGGGAAAATGTGAAAAAAGTGAAACAAAACAAAACTTGCAACTTAACACAAATATCTATAACAGCTAAGGCCGAGGTTGACTGAAGACGTGCATTGGCCTCTCCGACAACACCATAACTGCCACATTTCACAAAGGACTAAGCTTCTCAATTTAGATTTTTTTTTTAAAAATTTGTCTGTATTATGAGGCGCATGAACAAATAAAATGAAATCATATTAAATTCTCAAGTGTGAAACAAAGCAAAACTTGCAACTTTACACAAATGTCTATCACAGCACACAGTAGTAATAGACAGTAGTGATGCCCAACAGCATCATGCTTGTAGTTTATAGCTTTTTTCTGACAGAAATAAATATTGCATAACCAACTTTGTCTCTACCTTGGGCTCAACAATTTCTCAGACTGGTGACCTAAGGCCTGAGGTTGTCTATAAAGTGGTTAAAGATCCTTCTGCTTGAAGAGATGTGTTACCCACACATTTTGGCTCCGAGAAAAACACAAACTGAATTCTGAAAATATCGGTTTAACTAGTATAAGCTTTAAACAACTAAAAATGAACACTCTAAGGGATCAACATCTTGGCTCTTCCAAAAAGTACTTCTGTCTATGTATTTATCAACTTAAAATACACTGATTCCATGTGCGCTGTTTAATAATTTTCAAATCTCACACCACTAACAACCCCTTCCCTCCCTCCCTTCAGCAGCATCATAACCGTGTCTCCCGGGGTCAGAAGGCTGCTTACATTTTTCAGCATTGGTCAGTCATTCAAACAGTATTGTGTTTTTTAAAAGTTTTTTTTTTTTTTCTGATAACACAGACATTTTTTAACATTCCATTCAGTTTTATACCAATAATCCAAATAATATTTTTCACTCTACAGTCGGTCAATGTAAAAGCGATTGATCAATAAATTAGACTAAAGTGAGTTGAGGACAAATATTCACTATTCACCCCAATGGTTTCCACACACGAGTTAGTCAGTTATATTTAATGAGTTTAAGTTTATTCGGGTTGGTTTCATAATACATAAAAAATATAAGAAAGGGCATCCGGATGGGAAAACATGGTACATGATATTTACCAACGGGTAAATTATTTTATTCAATTTATTTCAAAACTTTGTCATTTGCAAATGTATTTACCGTGGCAAATTCTAATTAAAAAAAACTTTATCTTTATAAAAATAAGGCGATGATGTTTACCTTCTTTTCTGAGTTTCTAAGTCCACATTACTCATGGGTAGGTAGAGAGCTAAAGAGTATTTATTGACTTTTAAAAAGCATTTGACGCATTAGATCATACCATTTTACCATCTACATTAGAAAAATGTGGTATAAGAACCCACCCGTCTACACAACGAATGCAAGGTTGTTTTATCCAATGAACGGAGAGGGAGAGTCCTCCCCATAACGGTCTACAGGCGGGCCCCTACCGTCAACCAATGAAACTGCAGGGTGGAGCGTCTGACAATTGGATAAATAAGTAACCCGAAATCGGAAAAGTTAAACAATCTTTGGGGAAAAGACAGAAAAAACTCACCATGACTAAGAGGGCAAGCGAACTTCATCTAATCAGCAAGACACCCGTCTCCACCTTGGTACAGAGCGCTCTGGGATTAGCGCTGAAAAAGAGAATGTATCTGTGGTGCATCCAGACCCCCACAACCGGCAGTCTTCAGGAGCAATGGCAGTTAGAAGCCAGAGGTAGATGGGGTTATGTGTTCAACTACACAAGTAGCAAACTGTGTTTTTACCAGTTGAATGAAGGAGAAACTTTTGGCCTCCTCTCCAGAAAAGTCACACTTTCAGCTGTGGACTGGAGCGTACTGCAAAATGTTATTTACACTGATCTGAAAACAAGCGATGTACATTGCCAACAGACGGTGGCAGAAGACGAGCCTACTAGAAAAGACTAACAGACCCAGACGCCTGTATGAGTGAAAGAGCAGCAACTACCGGTATTCATTACTGGAAGAGTTTTGACTAGTAGTGTTTGGGAGACAAAGGCATCTCTGCCTGGGAGGTGGTACTTCCAAGCCACTCATCAGCTATCAACGGGTGACCCCCCATCCGATGAAGAATTTATCTTGCAGTATTTCAATTCCGAATTCGAATTGTTTCAGACAGTGTTTCACCTGCTTACAACAATGTGGGTCATAATGGTTGATGAGAAAGGGGAAAAGCTCAAGGTCCTCTTCATTTCCAGCCGTACTGCGAGAGATGTGGTCATGGTGAAAAAACCCTAGCTTTTCAAGACGACGACACCCCCACGACCTCTCGCACCTAACCCCACCCTTCTAATGATTTAAAAGAAGACCGCTGACCACCCATCTACCCCCAAACCAAAATGGAGGCAAACCCACATGTGACTTTCCAAGGGTGTTTTGAACAAAACCCTTGGGAAAAATTATAATCTCTGACAATATCAAGCAAGGATGACCGCCCACCTTCACAAACACGCTCCCTGGATACCGAGGGTCCTCCTCAAACGTCTTCATCTACCCTCCCTTCTGCAACGGAGTGGATCTGTTCTGTGGATGCAGTAATTTTCGGTAGAGAAATAAAAAACCCATAATATCTAAAGGGAACTTTAGCTTTCTACCTACCCACGAGTAATACAGAAGTAGAAACTGAAAAGAAGATAATTTCTTCAACCCGATTAATTTGGTTAAAATGTTCATTCGTTTTGAAAAAATTGAAACAAGTATTTGAATGACAACACAAAAAATAATGTTTAGTTGTGCAGAGACATTTTACATTTCATATGGTTTGATGTAGTTTATTCTTTCCACACAACCAGATTGCTAAATCCAGCATACTTTCATTTGTACTAATGTCCCTTTCAAATAAACATTAAACTTAACCTACTGACAACTCTAATGCGATCCAAACCATAAACACAATATTATTTCATGAAGAGCATTTTATCAAATAGCAGATATTGGGTTCATTGTAGACAACTGATTTTTCTTTCCACCGGGTGGACTCGGCTCCGCTTTACTTTTGAGCATCTTGTAACCGGTTTCCTAGCCCTTGAGAGTGGCTATATAAAACCCTTGACTTATTTGAATCAATATTATCATCAAAAATGACAACTGAGTCACAAGGCATTTGCAGAAATTCAGCGGCTCAGTTCAACACCAACAAGATCCACCCTATAGGGTGTAAGTACCATTTTGCAGCGTAATAAAAGACAAGGCCTAAGGAATGACACAACTCTCAACTATTTATTCATTTTTGAATCATTTGGACCAAAAAAAAAAGAAATAATCCACACTTCAGTAAATGGAACAGATTTATTTTTTCTTAAAATCATGGTAAAGGTTAGACAAAAACAAAAAACTCCAATATTGCAAAACACATTTTTTACACACATCTACATTCTCCATGCATTCGAGTGAAAAAAACACTACCTAAAAGCAAATTATACAGCGAAACACGCTGCGATGTACGGGCCTCTTTTATTTCCTCCTAGGAGCCAGTTTGTTGTGGAACAAAGATAGTTTAAGTAAAAGCATGCAAATTTAATTAAATAAGCATTTTATTACATTTCAGTGTCAGTTTTTTCTGACTCTGTGTCAGAATTGATATCCGAATCTGAATCACTGTCCATATCACAACCCTTCTTATTATCAGAATCGCCCACGAAATCCTCCTCCCAAAAGCTCTCACCATCCAGATGACCCTGCCAATAGTCCTCAGCTCTTTGCAAATGATGAGCCATCTTCTCATCACCCGCAAACAACGTTTTTGAAATCTCAGAAATCTTGGGGGTGATGCGTGGTGTTTGTCTAAGTTCGTGAAGGAAAGCCTCTGTAATTCCGACATACACCCGTATACAAGTATACATGTAGTGTAATTCAGTCAGTCTGGAGCGCTGGAATAAAGCGCCTGTTCCGCAGTCTTTTTGTGATCTCTTCAAAGTGGGTCAGAAAGAAATACTAGGACTCCACCGGGCAATCATGGTGGTTTTGATCCAAGTGGTTAATTTGACAACCGTTGCATATTTCTTCTCTGTATTTGCCAATGGTAACATCCAGAAATCTTATCAACCCAAATTTTACTATATCCAGAAACACGGAAGGAAGACGACCCCCCGTGTATATTGGGTCATCTTTCTCAAAAGCCACGTCAAGACCAGTAGAGGGAGAACCGTGTGGAGGGTTAGCGGTGTATTCTTCAGCATCCATAGAATAGATCCGCTCTGTTGCATAAGGGAGGGTAGGTGAAGACAGTTGAGGAGGACCCTCATATCCAGGGAGCGTGTTTGTCAAGGTGGGCAGTCATCCTCGCTCGGTATTTTCAGAGATGATAATTTTTTCCCAAGGGTATTGTTCAAAACACCTTTGGAGAGTCACACATAAGTTTGCCTACATTTTGGTTTGGGGGTCGATGGGTGGTCAGCGGTCTTCTTTTAAATCGTTAGAAGGGTGGGATTAGATGCGAGAGGCCGTGGGGGCATCATCACCTGGAAAAGCTAGGGTTTTTTTCACCATGACCACATCTCTCGCAATACGGCTGGAAATGAAGAGGACCTTGAGCTTTTCCCCTTTCTCATCAACCATTTTGACGTACACCGTTGTAGGCAGGCGTAACGCTGTCTGGAATACACCGCATTTGGAATTGAAATACTGCAAGATACATTTGTCATTGGATGGGGGGGTCACCCATTGATAGCTGACGAGTGGCTTGGAAGTACCACCAGCCAGACGAGGATGCTTTCGTCTCCCAAACGCTACTAGCCAACACTCTTCCGGTAATGAATACCGGTAGTTGCTCCTCTTTCACTGGCACAGGCGTCTGGGTCTGTTGGTCTTTTTTAGCAGGCTCGTCTTCTGCCACCATCTGTTGGCAATGTACATCACTTGTTTTCAGATCGGTGTAAATCACGTTTCGCAGTATGCTCCAGTCCACGGCCAAAAGTGTGACTCTTCAGGAGAGTGGGCCAACAGTTTCTCCTTCATCCAACTGGTAAAAACACAGTTCGCTGCTTGTGTAGTTGAACATAAAACCTCGTCTACCGCCGGCTGCACCACAGATACATTCTCTTTTTCGGCGCTAATCCCAGAGCACTCTATAGCAAGGTGGAGACGGGTGTCTCGCTGATCAGATGAAGGTCGCTCGGCCTCTTAGTCATGATGAGTTTTTTTCTGTCTTTTTCCCAAAGATTGTTTAATTTTTTTCTGATTTCGGGCTACTTATTTATCCAGTTGTCACACACTCCACCCTGTAGTTTCATTGGTTGATGGTAGGGGCCCACCTGTAGACCGTTATAGGGGAGGACTCTCCCTCTCCGTTCATTGGGTAGAACAACCCTGCATTCGTTGTGTAAATGGATGGGTTTTTATACCACATTTTTCTAATATAGATGGTAAAATGGTATGATCTAATGCATCACATGCTTTTTTAAAAGTCAATAAATACTCTTTAGCTCTCTACCTACCCATGAGTAATGCAGACTTAGAAACTCGGAAAAGAAGGTAAAAGTCATCGCCTTATTTTTTTTACAGATAAAGTTGTTTTTTTAAATTAGAATTTGCTGTGTAAATACATTTGTAAATGATAAAGTTTTGAAATTGAATAAAATAATTCACCCATTGGTAAATATCGTGTACAACGTTTTACCGTCCGGATGCCCTTTCGTGTATTTTTTATGTATTATGAAACCAAACTGAATAAACTTCACTAAATATAACTGACTAACTCATGTGTAGAAACCGTTGGGGTGAATCATTAATATTTGTCCTCAACTCACTTTAGTCTGATTTATTGATCAATCTGTCATGATCAGGTGAGCGCACGCCCTCCTCCCTTCCTGCAAAAGATTCCGTGGCTCTGCAGGTAATCATCACACCTGCGTGAGTGGACGCACCTGCCGTCTCTACATTGCCAGTGTTTATAAGGACCAATCTGTGAATGCTTCAGCGCTGGCTCATTGGGTATACGGCCTAGTCAACAAGCAAGTGCGTTTGTATTTATATATTGAGGATTCTGCGTTTAATTCCTCTCCTTTCTTTCCTTCTCACATTGGTGCCATCTGTGCGGTGCATCGCCGGGGTTCGTTGTGTGCTCACCTGCTCCATCATCCTCACCTCCGCTTCAGCTGCCTGTCTCCACCCGGTCAGACACCTACCCAGCTCCTCTCCTTTCCTACTTCCTGCCAGCCTCATCCTGCTGGTTCATCTATTCCTGTTGGGTCTCTCTGTCGGGTTGTCTGCTCAGCTCCCATAAGTGGCAAATTTGTCTTCCACTTTTTCCTGACCTCCCTCCTCCTATTAACCAGCTCTCATCTCCTCCCCACAGGCTGAGTCCTCCTATGTTGAGTGGTGTCTTTCCCTAACTGTACTCCCCTTTATTTGATTAATAAATTATCTAAATGTAGCTTCTCTGTGTCGTGTGTGTTTTCTCTGGTGTGGCACCCTGCACATGAGTTGACCATTCTTTCATCATGACACAATCGCTTTTACATTTACCGGCTGTAGAGTGAAAAATATTGTTTGGATCATTGGGAAAAAATTGAATGGAATGTTAAAAAATGTCTGTGTTATCAGAAAAAAACCTTTAAAATAGCATGATGCTGTTTGAATGACCGACCAACGCTAAAAAAATGTAAGCAGCCTTCTGACCCTGGGAGACATGGTTAAGATGCTGCTGAGGGGAGAGGGGGGAGGGGTTGTTAGTGGTGTGAGATTTGAAAATTATTAAACAGTGCACATAGAATCAATATATTTTAACTTGATAAATACATAGACAGAAGTACTTTTTGGAAGAGCCAAGATGTTGATCCGTTAAAGTGTTCATTTTTAGTTGTTTAAAGCTTATACTAGTTAAACCGATATTTTCAGAATTCAATTTGTGTTTTTCTCGGAGCCAAAACGTGTGGGTAACACAGTTCTTCAAGCAGAAGGATCTTTAACCACTTTATAGACAACCTCAGGCCTTAGGTCACCAGTCTGAGAAATTGTTGAGCCCAAGGTAGAGACAAAGTTGGTTATGCAATATTTATTTCTGTAGGAAAAAAGCTATAAACTATAAACATGATGCCCAATCTGTTGGGCATCACTACTGTCTATCACTACTGCTTGCTGTGATAGACATTTGTGTTAAGTTGCAAGTTTTGCTTTGTTTCACACTTGAGAATTTAATATCATTCCATTTTATTTGTTCATGCCCCTCATAATACAGACAAAATTATAAAAAAAATCTAAATTGCGAAGCTTAGTCCTTTGTGAAATGCTTCAGTTGTGGTGTTGCCAGAGAGGCCAGCGCACGTTTTCAGTCAACCTCGGGCCTTAGCTGTTATAGATATTTGTGTTAAGTTGCAAGTTTTGCTTTGTTTCACTCTTGAGAATTTAAAATAATTTCATTTTATTTGTTCATGATAAGATAAGATCAGATAAGATAAGCCTTTATTAATCCCACAATGGGGAGATTCCAGGATTGCAACAGCACAGGGATAGCAACACTCAGAGCAACAATCAAGTAGACAAGAAAAACAAGAGCAGCGAATATACGTACATATGTACCTATAAATATATAAATATATAAACACAGTGCGGAGCATTGTAGTTAGATGGAATAAATATATAAATACATATACACACAGTGCGGAGCATTGTAGCTAGATGGAATAAACAGCATAACCGTCTGCTTAGTTATCCTACATAGTATGAATATGTACCCATACATATTGTCACCCTCCGTAGCGACCGATATTGTCCTAGTTGTATACTGGAGGGGACCATTGTGTAAGTCTATTGCATCTTTTGCATTCAATATTATTAGGTCGTCACTTTTTTTGCTATCTCTGCGAGCAGCCCTGCTTAGGTTATACAGTCTGACAGCCGTAGGTAGGAAGGACATGCGAAACCTCTCAGTTGCGCACCTAGGATGATGTAGTCTGCTGCTAAATGAGCTCCACAGTGCGTTCAGTATGTCCTGCATAGGGTGGGACTCGGACTCCAGCAGAGATGACAGTTTAGTCACCATCCTTCTCTCTCCCATCTCCTCCACTGGGTCAAGGCACTGCCCCAGGACAGAGCTAGCTTTCTTGATCAGTTTGTTCAGTCTCTTCCTATCGGCTGCTGTAATGCCACTGCCCCAGCAGACCACTCCAAAAGTGATGGCTGATGCCACCACCGTGTCGTAGAATGTCTTCAGCAGCGCCCCTTGTACACCAAAAGACCTGAGTCTCCTCAGTAGGAACAGCCTGCGCTGTCCCTTCTTGTAGAATGCGTCGGTATTGTGTGACCAGTCTAGTTTATTGTTCAGATGAACACCCAGGTACTTGTAGGATGTCACCATCTCAATGTCTGTTCCCTGTATATTTACTGGTGCTGTGAGGGGTTGTCCTTGCCTGTGGCAGTCCACCACCAGCTCCTTAGTTTTCCTCGCATTGATCTGGAGGCAGTTCCGATGGCACCAGTCCACGAAGTCCTGGATAAGTCCTCTGTACTCAGCTTCATCTCCGTTGGAGATGAGGCCGACGATTGCAGAGTTGTCAGAGAACTTCTGTAGATGGCAGTGTGTTGTGTTGTGTGAGAAGTCCGCAGTATAAAGGGTGAACAGGAAGGGAGCCAAAACCGTTCCCTGGGGGGCCCCCGTGCTACCGATGATCGTGTCGGACACACAGTCCCGGGTTCTCACAAACTGTGGCCGGTTAGTGAGGTAGTCCAAGATCCATGATGACAGGTGCTGGTCCACCCCTGCGCACAGCAGCTTGTCCTTCAGAATCATCGGTTGGATGGTGTGGAAAGCACTGGAGAAGTCAAAGAACATGATCCTCACCGCATTCCCGGGCTTCTCCAGGTGGGACAGAGAACGGTGAAGAAGGAAGATCATTGCATCCCCCACCCCAATGCCATGCTGGTAGGCGAACTGGAGTGGATCCATCGCTGGTCCCACCAGGGGGCGGAGGTGAGCAAGGAGCAGTCTCTCCAGGGTCTTCATCATGTGGGACGTCAGGGCCACTGGTCTGTAGCTGTTCAGGTCTTTGGGGTGGGAAGTCTTTGGTACAGGTACCACACAAGATGTTTTCCACAACTGTGGTACCCTCCCCAGCTTCAGACTCAGGTTGAAGATGAGCTCGACAATCCCACACAGCTGGTCTGCACAGGACTTGAGGAGCTTCGCGCTGATGCTGTCCGGTCCCGACGCCTTCCTCGCCTTGATCTTCCTCAGCTCCGTCCTCACCTGGGTCTTAGTGAGGGTCAGGTTGGGGGGCTGTGTTTTGGGAGTAGGGGGGTGTTGGTGGAGTGGGGTGTGGGCAGCAGGACTCAATATCTTTAAAGGCAGCAGTGGTTGTTGTGCAATCGGGGGGAGGACGGTTGGTCAAACCTATTAAAAACAGGTTCAGATTGTTCGCTCACTCCCTGCCCCCCATGGCCTGGGGGGAGGTATTCTGGAGCCCAGAGATGGTTTTAAGGTTTCTCCAGACCCCACCGATGTCGCTCTGTTGCAGCTTGTCCTCCATCTTCTTCCTGAAGTTGTCCTTGCCTTCTCTGATCTTCCTCCTCAGCTCCCTCTGTACGGACTTCAGCATCTCCCTGTTCCCTGACCTGAAGATCCTTTTCTTCTCTCTCAGAAGTGTTTTTATCTCAGGGTTGATCCAGGGTTTGTTGTTCGAGAAACACCGTATGGTCTTGGTGGGTACGGTGTTGTCCAGACAGAAGCTGATGTAGTCTGTGATGGTGTGAGTGAGGCCATCGATGTTCTCACCATGTGGATCGCAGAGCTGCTCCCAGGCAGTGGTTTCAAAACAGTCCTTTAGAGCATCCATTGCCTCCTCAGACCATAACTTCACTGTTCTTATGACCGGAGCTTGTCTGTGCACTAGGGGTTTGTACACTGGCAGGAGATGAACCAAGTTGTGATCCTATCTCCCAAGTGGGGAGAGTGGTGATGAGGTGTACGCCTTCTTAGTGTTTGCGTAGAATAAGTCCAGTGTTTTATTGTCTCTAGTGTGGCATGTGACATACTGGGTGAATGTGGGTAGAATGGGAGACTGTGAAATATGGTTGAAATCGCCTGAGATGAGGAGAAGAGCATCTGGGTGTTCTATCTGCAGCCTGCCAGTTATGGAGTGGATGACGTCACGCGTTGTCCCAGTGTTCGCCGTCGGATTTGCACAAATAACAATGCAGATCACGTGTGAGTATTCCCTCGGGAGATATGTAGGCCGCATACTAACAGCTAGCAACTCCATGTCTTTGTTGCAGTGTTGTTGTTTAACCGTGATATGTCCCGGTCTGCACCAGTTGTTATTGACATACATTATCACTCCTCCGCCCCTTGCCTTCCCACTGTCTGGTGTTCGCTCTGCCCGTATTGTGTGGAAACCCTCCAGTTCAATGTTAGCATCTGTTGCTAGTTCTGTTAGCCACGTCTCCATGAATAGCATCAGGCTACACTCCCTGTATATGCTATCGTAGCGGGAGATAGCCGCTAGCTCATCTGTTTTTCTGAGTAGCGATCGTACATTCCCCATAATAACGGATGGGAGGGCAGGTATGTACCTTATATTCCTCGCCCGCCGTCTTATTCCAGCATGACATCCACACCGTTTTCGTCTTATTTCTCCCGGTATGTCGAGTTTTTGCGTTAGCATCGTGGGCCGGTTAGGTGCTAACAGCTGGTCCCTATTGTACTGCCTCCTGCAAAAAACAGTGGATCCGTCCGCTGGCTCAGGAGACATTTGGGCGATCTACGTGTCTGTGATGGATCAAGGTGTCACCGAAACAGAAAGATTCATAATACAGACAAAATCAAAAAAATAAGAAGAACATACTAAAAAAAATTGTTTATTTATTGGTTTGTACAGGTGTATAGGCATAACCAGAATATTCTGCAAAAAATATAAAGTGGTTATATATGAGGGGGGACTGTCACCACAAATTAAACTGACCTTTTTCAAAAAAAGAATAAACGGTTGAAGCAATCATGATGAAGCAGGTTTGTGTGAATAAAACTATTGGTTTCAAAGTCATCAACACCATGCAAACATGTAATTTGTTAATACAGAGATAAAAAAAATACCCTTGTGCAGAGAAGTTTTTGTGACTTTTTTCTCACATATATATTAATATTGAAAAATCATAGTGACCCCTGACTGTGGCGAGCTTACTCTCGTGTCCCAGCTGACTACACAAATCTCTGAGGGAAGTTTATTAAATATGATGCTAGGGAGGGAATAAACAAATAAATGAAACCTTGCTACATCAAACTTTTATTCGCTTCCACCATATTCCCCCAGTGATAGCTGCGTTTGCTGTAAATACACAAATAAAAAGCACATGAAAAAACAAGTTGCCGATTGAAGGTGAGAATGCACAGACTCTACAGTCTAAAGACTGTTTTAATATTCTCTGAAAAAATAAAGTAAAACTATTTTAATGTGACCGTTAATTTTGACGTCTTTGAAAGCAAATCGTGATGTTTGAGATGCTGGCAAAGAAAAGGTTTGCAGAAAAACTGACTTCCCACTATCACCACCTACTCGCTCTCGTTACAGGATTTTGTACAGGTTATGTAATAATGGATGAGAACTCTGGTGCTTATTTGATCACTTTGACTGATGTGTGTTTTGTAAAATGAACAAACTAAAAACATGTCATCAACTACATAGGGTTACAAAAATAATTTTTTTGTAAGTTGTCTGTGTTTTTTCAACTGATTTAAGACAATTTTGCACTGCTGAATCCGAAAATTACATCAGTTTCTCTCGATCAGGTGCTAAGTAAATACCTGTACTTACTTAGTACTGTACACGTACTTACCTTTTTATAAAGGTAACTACATGTAAATTGAATGTTACGTCATCATTGTTCAAAATTCAGAGAATTTCAAGACATAAAAAAGAATTTTGCATCATATAAAGCGAAAATACCCGTACATGTTAACAAACACGTATAAAACAACATGTGGCCATAATTCAAAAAGTTGACCTGATTGAGCAAAACCAATGTGATTTTTAGATTCAGCACATCAAAATTGTTCTTAATCAGCTAAAAAAACTTAGACAATAATTTTGGTGTTGACCAGTGTTATCCTTGAAAGCTGTTTCCCCCAAAATCTGTCATCACAATCACAACAAGAGGTGCAGGTCCTCAAATTTCTTTCTAAGGGAACGGTGCAGATGCCTGCCTGAACTTCTGCAGTGTATCCTGCTCATAAAACAAGAGGTGGCGTCTCTTCTCTTCAGCCTTGAAAAACAGTAGGACGTAGGTCTTCTCCATGTTTCTCCATGTCTGTCAATCCTGTGTGAGTCTGGACTACTTGTCTGTAATTTGTGGAGACTAGTCCATGTCTGTAGAAAACAAGAATTCTTCGGTATTTGAGCATTTTTTTTGTCCAGTTTATGTGTATGTGTGTGCGAGAAGGGGGGGTGGGGGTGAAAAGAGGCTTTTGGGAATGTGAATGAACCCATAGTAACACGATAGCTTTGGTCTGGCCCCCACAGTCACAGAGGGAAATATTCTTGTCTGTTTAGCAAAGAGAATGGTCTTTTCTTATTTTAGTATTTAGTTGTTTGAAAATTTTAACACATCAGCTGTTTATGCAATATTTTTTTTCTGTAGGAAAATGTTTTTCAGTGGCGGCCCGCTGAACAGTGTCAAGCGGCCTGCCAGGACCGATGGACCACCCGACCAGAAGGCCAAGTCTTTCGAGTGGCCAACCAGTGTAGTTGAGCCACCAGAGCTGGAGGGGAAGGTGAAGAGGTAGCCTACCCACTGGGGAACTTAGAGGTAGGTGACCGTGCTGAGGGATAGGAGCCCCCCTGCCCTCCAAAGCTTGGAGCAGAGGAACCATAGCACCTCTAAGGTCCCAGTCTGGGACATAGCTGCACCTGCGATGGTCCCAGTCTGGGACAGCCTTGCCCTGGTGGTGGACTCCGGCTGGAGCTCCGCTGCACCCACAGTGGACTCCGGCTGGAGCTCCGCTGCATCCGCGGTGGACTCCGGCTGGAGCTCCGCTGCATCCGCGGTGGACTCCGGCTGGAGCTCTGCTGCACCCGCAGTGGGCTCCAGCTGGAACCCCATTGCATCTGTGGTGGTCCTCATCGGGGACCTCATTGCTCTCGCGGAGGCCCCCCCAGCGAGGGAGGTAGGATTCTTCACGGACCCTGGCGCTGAACCCAGATCCTCGGTGGCCTCTGGAGGGGTTGGCTGCTCTCCGGTGACCCTGGCAAGGAGCTCCAGACCCGGGGAGAGAGAGAAAGAGACTGAGTCAGGGTCGCCGGCAGTGGCAGAGCCCGGTGAGGTGGGCCTAGGAGCTACTGCGAGCTGCCCCGGGTCCTCCTCCCCATGAGTCGGGCAGTGTGACTTCAACATAGACATAGGAGACATTATAGAGCACACTTGCCTGAACTCGGGCTTCACCGCTGTCCAGGACTCCGACAATCTAGGGTGCGCAGGTTCCATTGGTCTGCCAGGTGCTGCACCCACATCGACCTCTCCCGGGGTGGCTGGGTTCACGTCGTCATCATCTGCAGACACCCCAGGTTGCGGAGGCTTCTTGCGGAGGCTTCTCTCCGGTGACCCTAGGAAGGAACTCGGAGAAGACAGGAGAGGAAAGACGATTAGAGTCTCCAGCAGTGGCGGAGCCCGGCGAGGGGAGTCTGGATGCAGCTGAGGGCTGCACCCGACTCTCCTCCCCAAGAGCCAGGCAAGATCTCTCAAAAACTAACAAGAGAGTAACAGGAGAGGTTACTTGCCTGTACTCGAGCTTCACCGCCATCCAGGATTCCGATGATGCTGATGACAATGTCCTGGACCCAGTCGGCTGAAGGTCAGGTCCGGCGGGTGACTCTGCTGCGGTAGTCCCCGCAGCAAGCGTGATGGTAGTTGCAGTTTCAGTGCCCCTGTGCACCGTCTTCCATGCCACCAGCTCATCTGGTGTGGCGGCTGGGGACTGCCTCACCGCTGGCCCTGGAACTGGACTCTCCAGGACCTCAGGTTCCTCACCCCTCAGGCGACCTGGTTCTGGAGCCAGCAAACTCGTAGGGGCACACACAGAGGGTTTGGAGAGGTCAGGTGAGGGGTTACAATATGCCACTGGAGATGAGCACTCAGGGGACTGCAAACCCCGGGTTTCATGGCTAGGGGATAGGCAGAATTGTTTGTCAAAAGTGAAAGTTAAATGAGGAAGAACTTGCCTGTTCTCCTGGCTCTGGGCGTCCCCAGTGGTCTCCGAGGCATCTCTTCTCCTGTCCGAGCATTTCTACTCCAACCGATGGTCGATTAGGGTGAGCGAAGCCAGTCTCTCCTCCTCCGTCATCACACCCATGGATTGGGTGGGCGCCGGCCCGTAGGATGAAACAGTCTTGACCAACAAAGCCTACCCCCGTTCCTCCCTCTCGCGGCGCTCCTCCTCGATCTGGCGGTCTATCTGGCCTAGCAGGGACCGCCTCTCCTCCTCCGTCATAATATCTGGTGACGGAACGTGCCCAGGCTCAAGGGGTGGCACAGGAATGGGAGCGCCATGGAAGGTGGGTGTCTTCCTCCACCGCGAGCGCTTCTTGCCGGCGGGAGGATGGCTCCAACATCGGGGAGGCCTAGTCTGACTGCGCGTCTGGCGGGGGGAAGAGGAAGGAGAGGATGTCGTCCACCCTCGGAACTAACCAGAGGTCGGGATGACACTACATGATGTCTTCAGTGGTGAGCCACGCCAGTCGAACGTCCTCGGGAGACTGCAGCCACTGAGCAGAAAACAGCGCCTACTCCTGGAGGTCCTGTGCTTTCAGCTTCTTGTCTGCCCAGACCACCATAGTGTAGCTTGGGAAAAAGAAAAAGGGTGAAAAGGAAAAGAAAAAATGCACGACTAATCTGCTGGGTTTTCTTTTGCTGGCCGGAGCATTCTGTTATGACCCCTCCCGCGCCATTACACAGCACGCAGAGGGAGGAATAGAAACCCACAAGCAGAAGTAGTTTTGTGCACTTTTATTGAACATAACCCAAACCTGGTCCAGCAAACAGTCACGGTGTTTAAACAGAGAGTTGATATAACTGTGCTAAAGGCCACCAGGAAAACAGGGACACCACACAGATGCTCTACAGCAGGGAGGGGAATGCCTAGTGCCGCAGAACAGGTGTTGGCACAGGGAGAAAGACAAACATAAACAGGGTGTTGGAGCGGTCCAAGGCAGTCCGTGCTGTCCGGTGGAGGAGGGCGAGGCAGGAACAGCCGCTAACGCCAGATAACCAACAACAGTTAAGAAGCGGAAGAGAAGACTAAACTAATCAGGCTGAAGGTAGGATGTAGGGAGTGAAGGCTTACATACACAGAGGGACACACTACCATGTATATTATGCAAACTCATACCGGCTCGGACATCACCCGGGTTAACAAAGTCAGGAGTTCCTGGCAGTGGAGGGCGAAGGACAGAGCTGCATGGAGGAATCTGATCAGACCTAAATGAAACAGTCATTGTTGCCCCCAACAGACTGCTATGATGATGACTCCAGCGATCTCTCTTCACTCAAACAGCTTAAGTAGTAACAATACTGATGAGGGAAGAGACCGCCAGTGTGGAAGAGCATGATCTGGACCAATTAAACCTAGGTGTGCATGAGTGAGTGTCAGAGCATGTGCATGGAAGTGAATGAGGCGTGTGTGTATGTGTGCGAGCTTAAGTGAGACACCAATAATGAGAAACAGCTGATGACACTGACAGGAGGAGGGGGCGTGGCCGAGCTGTCAGGGAGTGGAGGACCCAAAGGGCTCCCTGAAGTGCCTGGTGGAAAATAGACAATGAAAAGAGACAAAATAACCACTGTGTCAGAACTGGGTTTGGGACCGCCAAACCCAGGTTCATGGCACTACCCTTATTGTTTGCCACTTCATTGGATTAGTCTCCAGCATTCTCCTGTTTCTACAATTGTGCTGCTCATTCCCTCCGGAGCTTCCCGCTCCGAGGCACATTTTGTAAGTTTCCCCTTGTTTGTCATCCTTGTATTTTTGGGCTCATTTTGTCTGCAAGTCTCTTTGTTTATTAAATGCATGAATACCATTCAGTGTTTGGTCTCTCTCTCTCTCTCTAAAAGAAAAAGCAAAGAAACAGAGCACAGTGAAATCCCCCCTATGCACAGATCATGACAGAGCCCAACCCCCTCAAAGGGTGGATACCAGACACTCCGGGCAACATCAAAAGGAAAAACAAAGGCCCTCCCACACTAAGAACCCACCCCACCAAAAGACAAGAAACAACCCCACTCTGTGTCGTGTGTGGGGGGGGGGGGGATCCTGGCACAGAGGGACTGAAACAAACCAGACAAAATAATAAGGACTCCCATAATAATAATAACGCATCAGATGTATATAACGCTTTATCATAGACACTCAAAGACGCTTTACAAATAGATACTTTATTCATTCACTCCAGACAGACAATGGTAGTGGCAAACTACTACTGTAGCCACAAAAACTCCGCTCAGGATCTACGCCAGACAAAATCAGGCACCTAGGCCCCCAAGACCAAGGAGCTAGGCAGTTCCGGTGGCTGGCCAACGTCCCAGGCCTGGCAGATGGTGAGGTGGTAAGAGTCGGATGGCCTGCTGGAGAATATGGGCCACCCAACCCAATGGCGCAGTCCGTCAGGCAGTTGACCAGTTTTTTAGCCACCTAAACAGAAGTGGTGGCCCAGGAGGCAGTTCATCCACAGGGAGGCCCAATGATGAAAAGGACAGCGGAGTAGGGGGAGGAGAAGGGACCACGTCAACATCTGGCAGAGGAGAGGGGACCATGACGGCATCTGGCAGAGGAAAGGGGACCATGACGGCATCTGGCAGAGGAGAGGAGACCATGACAGCATCTGGCATAGGAGAAGGGACCACGACGGTGTCTGGCAGAGAAGAAGGGACCACGACAGCATCTGGCAGAGGAGAGAGGACCATGGTGGCATCTGGCAGAGGAGAAGGGACCACGATGGCGTCAGGCAAAAGAGGGGGAACCATGATGCCCTTGGACTGGCCTGTAGCACCCTCGGTGGTCCTGGACTGGAACATAACTCCACCTGGGGTGGCTCCTGGCTGGAACAAAACTGCACTTACGGTGGCTCTGGACTGGAACAAAGCTCCACCCGCAGTGGCTCCGGGCTGGAGCAAAGCTGCACCCATGGAGGACCCGGACTGGGATGGAGCGCCTGTGACGACCTCAACTGATGGAAAGCAGCACCCTCGGTGGACCCGGACTGGGCCAGAGCTGCGTCCCCAGAGGCCCCGGGCTGGGACGGAGCACCAGCGATGACCTCAGCAGGAAGGGAAGCAGCAGCCATGTAGGACCCGGACTGGGCCAAAGCTGCACCCACGAAGGCCCCAGGCTGGGACGGAACACCCGAGAAGACCTTTACCGGAGGGGAAGCAGGACCCACGAAGACCTCAGCTGGAGGGGGAACAGCACCCATGGAAGTCCTGGGCTGGGACGGAGCACCCGCAATGACCTTGACAGGAGTAGCTGGACCCACCATGATCTCGGGTGGCAAGGCTGGACCCATGGAGACTTCTGGTGAAGCTGGACAATCCTCGGTGACTCTGAGGAAAAGCTCAGACGGGAGAGGCAGAGAAACAGGGTCAGGGTCACCGGCGGCAGTGGAGCCCGGCGAGGTGAGCTCAGGTGCAGGTGACGACTGCACCTGGCTGTCCCCACCAAGAGCCAGACAAGATCTCTCTGAAATAGAAACAACAGAAACAAAAGAGAGCAGTTGCCTGGGCTCAAGCTCCACCACCGTCCAGGACTCCGTCAATCCAGATGATGATGCCTCGGGCCCGGCCTACTGGAGGTCCAGCTTGGTCTCTGCTGTGGCGGCCCCAGCAGCAGGCATTGTTGGTGGATGCAGTCCCGAGACCCCCCAACGAAGTGGCCAAAGCAGGTGGCTTGCCCAACGTGAACACAGGAGGTCGGCTTCCTGCTGGCACTGGATCCTGTTCTGCTGAGGCCAGGGGATTCTCCATCATCGGCACAGGCCTCAACTCAGTCGCAGCCCTTTCCCTCCATCCAGACTGTGGCTGTGGGACTGGGACCAGGTCCTCCGAGGCCGCAGGCTCCTCCACTGTCCAGTGGCTCAATTCAGGGGCTGGCGGACACTCGGGGGGCAAAAGAGGAGACACGGAGAGAGCAGGTGAACAGTCTAAAGCTGCAGCAGATGGTGAGGACTCAGAGGACTGCCTAGTCTGAGCCTCACCACTGAGAATCAGGCAAGATAATTCATGTGTAAGTGAATGAGAGTGAAAAAAACACTGGCCTGGGTTTCCGTGATGTGATGTCATCTGCTCAGCTAGTTGGAAATCTGCGCCCTCCGTGACTCCAATGGCTGTAGACTTCTCAGTGGAATGTGGAGGAGCTGCACCTGCTGACACGGTGATGGGCGGAGCTGGGGAGAAAACAGCCGGACTCTCAGCAGTGGGAGGAGACATCGAGGAGATGGTGTCATAACTCTGGCTCTCACGAGCCAGGAAAGGAGATACGAGGGCGACCAGTGAGTTAGCGTAGTTTATTAACAAAGCACACACTACACAAAATAACGAACAGAAAAGTAAAGAGCCACGTGGGGCTAAAACACACACAGAACTAAGGGTAACATACCACCCAGGGAGAAAGGCTAGAGAGGCGGCGAGGGAAAAATACACGCCGAGTCGCAACACTTACTTTGGGTGAAGCGCCGAGGTAACGGCGGACTGAAGCTAGTCGTAGGAGCTAACAGTCGTGGGAAACACAAGGAACGTCTTCCCATAGCGAGGTCGCAGCCACGAGTAACTCTCGGCTGCTCGCTTAAATGGGGGAGATGATTGGGAATAGGAGACAGCTGTCCCAGCGCAGCTGAACTAGACAGCTGGCAATCAGCTGGGCACTGTCAAAGAGCGGGCCATGGAAGACCCGGCACGGACTACCCCGGAGCAGGAGCGAAACTGGACAACCTGAACGCAGAGAAAAGATAGCGTTCAGGTCGTGACAGTACTCCTCCCCCGAGCCGCGCCTCCTGGAGCGGCCTAACCCCCCCCCCCCCCCCGAGGGAAGACCAGGGAGGGCGGTGGGGGCCAGATCTGGGAGAAAGGGAGGGACCAGAAAAAGGAGGCAGGGAAGAAAAAAAAAAAAAAAAAAAAAAAAAACCTAGATACAGTATAGGGTCAGATACCATAATAATCTTAACCCCCCCCCCCAAAAAAAACCCATCACCCCCTCCCCTGCAGAGGCCAGATGGTCTGTGCAGGTGACCACAGGAGGTGGGGAGAAACGACAAGAACCAAAATGCAGAAACATAGCGACACAGTCATGGAAAAAGTTCACAATAACTTAGGGTGAGGACAATAAAAAAAAACTCATGTCCCGAAGGCCAAAAACTACAAAACTCTGAACATATGGTTAAAATAGACTTACACAAGTAAACCCCGACCAAAACAGAAGATACAAAGGATGCAAACCGGGCATAAGATCCAAAAATAGAGCCTGGAACTGCAAATTGGCATGAAGATAAAAATACAAAAGGAACAACTCCTCAAACACGTATTAGCACAAAAGTGTCACTAAACAGTCTGGAGGAGGATATAAATACAGAAAAACAAGACTACTCGGAATGAGGCCAGGCAATGTGAAGCAAATGCTACTTAAGGGAGAAATTAGAATAGGATCATACTGGGATTATAAAACAAAGAAAATAGTCCAAGTGTGGCGGTTCGTTTTAACCCCACAACAGACTAAGGACACTCAGCCCTCTTTTCTGTTTTTCTGCTGCATTACTGAGAAGCAATGTGCCATTCATGTATTTGTGATGCAAACATGCATGTGTTGTGATGTAATGCGCCATTCTGTATAGTGTGCATATGGCTTGTCCTTACTATGCTTTTTCTGAGCATCTTAGATGTGCTTTGGTGTATTAATGTCTACAGGTAGACGAGTTTCTTCTGTCTCACCTATGTGATGTTAATCGATGCCTTTCATCCTTTGTACTCATGCGTCCTGTCCTTACTGTGACCTAGAGACTCAGATCAATATGTAGATGTGCTTGTTAGCCTCTTTGTCTTGCACTTAGAGCGAGGTCTAGCTAATCTGCCCATTGTGATGTATGGCTTACAAATGCAAATACCTCCTGCCTGTTCTGTTGTCCCTTTGATCATTCTAGACTGTGGGGTATGTCTTTTTGATGTATTGTTATGATCAAGTATTTAAGGTGCAACTCTGTAACGCAATCTCTCTCTTCTTCTCTCACTCTGATCCTGCAACTGGTAGACACACGCGTGTCCGCCTCTCCTTCTCTGAGAGCTTAGGGATCCCGCTCCGGGCTGCTCCACTATGCACCGGAGAGGGGATCCCGTGAAGGCGACATGATTAATAAAATCTGCTTAAAACCACAGCACTGCTGCTTATTTTTTCATGCCGCCTCACAAGGAAATTTTAACTGGGATAACCCCACAATAAGGACTCTAGGGCAGAGAGTTCTTTGATGTCCTGAAAAGTATTAAATTAGGGAGGACAATCAAACGCAAGGCAACAAACAGTCAGTCAATTCTTCCAGGACGTCAGCAGGTGGAGCGGGGCAGGCGATGACAGCTTGTCCGGCGGGCGGCCCGAACTCCACCAGGCCAGGAACCACAACACCAGTTCGGGTGGCCTACCCGAGTCCCAGGCTAGGAGACACAGTTTCTCCGGAGGCCGACCCAGATCACCGAACCAGCCAGATGGCTTCCCAGGCGGTCGTCCCGTGGCCTCAGACCACGGAGAGCTGAGGGAGAAGTCTTGGTGCAGCTTCCTCCCTGAGGGAAAAGGCAGGAGGAAACTGACCCATGTGAGAAAAAAACCCACAGTAGTAGGGGGAGAAGAGATGGAGGCCAGGGGCAAAGTTAGCCTGCCATCTAATGGCAACAAGGGTAGGGGGAAACTGGCCCGGGTGAGAGGAACCCCAACAGCGGCAGGAGGAGAAATGATGGAGGCAAGGGACGAAGTCAGCCTGACGTCAGGCGAACACAATCCTCCAGCTCCCACACTAACCGTTACCCGGACCGGCGCAGCACCCCCGGTGGACCCCGATCGGGCCGGCGCAGCACCCCCGGTGGACCCTGATCGGGCCGGCGAAACACTCCCGGTGGACCCCGATCGGGCCGGCGAAACACTCCCGGTGGACTCCAGCTGGGCCGGCGAAACACTCCCGGTGGACTCCAGCTGGACCGGCGAAACACTCCCGGTGGACTCCAGCTGGACCGGCGAAACACTCCCGGTGGACTCCAGCTGGACCGAGACAGCACTCCCGGTGGACTCCAGCTGGACCGAGACAGCACTCCCGGTGGACTCCAGCTGGACCAAGACAGCACTCCCGGTGGCCCTGGGGAGAGGCTCAGAGGGACAAAAGGAACCGGGATCAGGATCACCGGCAGCGGCAGAGCCCGGCGGAACAGGCTCGAGCGCAGCAGACGGCTGCACCCGGCCCGCCCCCCCCGAGAGACAGGCAATAATGCTCCAGAATAGAGAAGAGAAAAACAAAATAGAGCACTTGCCTGATCTCGGGTTCTACCGCCATCCAGGACTTCGATGCTCCGCGCTCAGCGTGCAGGACTCCATCCTCCGGCTCCAACTCGACTGCGAATGGCTCCGCAGCCGGCATGATGGTTTCCACAGTCAAACGACCTCCAAATGCCGAAGACCGCGTCGACAGCCCACCTGGCGTGGGGGCAGGAGATCTGGACTCTGCTGGGCCGAACCATTCCTCCGTGGAGACCCGGGGACGCTTAATCGTCGGCGCTGGCTCCAACAGGCAGTTCGACCTTCTCCTCTGCCCATAACGTGGCTGCGGGGCTGGGGCAAAACCCTCCAGGGTCACAGGCCGCCTCCTCCTCGCGCAGCGGTGTACACCTGGCACCGGGGCACACTCAAGGGGAAGAGACACAGAGGACGCAGGTTCATATTCAGTTTTTGCAGCGGGAGGAGAGAGCTCAGGGGACTGTGAACCCTGAACTCCTCCCCCAGGAATCAAACAAGGCAATTCACTCATAATGGGAGGAGAATGAAAGGACACTTGCCTGATTCCCGGAGGGCCGGTGGAACCCGCTACAAGGGACTCGAGTCTCTCTTCTCCCAACCGGATAGAAGTGGGGAACCCCCCGGACAGATGAGGCGGTGCTACCCGCACCGGATCGGGACCTGGAACACCTGGAGATGAATTTGTGCTTCTCCCAGCGGCCGGAGTGAATGACGAAGAGGGGGGTGAAACAGCTGAGGAGAGCTGGGGGCCCAAAGCTGACGGGACAGCGGGGAGAGCGGGCCCAGGAGCGGGAGCAGCTGATTCACTTCTTCGGCGAGACACAGGAGCAACAGCAGGCTGGGAGGCGGAATTCGTGTGGTTTCCTGGAGCGGGATCCAGACGGGACTCTCGCTGAGATGAGTGGGGAATTTGGGAGCGATGTCTTCTGAATGTGAGGTCGGGAAAACGCCGCTCCTGTGCGATGAGCAAAGCCAACAGGTCAGCGTATTCCGGATAATCGTTCAGCTCCGGGTTCTTCCCGACCAGCCTGACCGCCGCAATCACGTTCTTCATGGCTACGGGGGGAACGGCGGCGGAAGAAGCGGCTGCCACTCGATCCGCAATGCGCATCGCTGTCACTCTCATCTTCTCCGGGGGAAACCCGGTTGACGTCACTCTATCCTGGGGATCACCCCTGGGTGAGGCGAACTCCTGGACTGGATCGGCGGCAGGAGCGGGATTCCGAAGCGAGGAGCGATGGCGTCCTGTCCTCGGCTTCCTGCCGGAGTTCTCCTCCAGCCTACGGAGCCTCTCCCAGGCCACAGAGATGTCTGCCCTCCTCGCCTTAACCTCGGGGAGAAGGAAGTAGCGAGAAAAGCAGTTAAGCATATCCTCGGCGAGCTCCAGGCGCCAGCGTATCTCGCTGGGGGCATCGTAGAGGTCCGTGGTGAACAACGTTCCGTCCACAAGGTCCAGAGCCTCCAAGAGATCGTGGCCTGGGTGCCGCATGAGTCTCTTGGAGGGAGGCATGATACTGGCTCGCCCGCACCCAGAGGAAGGGAAAAAAAAGGCGTCGAGTCCTTACAGCCAACTCACGGTCGCGGCCGTCTCACTATGGCTGCGACCTACTGTCATAACTCTGGCTCTCACGAGCCAGGAAAGGAGATACGAGGGCGACCAGTGAGTTAGCGTAGTTTATTAACAAAGCACACACTACACAAAATAACGAACAGAAAAGTAAAGAGCCACGTGGGGCTAAAACACACACAGAACTAAGGGTAACATACCACCCAGGGAGAAAGGCTAGAGAGGCGGCGAGGGAAAAATACACGCCGAGTCGCAACACTTACTTTGGGTGAAGCGCCGAGGTAACGGCGGACTGAAGCTAGTCGTAGGAGCTAACAGTCGTGGGAAACACAAGGAACGTCTTCCCATAGCGAGGTCGCAGCCACGAGTAACTCTCGGCTGCTCGCTTAAATGGGGGAGATGATTGGGAATAGGAGACAGCTGTCCCAGCGCAGCTGAACTAGACAGCTGGCAATCAGCTGGGCGCTGTCAAAGAGCGGGCCATGGAAGACCCGGCACGGACTACCCCGGAGCAGGAGCGAAACTGGACAACCTGAACGCAGAGAAAAGATAGCGTTCAGGTCGTGACAGATGGTAGTTGCAGCAGCAAAGGAAGGTGAGTGGGCTGACGGGACGGTCGGCGAGGAGAAGCACAAGGAGGAAACTGCTGCGGGAGTTGTCTGACTCGGTGTGGGAGAGACTGCTGACTGAGAGGTAGAGGCATTCTTTCGTCGGGATTTCCTTAAGCAATGGCCGGAGATGGAGGAGTGGAGATGTCAGCTCCTGGAGAGGTGGAAGAGGTTCCGGTGGAACCTCCTTCAGCTGATGGGTGAGATCCAGGAGAAGCCATGACTTATATTCTCGGATGAGCTCTGTCTCCGCTAATATGGCCTGCCTGCACTCCTCCTGTTCCTCAGCCGATGGAGCAGGCCAGTGATCAGGAGGAGGAGGTGGAGCTGCCGCTGGAGAGCGGAGAGAGGCTGGAAGCTTCCGTGTCTACGGGCGCTTGCTCTTTTCGGTGCAGGCATGGACATCTGAGTGGATTCCCCAGCCTGTGACTTGTAGGTTGTGGGAGAAATATGGAGAGGAGTAGGTCTGTGAGCTCCAAGTGGTCCCACAGGCTGGGGCATGCCTTGAGTACCTGTGCTGTGCCCTCCAGACACTCTCGGGCTTCCTTGGGAGTACGGGAGGCAAGAACCTTCAAAAGAATGTCCTCCAGAGCACACACAAACCACCGTTTTGCTTCGCTCAGACCCAGGGTTGAAAAATACGGGGTGACAGACATGATAAACCCCGGGTGCAAAAAAAAAAAAACCTGGGAAAAAAATAGGGGAAACCTACGAGCCTTTGCTGCTGCTGAAGTGGAACGAAAATTTAACACAAACTGCAGTCAGTGGGTCTCAAATTGGCCGGAGTCTTCTTTCACGAATTACCCCTCGGGGCAGAGAGGAGAGCCCCATGCGCAGAACTGCAGTTTGTGAATTTATTCCAAAAAACAAACACAACATCAAACCCGAGCTCAAAAATAAATCCAACAGACAAAACAAAGAAAACTTACAATTAACCACACCAGAAGAAGGGGTGGTTCTAGCAGCGAAGAGGGTAGAGAACTTAAGACTCCGGCGACAAGAAACGAAAATAACAGCCCTTAAATACAACTTAACACAAATGAAACAAATGATGACAGGAGCGAATCACATGAGTGGGCTGGGAAGAAAATGACAGTCAGCTGAGAGTCATGAGGAGGGGAGACGGAGGTGACAGTTTGACAGGAGCACCGCCCACCATCAGGGAAAAACCCGGAAGCGCTCCTGACAACTGCAACTCCAAAGAGAAAGAAAAGAAAAGACACAGGCAAAAATAGAGTGGAAGTAAATAACAACAAAACTACACTGAGCGTAAACAGGAAAAATAAATTATACAAAGAAGCAATACAGAATATGTGAAAACAAACTAGAAATAACATTACAGGCCAAGACTTCAGAATACATTATACAAGTAAGGAAAACCAAAAAGCAAAGAAACAGAGCATGGTGAAATCCCCCCGTGCACAGATCATGACAGTTCATTATAAATGTACAGCTTTTTCTATAATATGTGATTTTTTTCTTTAACTTTAGAACTTTTTATTGTAACTAAAAAAACTTTTACCATAAACATTGTAGCTTTTGCTTATAAATTTTCATATTAACATATACAGTATGTTCCTATAGCTTATTTTTTTTCTGGGAAATTTAGAACTTTAAAAACCTTCATAATGAGGAATTAATTAGTTTTTCATGTAGACCTATATTAGAAAGGAAACGGCGGAGTCAGAGAAGTGTGGATTGTTTGATGGCAGCTAAATGTTTATTAGAAGTTAAGGATTAAGTGGTTGAAGATGAATGAATGAATGAATGAATGAATGTTCTGAGAGTCAGGTCACTAACCTGAGGTGCTGGGAATCTCATGGCCTCTGCTGCAAAAGCACATACTCCTTCGCTGCCTCCTCTTCCCTCATGTGCGCCTTCTAGTGGTGGGTGGATCAATCCAAATATCGATTATATTGATACCAATGTACGTACTGATATTGATCAATATCTGTGTAATGACATCGATACTCTGGTGTCTGTGCGCCGCTCCCGTCACAGCAGGGGGCGGGCACCCTTTGCTCCTCTTCTTGTGGTTTCTAGTGTGGTTGCGGTTGGCAACCAGTGTTTCGGTGCTACTCCTTAAGGCCAATTCATAGTGGCAAAAACATGCTGGTACACAAGCGCAGTAAACACATTCATGCGCAAACCGTACACAGAGGGTGAGCACTGACCTAGTGCATGCAGGCCCCAAAAAGTGACCATGCATACAAGAACGCAGTGGTCACACATGCACCAGGAAACTCCTGCCATTCCAGAGGGGGAAGTGCTGAGCAACCCAACAAAAACAGGGAGAAGATAAAGAAAAACTTTGACACTTTGACAGACCAAGCAACATGGATGCTGCTAACAATAACAACAAAAGCTACTGTTCATCCTCCTCGTCCTCATAATATTCACGTACCTCCATTGCCTCTACCATTTTCTAAAAAACCTCTTCCACCGAGCTCTTCTTCTGTGTTTCGATTTCAGCTGTTCAGATGTTTGGTGGCTCTTGACTTCTGCCAACAGTACGGGCACGTGAACTGTGGATTATTTTCACTGCGCATGTGCGAAACACAGCTGCTGAACAGTAGCTGTGGTGTCTCAAAAATAACTCTGAATATTGCCATGTATGCAAATGCAGTCTACAGAACGCAAACATTTTCTCCTCGGAGGGACTCAGAACAGTCCTTTACTACCATCATGTTGACATATTGTTCGGCCCAGGAAACACGCACGCAGGCTCAGGCAGATTTGAAAGCTTTATTCAACAACAGTGTAACGTGTATGGATTCGTGTGTGAGAGATGAGTGTGTTATGTGGGTGGAGGATGCAGGTCAGGACAGAGCAGCACGCCGTGCGGCCAGGCAACCCTATGAATGAGAGGAGAACAGGGATTAGCTGGGCAACCACACAGGAGAGTGACAGAGTTCTGTGCTTACTTGTAGTCCAGTGGTGGCTGACGTTGGCAAGGTCCCGAGCCTGGGAGACAGCGTCCTGTTGTGCGTCCAGGATGAAGCGGGAAGGCAGAGGAGCGGCGAGACAAAGGGGAGTGAGTCCCCCGCTGAGAGATCCACCTGTGCACAGGGGAGGGCTGACGGGAGAAGGTAAGGTAATGATTGACAGCTTACGTGCCGTGATGAAAGGTCAGCAGGCCTGGAGAGTAGGATGCTGCTGTGAGTTGAGTACGCAGGGAGACAGACGGCTCCAGGCTGCAGCTCAGGGCAGAATGGAATAAATAGCAGCACATTAACGAGGAGCAGGTGTGCGCGCAGCTGAGGTGGAAGCCTGTGAGCTGTGGGTGATGACAGTACTCCCCCCCCCCTACCAGCACCTCCTGGCGCTGGCTTACCTGGGTGCGTCCGATGAAACTCCGCCTTGAGGTCCCGATCCAACACCCACAAAGAGCGCACCCAGGATCTCCACTCCGGACCATAACCTTCCCAATCCACCAGATATTGCAGCCCACGACCCTGGCGCCGGGAGTCCAGGATGGCAGTAACACCCCACGTCGGGTCACCGTCGATCATCCTAGGCACAGGAGGAGACCTAGGAGGGGGGCAGAGTGAATTGGAAAGGACAGGCTTGATCTTAGAAACATGGAAAGTGGGACACACACGTAGGGAGGGGGGGAGGGCCAAACACACAGCCACCGGGTTGATGATCCGAGAAATCACGAAGGGGCCGAGGAACCTCGGTGCCAATTTCTTCTTCTCGCCCTTAAGGTTAATGTCCTGGGATGAAAGCCAAACCCGCTGACCCACCCGGTAGACAGGAGCCGGCCTTCTGTGGCGATTGGCGGTGGAGCTGTTGTGCGCCACTGTGCGTTAAAGCGCATCCTTGGTCTTGGTCCACACACTCCGGCAGCGCCTGATGTGCGCCTGGATGGAAGGAACAGCTAGCTCACCCTCCTGATCAGGAAACATAGGAGGATCGTACCCCAAGGAGGCTTCAAAGGGTGACACCCCAGTAGCAGAGGACCGGGCCGAGTTATTGGCGTATTCCACCCAGGTCAGGTAGGAGCTCCAGGATGAAGGATTTGAGGATGTTAAGCAGCGCAGGGCGGCCTCCAACTCCTGATTCGTGCGCTCGCACTGACCATTGGACTGGGGGTGGTAACCAGAGGAGAGGCTAACCGTGGCCCCCAAGGCGTTGCAAAAGCTCCTCCAAACCTGGGAGACAAACTGTGGACCCCGGTCCGAGACCACGTCCAGCGGGATCCCATGCAGCCTGACGACATGCTGGACCAGAAGATCGGCCGTCTCACATGCCGAAGGAACACCCTGAAGAGGCACAAAATGGGCGGCTTTGGAGAATCTGTCCACAATAGTCAGGACTGTGTCATAGGTGTTAGAGACAGGGAGACCGGTGACGAAGTCTAGGGCGATGTGTGACCAGGGCCTGCCCGGGACCGGCAGGGGCTGGAGTAGACCCGCAGGTGGAGAGTTCTGGGACTTACCGGTAGCGTACTGGGGACAGGCCCGGACATAATTGGTTACGTCCTTCTGGAGACCCGGCCACCAAAACGAGCGTTGCAGCCAACTCACCAGGCGGGTGATGCCAGGGTGACAGGAGAGTTTGGAGGTATGGGCCCAGTGGATCACTTCACCTCGAACCGCCGAAGGAACAAAGAGCCTCCCCTCTGGCCCCCCCACCAGGATCCGTCTCCGTCTCCTGAGCCCTCAGAATCTTGTCTTTGATGGACCAGGCAATCGCCCCCATGACGCACGAATTGGGCAGGATGGTATGTTCGGATTTCTCCGGACCCTCAGGGGCAAATTGTCTGGACAGGGCGTCGGGCAACCCATTCTTCGAGCCTGGACGGTATGTGATGGTGAAATGGAAGCGAGCAAAAAATAGACCAGCGCGCCTGGCGGGCATTCAGACGCCTCGCTGACCTCAAGTACTCGAGATTTTTATGGTCCGTCCAGACCACAAAGGGCTGGGCTGCCCCTTCTAACCAGTGACGTCACTCCTGTAGTGCGAGCTTGACAGCGACGAGCTCCCTGTCGCCGACGTCATAATTGCGCTCCACCGCCGATAGCTTCCGGGAGAAGAACGCGCAGGGCCGCTTGACACCATCCACCAGTGAGTGCTGGGAGAGCACCGCCCCCACCCCCATGTTAGACGCGTTGACCTCCACCAGACACTGAAGCGCGGGATCAACCTGGGTCAGGACCCGGGAGGACGAGAACTCCGCCTGGAGAGTCTTGAAGGCGGTGGCCGCTTCCTCAGACCACTGGAAGGGCACCTTCGATGACGTGAGGCGGGTCAGGGGGGAGACGATGGTGCCGAAGTTGGGAACAAAGCGCCGGTAGAAGTTTGTGAATCCAATAAATTGCTGCACCTGCTTCCTGGAGGTAGGCGTGGGCCACTCGACCACCGCTTTAACCTTAGCGGGGTCGGGGAGGATCTGATTATGTGAAATGACGAACCCCAGGAAGGAGGTGGTCCGGGCGTAGAATTCGCACTTCTCAGCTTTAATGAACAAGCGATTCTCCAGCAGACATTGCAGGACCCGCCTCACATGGGCCTGGTGCTCCTCCCGTGACTTGGAGAAGATGAGTATGTCATCGAGATACACGAAGACGAATACTCCCAGAAAGTCCCGAAGAACGTCGTTAATGAGACGCTGGAAGACGGCAGGTGCGTTGGTGAGCCCGAACGGCATCACGAGATATTCGAAGTGGCCGCTGGGTGTCCTAAAGGCCGTCTTCCATTCGTCTCCCTCCCGGATCCTAACGAGATGGTAAGCGCTGCGGAGGTCAAGCTTGGTGAACCAGGTCGCCCCCTGGAGGGAGTGGAAAGCAGTGTCCATGAGTGGTAGTGTGTAGCGGTCCTTAATAGTGCTGTCATTTAACACTCTGAAGTTGATACAGGGTCGTAGGGACCCATCCTTCTTACCCACGAAGAAGAAACCCGCGCCAAGCGGGAACGAGGAGGGCCGGATGATCCCAGCACTGAGCGACTCCTTAATGTAGGTGTCCATCGCCTAGCGTTCCGGTGCAGAGAGACTGTACAGGCGGCCAGACGGCAGGGGGGCCCCCGGGCAGATGTTTATCGCACAGTCATATGGTCGATGCGGAGGAAGGGACAAGGCTCTGGACTTGCTGAACGCTGCCCCCAAGTCATGGAACTCCTCCGGCACTAGAGTCAAGTCTGGGGGCTCAGAGACCGGCGCCGGCGGAGGACAGGATGGAGCACAAGCCGCCGACTGGAGGCAGGTGCCCAGGCAGAAGGTGCTCCAGGACAGGACGCTGCCGGTTCTCCAATCCAGGACAGAATTATGCAGCCGCAGCCAGGGGTAACCCAGAATGACACGGTCCGACGAGGAGGGCAGGAAGTAGAGGGTCAGATCCTCCCGGTGGTTGCCGGAGACGATGATGGGGACTGGCTTGGTGCGGTGCGTAACTGTTCCCAGGGAAGAGCGAGAGAGTGTGACCAAGTTTAGGGGGGTTGGCAGCAGTTGGCAGAGTATGCCCAAACGGGTTGCCAGGCTCTTAGAGATAAAACTCTGCTCTGCCCCAGAATCCACCAGTGCGTGAGTGGAATGCCCGGTGGAGTTGTGGCAGAAACATATGGGCAGTGTGCATGATGATAGGGGATTTGGCCAGTTAGAGTCCGCGAGGCCCCCTACTGTGACTCGCGGACCTCCCCGTTTGGCTTAACCAGGCACAGCTCCACGGGATGCTGGTCATCTCCACAATACATGCAGAGACCCCGTTCCCACCGGCGTTGTCTCTCCGCTAGAGGGAGCCTAGTGGGCCCGATGGCCATGGCCTCTGGTTCATCGGCGGACTCCGGAGCCGGTAACGCCAGGGGGCGAGACTGAGCTGGACGGAGGGAAGCTCCGCGCGAGCGGCTGGCAGACTTCCGCACCGCAGCCCGCTCACGTAGCCTGTTGTCCAGGCTAATAGTGAGCGAGATCAGCTCAGAGAGTCGCCCTAGGAGATCCCGACCGGCTAACTCATCCCTCAGACCAGAATTGAGGCTACGGAGGAAGATACTGCAGAGAGAAGCCTCTCCTCAGCCCACCTCCTCCGCTGCCACCCGGAAGTCGACAGCGTATTCCGCCGCTGACCGGCTCCCCTGTTGGAGACTAAGGAGCCGATCAGCGAGGACGCTGTCGAGACGGGAATGGTCAAAGACTTCTAAAAAGTCTCGCACGAACCGGTCATACGAGAGGTTTGCGTAGCTGGGCTTCGTCATTACGGCGTAAGCCCAAGCTAACGCTCGCCCCTCGAGAAGATTAGCCATGTACCCGATTCAGCTATGGTCTGAGGGGAAATCCCCGGGAACGCGCAGAAACACCGACTCACACTGCAAGATAAACCCCTTCGCTCCACCGAGTTTCCCGTTGAAGCGAGCAGGGGTTGGAATGGGTGTGAGATGGGTTGGCGCTCCCGAGCTAGGCTGGCCAGCTGAGGAGGCAACCGGAGCCGCAGCGCCGAGAGGACCCGGAGGGAAAGCCCGTGGAGGGTCCAGACGGTCTAACTGGTTAGTAATTGTAGTCAGTTGATTTAGTATTACCTGCTGTTGATGAGCAATCATATCCACCTGAGCCTCGAGGGTGGAAAAACGGCGTGTGAGCCCGCTGTCCGCTGGGCCGCTTTGCTGGAGCCGTACTGACATATTGTTCGACCCAGGAAACACGCACGCAGGCTCAGGCAGATTTGAAAGCTTTATTCAACAACAGTGTAACGTGTATGGATGGGTGTGTGAGAGATGAGTGTGTTATGTGGGTGGAGGATGCAGGTCAGGACAGAGCAGCACGCCGTGCGGCCAGGCAACCCTATGAATGAGAGGAGAACAGGGATTTAGCTGGGCAGCCACACAGGAGAGTGACAGAGTTCTGTGCTTACTTGTAGTCCAGCGGTGGCTGGCGTTGGCAAGGTCCCGAGCCTGGGAGACAGCGTCCTGTTGTGCGTCCGGGATGAAGCAGGAAGGCAGAGGAGCGGCGAGACGAAGGGGAGTGAGTCTGCCGCCGAGAGATTCAATTCAATTCAATTCAATTCAACTTTATTTATATAGCGCCATTTCACAACAACAGTCATCTCATAGCACTATCAACTGTAGGGAGGACCCCCACAGTTGCAGAAAGACCCCAGCAATCAGGCGATCCCCTGTGAGCAAGCACTTGGCGACGGTGGAGAGGAAAAACTCCCTTTTAACAGGAAGAAACCTCCAGCAGAACCAGGCTCAGGGAGGGGCAGTCATCTGCTGCGATTGGCTGGGGGGTGAGGGGACAGAGAAGAAGAAAAGAACAGACATGTAGAGAGCAAACAGCACGATGGGGACTCAATCTATGGGAGAGAACAAACAAATGTTAATGACCAGCAAAAAAAAAATATTTCATAGAGAGTGAGGAAAGGAGTGAGGCCCAGTGCATTACTGGAGGTCCCCCGGCTGACTAAACCTATTAGCAGCATAACTAAGGGAGGGTTCAGAAACACATGATCCCTCCCTAATTGTAGGCTATATCAAAAAGGTAGGTTTTAGCCCTATTCTTAAAAACAGAGATCGAGTCTGACTCCCGAATCCAGATTGGCAGCTGATTCCACAGGAGAGGAGCTTGATAACTGAAGGCTCTGCCTCCCATTGTACTTTTGGAGATTCTAGGTATTACAAGTAAACCTGCATTTTGGGAGCGTAGTGCTCTGTTAGGATGATACGGTAGTATCAGATCTTTTAAATAAAAAGGAGCCTGATTGTTTAGAGCTTTGTAAGTAAGAAGAAGGATTTTAAACTTAATTCTAAACTCTATGGGAAGCCAATGAAGGGAGGCCAGAACTGGAGAGATATGATCTCTCTTTCTAGTACCTTGGTACTAGAAGTGGGTAACTTGGCTAATTGATTAGTATCATCTGGCTTCATTGACAGGTATAATTGTGTGTCATCTGCATAACAGTGAAAATGTATACAGTGCTTTCTAATAATGTTGCCTAACGGAAGCATATATAAACTAAAAAGAGTAGGGCCAAGCACAGATCCCTGTGGAACTCCATGACTAAGCTTTGAGCTGAGAGAAAACTCATCATTTACATGAACAAACTGGAACCTATCAGATAAATAAGATCTAAACCACTGCAACGAAGTTCCATTAAGTCCAACATAGTGTTCTAATCTATCAAGTAGAATATTATGATCAATAGTATCAAAAGCTGCACTAAGATCTAAAAGGACAAGTACAGAAACTAGTCCATTATCAGATGCAATGAGGAGGTCGTTAGTGACCTTCGCTAAGGCTGTTTCAGTGCTATGATGGATTCTAAACCCAGATTGAAACTCCTCAAATAAACCATTTCCCTGCAGGTGGTCAAATAATTGCGTAGCAACAACTCTTTCTAAGATTTTTGAAATGAAAGGGAGATTAGAGATTGGTCTATAGTTAGCTAAAGCTCCTGGATCTAGCGTTGGCTTTTTGAGTAAGGGTTTAATTACAGCCGTTTTAAAAGCCTGCGGTACATGGCCTAAAGTTAATGAAGAATTGATTATATGAAGAATAAAGCTACCAATAAGTGGGAAGACTTCTTTAAATAACCTGGTAGGAATAGGGTCTAAAAGACAAGTTGAAGGTTTGGATGAGGAAACTATTTTGTCTAACTCACAAAGGTCGATTGGAGTAAACTCATCAAGACAGACATCAATAGAAGGAGTTGTAGTAGTTACAGTATTTAAGTTAACTGTGGGAAGAATCTGATTGATTTTATCTCTGATGGATGAAATTTTATTATTGAAAAAGTTCATAAAGTCCTGACTAGTAAGCTCTAAGGGGATGCTAGGATTGACAGAGTCCTGACTCTTTGTCAACCTGGCTACAGTACTGAAAAGAAACCTGGGATTATTCTTGTTCTCTTCTATTAATGCAGAGTAATAACTCGTTCTAGCTTTTCTAAGAGATTTTTTATAAATTAAAAGATGATTTCTCCAAGCTAAATAGATTTCATCTAAATTAGTAGAGCGCCATTTTCTTTCTAATTGACGAGTCTTTTGTTTTAAGCTACGAGTTTCTGTGTTGAACCAAGGAGTTAAAAATCTCTGATTAGACTTTTTCTTTTTTAAGGGGGCCACCAAGTCTAGAGCCTGATGCAGAGAAGCTGAAACACTATCCACCATGTTATCAATTACAGAAGGAGCAAGCTGTCTATAGCTTATTTCCGTTGTGTTGACACATGGCATAGAGGAAACAATCTGCATAAATTTGGAAACAGCATCATCTGAGAGGCATCTACTGTGATAATATTTTTCTTTAGGAGCCAAATAGTCAGAAATAGTAAAATCAAAGGTTAACAGACAATGGTCTGACAGTACAGGGTTATGAGGAGACACTACAAGATTTTCTATTTCTATGCCATATGTCAGAACAAGGTCCAATGTATGGTGGAGGTAATGAGTAGAATTTCCTACTTTCTGAGAAAACCCAATCGAGTCTAATATTGAATTAAAAGCCACATTAAGGCAGTCACTATCTACATCCACATGTATATTAAAGTCCCCTACTATAATTATTCTATCAGATTTCAGCACTAAATCAGCTAAGAAATCAGGAAATTCGGATAAAAATTCTGAATAGGTTGATGGGGGACGATAAACTATGGCAAATAAAATTGGGTTTAACCTGGAATTGCTAAAGTGCCCAACACTGAGGACCAGGCCCTCAAAGGAATTATAACATGTTTTTTGCTTTACATTAACTAGTAATTTGGAATGGTAAATTGATGCTACTCCTCCTCCACGACCAGAACTTCTGGGATTTTGACAGTTTAAATAACCAGAGGGAGTTGATTCATTTAAACCAACATAATCCTCTTGTCCTAACCAAGTCTCTGTAAGGGAAATTAAATCAATCTGATGATCAATTAACAGATCATGGACTAACAGAGACTTGGGAGTTAGAGACCTAATATTTAATAAACCACATTTAATTTTTAAATTATGAGGAGGAACAGAGGCCAAATCATTCAATTTAGAGGCTTTATGTTTAATTTGAGTTTTACCAATATTTTGCTTTATCACTTTGGGATGCTTATACATTATATTTTTATTTACTTTGGAGGGAGCAGACAACGATTCTCTGATGGGGAAGACAGGGGCTAAGCTGAGGGGTGGCGGATGAAGAGGAGCTGCAGAGGCGTGTAAGACTGCGACTCTGCTTCCTGGTCCCAACTCTGAGTAGTCATGGTTTTGGAGATCCACCTGTGCACAGGGTGACGGGAGAAGGTAAGGTAATGATTGACAGCTTACGTGCCGTGATGAAAGGTCAGCAGGCCTGGAGAGTAGGATGCTGCTGTGAGTTGAGTACGCAGGGAGACAGACGGCTCCAGGCTGCAGCTCAGGGCAGAATGGAATAAATAGCAGTGCATTAACGAGGAGCAGGTGTGCGCGCAGCTGAGGTGGAAGCCCGTGAGCTGCGGGTGATGACACATGTGACTCAACAGCACCAGGTAAACAAGCTAGCAAGCAGCAACCACAGGCTACCGGTGCACGCAGACACATGAGCCACACAGAGACGGAGCAGAAGAATGGCAGAGAGGAAGAGGAGCACCATGTGGCTATATTTTCAAATGAAGGGAGACATTTTATTTTTGTACTGTTGTTTCTGAACAGTGTACCTCAAAAAGAAAGTTTTAATTTGTTCTTGAGTGATAATTTTGTGCGATTTATTTATTTAAGCAAATAATCCAGACATAATGTATAGGGAAAAACTGTTTTGTTACTGTTCTATTATATCTGAACAAAACATTTTATTATGATAATAAAGTATTTTCTGTTTACCTCTAGTGTCATAAACCGTCCCTCCCCAAGGGCAAACAGAACGCCAAATGCAGACAGTGAGTTTTCAGTTTTATTAACAAAGGGAACACAAAAAGCTGAACATAACCCAACAAAAAACACAGAGCGGAGGCTGGTGCGATAAATGCAAAAATGAGGACGTGAACAAAAACAGGATAAACAATGACTTAACTTTGACAGGATGACCAGGGGATTCCAGGCATGAATAATTGTCGACGCCGCTGCACCAGGGAATTGGTGCCCACGGCTTAAATAGGCCACCCCGATCACAAACACCTGTTGGGTCCTGAGTGGCGATTATTGCTGGCAGCCGAGACAGAGCGCGAACAGAGTTTGACAGCAGGAAGTGACGCACGAGCTGTCACCGCGCCAGCAACAATCAAAACAGAAACCAAAGAAGGAAATACAGACTCTAATAAACAGATACCAAATTCAGTCAAACAGAAAAATAAACAAACAGAAAAAGACAAAATAAATCTAATAACTAAGCATGACCCCCGCCCGTGCACCAGATCATGTCATCTAGCCTTTGCCCAATTTCTGTCCTGGGTTTTAACTAATTAATAATCCAAAGGAAAAATCACAAAACACTTAAAGGTCATGGAAATTCATTCAGATTTAGTAGTTTGATGATGCATCCACCTTAATTATTAAAACGTATTGATATCGTATCGGTATCGGCAATACTGGCCGATCATGCAGTATCGCACACCAGTAGCGCCTTCTGACTATTTTTCTTTCTCAAAAAAAAAAAAGCCTCTTTTACCACTTATTAACTAAATATGAACACAGCTTCTGGAGTACCTTGGTTCCAAGGTTGTCATAGCCAGGAGCGGCACTGGGGTTAAGCTACCAGTGCTCATAAAATGCTCCTTATGGCGTGCGTCTCGAAAAGCTTCTGACAACTAAGTCCAACTAAGTCCAACTCCTAGCCTGCCCGTGTGGTTTAGTCTCTAAGCCCGGCGGAACTGCTTTTACTAATAGGAGAAGGGGCGAGGGCGGATCTCTGGCGCCTTAAAACCAGATGCTTCGGGTAGATGGTGGCTCGTCAACCTGGGAAGGTAGCCCATCTAGGGGAAGGTAAACCCTGATTTCAAACCTCTGCTGCCTTGCGGCATACCCGGTCACGGGAAAGGCTTCGGGAGTCAACCCTGAGGAAAAATCCGGAGTCGGAGCCCCTAAGGCAGTTCTATGTTGTGCTCAACATCGTTCTGGCAGCTCCTGCAACGGCGCTGGTGCCAAACTGTAGCAGCCCTGCTGTTCCTTTGGATTCATCAGTGACGTGGAGAGGGGGGACATGCTGCATGGGCAACATCTTGTCCTCCATATCTTCCTGCCCAGGCTTGAATCCTACCAACGCCCAACGCTGGAAGGTAGAACACCGGATCACTGGAGAGGACACTCCAGCTTCGCCTTTGGCGTAGACAAAACACGGGGAATGACAGTTACCGGTTAGAAGCCACTGCTCAATTGGCGTAGAGCGTGGCGCCAGGGGTTGTTCCCGACGGTGGGAGGGATCATCAGATCTCACTGGACAGCTACCGCCCGCCTCAAGCTGGGCAGCCCCCAGCCAATAAGGTGTTGTCCCGTCACAGCTTGCTTTCCTCATTGGGTGCATGGGGATAAGGAGAAATCCAAACAGCAGGCTGAGAACCTTCGCATCAGGCAAGACAATAAAACAAAAGAGACCAACTCTAAAACTGGGAACTTGGAACGTCCGCACTATGATGACAGGACTCGCTGCTAACCTCAAGGACATCAACGACACCAGGAAGACTGCCATCATCAATAATGAGCTGAAGAGACTGGGAGTGGATATCGCGCCTCTCCAGGAAACACGGTTAGCTGATGCAGGCACACTGAGAGAGAAGGACTACACGTTCTACTGGCAGGGAAAGGGCAGTGACGAATACAGGGAACACGGAGTGGGCTTCGCAGTGAAGAACACTTTGCTGAAGATGGTGGAACCGGGCAGCACTGGCTCTGCACAACTCCTCACCCTCCGCCTGAACACCACTGAAGGCCCAGTCACCCTCGTCAGTGTGTATGCCCCAACACAGACAGCCACACCAGAGGCAAAAGACGAGTTCTACCAGAATCTCGCAACAACTGTCAGGATCATCCCCAACTCTGAACAACTCATTCTCCTTGGAGACTTCAATGCCAGAGTGGGTGCTGACCACGACTCCTGGCCCTCCTGTCTTGGACCTTTTGGCGTGGGCAGAATGAACGACAACGGACAGCGGCTGCTCGAGTTCTGCACATATCACGATCTGTGCATCACAAACTCGTTCTTCAAGACCAAGCCCCAACACAAGGTTTCCTGGCAACATCCGCGCTCAAAGCACTGGCACCAGAAAGACTTGATCCTGACCAGGCACACCTCACTGAAGAACGTGCTAATCACCCGTTCGTTCCAGAGTGCAGATTGTGACACAGACCATTCATTGGTGTGTTGCAAGGTCAAGCTGCAGCTGAAGAAATTCCATCGTGCTAGACAACCTGGAAAGGCACGGATTGACACCACCAAGATGGCCCAACCAGAACTTGTTGAGCAGTTTGCCTCCACCTTTGAGAAGGAACTTGGTGTACCACAAGGAGGAGAATCTGCAAAGCAGAAGTGGGAAGAGCTGCGAAACACCATCTACCGCACAGCCTTGGCTACCTTTGGGAGGAAGACCTCGAAGTCACAGGACTGGTTTGATGCCAAGTTGACCGAGATGACCCCCGTCATTGAAGCCAAGCGCTCAGCACTTGCTGAGTACAAGAAGTACCCAAACGAGAAGAATCTCCAGATTCTCAGGGCTGCGAGAAGCAAAGTTCAGCAGACTGCTCGGCGCTGTGCCAACGAGTACTGGACTCAGCTCAGCCAAGACATTCAAACCGCTGCCATAACAGGGAACATCCATGGTATGTACGATGGCATCAAGAAAGCACTTGGTCCGGCTCAGAGCAAGACGGCCCCCCTTAAATCTTCCACTGGGGAGATGATCACAGAGAAAAACAAGCAGATGGAGAGATGGGTGGAACACTACTCCGACCTCTACTCCAGACAGAACACCGTGACACCGTCAGCCCTTGATGCCATCGACTGCCTACCATCCATGAATGAACTTGACGCTGAGCCAACCATCGACGAACTCACCAAGGCCATTGATAGCTTGGCCGCTGGCAAGGCACCCGGCAACGACGGCATACCCCCTGACCTGATCAAGCACTGCAAGACCGCCCTACTGCTGCCATTGCATGACATCCTCTGCCAGTGCTGGAAGGAAGGTGCCGTACCACAGGACATGAGGGACGCCAAGATCATCACCCTCTACAAAAACAAAGGGGAGAGAAGCGACTGCAACAACTACAGGGGCATTTCCCTCCTCAGCGTTGTTGGCAAAGTCTACGCACGAGTTGTTCTCGTTCGTCTACAGAAGCTTGCCGAACGTGTCTACCCCGAGTCTCAGTGTGGCTTCCGCGCTGAGCGATTGACGGTAGACATGATATTCTCCATCCGCCAACTCCAGGAGAAATGCAGAGAACAGAACATGCCTCTGTACGTCGCCTTCATCGACCTCACCAAAGCGTTCGATCTGGTCAGCAGAGAGGGCCTTTTCAAGATCCTGCCAAAGATAGGATGCCCACCAAAGTTGCAAAGCCTCATCGAATCGTTTCACACCAACATGCAGGGGATAGTGCAGCACGATGGCAACGTCTCAGAGCCATTCACCATACGCAGCGGAGTGAAACAGGGCTGTGTACTTGCGCCAACCCTCTTTGGGATTTTCTTTGCTATGCTCCTGAGGCATGCCTTCAGCACAGCAACAGATGGAATCTGCACACAAGATCTGACGGCAGGCTTTTCAACCTCGCCCGCCTGAAAGCCAGAACCAAAGTACGCGAGGCTCTAATCAGAGACATGCTGTTCGCAGACGACGCTGCAGTCACAACCCACACACAGCAGGAGCTTCAGACCCTGATGGACCGCTTCTCCCAGGCATGCAAGGACTTCGGGCTTACCATCAGCCTGAAGAAGACTAACGTCTTGGCGCAAGGCACGGAAGCACCACCAACCATCACCATTGATGACTACAAGCTGGAGGTCGTGAATCAGTTCACGTACCTGGGGTCCACGATCAGCAACAACCTCTCCCTTGATACAGAGATCAACAAGAGGATTGGAAAATCAGCCTTCACACTCGCTCGCCTCACCACACGAGTGTGGGAGAATCCCAAACTCTCTGTCAACACGAAGATGGCAGTGTACAACGCCTGCGTCATCAGCACACTGCTCTATGGGAGTGAGACGTGGACAACATACGCCCGGCAGGAAAAGAGACTGAACTCCTTCCACTTGCGTTGCATTCGCCACATCCTGGACATATCCTGGCAGGACAAAGTGCCCAACACAGAAGTTCTGTCCCGCGCCGGCCTTCCCTCCATGTTCACTCTACTCAGGCAGCGCAGGCTCCGCTGGCTAGGCCACGTTCACCGTATGGAGGATGGCAGAATCCCCAAAGACGTCCTCTATGGAGAACTGGCAACTGGCAGGAGAGACGTTGGCCGCCCACAGCTGCGCTTTAGAGACGTCTGGAAGAGAGACATGAAGGCCCTGGAGATCAACACAGAGCGCTGGGAGGACCTTGCAACGGACCGCTCCAAATGGAGAGGCACCCTGACCAGACAGCTCAAGGCGGGTGAAGAGAGACTGACTGCTGCAGCAGATGGAAAAAAGACCCGCAGGAAGAACCGCCACAGACCCAGCAGCACGGAGACCACCCACAAGTGTGACCTGTGTGACAGGGACTGTCATTCGCGCATCGGCCTGTTCAGCCACAGGCGGTGCTGTTCCAGCAGAGTAGACGTTTAGGATTCTCTTCCATGGTCATCATAGACCGACGGAGGCCGACGAATCGGCAATACTGGCCGATCATACAGTATCGCACACCAGTAGCGCCTTCTGACTATTTTTCTTTCTCAAAAAAAAAAAAAAGCCTCTTTTACCACTTATTAACTAAATATGAACACAGCTTCTGGAGTACTGTGCTCTGTATAATGATTATCACGTTAACCCTTTGACTGCCCTAGGTGCCATGTGGTGCCTGTGGCAACGCGAGGCAACTCAAGGCCCCCCCCCTCGTGGTCAACATTGGTAAAAAATGTTCTCAATAAAATAGTTCAGATTTCTAAGGCTATAACTTGAAAGTTACAAGAGATAATGGTTTACTGTCAATTAGAAAGGTGTAGAATATGATCCAAAGTTTCAGACAGGAATAAAGTTACACATCTAATTTGCATAATGTCACGGCAGCTATATAAATTACATAACTCAGTCAAAAGTGGACTTTGGACACATTTACATAAAGAATGGTCTGGTTTTTTTTTATGCCGATTTGTCTACAGGTGTATGTTTTTATCTATTCTTCAAAGTATATGAACCAGAAAATCAACAAATTGTAAAAAAAAAACCCATATATTTCTCTTACCTGTTGCTGGGTGGGGGGGCTCGCCCGCCCACGTGACCAGTCCGTTTTCGTCCATCGTAGTCGATGTTTGTGTGTTTGCTCAGCCATTTACACAGTATACCACATCTACAAACTCTTATGATTACCCCACGTGAATTTCGTTTGTATTATGCGGCTATTTTTTCTGTTTGGTGCATTATTCCTGTGGGAATCCATGCTGCCCGTGGGCGCCGCCATCTTGGGAATGGGAGCTCAGTTTTTCGTCCATCGTGGTCGATGTAACATGTTTACTTAGTAATTTACACCTGTGTACCACATCCACAAACTCTTATGATTATCCCATGTGAATTTCGTTTGTATTACGTGGCTATTTTTCCCGTTTCATGCAGTTTCAGTCATCATTGCAGCAGCGATGACCAAACATGGCGGCATCCACATTGGTGTGTGAGCTCAAAGTGGAAAAAGGAAAAATAATAATGAGGATTTCTTCTTCTTTGCTATATTACATGTCAGCCATGATTCCTTCGGCATGTGTCTGCCACCTTCTAAACTGTCAGATCAATAGAGATTAGTACAAATTATCAGTCTAGCCGGGGGACATCAATAAGTTGACACGTGCAGTTGCTGCACTGTGCCACTGGGGGCGCGCGACCCGTCCATTTAATCTGGGCAGTAAAAGGGTTAATTAATTTTCCTTCCAACGAGAACACCCGTCCATCAGTGAAACGGCCCACTGGGAATGCTCCTGACTCGCCCTATGGGCCACTCCGGGCCTGTTCTGGGTCAAAACCTGTCATCTGGTGATGACTGGACTTTTGCTGCTTGTCAGGGGCAGGGCATGCAGCACTTGAGCTTTTTTCTACTCTTGGACCAAGAGCAGGAGAGCTAGTTTGGCTGAAACTAGCAGGAGAGCTAGTGTTGCAACCTTCATCATCCTGGGTACATTTTAAAAATGCAGATTTTTTTCTGGTTCTCAGTTGGCTAACACAACATGCTTTCCTATGTGCTCTGTCTCTGTTGGTGTGAGAACAGTATCTTACAAAGGTGAGTACACCCCTCACATTTTTGTAAATATTTTATTATATCTTTTCATGGGACAACACTGAAGATATGACACTTTGATACAATGTAGTCAGTGTACAGCTTGTATAATAGTGTAAATTTGCTGTCCCCTCAAAATAACTCAACACACAGCCATTAATGTCTAAACCGCTGGCAACAAAAGCAAATACACCCCTAAGTGAAAATGTTCAAATTGTGCCCAAAGTATCAATATTTTGTGCTGCCACCAATATTTTCCAGCACTACCTTAAACTCTCTTGGGCATGGAGTTCAATAGAGCTTCACAGGTTGCCACTGGAATCCTCTTCCACTCCTCCATGACAACGTTACAGAGCTGGTGGATGTTAGAGATCTTGTGCTCCTCCACCTTCTGTTTGAGGATGCCCCACAGATGCTCAATAGGGTTTAGGTCTGGAGACATGCTTGACCTGTCCATCACCTTTACCCTCAGTTTCTTTAACAAGGCAATGGTCATCTTGGAGGTGTGTTTGGGATCATTATCATGTTGGAATACTGCCCTGTGACCCAGTTTCTGAAGGGGGGGTCATGCTCTGCTTCAGTATGTCACAGTGCATGTTGGCATTCATGGTTCCCTCAATGAACTGTAGCTCCCCAGTGCCTGCAGCACTCATGCAGCCCCAAACCATGACACTCCCACCGCCATGCTTGACTGTAGGCAAGACACACTTGTCTTTGTATTCCTCACCTGGTTGCCACCACACACACTTGACACCATCTGAACCAAATAAGTTTATCTTGGTGTCATCAGACCACAGGACATGGTTCCAGTAATCCATGTCCTTAGTCTGTTTGTCTTCAGTAAACTGTTTGTGGGCTTTCTTGTGCATCATCTTTTAAATGGGATTCCTTCTGGGACGACAGCCATGCAGACCAATTTGATGCAGTGTGCAGTGTATGGTCTGAGCATTGACAGGCTGACCCCCCACCTCTTCAACCTCTGCAGCAGTGCTGGCAGCACTCATATGGCTATTTTCAAAAGACAACCTCTGGATATGACGCTGAGCACGTGCACTCAGTTTCTTTGGTTGACCACGGTGAGGCCTATTTTGAGTGGAACCTGTCCTGTTAAACCGCTGTATGGTCTTGGCCACTGTGCTGCAGCTCAGTTTCAGGGTGTTGGCAATCTTCTTATAGCCTAGGCCATCTTTATGTAGAGCAACAATTCTTTTTTTCAGATCCTCAGAGAGTTCTTTGCCATGAGGTGCCATATTGAACTTCCAGTGACCAGTATGAGAGAGTGTGAGAGCGATAACACAAAATTTAAAACACCTGCTCCCCATTCACACCTGAGACCTTGTAACACTAACGAGTCACATGACACTGGGGAGGGAAATGGCTAATTGAGCACAATTTGGACATTTTCACTTAGGGGTGTTCTCACTTTTGTTGCTAGCAGTTTAGACATTCATGGCTGTGTGTTGAGTTATTTTGAGGGGACAGCAAATTTACACTGTTATATAAGCTGTACACTGACTACTTTACATTGTATCAAAGTGTCATATCTTCAGTGTTGTCCCATGAAACGATATAATAAAATATTTACAAAAATGTGAGGGGTGTACTCACTTTTGTGAGATACTGTATGTTCACCAGTATGGACACGTGTGTCTGTGTGTGAATGTGAGTGCACTTGTCTCCACAGCAGAATTCCACCCCTGAGTTCCGCCCTTGAGCTCCGCCCCTTGAGCTCCGCTGATAGAATGCGCAATGAGAAGAGACAGAAATGAGCTGCTGTCATGTAAATAAGATCAATAACATAACCCAACCACAGGGGGTGCACAAGCCAGTGTACTCCTAGTGCCTGTCCCAAGCTCAGGTAAATGGGGAGGGTTATGTCAGGAAGGTCATCCAACATAAAACCTTTGCAAAATCAAACAGGCGCCTCATGACGAATGAGACTTTCATACCGGATTGGTCGAGGCCCAAGTTAACAACAACCACCACCGATGTTGTTAACCGACAGGATGCCGGTGGAAATTACGCTACTGCTGGTCAAAGATCGAGGAGGAGGAGAGGAAGAAGGCATATTAGGAGGCAGAGAGCGAAAAGGAAAGACAGAAGTGTGTAGGTGAGAGTAGGGACTTTAAATGACTATGAGTGGTAAAGGCAGAGAGTTGGCTGATATGATGAAGAGAAGAAGAGAAGAAAAGTATACTGTGTGTTTAAGAAACCAGATGGAAGGGAAGCAAGGCTAGGCACACTGGAGGTGGATTTAAATTGTTCTACCATGGTGTAGATAGGAAGAGAAATGGAGTAGGAGTAATCTTGACGGAAGAGTATGTGGAGTGTTCAGGAGGTAAAGAAGGATTTGAAGCTCAAAGTCAAAGGTGTGATGTTGAATGTTGTCAGTGCATATGCCCCACAAGTTGGATATCAGGTCGGAGAGAAAGAGGAATTCTGGAGTAAGTTGGATGAAGTGGTAGAGAGTGTTCGCAGTGGGGAGAGAGTAGTGATTGGAGTGAACTTTAATGGGAAAGTAGGTGAAGGGAACAGAGGTAATGAGGAGGTTCTGGGTAGGTATGGTCTAGGAGACTGCAAGGTGGTGGCAGGAGAGAATGTAGCTAGGCAGCATTGGATGGTAGTCTGTAGGATGACTTTGGAAAGCAAGAAGAGGAAGACAATGAAGGCATAGCCAAAGATTAAGTGGGAGAAGTTACAGAAGGAAGAAGGTTGCTCAGAGTTCAGGAAGGAGGTGATACAGGCTCTGGGTGGTAGGGAAGAATTACCAGATGACTGGGAAAGTACAGCAAAAGTATTGAGGGAAATGGGTAAGAAGGTATGTGGTGTATCCTCTGAACAGAGGAAGAAGACAAGGAGACTTGGTGGTGGAATGAGGAGGTACAGGAAAATATTCAAAGGAAGAGGTTAGCAAAGAAAAAGTGGGATCGTCAGGGAGATGAAGAAAGTAGACAGGAATATTCGGAAGCTAGGCATGTGGCAAAGAGAGAAGTGGCAATGGAAAAGGCATATAGTGAGTTGTATGAAAGGCTGTACACTAAGGAAGGAGAAAAGGACTTGTATCGATTGGCTAGACCACAGGTGTCAAACTCATTCCATGGAGGGCCAAGACCCTGCAGGTTTTACCTCCACCCAGTGTCTTCAACAGGTGATCTCACTGAATTTCTTCCCACTGATTGCTGATCAGTGAAAACACCTGCTGGAGACATTGGGTGGAAGTAAAACATGCAGGGTCTTGGCCCTCCATGGAATGAGTTTGACACCCCTGGGCTAGACAGAGAGATTGAGCTGGAAAAGATGCTCAGCAAGTTAGGTTGATTAAGGACAGAAATAGTAATGCACTAAGTGTGTTCACTAAGTGTACAGGTGTGCTGTAGGAATGACAGATGGATTTAAGGTGGGAGTGGGATTACATGAGGGATCGGATCTGAACCCCTTCTTGTTTGCCATGGTGATGGACAGGCTGACAGACGAGGTCAGGCAGGAGTCTCTATGGACCATGATATTTGCAAATGACATTGTGATCTGCTGTGAGAGTAAGGAGCAGGCGTTAGAGAACCTGGAGAGGTGGATGTATGCTCTGGAGAGAAGAGGAAAGTCAGTAGAAGCAAGACAGGATACATGAGTGTGAATGAGAAGGAGGCAGGTGCAATGGTGAAGATGGAAGGAGTAGAGGTAGTGAAAGTAGATGAGTTTAAATACCTGGGGTCAACCATCCAAAACAATAGAAAATGCACAAGAGAGGTGAAGAAGAGAGTGCAGGCAGGGTGGAGTGGGTGGAGATGAATGCCAGGGGTGATTTGTGACAGAAAGATAGCAGCTAGACTGAAAGAGAAGATTTACAAGACGGTAGTGAGACCTATTGCCTAGTGGTATAGCATCCACCCCACAGTCGGGAGACTGTGGGTTCAAGCCTCAGCTGGGTCATACCAAACACTGCTAAAATGGTACTTTCTGCGTTCTAGCTTGGTGTTCAGCATAAATAGAATGGGGAAAGGAAAGTTGGTTACCAAGCCACAGGGAAAGGACAAAATCAATGTACTCCTTGTGCCCATCCCAAGCCCAGGTGAATGAGGAGAGTTGAATCAGGAAGGGCACCTGGTGTAAAAATCCATGCCAAATCAAATTTGCAGACCCATGATCTACTGTGGTGACCCTGCATAGGGAGCAGCCAAAAGGTGTGTGTGTTCTATTTATCTGTGACTGTGATATTATTATTGATTGATTGTTTTCCTACATTTATCAACTCCTATTTATTACAGTGCATGCAGCGCCACTACTATTAAACCCAAGATGAATTTTCCAGTGGGGACGATGAAGTGTATTGAGTATCAGGAACTCTTTATTGTCATTATGTGTGGACATAATGAAATTCTGTATGGCAACTCTCGGCTTTGGAAAAGCACAGTCCTGAAGAAAACAGTACCTTGAAGGACAAAAGCAAATACAATACCTTAAAGAAAACAGTACCTTGAAGGACAAATCAAACACTTTATAAATATGATTATGTATATGTTCAATATATACCACTACTCACAAAAAGTTAGGGATATTTGGCTTTCGGGTGAAATTTATGGAAAATGTAAAAACTTGACACTACAGTGATATAATATCATGAAAGTAAGGCATTTAACTAGAAGCATGCAATGGTGATTTCTTGATCTCAAATAATTTATTGAAACAAAAGCCAACAACAGTGGTGGGTATACCACAACAAAACTGTCAATGTTTCAATAACTTGTCATGTGCCCTTGAGCATCGATTACATCTTGACAACGACGTCTCATGTTCACAAGTTGACTTATTATCTGTTGAGGCATGACATTCCACTCTTCTTGAAGGATGGCCCTCAGGTCATTGAGGTTGTGGGGTGCAGGGTTACGAGCCTCTACACAGCAACTCAGCTGATTCTATAGGTTTTCTATGGGATTTAGGTCTAGAAAAAGAGCAGGCCACTCCATTTGAGGTACCCCAGCGTCCAGCAGCCGTTCCCTAATGATGTGACCTCGGTGAGCTGGAGCATTGTCGTCCATGAAGATGAAATTAGGCCTGTGTTGTTCATGCAGGGGCACAATGACTGGATTAATGATGTTATTCAGGTAGTATCGGCTTGTCACTGTACCATTCACAAGGTGTAAGGCAGTTCTGTATTGACTAGACACACCTGCCCAAAGTGTAATGCCATCACAACAGTGACTGATGCATAGTGTTCTCCTTGACGTCTGCAACGTCGTTGGTGGCCATCATTTCTTCTCAATGTGAATCGACTTTCATCATAGAACAGCAGGTCACGTTCAGTTCACCTGTAAAGGTTATAGTGCATTTTTGGTTCATCCTGAAACTTCATCTGAAAGCCGAATATCCCTAACTTTTTTGTGAGTAGTGTATAAATATATACATATGTCTGAGGAGCTCATTTAGCAGCAGACTACATCATCCTAGGTGCGCAACTGAGAGGTTTCGCAGGTCCTTCCTACCTACGGCTGTCAGACTGTATAACCTAAGCAGGGCTGCTCGCAGAGATAGCAAAAAAACGTGACGACCTAATAGTATCGAATGCAAAAGACGCAATAGACTTACACAATGGTCCCCTCCAGTATACAACTAGGACAATATCAGTCACTACGGAGGGTGACAATATGTTTGGGTACATATTCATACTATGTAGGATAACTAAGCAGACGGTTATGCTGTTTATTCCATCTAGCTACAATGCTCCGCACTCTGTGTATATATATTTATATATTTATTCCATCCAGCTACAATGCTCCGCACTGTTTATATATTTATAAATTTATATGTACATATGTATATTTGCTGCTCTTGTTTTTCTTGTCTTCTTGATTGTTGCTCTGAGTGTTGCTATCCCTGTGCTGTTGCAATCCTGGAATTTCCCCATTGTGGGACTAATAAAGGCTTATCTTATCTTATGTGAAATATAAGTATATTATTGCATAGTATATATACAGTATATATCTATATGTAGAAACATGTATAGAAATATGGTGATAGAGATAAATGTATGAATAAATTATATATATATATATATATATATATATATATATATATATATATATAGTATATATAAATGCACATACACACACTTGCACGTATGCATGGATATACAGTACATATACATACACACACAATGTAAAATTGACATGAATAATATGGATAAGGAGTATCAACAATGGCAACAACAATATAAGAGTGCAAGAAGCTCGGGCAGCTCGGTGGTGCAGTGGTTAGCACCGTGGCAGTACAGCAAGAAGGTCATGGATTCGATCCCACCCCTTGACCATCAGTGACCTTTCTGTGTGGAGTTTGCATGTTCTCCCTGTGTCTGCGTGGGTTTATGCCAGGTACTCCGGTTTCCTCCCACAGGCCAAAAACATGCAGATTAGATTAATTGGAGACTCTAAAGTGGCCCTAGGTGTGAATGTGTGTGTGTGAATGGTGAAAGGATGGGCACCACACCGTGGCTTCCTCATCCATCCACATGGATGCCCTGAATTTCCTTCTGGGATTCATAAAGTATACAAAATAATAAAAAAAATAATAAAAGATACTGGTGGTGGTAGCAGCAGCAATATGGATCATAAATAGTATCAGTAGAATAAGATGCAAACACTAATAATAATAATACTAATGATAATCAAATCACAAAAGACAGCAACAAAACAACGACAGGGGATGAGGACAGGACTACATGCAACAACCAACTAGGGAGCACGAGGGACACTTAATAATAATCATGATGATAATAATACAAAGAATCCTAATGTAATCAAGGGGTAAAACAAGGAAACCAAAATGAACATAAAGCGTGGGCACGGTCTCCAGCCGTGCCCCGATCGTGACATAGTCATCCTCTTTAAGGGGTGGACCAGACGACCCTAAAAACAAACAAAAAAACAAACAAAGAAAGATCAAGACACACGGAAGGAGGGGGACAAGACATGGTGGGAAAAAAACACACTAAGGAATCTCACAGAACAAAAAAAAAAAAAAGAAAATCAAAAATGTCCATTAGGAGATCTCTCAGAGTTAACATGCCAGTGGGCTGGAGAACAAGGTGGGTCAGGGCCCTGACCTCTGAAACAACAGATAGAGGTCACCTGACCTCTGGAGCGACAGGTGGAGGTCCCCTGACCCCTGGAGCAATGGGTGGAGACAGATCGGCCTCCGAAGCTGATGACGGCTGGGCCTGAAGAGTGTCTGGCCAAGACACCTTGAATCCTCCCTCTGATGCAGCGACCTCAGACAAGGGAGACAGGCAGGGAGTGAGTGAGGTGACACCATTATCACCAGGAGCTAAGGCAAGTCTTTTCTAATGTTGATGTTAAAAATGAAACAAAATGAACTTGGCTTAGCTCCTGGTCCTATGCTGCTGGGGTGGCTGCCTCAGGGAGAGCTGGAGCAGAGATGTGCACCTTGGGGACAGCTGAAGCAGGCTTTTGCACCTTGGAGACTGCCAGAGCTGCTGCGTGCACCTCGAGGAGGAATGAAGCTGGGATGCACACCTCGGGGGCAGCTGGAGCAGGCTCATGCACCACGGAGATGGCCAGAGCTGCTGTGTACACCTTGGGGAAAAACAAAGAGACAAGGATGGGTGACAGCACACATACAGGGGTGACAGCAGAACCAGGAGGTGCGGGCTCAGAAGCGGAAGGGGGCTGCTGCTGAGACCCCTCACCTGAAACAAGGCAAGCAAGATTTGTCATTTGGTGGTAACAAGAAACGAGTATGTACTTGTCTGTCCCTCTGCTCTCCTGTGACTGATGAAGATGAACCAGGAGTAGGGGCCGTGGCTGCTGGCGGGGCAGCGGATGAAGCAGTCTGAGGAGTAGCAGTGGGCGAGGGCACCAGTGTAGAAAATGTGGGAGCCGGCACTGCAGCTGCTGTGGGAGCCAACGTAACAGCAGGTTTGATGATAGGTGAAACTGCTGGATTGACGGCAGGAGAAACTGCAGGCAAGGCATCAGGTAAAGGTATTATCCGGCGCCACACGAGTTGGCTGCCTTTTGCAACAGTGGCTCAATTCTGAGTCTTTTTATCTTCCTTCTTCTTTCTGATCCGGTGATAACGTTCTGATCCGGCACACCTTTCACTCTCTATATATAACGGACACACAGATCGCCCCAAAGGTCTCCCGAGTCGGCAGACGGAGCCTCTGTTTACAGCAGGAGACGATACAGCAGGGAAGAGCTAGCTAGCACTCAACCGCCACCCGGTGCTAACGGAGAAACTCGACCGGGAGAACTGAAGCGAAAACGATGCGGGTGCCGGGCTGGAGTTTAGGTGGCGTGCAAGAAATACAAGACAGAATAATAAAGAGCGATGGCAAGAACCAAGCAGACCGCCCGTAAATCTACTGGAGGAAAAAGCCCCCAGGAAGCAGCTAGCTACCAAGGCTGCTCGGAAAAGCGCTCCGGCCACCGGCGGAGTGAAGAAGCCTCACCGTTACAGGCCCGGTACCATGGCTCTGAGAGAGATCCGTCGCTACCAGAAATCCACGGAGCTGCTCATCCGTAAGCTGCCCTTCCAGCGCCTGGTGAGGGAGATCGCTCAGGACTTCAAGACCGACCTGTGCTTCCAGAGCTCCACCGTCATGGCTCTGCAGGAGGCCGCGAGGCCTACCTGGTGGGTCTCCTCAAGGACACCAACCTGTGCGCCATCCACGCCAAGAGGGTCACCATCATGCCCAAAGACATCCAGCTGGCCCGCCCCAACCGCGGAAAGAGAGCTTAGACTTTCTGCTGCACATCCACCAACCACAATGCTCCGCACTGTGTGTATATATATATATATATATATATATATATATATATATATATATATATATATATTTATAGTAATATGCACATATGTATACTAGCTGCTCTTGTTTTTTCTTGCCTTCTGATTGTTGCTCTGAGTGTTGCTATCCCTGTGCTGCTGCAATCCTGGAATTTCCCCATTGTGGGACTAATAAAGGCTTATCTTATCTTATCTTAAAGTTGCAGGCATGGCGTCAGGTGAAACTGCAGGCATGGCAGGAGGCAAGGCTGTAGACATGGCAAAAGGTGAGACTGCAAGCATGATGACTGGTGAAATTGCAGGTGTGACATCAGGTGGAGCTGCAGATATGGAAACTGGCATTGCAGCTGTCATGGGAGTGGGCTTTCAAGCTGCCGTGGGAGCTGGTGCTGCAGAGCTCCGCGAGGTTGAAGTGAAGTGACAGGGAGTGGATGATCGAGACGCAGGAGCCTGGGGACGCTTCGTCATCAGCACAGGCTGTAGTGTAGATGGTGACCTCTCCTCCAGCCCGTGTGGTGGCTGTGGGGCTGGGGAGAGTTCTGCGGCTGGAGGGTGCGGTGCCAGCTTCAGATAAATCCGGCAGAGAAGAAATGCTCCTTTAGCTCAGGGCAGCCGCACAGGCAGGGGAAGGTCTCCATTACCTTCACTGCCACATCCATGCGCTGAAGAGCCTCCTCCAAGGTACGAGCGGTCTGAGTGTTCGCAACGAGGGACATTAAAGTGTGAACCGCCCACAGCTGGCCCACACTGGGACTACCAGTTGCCGACCTGCCTGCTGAGTCCTTGTTTGGAGAGGTCATACTGTCATAATCTGCCCTCTGGGCACATGAGGGTTTAAAGGAAGGACTCATGGGTGCAGGCAGGATCAGTTGCAAGGATAATTTATTAAACCAAGCTTCAGGGACAAAATAATAGCAGCACGGGGGCTGAAAATAAAACTAAACAAGCAAGGCAAAATAAACTCATGGAGAAAGTCAAGGCACAGGAGTATACAGGAACATGGACATGGATCACGGCAGGGAAATGACACAATGACCTCTCACTGATCACAGAACAGAGACTCACATACATATATAGGGGCAGGACAATAAACAAGACACAGGACAGCTGAGAACAATCAAGGGCTGAGCAATGCACACATGAGGGCAAGGATGATGATACAGATAACAGCGGATGAGCATAGCAGACCAGGGGAGACACAGGAGACAATAACTTTAAAAATAACAATACACAGAGAATAAATAATCACGGCAATGAAAGCACAAAGACACCAAAAAGTGACACAGAGGACAAACGGGGTGATGTAATATGACTAGAGACACAAAGGACAATCAAACACTAACAATAATACTAATGATAATCGAATTACAAAAGACAGCCACAAAACGACAGGGGAAGAGGACAGGGCTACATGCAACAAACAACTAGGGAACACAAGGTGTCCCTTGTGCTTGTGCCTTGTCCCTAGTTCTCCCTTGTCCCTTAATAATAATCATGATTATAATAATACAAATAATCCTAATAGTAATCAATTGGGAAAAAAAAGGAAACCAAAATGAACATAAAGTGTGGGCATGGTCCCCAGCCATGCCCCGGCCATGACAGTTCCTGTACCGTCTTCCCGAAGGAAGTGGTACAAAGAGTCTGTTGCCTGGGTGGGTGGGGTCTGCTGACATCTGGCCCTCCTCTGGATCCGGCTAGTGTATATTGAGTCCAGATCTGGGAGCGGGCATCCTACGATCCCCTGTGTGGTTCTCACCACCCGAGTCAAGTCCTTCCTGTGCAGTGCAGCTGCCATACCATACTGCCGCGCTGAGACAGAGGATGCTCTCTATTGTGGCTCTGTAGAAGTTGGTGAGCAGCCTAGAGGGAGTCCATCCCATTTCAGTTTCCTGAGGAAGAAGAGCCTTTGTTGAGCTTTCTTCACCAGGTGTGATGTGTTCAGAGACCAAGACAGACCAGATGTGATGTGCAGGCCGTGGAACTTGATGTTGTCCACATGCTCAACCGTTTCCCCATCTACAAGGAGGGGAGCGTGTTCTGTCTCCCTGGACTTCCTGTAGTCCACAATGACCTCCTTGGTCTTATTGGTGTTCAGGACAAGGTTGTTGGCTGAGCACCACTGAGTCAGGTGGTGGATCTCCTCTCTATAGAGGGTCTCGTCATTGTCCGTAATGATACCCACCATGGTGGTGTTGTCTGCAAACTTTATGACTGTGTTAGTCGGGTGGATGGCAGAACAGTCCTGAGTGAAGAGAATGAAGAGGGCAGGGCTGAGTACACGCCCCTCCAGCCTGTGTTCAGAACCAAGGTGGACAATGTGCCGTCTCCTATTCTCACCACCTGAGGCTAGTTGGTGAGAAAGTCCCTTATCCAAGAACACAGTGATGTGGACAGACCCAGGTTGCGGAGCTTCAGTACCAGCTTGTCTAGGATAACAGTAATGAATGCTGAGCAGAAGTCAACAAATAGCATCCTGACATATAGTGGTGTGAAAAAGTGTTTGCCCCCTTCCTGATTTCTCTTTTTTTTTGTATGTTTTTCACACTTAATTGTTTCAGATCATCAAACAAATTTAAATATTAGATAAAGACAACACAAGTAAACACAAAATGCAGTTTTTACATGAAGGTGTTTATTATTAAGGGTAAAAAAAAAAAATCCAAACCTACATGGCCCTGTGTGGAAAAAGTGACCCCCTCCCCCATTAAACATAAATTAACTGTGGTTTATCACATCTTTTGAAAGCTGAGTTCAGTTTGTCTAATCACACCCAGGCCTGATTACTGGCACACCTGTTCTCAATCAGGAAATCACTTAAATAGGACCTACCTGACAAAGTGAAGTAGATCAAAAGATCCTCAAAAGCTAGACATCATGGTAAGAAATTGAGGAACAAATGAGAAACAAAGTAATTGAGATCTATCAGTCTGGAAAAGGTCACAAATCCATTTCTGAAACGTTGGGACTCCAGTGAACTACAGTGAGAGCCATTATCCACAAATAATGTAAACATGGAACAGTAGTGAACCTTCCCAGGAGTGGCCGGCCAAACAAAATTACCCCAAGAGCGCAGTGACGACTCATCCAAGAGGTCACAAAAGACCCCACAACAACATCCAAAGAACTGCAAGCCTCTCTTGCCTCAGTTAAGGTCAGTGTTCATGACTCCACCACAAGAAAGAGATTGGGCAAAAATGGCCTGCATGGCACAGTTCCAAGACGAAAACCACTGCTGAGCAAAAAGAACATAAAGGCTCATCTCAGTTGTGCCAGAAAACATCTTTATGATCCTCAAGACTTGGGAAAATACTCTGTTCACTGACAAGATAAAAGTTGAACTTTTTTGGAAGGTGTGTGTCCCATTACATCTGGTGTAAAAGTAACAGCATTTCAGAAAAGGAACATCATACAACAGTAAAATTTGGTGGTGGTAGTGTGATGGTCTGTGGCTGTTTTGCTGCTTCAGGACCTGGAAGACTTGCTGTGGTAAATGGAAACATGAATTGTGCTGTCTACCAAAAAATCCTGAAGGAGAATGTCCTGCCATCTATTCGTGACCTCAAGCTGAAGCACACTTGGGTTCTGCCCAAAAACCCTCCAATGTGGCTAAATTACAGCAATTCTGCAAAGATGAGTGGACCAAAATTCCTCCACAGCACTATAAAATACTCATTGCCAGTTATCGTAAACGCTTGACTGCAGTTGTTGCTGCTTAGGGTGGCCCAACCAGTTATTAGGTTTAGGGGACAATCACTTTTTCACACAGGGCCGTGTAGATTTGGATTTGTTCTCCCTTAATAATAAACACCTTCATTTAAAAACTGCATTTTGTGTTTACTTGTGTTATCTTTGTCTAATATTTAAATTTGTTGGATGATCTGAAACATTTAAGTGTGCCAAACATACAAAAAAATGAGAATTCAGGAAGGGGGCAAACACTTTTTCACACCACTTTAAGTGTTAGAATGCTGCAGGTGGGTCAGGGCTGTGTGAAGTGCTATGGAGACTGCATCCTCTGTAGATCTGTTCCCTCTGTAGACAAACTGGAGGCTGTCTAGATCAGCAGGGACGGCGTCCTTGATATGTTTCAGGAGGATCCTCTCAAAACACTTCATGACTACTGGAGTCAGAGCAACGGGTCGATAATCACTGAGGCAAATGATAGCAGACTTTCGGCACAGGTGCAATGATGGAGGACTTGAGGCAAACAGGAACCATAGCCAGCTGCAGGGACTGGTTGAAGATGTCCAGAAAAACTCCTGCCAGTTGATCAGCACATACCTTCAGTGTTTGGTCCAATACTGTCTGGTCAGGACGAGAGGCTGGTGCTGCTCCTCCAGCTGGGGTAGGTGGACAGTCTCCCTGCAGCTCGATGTGTCAAAGCGTGTGAAGAAGCTGTTCAGGGTGTCAGGCAGGAGGGTCAGCTGTTCAGGGGTCAGAGCTGACCTACTGGTTGCTTTTCTTGTAGTCAGTTATAGTCCTGATGCCTCTTCACATATTCTGTGGGTTGTTATCAAAGTGCTCATCAGTGCGCTATTTGTACCTCTGCTTGGCCTGCTGGATGCCTTTCTTCAGTTCTCACCGTGGTCTGCTATAAGCCAGCCTATCACCTTACCTATAGGCAGCATCCTGGGCAGGGGCCGTACTGTACTGTCCAGCTATGGTTTCTGATTTGGAAAGACCCTGATGGACCTTGTGGGGAGGACAGCATTGGTGTAGAACTGTATATAGAACAGAATAGGTGAGGTGTATTCCTCCAGGTATCCTATCGTACTTCTCTTATCAACACTGCTAAGTCAAACATTGCATCTCTGTTACTCTTCTTTCTTGGCAGTAAATCATACTGCTGCTTGCTGATCATTACTTCTCTTCTTAACCTGGTGTCATCTCTTTCCCTGATCTTCATAGTGTGCGTGATCAACATTATTCCTCTGTAGTTGCCACAGACCTGCACCTCACCCTTATACTTGAAACCTGGTATCTGTACATTTTTCTCCATTCCTGAGGTGTCTTCTCACTTTCCAGTCTGGTTAAAAAGTCCACTGTCAGTCGTCAGTCGGCCTCCGTCGGTCTATGATGACCATGGAAGAGAATCCTAAACGTCTACTCTGCTGGAACAGCACCGCCTGTGGCTGAACAGGCCGATGCGCGAATGGCAGTCCCTGTCACACAGGTCGCACTTGTGGGTGGTCTCCGTGCTGCTGGAGCTGTGGCAGTTCTTCCTGTGGGTCCTTTTTTCATCTGCTGCAGCAGTCAGTCTCTCTTCACCCGCCTTGAGCTGTCTGGTCAGTGTGCCTCTCCATTTGGAGCGGTCCGTTGCAAGGTCCTCCCAGCGCTCTGTGTTGATCTCCAGGGCCTTCATGTCTCTCTTGCAGACGTCTCTAAAGCGCAGCTGTGGGCGGCCAACGTCTCTCCTACCAGTCGCCAGTTCTCCGTAGAGGACGTCTTTGGGGATTCTGCCATCCTCCATACGGTGAACGTGGCCTAGCCAGCGGAGCCTGCGCTGTCTGAGTAGAGTGAATATGGAGGGAAGGCCGACGCGGGACAGAACTTCTGTGTTGGGCACTTTGTCCTGCCAGGATATGTCCAGGATACGGCGAATGCAGCACAAGTGGAAGGAGTTCAGTCTCTTTTCCTGCCAGGCGTATGTTGTCCACGTCTCACTCCCATAGAGCAGTGTGCTGATGACACAGGCGTTGTACACTGCCATCTTCGTCTTGACAGAGAATTTGGGATTCTCCCACACTCGTGTGGTGAGGCGAGCGAGTGTGGAGGCTGATTTTCCAATCCTCTTGTTGATCTCTGTATCAAGGGAGAGGTTGCTGCTGATCGTGGACCCCAGGTACATGAACTGATTCACGACCTCCAGCTCGTAGTCGTTGATGGTGATGGTTGGTGGTGCTTCCGTGCCTTGCGCCAAGACGTTAGTCTTCTTCAGGCTGATGGTAAGCCCGAAGTCCTTGCATGCCTGGGAGAAACGGTCCATCAGGGTCTGAAGCTCCTGCTGTGTGTGGGTCGCGACTGCAGCGTCGTCTGCGAACAGCATGTCTCTGATTAGAGCCTCGCGTACTTTGGTTCTGGCTTTCAGGCGGGCGAGGTTGAAAAGCCTGCCGTCAGATCTTGTGTGCAGGTAGATTCCCTCTGTTGCTGTGCTGAAGGCATGCCTCAGGAGTATAGCAAAGAAAATCCCAAAGAGGGTTGGCGCAAGTACACAGCCCTGTTTCACTCCGCTGCGTATGGTGAATGGCTCTGAGACGTTTCCGTTGTGCTGCACTGTCCACTGCATGTTGGTGTGAAACGGTTTGATGAGGCTTTGCAACTTTGGTGGGCATCCTATCTTTGGCAGGATCTTGAAAAGGCCCTCTCTGCTGACCAGATCGAACGCTTTGGTGAGGTCGATGAAGGCGACGTACAGGGGCATGTTCTGTTCTCTGCATTTCTCCTGGAGTTGGCGGATGAAGAATATCATGTCTACCGTCGATCGCTCAGCACGGAAGTCACACTGAGACTCGGGGTAGACATGTTCGGCAAGCTTCTGTAGACGAACGAGAACAACTCGTGCGTAGACTTTGCCAACAACGCTGAGTAGGGAGATGCCCCTGTAGTTGTTGCAGTCGCTTCTCTCCCCTTTGTTTTTGTAGAGGGTGATGATCTTGGCGTCCCTCATGTCCTGTGGTACGGCACCTTCCTTCCAGCACTGGCAGAGGACGTCTTGCAATGGCAGCAGTAGGGCGGTCTTGCAGTGCTTGATCAGGTCGGGGGGTATGCCGTCGTTGCCGGGTGCCTTGTCAGCGGCCAAGCTATCAATGGCCTTGGTGAGTTCGTCGATGGTTGGCTCGGTGTCAAGCTCGTCCATGGATGGCAGGCAATCGATGGCATCAAGGGCTGATGGTGTCACGGTGTTCTGTCTGGAGTAGAGGTCGGAGTAGTGCTCCACCCATCTCTCCATCTGCTTGTTCTTTTCTGTGATCATCTCCCCAGTGGAGGATTTGAGGGGGGGCATCTTGCTCTGAGCCGGACCAAGTGCTTTCTTGATGCCATCGTACATACCACGGATGTTCCCTGTTATGGCAGCGGTTTGAATGTCTTGGCTGAGCTGAGTCCAGTACTCGTTGGCACAGCGCCAAGCAGTCTGCTGAACGTTGCTTCTCGCAGCCCTGAGAATCTGGAGATTCTTCTCGTTTGGGTACTTCTTGTACTCGGCAAGAGCTGAGCGCTTGGCTTCAATGACAGGGGTCATCTCAGTCAACTTGGCATCAAACCAGTCCTGTGACTTCGAGGTCTTCCTCCCAAAGGTAGCCAAGGCTGTACGGTGGATGGTGTTTCGCAGCTCTTCCCACTTCTGCTTTGCAAATTCTCCTTCTTGTAGTACACCAAGTTCCTTCTCAAAGGTGGAGGCAAACTGCTCAACAAGTTCTGGTTGGGCCATCTTGCTGGTGTCAATCCGTGTCTTTCCAGGCTGTCTAGCACGATGGAATTTCTTCAGCTGCAGCTTGACCTTGCAACACACCAATGAATGGTCTGTGTCGCAATCCGCACTCTGGAACGAACGGGTGATTAGCACGTTCTTCAGTGAGGTGCGCCTGGTCAGGATCAAGTCCAGCTGGTGCCAGTGCTTTGAGCGTGGATGTCGCCAGGAAACCTTGTGTTGGGGCTTGGTCTTGAAGAACGAGTTTGTGATGCACAGATCGTGATAAGTGCAGAACTCGAGCAGCCGCTGTCCATTGTCGTTCATTCTGCCCACGCCAAATGGTCCAAGACAGGAGGGCCAGGAGTCATGGTCAGCACCCACTCTGGCATTGAAGTCTCCAAGGAGAATGAGTTGTTCAGAGTTGGGGATGATCCTAACAGTTGTTGCGAGATTCTGGTAGAACTCGTCTTTTGCCTCTGGTGTGGCTGTCAGTGTTGGGGCATACACAGTGACGAGGGTGACTGGGCCTTGAGTGGTGTTGAGGCGGATGGTGAGGAGTCGTGCAGAGCCATTGCTGCCCGGTTCCACCATCTTCAGCAAGGTGTTCTTCACTGCGAAGCCCACTCCGTGTTCCCTGTGTTCGTCACTGCTCTTTCCCTGCCAGTAGAACGTGTAGTCCTTCTCTCTCAGTGTGCCTGCGTCAGCCAACCGTGTTTCCTGGAGAGTGGCGATATCCACTTCCAGTCTCTTCAGCTCATTATTGATGATGGCAGTCTTCCTGGTGTTGTTGATGTCCTTGAGGTTAGCAGCGAGTCCTGTCATCATAGTGCGGATGTTCCAAGTTCCCAGTTTTAGAGTTGGTCTCTTTTGTTTTTTTTGTCTTGCCTGGTGCGAAAGTTCTCAGCCTGCCGTTCGGACTTCTCCTCATCCCCATGCACCCAATGAGGAAAGCAGGCTGTGGCGGGACAACACCTTATTGGTTGGGGGCTGCCCAGCTTGAGGTGGGCGGTAGCTGTCCAGTGAGATCCGATGATCCCTCCCACCGTCAGGAATAACCCCTGGCACCGCGCTCTATGCCAATTGAGCGTTGGCCTATAACCGGTAACTGTCATTCCCCATGTTTTGTCTATGCCAAAGGCGAATCTGGAGTGTCCTCTCCAGTGATCCGGTGTTCTACCTTCCAGTGTTGGGCGTTGGTAGGATTCAAGCCTGGGCAGGAAGATATGGAGGACAAGATGTTGCCAATGCAGCATGTCCCCCCTCTCCACTTCACTGATGAATCCAAAGGAACAGCAGGGCTGCTACAGTTTGGCACCAGCGCTGTCGCGGGAGCTGCCAGAACGATGTTGAGCACAACAGAGAACTGCCTTAGGGACTCCGACTCCGGATTTTTCCTCAGGGTTGGCTCCCGAAGCCTTTCCCATGACTGGGTGTGCCGCAAGGCAGCAGAGGTTTGAAATCAGGGCTTACCTTCCCCTAGATGGGCTACCTTCCCAGGTTGATGAGCCACCATCTACCCGAAGCATCTGGTTTTAAGGCGCCAGAGATCCGCCCTCGCCCCTTCTCCTATTAGTAAAAGCAGTTCCGCCGGGCTTAGAGACTAAACCACATGGGCAGGCTAGGAGTTGGACTTAGTTGTCAGAGGCTTTTTGAGACGCATGCCATAAGGAGAATTTTATAAGCACTGGGAGCTTAACCCCAGTGCCGCTCCTGGCTATGACAACCTTGGAACCAACTGTCAACTCTCCTAAATATCCTCAAAACCTCCACAGGTACTATATCCTCTGGACCAACTGCCTTTCCATTCCTCATCCTCTTCATAGCTTCCCTCACTTCTGCCTCACTAATTCTCTGAACTTCCTGGTTCACATCTTTCCTTCACCCCCCCCCCCCCATTTTTCATTAATCAACTCTTCAAAGAACTCCTTCCATCTTCCCAACACTCTCTTCACTCATTAGCACATTACCATCTCTGTCCTTAATCAACCTAACCTGCTGCACATCCTTTCCAGCTCAATCTCTGTCTAGCCAAGTCCTCCTGTCTACTTTCTTCATTTCCTTGACTTTTGCACTTTTTCTTTGCCAACCTCTTCCTTTCAAATACTTTCCTGTACTTCCTCATTCCACCACCAAGCCTGACTGTCTTCTTTTCTCTGTTCAGAGGATACACCAAATTCTTCTCAGCAGTTTCCCTCACCACTTCAGTTACACTTTCCCATTTTAGTTTTAGTTTAATGTTTATTTGAAAGGGACATGACGTACTAATGAACATATATGTAAGTATGCCAGATTAACAATAGTGCTAATTTGCATCTGTAGTCCCCTGGTGGGTTACAACAACACACAAACAAACAATCATACATGAGTAGAACAACTGCAATGAAGCTGTACAAAGTACAGAGTTAAGGTGTTACAAAACAAAATATTCAAATGTCACAAGCGTGAAGTGCTGTGTATGCGTACACACCTATGCACCCAAGCACCTCACAGCAACAACAGGTAGCAACAAACAAGAGGCGGGACATATACGTGTGACGCACAGGCACATACGTATATACAGTACAGTAGTGTGAAAATGTGTTTGCCCCCTTCCTGATTTCTCATTTTTTGGTATGTTTGTCACACTTAAATGTTTCAGATGATCAAACAAATTTAAATATTAGACAAACACAAGTAAACACAAAAACCAGTTTTAAATGAAGGTGTTTATTAATAAGGGGGAAAAAATCCAAACCTACATGACCCTGTGTGAAAAAGTGATTGCCCTCTAAACCTAATAACTGGTTGGTCCACCCTTAGCAGCAGCAACTGCAATCAAACATTTGCTATAACTGGCAATGAGTCTTACAACGCTGTGGAGGAATTTTGGCCCACTCATCTTTGCAGAATTGTTGTAATTCAGCCACACTGGAGGGTTTTCAAGCATGAACTGCCTTTTGAAGGTCATGCCATAGCATCTCAATCGGACTTAGGGCAGGACTTTTACTAGACCACTCAAAAGTCTTCCTTTTGTTTTTCTTAAGCCATTCAGAGGTGGACTTGTTGGTGTGTTTTGGATCATTTTCCTGCTGCAGAACCCAAATGCACTTCAGCTTGTTGTCACAAACAGATGTGGATTCCAGACACAGACCGTACCATCAAACAAAAACAAAGAAAAAAGGAAAGCCTGCCCCCCCCACCACCACCCAGAAGACTAAAACAATTAACCAGGGTGGGAGGTGGGGGAAAACAGGTCAAAAGGGAATCAACAATGACACAGTGATACCACACAAGATCACAGAGAACCTTCCAACCCCAAACCAAGGACTACACCCTCGCCAAGGCCCTGAAGTCCAAAAGTTCACGAGGCCGACCAAAATCCCAGGCCCAGCAGGTGGCCTGCAGTACAGCGTCAGGCGGCCTGCCAGAGCAAATGGGCCACCTGACCTGGAGACCCAGCCCTTTGGGTGGCCAGCCCGCATAGTTGAGCCACCAAGACCGGAGGGGTGAACGAGGAGGCGGCCTACCCACTGGAAGGTTTAAGGATGGGTAGCCGGACCGGACAAGAGGAACTCCAGTGGCTTCAGGTGGCGGGAAATGGTGGACCATGGTTGTACCCAATGGAGGAGGAAGGTGACACCCCAAGGACCTCTGGAAGGGAAGAAGAAGCCTCGGTGTCTTCAGGCTGGCTGGCAGCACCCTCGGTGGTCCCGGCTGGACACTCAGCTGCACCCTCGGTTGTCCCAGCTTGGGACTGGGCCACACCCACAGTGGTCCCAGCCTGGGCCTCAGCAGCCACCGAATGACCCTAGGACTGGAGCTCGGCTGCACCCATGGTGGTCCCGGCCTGGGACAAAGTTGCACCCGTGGTGGTCCCCAGCTGGGCCTGTGTAGCACCCACGGAGGACCCCGACCGGGCCATGGTTGCACCCATGGTGGAACCCTCCTGGGCCGCTGCTACACCTGTGGTGGGACCCGGCTGGGCCACTGCTGCAGCTACAGTGGGGCCCGGCTGGGCCATGGCTGACCCCAATGCCGTCTTAACTGTGGGCCAGCAGACCCGCATGAGCACCTGAACCAGGAGGTGATCAATCACGGGCACCCAAGGCTGGAGCTGAGCACCAATGATGACCTCCTCAACGGGGAGGGCAGGACCCACAGTGACCTCCAGCAACGCGCCCTGTTCCTTGGACTCACTCGGGGGCATTGGACTCTTTCTGGCGACCCTGGAAGAGGAATTAGACAGAATGAAGGACGGGTCAGGGTCACTGGCAGCAGTGGAGCCCAGTGAGGCGAGCTCAGGTGCAGCGTCTGGCTGCATCTGGCTCCCCTGAACTTGAGCTAGGCAGAATTGCTCTAATACAGAGAGGAGAAAAACAAAAGAGAGCACTTGCCTTAGCTCAAGCTCCACCGCCGTCCAGGATTCCAACAATTTGGACGATGTGCTCATGGGCTCGACCTCCTGGAGGTTTCGCTCATATGCTGTCTCTGCTACGGCAGCATCCCCAGCAGGCGTGATGGTCACTGCAGTCTTATCAGCCCCAGCTGGTGTGTTCCACACAGGAGGTTCCTTCGGCGTGACGGCTGGGGTCTGGCTCACCACTACTGTGGGGTAAGGATCCTCCCAGACCTCTAACTCCTCCTGGTCCCGGCAATTCAGCTCCGTTGTCGGCGTACATTTGGAAAAAACAGAAGAAAGCAAGGAGAGGGATGGTGAGCAGCTCACAGTTGCAGCAGGTGGAGAGATCTCTGGGGACTGCACAACCAGAGACTCTCTACCAGGGATCAGGCAAGAAATTTTGTCAGTTTTAGAAACAAAGAGAGGGAAAACTTTCCTGTTCCCCTGGCTTGTGGTGTCTCCTGCTGCAGCTGGTGAGGCGAAGTTCCTCACTATAGCTGTAGTGGTTCTGGGCTCCTCCACTGGCTGTGGAGAAGCCTCCCAGATCGGTGCTGTAGAGGAAGAGGTCGCTGCCGATCTGTCCTTTTCCAAGCGGCGATCTATTTCCACCAGCAACGCCAATCTGTGTTTCTCCCAATCTCCCACGGAAGAAGCAGAGCCGTCTTCGGATCGGAACTCACGTTCCTTCTCCATACCTCCCGCGGGTATAGCGGGCCCAGGCTCAGACGGAGCCAAATACTACCGTACGTCCTCTGGAGTGGAGTAGGTGTGTGCTATGGAGATCAACCCATCCATTTCCACGAGGACCTGGCAGCACTCCCAACCCAGACGCAGAGGGTAGCCATGACTTCCTGCTTTGGCCATCATCACTCGAAGACAGGTAAGGGAAAAACACAGATGGATGAAAAATAATGCACACACCACTTCCGCAGATTTTCTTAATATGGATGGTTCATTCTGTCATATGCGTGAGCTTTTACACAGCGCATGGAAGATAAGAGATGAAAACCCAACACAGGGGAGTGTTGTGTGTGAATTTTATTGAGCACAGAGTTGATACACAAATGGATCTTGACTAGGCTCCAATGAGCACGCAGAGAAAGACACAGGATTCAATCAACTGCACTCTCCAGTTCATTGGATAATAGAGGAGGAAAAATTGGCCCCAGACAGGATTGGGCAGCGGAGAAGAAGGCCAATAATTATAAGGAGAAAAGCCCCCGGCGGAACGGTGGGCAACGGTACTTACAATAGGAGACTTAACAGAGTGGTCCAACTTTGGAGTGGGCATGACATCCAATGAACCGGTGAGTAACAGGAGAACCAACAGGGTTAAAGGAATGCCAGACATAGTGAGCAAAGTAAACGCCGGTGTGTGCGAGTGCGTATGTGTGCACGTATGTGAGTGCGTGCATGTGTGTGTGAGTGAAGACAGGTGTGTGTGCATGTGCTGAATGATGCATGTATGTGAGAGTGCGTGCATGTGTGAATATAAATAGGACTGAGTGAGTGCAGGTGTGGTAAATGCATATGTGTGTGAGCATGAGTGTGTGTGTGTAAGTGAGTGAGTGTGCAGAGTGGAAACACAAATGACAATCAGCTGGCAGGAGAGGGGGGTGTGGCTGTAGGCTGGCAGGGAGCCAAGGACCCAAGGCTCCTAAAGCACTGCCAGCTGAAAATTAAGGAAATAATTCCCAGGGAAAAAAATACAGCCACAAATCATGGAACAGGGTTGGAGAAGTCCAACCCATTCCATGACACATTTAAGTGTGACAAATATACACAAAAATGAGAAATCAGGAAGGGGGCAAACACTTTTTCACACCACTGTATATGTGTATGCCGCAGAGCAACCACTAGTTTTGGGTACAGTTTTGTTTGTTTAAAAGACAGTTTTTACAATGAGTCTTAAAAGTGTTAAGTGTGGTACGTTCTCTGATTGCAGGTGGTATGCTATTCCAGATCTTTCTGCCCCTCACTGATAGCAGAGATTGAGCAAATGTGGTATGTCTGTGGGGGACCTCACAGTCCCTTCTAGTAATTGCTCTGGTGGTTGTACCAGTGACAGTTCTCAGTTTAAGATATTCTCCAAGGGGAGGTGGTGCATAGCCATTTAATATTTTATAGATTGAACAGGCAAATTTTAGGGTTTTATAATTTTCAAAAGATAGAAGATTGTATTTCCTGTAAATGTGACAGCAATGATATGTGGTATCAAATCAAATCAAATCAAATCAAATCAAACTTTATTGTCATATTGCTGTACATACAACTGTAGTGCAGGCAAGATGAAATTGCGTTTCTCTCGGCATCCATATAAATAGAAACAGCATGATTTAAGACACACTCCCACATAGCTCCACCCCCCCCATCCATTCACACATCCCTGAGACATACTTGGGGAAAAAAAATAACTAACTATAATATACAAATAATATACAAAATGTCCGTAGGTGCAGTAGTGTGTATGAGAGATTCCGGGTCAACTGTTCAGCATCCTGACAGCTTGTGGAAGGAAGCTGTTGATCAGCCTGGTGGTTCTGCCTCTGATGCTCCGGAATCGTTTACCAGATGGAAGAAGTTCAAAGTGTTTATGCAGAGGGTGAGAACGGTCCTTGACAATATTCAGTGCCCTGCTCCTACAACGGTTCTGAAAAAGTTCTTGGACAGCAGGGGAGGGGGACTCCAATTACCCTCTCAGCCCCCTTGACTATCCTCTGCAGGGCTTTTTTGTCTGACATACTGCAGCTGGAGTACCATGTAGCAATGCAGTACGTCAGAACACTCTCCACCACACCTCTGTAGAAGGTCCTGAGGATGCAGATGGGGAGAGAGGCCTGTTTGAGTTTCCTCAAGAAGTGCAGTCTCTGCTGAGCCCGCTTCCTGATCTCCAAGGAATTCTTGCTCCAGGTCAGGTCCTGCGAGATCTGCACTCCGAGGAACTTGATGTTCTCTACTCTCTCCACTAAACGGCCGCCGATGCTGAGGGGAACGTGCTCAGGCTGTGACCGCCAGAAGTCGATAATCATCTCCTTTGATTTGTCCACGCTGAGCACCAGATTGTTCTCCCTGCACCAGCCCTCCAGGTCTCTCACTTCTTCCCTGTACATTGATTCCTCATCCCTCTGAATAAATCCCACCACCGTGGTGTCGTCTGCAAACTTAATAATCTGGTTCCCCTCGTGTCTGGATACACAGTCATGTGTTAGAAGTGTAAACAACAGTGGACTGAGTACACAGCCTTGAGGGGATCCGGTGCTCAGCGTGACAGAGTTGGAGATGTTTTTTCCAACCCGGACAGACTGAGGTCTCTCAGTCAGGAAATCCAGGATCCAGAGACATGTGGCGGTGTTCAGACCGAGAAGGAGTAATTTCTCCATCAGTCTCTGGGGAATAATGGTGTTGAATGCTGAACTGAAATCAATGTACAGGAGTCTGGCGTAGGGTCTTTCTGGTCCAGGTGGGTGATGACAGAGTGTAGGGTGGTGACTATAGCATCCTCCGTGGAGCGGTTTGAACGATATGCAAACTGGAGCGGGTCGTATGATGCAGGGAGGCAGGCTGTAATGTGTGGTTTGACAAGCCGTTCAAAACACTTCATCACAATTGGTGTCAGTGCAACAGGACGATAGTCATTCAAACAGGACACAACTGGTTTCTTTGCCACCAGTACAATGATAGAGGTCTTGAAGCATCTGGGAACGATGGCCTGACTCAGGGAGATGTTATAAATGTCAGTCAGGACATTCGCCAACTCGCTCGCGCAGTCTCGGAGCACACGTCCCGGAATGTTGTCCGGACCTGCAGCTTTGCGTGGGTTGACTCTGGTTAGGGTCCTCCGTGTGTCCGCTGTGTTGATGGTAAAAGCTGGTCTGACCGATGGTGGGGGTGGGCCAGCCCTCCCTCTGATTGTCGAGTTTGATGCTTCAAAACGTGCAAAGAAGCCTTTAAGCCTGTCTGGAAGCGAAGCGTCATCATCATCGACCCCCTGCCTAGACTTATAGCCCGTCAGTGTCCGAACTCCCTGCCACATCTGCTTGGTGTTCCTAGTGTCACAGAGGTGTCCCTGGATTTTCTCCGCATAGGCGCGCTTTGCCGCCTTAATTCCTTTTGAGAGCGCAGACCTGGCTGAGCGGAGGGCAATCCTGTCCTTCGCTATCCTATCTTTCTTGTCAAAGATTTTTATGGCTTTTTTGTATAAAGATTCACTGGTTACACTAGTGAGTGACCAGTTGGTAAAACAGTAATCGATGTGTGACAGGATCATTGCATGCAGAAACATTTTGGCCGCACTAACTGTCAGCAATGGTCTAATTTGTTTAAAATTTCTTAGATTTTCTCTCTGTGTTGGCCCTACGATGGACTGGTGATCTGTCCAGGGTGTACCCTGCCGCTTGCCCAAAAGATGTTGGGATAGGCCCCCCGCAACCCGAAAAAGATTAAATGGAAGAAGATGGATGGATGGATGGATGGATGGATGAATGAATTTGATTATGTTTGAGATTTTTTTGATGTGTTTTTTAAAGGTTAATGAGGAGTGTAAAATCACGCCATCGTACTTGTATTCCTCGACTCGTTGCAGCTCCTCCCCTTTTAAGAAAATGTTTGAGTTTGTAATATTTGATTGTTGTTTGGTTGTTTGGTCACCAGCGTCTCCCTCGGCAATTACTCTACTCACAGTTATGTGAGGGCAAACGCAATCAGGGTAGACCAAGGCTCAGATTTAAAGACACTGTAAAAAGAAACTTGAAGAAGTTGGACATAGACAGGAGTTCCTGGCAGCGGAAGGCTAAGGACAGAGCTGTGTGGAGGAATCTGATCAGACCTAAATGAAACAGTCATTGTCGCCCACGACAGACTGCTATGATGATGATGATGATGATGATGATGATGATGATGATGATGATGTTTGGTAAACATCATGCAGCTGTTTTAGTGTTTAGTAGGAAACATGAATTATTCAGCCAGTCGTGGATTTGGGTCATCGCTGATGTAAGAATACAGGCATTTTTTGCAGGTGTGAATATTACCGTGTCATCTGCATAATTTGTACAGTGGTACCTCTACTTACGAAATTAATTCGTTCCGGAAGTATTTTCGTAACGTGAAAATTCCGTAAGTAGAGACGCGTTTTACATGTAAATGCCCTAATCCGTTCCAAGCCCCCCAAAATTCGGACATAAATTTTTTATAAATCATAAAAATGCATCAAAACATGTAACAAATACATGTTACAATTAGATTACTGCACAATAAACATAAAATGAGAGTTGTACATAATTTAAAAAAACAAAGAATAAAGTAAAGAATAATAAAAATTATGTTCATTTACCGTTTAACTGCTATCGTCGTCATCGTCACCTTTTGTCTTCTTTGGTTCATGTTCTCTCTCATCAGTGGTTTTTGCCTGACGTTTTGTGAAGAACCGATCCAAGGACGTTTGCTTTTGTCGGCTTTTAACAATCCTTCGGCTTCCTTTTGTTTTAATACCGTGCCGATCGTAGATGTATTACGGCCATATTCTTTGGCGAGATCAACCAAACGCATCCCTTTTTCATACCTTTCTATTATCTCTTGCTTTGTTTGTATGGACAAAAAAACTCTCTTCTTCTTCTTTTCTCCTTTTCCACTTATCTCCATCACTTTCTTGGGGCCCATAGTGAATAAAAGTTAATACTGTACTGTACACACATGTAAAACTGCCCGAACTTCCTGAACACTTCGTGGCCAATGGGATACCAGGAAGATGCTAGGCGATAGCCAATGGCAGAGCAGCTACAAGTATGTTTACGTTCGGTAAACTACGGGAGCTGCGAGGAGCGCGTACTTTTTTGCCTTTCGTATCCTGAAATTTCTTTCGTAACAAGAGGCAATATTTTCCCGTTGAGGCGTGTCGTAACCTGAAAATTCCGTATGTAGAGACGTTCGTAAGTAGAGGTACCACTGTATATGAATGTTTCTGCATGCATTTGGTAGCTCATTTATGTGTATGTATAGGAAGAATAATATTGGTCCAAGTATGGAGCCTTGTGGGACACCCATTTGACATTTAAAATATGACGATTTGACACTGTTAACCATTACACATTACAATATGTCAATTAAATAGGATTTCATCCATTTGATAGCATGTTCTGAAAAGTTAAACTGAGTAAGTTTGGTTAAAAGGATGTTGTAGTCAATGGTGTCAAACGCCTTCTTCAAATCTAAAAACACAGCACCTACACAATTGCACTTATCTAAGAAAGATTTCATTTTCTCTAGGAACAAGCTTATTCCAGACTCTGTTGAGTGGTGGACATGAAACCCAAACTGTGTGTGATGCAGGGGGGTGTTTCCATTATTCAGATGTTCACATAATAGTGTGGCCACCCATTTTTCAATTATTTTGGACAATCCAGGACATCCACCTGAATGGATGACACAACCACGGTGCAGTGCCAATCCCTTCACATTCACACCTAGGGCCACTTTAGAGTCTCCATTTAACATAACTTGCATGTTCTTGCCCTTTGGGAGGAAACTGGAGTACCCAGGGTAAACCCACGCAGACACGGAAAGAACATGCAAACTCCACACAGAAGGGTCATTGATGGTCTGTGGATGGGATCGAACCCATGGTGGTCAGGGGTGGAATCGATCCCGTGACCTTCATACTGTGCTGCCACAGTGCTAACCACGGCGTCACAGAGCTGCCCGAGCTGTTATCACTTATAACTGTTTCTACATACAGTAAGTTGTAGTGTGCCTGTGTGCACCTTCCTCCACTCTTGTATCTCGCCCTGTGTCCTTCTCTCTTCTAATATGTGTTCACCTCAGCCATTTCCATTGTTTTCACAAAATAAAATTAAAATTAAACATAGTATATCTCCCTTCCTTTCCATCCATCATATCAGCTATATCCCTTCCTTTACTAGACGTAGTCCCTACATTTACATTAAAGACCCTACTCTCACCTCCATATTTCTGCCTTTCCTTCTCGCTCTCTGCCTTCAATTACACCTTCCTCATCTCCTCCTCCTCAGTCTTCAACCAACAGTGTGGCAATTTCCACCGGTACCCTATTGGTCAAACAACACCAGTGGTGGTCATTGTTAATACAGGCCTCAACTAATCCATTGTGAAAGTCTCATTCATGATGATCCACAGATTTGATTTGGCAAAGATTTTTCACTGGATGTACTTCCTGATGCAGTCCTTCAAAATTACCCAGCCTTGGAGTTGGTACTAGGGAGTGCACTGACTTGTGCTCCCCTCCGGTCCTGGGTTGTCTTGAATTCTTTAGTCATTAGATAAACTTAGTACCCCGTTGTCCCCTAGTGCATCTCATTAAATTAGAACAGTATTTTTCAACCACTGTGCCTTGGTTTGTTCAGGTTTTTGTGGGGAATTATCTAATTTCATTTGTTAATTGGTCCAAGAAAAAATTGCAAATAATTTGCTGTTGTTATGGTTCTGTAGGAACCCATGCACAACAATGGCCAATTCATCATCGTCATCATCGTCATCATCATCATCATCATCATAGAATTCTGTCGGGGGCGACAATGACTGTTTCATTTAGGTCTGATCAGATTCCTCCACACAGCTCTGTCCTTTGCCTTCCACTGCCAGGAACTCCTGACCTTGTTAACCTAGGCGACGTCCGAGCCGGTATGAGTTGCTTTCTGACTGACCATTTCATGAAACCGCTTGCAAAGTATTTGAGTACCGCTAGCTTTTGCTGGACTAGCAGCACAGACCTTGCAGTAAGAGGTTTTAAATGCTATTTTCAATAAATTGCCTACTCTCTCTTTGTGTGTTTGTGTGTGTGTGTGTGTGTGTGTGTGTGTGTGTGTGTGTGTGTGTGTGTGTGTGTGTGTGTGTGTGTGTCTTGCTCCTGTTTCTTCTTTTTGCATTTTGAGGCTCTACTTACAATCTGGTTACGATCCACCAGTGACATGCAAATACATGTCATTTTACCCCCGGTCTTAAGATTTTGATCAGTAGTGTACGTGACATTTCAACAGGGATAGGCTGTAAGGCATGGATCTGCATCTCTGTTGAGTGCCATTCTAGTTTATGTTTAATTACCTCTGCCAAGGGAGGACGGAGGTAATGTTTTTGGTAGCGTTGGACTGTCTGTTTGTTTGTTGGTTGGTTGGTTGGTTTGTCTGTTACCAGCATAACTCAAAAAGTTATGAATGGATTTTGATTAAATTTTCAGGAAAGGTGTGTAATGGCCGGAGAACAGATGATTAGATTTTGGTGGCGATTCAGATCATGATGTGGATACAGGAATTTTTTTAAATATTGTTTTATGCATTAATATGGCGCTTTTCATTTACTGTCCCTTTAAGACGTGTCCACTCAGTTACATGTGTGGTCACGCTATAGGGCCATGCACCTTGACAACCTGGAAACCAAACACTGCAGAAAAAGTATTTGGTGATGTGTCCACCAAACTCATTTTTTGGTCCCGAATATGCCAACTATGATTCTAAAAAGAGATTATTTAGCTTATGAAAGTAGATGTTTACATGTTCTTATAACACAGGGAGCGCGAAACTCGTTGATTTCACCTGCCGGGGCCCGGAGTGCCATGTGACTGTAGAGCAATCGCCAGTTGCATGTCGTCATATAAGAGAAATTGCAGCAGAATAAAAGTAAAATTAAGGTGGAATAATCAATAACAGTTTGTGGATGTAGGAGAGAAAGCTAAAATGACCGGGAGAGGACAAAATAGCGACCAGAATGCCACAAAAGGAAGCTGCCTTGCCAGCGGTAAGTGACGAATGTCTTTGTTTGTTTGTATGCAAATTAGATGCATAAATTTACTCCTATCTGAAACTTTGGATATATATACATATTCTACATGTTTCTAATTGACAGTAAGCCGTTATCTCTTACCACTTTCAAGTTATAGTCTTGGAAAGTTGTGACATCTGATCTGAATATTTTCTTGAAAAAATTCTTTACCACTGTTGACCACTAGGGGTTATGTCGCAGTTTGGCGACATACACAGTCAATGGGTTAATCTCATTGTTCTCTCAGAGAAAGTCCCACAAACGTTTTTTTGACTCATCTGGGTAAGTTTCCTATCTCCAGTCTTGACAAAGCCCACCCACTGCCATCTTAAAGACCCACCCACTGCTCTATTATTGGCCCACCTAGCTGTCCATCATGTAGATGAAGTGTGGGCTAAAGGCAGTCTATTAGCCCCTAAGCTATTAACCCATGAGCTAATACTGGCACCAGGATGATGGCTGTAAGCGTATTATAATAAATAAATAGTGAAGATTAGTTAATTAGATATTACACAAAGTGCTTGCATACACATATCTTTTAGATCCACACATACACCCACACACACACAAACACACAAGTCAAACCCACACATACACCATTTACACATACACATCAGTTGCTTACACACATACACAAAAGCTCACACACACATGCACACACACATACTCCACAGGAAAGTCTCTGTTCCTGTTTCCATATATGGGCATGGGGGCTGTGTAAGACTAAAGAGGAGACATCTGGAGAGACAGGAACCAACAGGATGGAAGTCATAAAGAGCTGAGATGACATCTGAAGCCGGGACACAAGCCTTTGTCTGGGTGTCGTGGACAATCCAGGGCCCCTACTGATCAGAAGGTGAGCAGAACCTCTTCTAAAAATCTCTGCAGGATTGTCTGCGACATTCAGTCAAAGTAAGTCTTTTGTTCTGTTTTTTTTTTTTTTAATTCTATTGGAAGAACTTAATATAAAGATAGTGTTATATATTGTGGCTATTTTCTATGATTGTAAGAACACACATGGAGTCATAAGCATGCATGCATTCATGTTAGCGTCAGATCTAGAATCAGAATCAACTTTATTGCTAAGCATGTTTAACACATACGAGGAATTTGACTTGACATTAGGTGCGCTCATGTTAAGCGCACACTAATGACGCGGCAGCCGACAGGCGCCTAATGCAGTGGGGGTAAAGAGGGAGAGGGGAAGGGGATGACACATTGGGCAGAGAGAAAAAACATAGTTATCAGAATATCGCTCGAATGAGCAAGATTATGATCACATAGAAAAAAAACCCTCATTGCACACTTAGCAGACAAGTTACAAACAGATCCACACATTAACAAAGCAGAGAGAGACCATCTTCTTCCGGCTTTCAGAGAGAGCAGACGCATTTCTTCTCCTCTCCCTTCTCCTCCTCCCCTTACTGATCTCAGCTTGCTGTGTCCTGTCTGTGTCTCGCTCTTCTTCTGCTGCATCTCGACCCAAACGGAAAATTATGGAATTGAGCTGGGCTTTAAATGCAATTGACACCACTTTTAAAGAAGATCGGGCCAGGGGGACCCCATGTGGGGAGACTCATGGGACAATTGGAAACTCATGTGTCTGTGTGATTCGATTGAAGATGTGGAAGACATCTATCTGTTTGGCTTATGATCACAGGATTTCTACTGTTTGGCTCTGGAGTTTCCTGGTGTATCGGAAATTAAAGAAGTTGGAAGAGCTGGTCAAAATGCGGACCCGGCGAAGCTCCTTCAACAATTCGACCAGCAGGGGAGTGCACTGATAGCGGCAAATGGTGTACTGATTGGCGAACTGAATCAGAAGGTTGAAAACATCTTGGAGTCGCTGGGTGCTCTCCAGGGAATGATTTTAAAGCCTGTGAATGTGTGATGCACAGAATCGCATGAGAGAGGAAATTTTTATGCTCTAAGTGGACTGTGCTCATCAGGCCTTGATTCGGCGTCCTTGGGAGACTCATTCCTCCAGGAGTAGAGATAAAGCAGAAGGGAGTTTTGGCTTCTCTTAACCCAAACAACTGCTGTTGTACAACAGTCTGAACTCTCCAAGGACAGCGTTTTCATGTGACTAACATGGAATTTTACCATCTGGCATGAAGAGAGATGAACTCTGTGGACATGTTTATCTATGTTTAGAATACATGGACAGCCGTTGCCTAGGAGACGATTTTTGTTGTGCACCAGTAACTGATACATTCACACTGCACTCACACTGATATCATATGACTGATATACACAAACTGGTCTCTCTCTGCTTTGTTAATGTGTGGATCTTTGAGCCTCTTTTTATAAATAAGGAAGATTTGCAATGAAAGAACTTTTTACATTAACTAGTGACAATAAATAAGGAACTGTAATACATTACAAGACTCTCAAACTTAAAGCGTACCTCTGGTGGTCGTGAAGACGCATTTAACTTGAAAACATTATGAAAAAGTATTTCTTATTTTGGTAAATAATTCTTGCCAGCCATATACCACCAGACATATATTCAAATAGGACCTTGGCCATGGGCAGCCAATGAAAACTGTGGGCGCAGCCATGACACATGCGGATGTGACGTCACTTCGTTGATACTCAACAGTCAATGCTCCGCCTGTATGAGAGACTAGGGTGCTGTTGTGAGTGTTTTTATTCTATTATGGCTGAATTGTCGGACTCTGAGGAAGAATTTGTCCAACATGGCTACAGGTTTGAGCCAGAAAGGTCTTCTGAGGGTTAAAGTGACGAAGTGGTCCTCACACACAACGCAATTTCGTCTGAAATTATTCGTCTGTGCCCTGTTTCCGCTCCGATCTTCTGACAAGGTGAGCTGGGTTTGGGTACACAAAAAAAGTGTTTCTTTGTTTTTTTCGCTTATTATTCAGACATCCAAAGGCTTTACATTCCGCCATGTTGCGATATCCATATCGCATTGTATGTTTTTGTTTTTACAAGAGCACAGAGTGTCTGCTGCTCTGTATATAGTTGTAGAATCATCTTCCGTGTTGCGGCAGTTACGAGATCAGATGAGAGAAGCAGCTGAATTTAAGCATTTATTTATTTATTTTCTACTCGTTTCAGTTCTGCATTTAATATGAACCCTGAGTTTGAAATAAACGTTTGAATTTTGGTCCTCACACAACGCAACGCGCTGTCTGCCGCTCTTTATAGCGGCGAGGGAGGAGCCGAATTATCTGCCGTGTTGCGGCTGTTAACGACCTCAGATCAGACAAGAGGACCCGCCGAATTTAAGCATTTATTTATTTATTTTCTACTCGTTTCAGTTCTGCATTTAATATGAACCCTGAGTTTGAAATAAACGTTTGAATTTTGGTCCTCACACAACGCAACGCACTGTCTGCTGCTCTTTATAGCGGCGAGGGAGGAGCCGAATTATCTGCCGTGTTGTGGCTGTTAACGACCTCAGATCAGACAAGAGGACCCGCCGAATTTAAGCATTTATTTATTTATTTTCTACTCGTTTCAGTTCTGCATTTAATATGAACCCTGAGTTTGAAATAAACGTTTGAATTTTGGTCCTCACACAACGCAACGCGCTGTCTGCCGCTCTTTATAGCGGCAAGGGAGGAGCCGAATTATCTGCCGTGTTGCGGCTGTTAACGACCTCAGATCAGACAAGAGGACCCACCAAATTTAAGCATTTATTTATTTATTTTCTACTCGTTTCAGTTCTGCATTTAATATGAACCTTGAGTTTGAAATAAACATTTGAATTTGAATTTGAATATCCCCAAAGCCGCTGCACATCCGGGTACTGGAGGCTCAGCCAATACTGATCCAGATCGCGGTAGCCACGAAATTACGTCACAGGAAGCGTCCTGGAAGTCCATGTAGCCGCTAGTATGGCTGTACCCATGTTTTGCTGACATAGCTGAACCAGCACATCAGCAATGGATTTATATCAAATTGCTTTGAACGTGAATTTCAACTTAAACTTGAACTAGAACGTGAGACAGGGGCTCAATATAATATCTTTTTTTTCACGACCACCATAGGTACGCTTTAATCAATGAGTGAGTAGTGTAGAAATAATTACAAGACTCTCAAATTTAATCGAGTGAGTAAAAAGATTAATTCTAATACAAGCCCTTAAATATCATCATTAAGTGAGTAAAAGTATTAATGATTGTCATAATTTATGGTATAGCGTGAGATCTTAAAATACATCAGTAGTGAAGGACTGTCCATAATAATAAAGATAGTTTGTTAAAATCAGTATAGGACTGATCTTTATGACACGGTACTGCTTGTATTGATGACTAGACACGGTTCAATGTAAGTATTCCTCTACATAAAGTTAAGCTAAGAGAAAAGAGTATACAGTGGGGTAAAAAAGTATTTAGTTAAGATAAGATAAGATAAGGCTTTATTAGTCCCACAATGGGGAAATTCCAGGATTGCAACAGCACAGGGATAGCAACACTCAGAGCAACAATCAGAAGGCAAGAAAAACAAGAGCAGCGAGTATACATATGTACATATAAACATAAATACATAAATATATAGACACACGGTGCGGAGCATTGTAGCTAGATGGAATAAATATATAGATATACAGTATAAACACAGTGCAGAGCATTGTAGCTAGATTTAATAAATATATGAATATATAAACACACACAGTACGGAGCATTGTAGCTAGATGGAATAAATATGTGAATATATAAACACACACACAGTGTGGAGCGCTGTAGCTAGATGGAATAAATATATGAATATATAAACACACACAGTGCGGAGCATTGTAGCTAGATGGAATAAATATGTAAATATATAAACACACAGTGCGGAGCATTGTAGCTAGATGGAATAAATATGTAAATATATAAACACACACAGTGCGGAGCATTGTAGCTAGATGGAATAGATATATAAATATATAAACACACAGTGCGGAGCATTGTAGCTAGATGGAATAAATATGTAAATATATAAACACACAATGCGAAGCATTGTAGCTAGATGGAATAAATATGTAAATATATAAATACACAGTGTGGAGCATTGTCACTAGATGGAATAAATATATAAATATATAAACACACACAGTGCGGAGCATTGTAGCTAGATGGAATGAAACAGCATAACCGTCTGCTTAGTTATCCTACATGGTATGATTATGTACCCATACATATTGTCACCCTCTGTAGCTACCTGTATTTTCCTAGTTGTATACCTGGAGGGGACCATTGTGTAAGTCTATTGCGTCTTTTGCATTCAATACTATTAGGGTGTCACATCTTTTTGCTATATCTGCGAGCAGCCCTGCTTAGGTTATACAGTCTGACAGCCGTTGGTACGAAGGACCTGCGAAACCTCTCGGTTGTGCACCTAGGATGATGTAGTCTGCTGCTAAATGAGCTCCTCTGTGCATTCAGTGTGTCCTGCATAGGGTGGAACTTGGACTCCAGCAGAGATGACAGTTTAGCCACCATCCTTCTCTCTTCCATCTCCTCCACTGGGTCAAGGCGCTGCCCCAGGACAGAGCTAGCTTTCTTGATCAGTTTGTTCAGTCTCTTCCTATCGGCTGCTGTAATGCCACTGCCCCAGCAGACCACTCCAAAAGTGATGGCTGATGCCACCACCGTGTCGTAGAATGTCTTCAGCAGCACCCCTTGTACACCAAAAGACCTGAGTCTCCTCAGTAGGAACAGCCTGCGCTGTCCCTTCTTGTAGAGTGTGTCAGTATTGTGTGATCAGTCTAGTTTATTGTTCAGATGAACACCCAGGTACTTGTAGGATGTCACCATCTCAATGTCTGTTCCCTGGATGTTTACTGGTGCTGTGAGGGGTTGTCCTTGCCTGCGGCAGTCCACCACCAGCTCCTTAGTTTTCCTCGCGTTGATCTGGAGGCAGCTCCGATGGCACCAGTCCACGAACTCCTGGATAAGCCCTCTGTACTCAGCTTCATCTCCGTTGGAGATGAGGCCAACGATCGCAGAGTCGTCAGAGAACTTCTGTAGATGGCAGTGTGTTGTGTTGTGTGAGAAGTCCGCAGTATAAAGGGTGAACAGGAAGGGAGCCAAAACCGTTCCCTGGGGGGCCCCCGTGCTACCGATGATCGTGTCGGACACACAGTCCCGGGTTCTCACAAACTGTGGCCGGTTAGTGAGGTAGTCCAGGATCTATGATGACAGGTGCTGGTCCACCCCTGCGCACAGCACCTTGTCCTTCAGGATCATCGGTTGGATGGTGTTGAAAGCACTGGAGAAGTCAAAGAACATAATCCTCACTGCATTCCTGGGCTTCTCCAGGTGGAACAGAGAACGGTGAAGGAGGAAGATGACCGCATCCTCCTCCCCAATACCATGCTAGTAGGCGAACTGGAGTGGATCCATCGCTGGTTCCACCAGGGGGCGGAGATGAGCAAGGAGCAGTCTCTCCAGGGTCTTCATCATGTGGGACGTCAGGGCCACTGGTCTGTAGCTGTTCAGATCTTTGGGGTGGGAAGTCTTTGGTACAGGAACCACGCAAGATGTTTTCCACAACTGTGGTACCCTCCCCAGCTTCAGGCTCAGGTTGAAGATGTACTCCACAATCCCACACAGCTGGTCTGCACAGGACTTGAGGAGCTTCACACTGATGCTGTCCGGTCCCGACGCCTTCCTCGCCTTGATCTTCCTCAGCTCCGTCCTCACCTGGGTCTTAGTGAGGGTCAGGTTGGGGGGCTGTGTGTTGGGAGTGGGGAGGCAATGGTGGAGTGGGGAGTGGGCAGCAGGACTTGATGTCTTCAGAGGCAGCAGTGGTTGTTGTGCAGTCGGGGGGGGAGGGCGGTTGGTCAAACCTATTGAAAAACAGATTCAGATTGTTCGCCCACTCCCTGCCCCCCGTGGCCTGGGGGGAGGTATTCTGGAGCCCAGAGATGGTTTTAAGGTTTCTCCAGACCCCGCTGATGTCGCTCTGTTGCAGCTTGTCCTCCATCTTCTTCCTGAAGCTGTCCTTGCCTTCTCTGATCTTTCTTCTCAGCTCTCTCTGTACGGACTTCAGCATCTCCCTGTTCCCCGACCTGAAGATCCTCTTCTTCTCTCTCAGAAGTGTTTTTATCTCAGGGTTGATCCAGGGTTTGTTGTTTGAGCAACACCATATGGTCTTGGTGGGAACGGTGTTGTCCACACAGAAGCTGATGTAGTCCGTGATGGTGTGAGTGAGGCCATCGATGTCCTCACCATGTGGATCGCAGAGCTGCTCCCAGGCGGTGGTTTCAAAACAGCCCTTTAGAGCGTCCATTGCCTCCTCAGACCATAACTTCACTGTGCGCATGGCCGGAGGTTGTCTGTGCACTAGGGGTTTGTACACCAGCCGGAGATGAACCAAGTTGTGATCCGATCTCTCGAGTGGGGGGAGTTGTGATGAGGTGTACGCCTCCTTAGTGTTTGTGTAGAATAAGTCCAGTGTTTTATTGTCTCTAGTGTGGCATGTGACATACTGGGTAAACGTGGGTAGAATGGGAGACAGTGAAACATTGTTGAAATCGCTTGAGATGAGGAGAAGAGCATCTGGGTGTTCTGTCTGCAGCCTGCCAGTTACTGAGTGGATGACATCACGCGCTGTCCCAGTGTTCTCCGTCGGATTTGCATAAATAACAATGCAGATCACATGTGAGTATTCCCTCGGGAGATAGGTAGGGCGCATGCTAACAGCTAGCAACTTGATGTCTTTGCCGCAGTGTTGTTGTTTAACAGTGATATGTCCCGGTCTGCACCAGTTGTTATTAACATAGATCAACACTCCACCGCCCCTTGCTTTGCCACTGTCTGGTGTTCGGTCTGCCCGTATCGTGTGGAAACCCTCCAGCTCAATGTTAGCATCTGCTACTAGTTCAGTTAGCCATGTCTCGGTAAACAAAAGGAGGGAGCACTCCCGGTATATGCTATCGTAGCAGGAGATAGCCGCTAGCTCATCTACCTTTCCCAATATAGATCATACATTCCCCATAACAACAGATGGGAGGGTGGGTCTGTACCTTACATTCCTTGTCCGCCATCTAACACCAGCCCGACAACCACGTCGTTTTCGCCTTATTTCTCCCAGTACATCGAGTTTTTCCGTTAGCACCGAGTGGCGATTAAGTGCAAGCAGCTGTTCCCTGCTGTACCGTCTCCTGCTGTAAACAGTGGCTCCGTCCGCCGGCTCGGGAGACATTTGGGGCGATCTGTGTGTCCGTGATGTATAAAGTTAGCCACCAATTGTGCAAGTTCTCCCACTTAAAAGATAAGAGAGGTCTCCAATTTTCATCATAGGTATACCTCAACTATGAGAGATAAAATGAGAAAAAAAAATCCAGAAAATCACATTGTCTGATTTTTAAAGAATTTATTTGCAAATTATGGTGGAAAATGGAGGAGATAGGAGAAAGAAGGACGGTGGCTAAACTTTCATCTCTGCTGGAGTCCGAGTTCCACCCTATGCAGGACATACTGAATGCACTGAGGAGCTCATTTAGCAGCAGACTACATCATCCCAGGTGCACAACCGAGAGGTTTCGCAGGTCCTTCCTACCAACGGCTGTCAGACTGTACAACCTAAGCAGGGCTGCTCGCAGAGATAGCAAAAAGACGTAACAACCTAATAGTTTGAATGCAAAAGATGCAATAGACTTACACAATGGTCCCCTCCGGCATACAACTAGGAAAATACCGGTCGCTATGGAGGGTGAGAATATGTATGGGTACATAATCATATCATGTAGGATAACTAAGTAGACGGTTGTGCTGTTTCATCCCATCTAGCTACAATGCTCCGCACTGTGTGTGTTTATATATCTACATATTTATTCCATCCGGCTACAATGCTCTGCACTGTGTGTCTGTGTATATATATATATATATATATATATATACTGTATATATATATTTATATATATATATATATATTTATTTTTTTTTTAGTAATATGTACATATACTATATATTAGCTGCTCTTGTTTTTTTGTTTTTTTCTTGCCTTCTGATTGTTGCTCTGAGTGTTGCTATCCCTGTGCTGTTGCAATCCTGGAATTTCCCCATTGTGGGACTAATAAAGGCTTATCTTATCTTATCTTATCTTATCTCATCTTATCTTAAAATAAGTATTTGGTCAATAACAAAAGTTAATAATAATAATGCATCGGTTTTATATAGCGCTTTATCATATATACTCAAAGACGCTTTACAAATAGGTACATTATTCATTCACTCCAGACAGGCAATGGTAGTGGCAAGCTACTTCTGCAGCCACAGCTGCCCTGGGGCAGGCTGACGGAAACGTGGCAGCCAATCTGCGCCAACGGCCTTTCTGGCCACCACTAAACATTTTATACATTTATACACATTCATACCCAGTGTTATGGGCACTGGAGGCAATGCAGGTGAAGTGTCTTGCCCAGGGACACAACGGCAGGATATCTGGGGAGAGTGGGATTCGAACCGCCAACCATCGGGTTATTAGACGACCTGCTCTACCTCCTGAGCCACTGCCGCCCCAGTTCAACAAACAACATTTAAAATTCATCTCAATACTTTGTTATATACCCTTTGTTGGCAATGATAGAGGTCAAATGTTTTCTTTAAGTCTTCACAAGGTTTTCACACACTGTTGCTGGTATTTTGGCCCATTCCTCCATGCAGATCTCCTCATGAGCAGTGATGTTTTGGGGCTGTCGCTGGGCAACATGGACTTTCAACTCCCTCCAAAGATTTTCTATGGGGTTGAGATCTGGAGACTGGCTAGGCCACTCCAGGACCCTGAAATGCTTCTTTTGAAGCCACTCCTTCGTTGCCCGGGCGGTGTGTTTGGGATCATTGTCATGCTGAAAGACCCAGCCACGTTTCATCTTCAATGCCCTTGCTGATGGAAGGAGGTTTTCACTCAAAATCTCATGATACATGGCCCCATTCATTCTTTCCTTTACACAGATCAGTCGTCCTGGTCCTTTTGCAGAAAAACAGCCCCAAAACATGATGTTTCCACCCCCGTGCTTCACAGTAGGTATGGTGTTCTTTCTCCTCCAAACACGACAAGTTGAGTTTTTACCAAAAAGTTCTATTTTGGTTTCATCTCACCATATGACATTCTCCCAATCCTCTTCTGGATAATCCAAATGCTCTCTAGCAAACTTCAGACAGGACTGGACATGTACTGGCTTAAGCAGGGGGACACGTTTGGCACTGCAGGATTTAAATCCCTGGCAACGTAGTGTGTTACTGATGGTAGCCTTTGTTACTCTGTTCCCAGCTCTCTGCAGGTCATTCATTAGGTCCCCCCGTGTGGTTCTGGGATTTTTGCTCACCGTTCTCGTGATCATTTTGACCCCACGGGGTAAGATCTTGCGTGGAGCCCCAGATGGAGGGAGATTATCAGTGGTCTTGTATGTCTTCCATTTTCTAATAATTGATCCCACAGTTGATTTCTTCACACCAAGCTGCTTACCTGTTGCAGATTCAGTCTTCCCAGCCTGGTGCAGGTCTACAATTTTGTTTCTGGTGTCCTTTGACAGCTCTTTGGTCTTGGCCATAGTGAAGTTTGGAGTCTGACTGTTTGAGGTTGTGGACAGGTGTCTTTTATACTGATAACGAGTTCAAACAGGTGCCATTAATACAGGTAACGAGTGGAGGACAGAGGAGCCTCTTAAAGAAGAAGTTACAGGTCTGTGAGAGCCAGAAATCTTGCTTGTTTGTAGGTGACCAAATACTTATTTTCCACCATAATTTGCAAATAAATTCTTTAAAAATCAGACAATGTGATTTTCTGGATTTTTTTTCCCTCATTTTGTCTCTCATAGTTGAGGTATACCTATGATGAAAATTGGAGACCTCTCTCATCTTTTAAGTGGGAGAACTTGGACAATTGGTGGCTGACTGAATACTTTTTTTGCCCCACTGTATATACAGATTGAGTGGCAGGGAGAGACACACAAATACACAACCAACTCTGCAGATATTGTCCATATTGTGCATGCTGATATTGTGTTGATTCTGTAAATCTTGAGGTGATGAGGTGATGAATGTGTGGGTTGGGAAATAACGGTGACAGCTCGGGGGCAGTAAATATCTACTAACTCTTTTTGCCATCGTATATATAGGCGATTTAAACACTTTCACAGTGCAGGAAATGGGGGCGAGTGTGTATCTCTGATCACGAAGGGGAGGGGTAATTCACCCGCTTGCCTGAGTTGTGTCATGGGCAGTGAGATTGCTCCCCTCCCGTCCTGCCTCATCTTCACCAACTCAACACGGCACCTGAGGCAGAAGACGCACCTGCGCCCACTCATCAGCCAGCGTACTTAAGGAGGCGCTGTCCATGCATTCAGCGCTGGCTCGTCTGGGTATACTGCCCATGCAAAGACAAGCAAGTATAATTACAAACAAGTTAGACACGCTGTCTCACCTTGTTTTCCTCTCTCCTTCAGGTTGCTGCCATGGTGCGGGTGTGTCTCCAGGACTGTGCGCGCTCTCCTGCCACATCTCCATAATCCCTTGGCTCACAACCTCCACCCGGACAGGCACCATCAGCTCATTCCCCCTACCCTACTGGTTCGTCTATTCCCAGCTGGAGTCCTGCTGGTTCTTCCCCAGAACCCAAGTAAGTGGCAATTTGGTTGCCTGTTTCCCCTTACTCCATTCCTCCATTCACAGCTCTCGTCTTCTCTCCACAGGTGGATTCCTCTATCAAGTGACTGTTTCCTTAAGCTGTGCGCTGTTTTGCAAATTAATAAACTATCAAACGTGCCCCTTTGTGTGGTTACTTTCCCTGTGCTGTTGCATCACGCACGTGAGCTGTCAGCTTAATTAATCATGACAAGTTGAACTGAGAAATTGTGTTTAAAGAGAGGAGATTATTTGAAGTAACAGTGCTGAATTGTACACAAAGTTAAAGTTGTAAGATTATCCTTGCATGAATAAAACTGAATTGTAGGGAAGCAGCTCTTTAGTGTCTTTGAAAAAAAAAAAAAAAACAAGGTGTGGCTTGTGGTCAACAGGCTTCACAGCCACATTGCACGTTCACATTTGCACGTGACCAAAACGGCCATGTGGCATTCCCGTTGCATGAGAACTGCGCATGTGCAGATAAAGCAGTGCAAACGCCATTTTGAAAATCACCAGGGTGAGTTATCCTTGGAGCCATCTTGGAGCTGCGACAACTAGACCACCTCCAAGCAACATCACTGTGTCTCCTTAAGTGCAGAAGGAACTACCTCCATTTTGTGGTCAACTATAAGAATTGCATTCGTTCATAAATTTACCCCCAAATTATTCGAAGTGGGACTCTATTAAGCCAATTTATAAAACCAAATCGAGCTTCAAAGTTAACTACAAAGGAAATTTTTCCAACAATTTTGGGGACCTTAGTATCTATCTGGCTGAAAGGGAGCTGCCACTCTTAAAGTCTGTGCACAGCCAAACTAAAGTTCTCCCACACCCACTCAACAGCGGGCTTGAAGCAGTGAGGCAACAGAGAGGCTACCTCCAATCAGCTGTAGAATGAAGAGGTTCAACTTTAATCTGGGCAGAGGAAAGAGTAAATAGATTCATTTCTAATTTTAAAAGGAATTATGTTGTGAAAATCCTAGGTTGAGAATATATATACATATATATATATATATATATATATATATATATATATATATATATATTGTAGAGACTGGGTTAATCATCTCAGACTGGATGTAGAGACTGGGTTAATCATCTCAGACTAGATGCAGAGGGTAAACAGAGAAGGACAATAGCTATAGAGATTATGGCGAGGTAGCAGGAAGAAGGAGTTGGGGGGAGAAGGGATGAATGTATGTATGAATGAAGGGATGAATGTATTGTGATGTGAGATGTCATGCAGATGTGAGATGTGTGGTTGGTATAAAAGGAGAACTCATGGTGTATTGAGACATGCTTTTCTGTGTATGACTGATGTGAGAGTGGATAAAATCGTCTGCTGCATAAATCCGTCTCGTTATTTACACTCTCCACACTGTTGACCCCTTGACGAATTATGGAACACGAGGCAAGAACCCCGGAATCGGCCCGGACGGAAAGCCCCAGCAACACGGCAAGCATCCCAGAGATGGCCTGGATGGGAACCCCCAGCAACGCGTGCACTGTTTCAGTCAAACTACCGGACTTTTGGCTGCACAACCTGCGGTCTTGGTTCCACCACACCGCGGCTCAGTTCGCCCTCAGGGGAATAACTGCAGACGACACCAAATATTGCTATGTGGTCGCAGCGCTGGACGCTCGCACGTCTCAGCAAGTAGCGAGCCTGCTCCAACAGCCTCCAGCCCACGACAAATACGGGACTCTCAAGGCCGCGCTGACCCGGTGCTACACGGTCTCGGACTGTGAGAGAGCAGAGTGGCTCCTGAGGCACTCCGAGTTAGGAGATGGTTCGGTGGTCGAACTGATGGAGAAGATGTTGGTGTTAATGGGCACGGACGACGGGCATTGCCCACCTTTTCCTCCGGAACCTCCCAACAGAGGCGAAAGCAATTCTTGCCAATTCGCTGTTGCTGGCCACGTGTGACTACCGTGTGCTAGCCCAGGAGGCAGATCGGATCATCCTCACCACCAGAGCCCCCACAGTGAACGCGGCGGCGTCGGAACCCAGCGAGACAACCAGCGGAGGCGAGGAGCCACCGACGGTAGTGGCGGCCGAGGCCAAAAAGTGCCAGAGAGACACGCTCTGCTTCTACCACCGCCGCTTTGGAGAGAAGGCACGCAGATGTGCGCCACCGTGCCAATTCAAGTGCTCGGGAAATGCCAAGGCCGGCAGTCGGTAGCAGCTGCGACCGCCGGTGAAGAGAACAAGCTGCTCTACGTGACAGACTTGCACTCGGGGAGACAGTTCCTTGTAGACACCGGAGCCCAGAGGAGCATCATCCTGCTGTCCTACACCGACTGGCTAGCAGGACCTAGCGGCCCCGGGCTGGTAGCAGTAAACAGCTCGGGCATTAAGACTTTTGGTGAGAGAACACTGACTTTATCCCTACATGGCCATATGTACGAGTGGACTTTTGTCATAGTGGCACTGAGTTTCCCAATCCTGGGAGCTGATTTTCTGTGTGCACATGGGTTGCTAGTCGATGTTGCTAACAGGCGCCTGGTTAATGCCTTTTGTTAATAGTTAATGGTTAATAGTCTTTTGATTCTCTCCCCTGTACAGCTCGAGGTACCGGGCCAATAACACAAGCCAACGTCACAGCTCCAGGCGGTAAGTTCCACACACTGCTCACTCAGTTCCCAGCACTCACGGTCCCGACATTTTTGGTGGCCATCGCTAAACACGGGGTGGAACACTTTATCACCACCACCGGGCCGCCCATTTTCACACGACCTCGACGCTTGGACATAGCTAAACTGGCCATAGCGTGCGAGGAGTTTGCCAACCTGGAAAGGCTGGGCATCATCAGGCGATCGAACAGCCCATGGGCATCCCCGCTACACATGGTCCCTAAGGCCAAGGGATCATGGCGACCGTGCGAAGATTTCCGCAGATTGAATAATGCCACAGCATTATTTAATATTATTTATTAAATAATATTTAATAAATAATTTATTATTTATTATTATTATTTAATTTATATTTATTTATTTATATTTATATTTATATTTATATTACAAGCTATAAAAATTATATTGTACATATTTTATATTTACCTATTTTGTAAGATGTGTGCCTGTGTTTGTGTCTATGTTGAATGTAATTAGTGGCTTGTAAATATGGATGTCACCAACTGCAAAACAAATCTACCTACGGGTACAAATAAAGTAACCTGAACCTGAACAGTGCACGACCACTACCCGATTCCCCATATTCAGGATTTTTCCATTCACCTCTCTGGAGCATGCATTTTTCTAAAATAGACCTGGTCTGCGGTTACCACCAGGTCCCAGTGCACGTGGAGGACATACCCAAAACAGCAGTAATAACTCTGTTTGGCTTGTTTGAGTTTTTACGCATGCCCTTCGGATTAAAAGGAGCGGCACAGACATTCCAGCGCATGATGGATGCGATGCTGCGCGATCTCCCTTTTGTGTTCGTCTACCTGGATGATATCCTGGTAATGAACACGTAACCCACCTCAGGACGGTTTTCTGCAGGTTGGAAGAGCATGGGTTAATAATCAATCCAGCGAAATGCCACTTCAGCGTGATGGAGATTGATTTTTTGGGGCACCGCGTCTCACCGGAGGGAGCGATACCCTTGGCCGACAAAATGCGCGCTGTGGCGAATTTTCCCCGGCCTCAGACGGTCAGGGCGCTGCAAGAATTTTTGGGGATGGTTAACTTTTATAACTGGTTCCTCCCCCAAGCAGCTCAACTCACTCAGCCATTATACGCCGTGCTCAAGAAATGGAAACCCGCGGACAGAGTTGAATGGACTCCGGAGCGAGAGCAGGCGTTCTCTGAGGTTAAAACAGCCCTGGCAAACGCCGCACTGTTGTCGCACCAGGACCCGGCGGCCTGGATAGCACTCACTACCGACGCCTCGGACGTGGCCGTAGGGGCTGTCGTGGAACGTGTCGCCGGTTCCTGGCAGCCGCTCGCTTTTTTCAGCAGGGCTTTGCGTGACAGTGAGCGTAAATACAGCGCGTTCGACAGAGAGTTGCTGGCTCTCCACCTGGCCATACGCCACTTCCAGTTCTGGCTGGAAGGGCACAGCTTCACCACGTTCGTGGACCACAAGCCGCTAACGTTCGCGATGGCCAAGGTTTCGGAACCATGGTCAGGCCAGCAGCAGAGACAGCTGGCTGCAATCTCGGAGTTTACGACCGACATTCAGCTTGTGTCGGGTAAACTGAATGTGGTAGCGGACTGCCTCTCGCGCGCAGTGGTGGCCCCGGTCTGCGTGGGGGTAGATTATACAGCCATGGCCGCAGAGCAGATTGGCGATACGGATGTGCGCGCGCTCCAGTCTGGACCAACAGGGTTAAGGCTGGAGAGCAGAGTACTGCAAGACGGCAAGCCCTCCCTAATCTGCGACGTTTCCACGGGACGCCCGCGCCCGGGTGTCCCAGTCGCTTGGTGCCGCCGCGTGTTTGAGTCAGTTCATGCTCTGGCGCACCCAGGGGTGCGCGCATCAGTCAAGATGGTGGGAGTGAAGTTCATGTGGCCAGGCCTGCGCAAACAAGTGAAAGAGTGGGCTGCAGCCTGCGTAGCGTGCCAACGAGCCAAAGTACACAGACACACGAAGGCTCCTTTGGAACCATTTTGTATCCCGGCTAAGAGGTTCGACCATGTTCACGTGGACCTCGTGGGCCCCCTCCCACCATCGCAGGGGCGCACGCACCTTCTGACAGTGGTGGACCGGACCACACGCTGGCCAGAAGCAGTCCCGCTGGCAGCAACCACGTCCGCAGACGTGGCGCGCACTTTTTTGACGACATGGGTGGCACGTTTTGGAATCCTGTCGGACATCGCATCCGATAGGGGCCCTCAGTTTGTTTCAGACCTCTGGTCCACGATGGCCCGTAGCCTGGGTGTTGCAATTCATCGCACAACCGCGTACAACCCACAGGCCAATGGGTTATGCAAGCGTTTTCATAGGTCACTGAAAGCAGCGCTCAGGGCTTCGCCGACAGATGCAAATTGGGTAGACCGGTTGCCGTGGGTTTTATTAGGGTTGCGTTCTGCACAAAAAGAGGATTTGGAGGCTTCCCCGGCGGAGCTTGTTTTTTCTCAGCCACTGCGGCTGCCTGGGGAATTTTTGCCAGATAATCCCACGCTGGACAACTGCCCATCTCAGCGTTTGCAGCATAGCGCAGACACAGGCACGCTGCCGGGCCCAGCCCACCACTCTTTTCCACGCGCTTTTGTGTCGAAAACTTTGAAGAACGCGGCATTCGTGTTTGTCAGGCACGATGCCCGCCGCCCTCCATTGCGCCCACCCTACGATGGCCTGTTCAGAGTGCTGGAAACAGGGGACAAACATTTTTTGTTAGACTTGGGGGGTCGTCGGGAGAAAATATGCATAGACAGACTTAAGCCCGCCTTTGTGGTGGCAGACGAGCAAGTGCTGTTGGCTTGGGCCCCTCGGCGCGGAAGACCCCCACTGAGAACTCCCCAGGTAAATGAATCATCAGAGCAGCCACACGGGCAAGTCGAAGGTTTCACCCCCCTCGCCATGGCCCACCCGCAGACAGACACACCCCCAGGAGCTCCCCGCCAGCGTAGCAGCGCCGCGGAGGCGGTAAACCCCCATTACAGCAGATATGGGAGGAGACTGAAGCCAAAAGGACATGAGGATTGAAACTCGGTCTGAGATTCGGGGGCGGGGGGGGTGTAGAGACTGGGTTAATCATCGCAGACTGGATGTAGAGACTGGGTTAATCATCTCAGACTGGATGCAGAGGGTAAACAGAGAAGGACAATAGCTATAGAGATTATGGTGAGGTAGCAGGAAGAAGGAGTTGGGGGGAGAAGGGATGAATGTATTGTGATGTCAGATGTCATGCAGATGTGAGATGGGCGGTTGGTATAAAAGGAGAACCCATGGTGTATTGAGACATGCTTTTCTGTGTATGACTGATGTGAGAGTGAATAAAGTCGTCTGCTGCATAAATCCGTCTCGTTATTTACACTCTCCACAATATATATATATATATATATATATATATATATAAAACACTCACTGACACCAACTTTAGCACTTTAGGTGTACAATCTTGTACCCTTGTGGTAGTATTGGGTTATGGCTACCTGGATGGAAGGGACAATTGGGCCAGGTCAGGTAGACCCTAGGTTCATAGGAGCCTGGAGGGCATAACAACAGATGACTCATACACAGCAGTATAGGAATTTGCAACTATGTATATTTTTTTTACAAATGTGTATTATTTACAAATGTGTACACTTAATCAAAAAAACACAGCACTTGTCACAATAATAAAAAGGAAAAAAAAAAATAAAATACCCCAAAATATATTTACAAAATGTTCAGTCCTTTTGTATCTGTCCCAGGTGACCAATTGGATCACCTCTACCAGTTAATCGGGTTCGGGCTTCGGCTCACCATCCAGATCTGGAGAATCCACGTTCTGGTCAAACCAGTCCAAAGAAAAAACCTGACCAAGCTAAATGACACGTGCGTCATGGGGTTCCCGTGCTGAACATGCGTTTACAGCCTTTGGATCCAAATCAATCTCAAATTTTATCCGAGACAAAGACTGCTATTAGCACGTTAGCGTCACCATATCATCAAGGACCGTCTCTTTCTCTTGGTCGGTGTCTTTCGGCGTCTCGCGTGACTGAGCCAAAAAATGCAAGTCATACCCAGACCCAGAGAGAGAGCACTTAACCCATTGGCTGGCGCTGCCAAACAACGGCGCAGCCACTGGTTGTTCAAAATACCAAATACAAACATTTGGAACTTTATCAAAACTCCCCAGAAAATGTTCCCTACTGTTTTATGAATATATATTTATTTAAATATTCCTCTTTAAATTATTTACTCCCATTATGAAATGGGTGTTCCTCTTTCCAAAAGCGGCATCAATATTCATATTTTTATTCGCGTTTTTAACACTGAGTTACACTATCCCCCCTTAGAATCATGCAAGTCCCTTTGCATGGGATTAGCTAAATGGTAATGACGAGAGAACCAGTGCTCATGGGAATAATCTTAGGATCTGTCTCTGTTAAGGCTCTGGTAAAAGCCAGGTTTAGTCCTTGAAACAGGGAATGGGCAACAGTTATGAGAGGGTTTCCCAACTGACTATACTGTAGTCTTTCTGGCTGGAAGGTTGTCCTCTCGGAGCGTCTCACAGTCTTTGGGATCTCCTTCTCAGGTTTGTTTTCTTCCACAGGTTCATCACAGGTACTTTTATCAGATAAGTTGGTTTCACTTTCAGTTCCATTCTCATTGTTCGATGGTTCCACATTTGTTTCAGTTTCCTCCAGGTTTCCATCATTCGGTAAGTTGTCACATCCAGATGAATTGTCATTTCCAGGCAAGTTGTCACTTCCAGGTGAAGTGACATTTTCTATTTGGTTGTCATTCTCAGGTAAGTGAGTTTCAGCAGGAATGTCTCCTTTGAAGAATGTCTTTGGATGGGGAATTTCATAAACTCAAGTGAGCTTTATGGGCGTTTGGCTTGGTTCTTCTCTGTACCAATAGACATCTTCATTTTCCGGTTCTGAATTCTCACATTCCTCACTTTGTTCAGGTGATTGCCTTGTCTTAGGTTGGCAGATACATTTTGGCTGGACAGGTTCTTCTTCAACAGGGGCAAGAAAACCACAAGGAAGCAAGAGGTTGCAGTGAACGGTGCGAACAGGACCATCTTTTGTCTCAGGTTTTATAGTGTAAACAGGCAAGTCACCTGCTTGGCTCACCACAATGTGGATTTCAGCTTCCCACCTGTCTGCTTGTGCTTTCTTCTGCGGCGGACTGCACGTACCAAAACTCTGTCGCCTGGTTCTAGTTTTGAGGGTTTCACTCGCATATCAAATCTTGTTTTGTTTCTTTCAGCCATCTTGTTAGCATTTTCTGTTGCTAGTTTGTAGCTTTCTTGTAGAGTTGTCTTCAGTTTTTCAATGTACTGGGAATGTGACTTGAAACTTTTGTTGTGAAACGGGAGCCCAAATGCAAGATCGATTGGCAATCTCGGCTGACGACCGAACATTAACTCATACGGGGCAAAACCAGCAGTGTCATTCTTCGTACAATTGTACGCATGTACAAGTGGTTTCACATAGTTGTGCCAATGAGTTTTGTTCTTTTCCTCCAGAGTACCCAGCATGCTCAATAACGTTCTATTGAAACGTTCTACCGGGTTACCTCTGGGGTGATAGGGTGTCGTCTGGATTTTGCGAATGCCCATGATTTTGCAAAGTTCTTTTATAATATGGGACTCAAAATCGGGACCCGGATCACTATGTAACCGTTCCGGTATCCCGTAGTGGACTATAAAGTTGTCCCAAAGTGCCTTTGCAACGGTCTGAGCTTTCTGATTGCTGGTAGGGATGGCTATAGCGTATTTCGTGAAATGATCAGTTAACACGAGCACATCCTTTGTGTTACTTTGATCGGGCTCAATGGACAGGAAATCCATACAGACAAGTTCGAGCGGTCGGGTGGACTTGATGTTGACAAGCAGAGCAGATCGTTCTGGAGTGGTTTTACGTCTTACGCAGCGATTACATGTCTTGATCTTCTTTTCAATATCTGCCGCCATGCAAGGCCAATAGAACCTTGTTCTGGCGAGATCCAAAGTACGCTCTGTGCCTAAATGGCCCACGTCACAGTAGAGGCTTTGAAAGACTGAATCGCGGAGCTGTTCAGGTAAGACGAGCTGGTAAGTAACATTTCCTCCATCTTGGCGAGTGCGGTAGAGGATGTTATTGCACATTTCAAGTCGACTGAGCTCTCGGAGTAACAAGTTGATGTCAGGAAGTTCAGTTCGTACAGTTGGTGGAACTTTTAGCCCAGTTTCAATTTGTGCAATCACTTCTCTTAGACAGGCGTCAGTTCTTTGTTCGTTTTTGATCTGTTCAGGCGTCATGTGGGGTACAACTGGAAGACCACCACAGTCATCTTCATCGGCATAGCCATCTGGAATGGCGGCTACAGAGAGGGTTAACAAGTGAACCAAAGGGAAGGTGTTGTCTGGAGAGCTACAGACAAGGTGTTTTTCACATATAGCAGACACTACCTCAGAACTTAAACTGCTTTCAGGAAGAGACAAGTGAGTTTGAGTGAACTGCTGTATGCGGTCAAGCTCCTTTTGGGACACTAAGTCATCAAGTAACTTGCCATGTGGCCGTCTAGAGAGGCCGTCTGCATCTGAGTTAAGCTTGCCTGCTCTGTATTGGAGCTTAAAGTTAAACGTCGACAGAGCAGCTAGCCACCTATAACTCATGGCATCCATCTTAGCAGTAGTCAAAATGTATGTAAGGGGGTTACTGTCTGTCACGACAGTAAAATGATTGCCATATAAATAGTCTGTGAACTTCTCCATTACTGCCCACTTTAGAGCTAAAAATTCTAATTTATGGGCGGGGTAACGGGATTCACTTCTGGACAACCCCCGGGTTGCATAAGCTGTGACCCTAGTCTGGCCCTCCTGCTCTTGATAGAGGGCGGCGCCAAGCCCTGTAGTGCTGGCATCAGTATGGAGTGTATATGGAAACTGAGGGTCAGTGAAACCCAGGACAGGCGCAGTACTGAGCTTTTCAATGATGGTTTTGAATGCAAGATCACAGGAAGAAGTCCATCGCTCGCCAAACGGTGTCTTTGGGTCGTGGTACTGGGCAGGCTTAGCTTTGGGCTTTGTGCTTTTGCACAAAGGAAGGTAGCCTGATGTTAAGTCAGTGAGGGGCTTAACGATGCTGGAATAGTTATTAATGAACCGCCTATAGTACCCTGAAAAGCCTAAGAACGAGCGGAGCTGTTTGAGATCATGGTGCACAGGCCAGGTACTTAGGGCTTTCACTTTTTCGGGGTCGGTCTCAACTCCTTTACTGGACACAATGTGACCGAGGTATCTGACAGAAGTTTGAAAAAATCTGCATTTCTCAGGGGAGAGTTTAAGCCCGTACTCTTTCAGGCGATTAAGAACTTTCATTAAGCGAGCCTCATGTTCTTCGGGCATCTTGGAGAATACAATGATGTCATCGAGGAACACAATCACCTCATGCAGATTCATGTTGCCCATACATTTCTCCATGAGGCGCTGGAACATGCTGGGGGCGTTTGTAATGCCTTGGGGCATTCTATTGAATTCCCAAAAGCCCATGGGACATACGAACGCTGTCTTTGGTTTGTCCAGCTCCTCTACCTCAATTTGGTAGTACCCCGACTTTAAATCGAGGACGAAGAACCATTGCGAACCAGTCAAGGTGGAAAACATTTCCTCCAAGTTGGGGAGGGCGTAAGCATCTTTTACAGTCTGCATGTTAAGCTTCCTGTAATCAATACAAAGGCGGACATCGCCATTTTTCTTTCGCACCACTACAATAGGCGAAGAAAATGGGGAAGTGGACTTTCTTATCACGCCTGCTTGTTGGAGTTCTTTGAGATGCTTACGGACCGCTTCCAGGTCATTTGGATGTATGGGATGTGCCCTGTGTTTGAACGGTGTTTCATCTGATAATTTGATTGTGTGTTTCACTTGATCCGTTTTGCCAAAGTCAAGATCGTTTTGTACAAATACTTCGGGCATTTGACTGAGTCTTTTTGTTAGGCGCTCTTTCCATTCAGTGCTAATGGGGGAAGAGTCAAAGTTGAACTTCAGAGTGGACTTTGGCTCAGTTTTGGACTTTGTAACTTTCACGGAGTGTTCTTGCGATAGGACTCGTTGATATGCACAAATTTCTCCAATGACACACTTCTGAGGGATTGTCACATCATGTTCCAATTCATTGGTGAGTATAACTGGAACAAGGTAAGGTGCTCTTTCAGGTAAGTCTATGAGACATGGTTTTACTAGGATACCACCAGGTAAGGCTGACATTAATGGGTGTTCTAACAAGACAGATTTTTCACTGTTGCTGGCTGACACAGCTACAGCGCCATCTAGCTTAATCTCATGGTTGGATAAATACTGTCTGTAATAGGACTCAGGGACAGTAGTCACCTGGGAGCCTGTATCTAACAAACAGCTCACAGTACAGCCATTCACTTTCACTTGTGCTGTTCTTTTTGTTCCAATTAGACCATTAGGAAAGTTAAAGGGGTCTGTTTTGGAGTGTGACTTCAGTTTAGCACATGTCTTGAATGGAGCTTTTGGTTTGGGACGGGTCATCTCTGAACTAGCCTCTGTTTGTCCCACAACAGGGGTAGACTTCAGTTTTAAAGAGGATGTGGGGTTCCGACTGTCTCAAATCTGTCTTTTTACTCTTAGTTCTTTGCGTTTTGCAGCCACAAGCGCAGGGTTTGGCTCTGACTCACAAGTGGCTACAATATGTCCATCTTTGCCACAGCGGAAGCAATACCATGGTCTGGGCCTAGTACTGGGACGGCTGGACGAAGGTAAGTTTTCAGGTTTGGCATGGTCAGGTTTTTTTATTTCCAGACTTCTTAGTTGGGTCTTTCTTCGGTGGTGCTTGTTTCTTTTGTTTCACGACAGCAGCTAATTGGCTTTTTAGATCAGTGACTTGCTTTTTCAGTTCTTTCAGACTGTCCGACTCCATTTCACTATTTGTACTTGTTTCAGTGACTGTTTGTTCGTAGGAGGCTGCTTTTGATTTTGTGGCACCCAAGTGTCTTTTCATGCATGTGTTTTTAACTTCTTGTCTGTTTTCAACAGTGCGAAGGTGAAGCAACTCTGCATACGCAGGTGGATGTTTATCTTTTAGTTACATCTGTAGCTCCTTTAGCAGATTATCATCCCAACAGCCTCTGTTAAACTGCTTGAGAAGCTGTTTGTCCACTTCCTGTGGCTCTAGTCCGCCTCTACGCACTGCGAGATTGAGCGCCACCTGCAAACGATGCAGATATGCAGAGGGTTTTTTCCATAATCTTGGGAAGTGTTCATGAATCGCACAAGCAGTTCCTCACCGTCTTCAACAGTCCCGAAAGCTGAGTCCAACAACTTAAGATAGTTGGCCGAGGTGGCTTCAGACCCAAGAGGGCGAATAACATCAGCCGCAGGAGCAAGAAGACTTTCAAAGATCTTGCGAGATTTTTCCAAGTCAGTCAAAGAAGTATCTTCCATCATCAAGTGAACATGTGAACGCCATGTTTCATAGTCAGCTTCAGTATACGGTCTTGGCATTTTGCCAGAGAAAGCTCTGATTCTCAAAGAGGAATGGGCGTTTGACGGTTTCTCTGCATGTTTAATGACATGCTCGACTACGATTTTCTGAACCTCGGGTGGGTTAAAATCAGCTGGACTCAACATTTGAGGTGTCAAGTTTGGTCTAAGAGGGCTTTGGAAGAGTGCTTGAGTGGTTTTAGGGGTGTGAGGCACTTCAACTTGGAGTGGAGGAGAGACTCCACTTTGTGTGGGTTCTACAGTAGGGGAAGCAGGATCAACATCGACAGAGACCGTTTTAGCTGTCTCAGCAGCTTCAATAGACTTCCCTATTGTGGACATAACCTCCTGCAACACCTCTTCAAAATCTTTTCCACTTAACTTAGCTAAACCCCTCAGGTTGCTAAGATGTAACAGTAACACTGCCCCCTACAGTTTTAGTGTACACATCAGTTAAGGCTTGAATGCAGTACTTAACATCAGAATTGTCAGTGGATGCAAAAAAGTACGGCAACGCAGGTGCTAATGTTTCAATAGCTAATCCAGACTCCAACTCCACAAGGTGACTTTTGTCAAATTCAGACGAGTTATCATCAATGCTAAGCACCCTGCGAATAGTGCCATGTTGCTCTAGGAACTTAAAAACATCTTTGTCTTTTTCGTTGTCAAGTACACCACTGACAATGACTGCATTTGGAAATTTGACACCATATTTTGCAACAAAATCCATTTTGACAGTATATGAACTGTTTGGTCAGGGGTCAAAACAGAGTCCACATCTGTTGTCGCAACGCTCCAGGCTCCAGGCTCCTGGCTGCGCTCGCCAGATTTTTGTAACACTCACTGACACCAACTTTAGCACTTTAGGTGTACAATTTTGTACCCTTGTGGTAGTATTGGGTTATGGCAGTGTAGTTACCTTTAACTACTACCTGGATGGAAGGGACAATTGGGCCAGGTCAGGTAGACCCTAGGTTTGTAGGAGCCTGGAGGGCGTAACAACAGATGACTCATACACAGCAGTACAGGAACTTGCAACTATGTATATTTTTTTACAAATGTGTATTATTTACAGATGTGTACACTTAATCAAAAAAACACAGCACTTGTCACAATAATAAAAAGGAAAAAAAAATAAAAATAAAATACCCCAAAATATATTTACAAAATGTTCAGTCCTTTTGTATCTGTCCCAGGCGACCAATTGGATCACCTCTACCAGTTAATCGGGTTCGGGCTTTGGCTCACCATCCAGATATGGAGAATCCACGTTCTGGTCAAACCAGTCCAAAGAAAAAATCTGACCAAGCTAAGTGACACATGCGTCATGGGGTTCCCGCGCTCAACGTGTGTTTACAGCCTTTGGATCCAAATCAATCTCAAGTTTTATCCGAGACAAAGACTGCTATTAGCACGTTAGCGTTGCCATATCATCAAGGACTGTCTCTCTCTCTTGGTCGGTGTCTTTCGGCATCTCGCGTGACTGAGCCAAAAAATGCAAGTCATACCCAGACCCAGAGAGAGAGCGCTTAACCCATTGGCTGGCGCTGCCAAACAACGGCGCAGCCATTGGTTGCTCAAAATACCAAATAAAAACATTTGGAACTTTATCAAAACTCCCCAGAAAATGTTCCCTACTGTTTTATGAATATATATTTATTTAAATATTCCTCTTTAAATTATTTACTCCCATTGTGAAATGGGTGTTCCTCTTTCCAAAAGCGGCATCAATATTCATATTTTTATTCGCGTTTTTAACACTGGGTTATTTATATATATATATATATATATATATATATATATATATAAAAGGAGTAATTCAAACAGTACTGAAGAAAATGGGAAAAAATAAGAAGAGAAATAAATGTGGAGATTGTTAATGTTGTGTGTTTATGGTGAAGTGAAGTTTGTGTGCTGAGAGTGGACAGAAATGGAGAAGGAAGTTTGGTTTTAGAGGAAAATTGAAGACTGATGAATGTGGAAGTTTTTTGCAGGGTATAAGGGGGAGAGAGAAAAGTATGGATTGACCAAGGCACAGAAGTGGTTGGAAGAAGGGAAGAAAAAAACGTAAGACTGAGACTGATGCTGCAACAGTGAGATGAAAAAATAAAAAGCATGAAAAAAAAAGAACTGAAGAGAAAAAAAAATGCTGTATAATGTTTTGTCTGTTTCTCCATTAATCCGAGACGAGGACGGTGGTGGCTGTGGTCCTGGGCCGGTTCCGCCTCCCTACTCCAGCAACTGTGTGAGTTCCTCTTCAGACTCACTTGAATTGGCTGCGGCCACCCCCTTAGCGCCATTGCCTAATGACCCCTTCCTCCCTCTGTAATACAGTAAAGAAAGAATTAAAAAGGAAGGGACATCGACAGATTGGACAAAGATGATCAAACCGACCAAATGTAAGTAAAATACATTATATTGTTGTTCTTTCCATTTCCAAATGTGAGGTCTTAAATTTTATCAAATGGCATTAAAAAGGTCTTAAAGTATTTAATTTGCTTATCTTAAAGTGGCTCAAATATTGGGTCTCATTCAAGAACATTTTAGTGCTAGTATGTGTAAATCAAGCATATTTTGCCAGTAAGCTGTGTTAGTACTAACAAGCCACTCCAGATTCAACAAACCGCTCATATGTTCTCCAAGCATGTGCAAACAGCATTCGTGAATCATCTGTAGTTAGCGCGTGTTCACGAGAATTGAAGATTGCATAACTGATGCCTAAAACTGCCGCTAAAGTCACATTTCACAGTAACTGACCAGCAGTTTGATTCACTAAAAGTCTAAAAGAAAGAGAAGAGGGGGAAAAAAAAGAGCAAAACTGGAGTTCTCCTGTGTGTGAGAGGAAAAAAATCTGAGGAAAAAATCTGATGAGTTGTTGCAGGAGGGTTTTCTTCTACAGCGCCTGACATGAAGACATCATGTAAGCCTGAATGTAATGCTGTCATAAAAACCATTTTCACTGTTTTGGAACGGCATTATTTTAAACAACTATGGCTTAAAATACATCAAAAATTGGATTTCAGATGGGCGCCGTGATCTGCTTTTAAAACTGTACGTCCATTTTGCGCTGTGCTGAGACTCTCCCACTATGTAGAGCATTATGACACATTTCAACAACTTGAGTTAAAAGCAATAAAAATTACTCTCGCTAAATTTCACAGTATAGTGTGGAAATAAAGATTGCTTTTCCCCTTATTTTTCCAACTCTTCACCCTAACCCAGAAGCAAAGTGCACACTTCATGTCAAAGCAATAAAAATCAGAATTATAGCCATCTGATCCTATGTGAGTTGATCAATTAGCGATCATCCAAATATTACTGTCATATTGAACAAGACATTTCTCACTGCATTGACCTACAGAATAATGGAGCAGTGTACTCTTACATATTACTAGGAAAATGTTTTCAATCTTTTTGCAAATGATATGATTTGGATGTAGATGAAATTATAATGTTTTAGTTATCCTTAATTATCTTTAATTATAACCTGGTTCCAAGGTTGTCATAGCCAGGAGCGGCACTGGGGTTAAGCTCCCAGTGCTCATAAAATGCTCCTTACGGCGTGCGTCTCGAAAAGCCTCTGACAGCCAAGTCCAACTCCTAGCCTGCCCGTGTGGTTTAGTCTCTAAGCCCGACGGAACTGCTTTTACTAATAGGAGAAGGGGCGAGGGCGGTTCTCTGGCGCCTTAAAACCAGATGCTTCGGGTAGATGGTGGCTCATCAACCTGGGAAAGTAGCCCATCTAGGGGAAGGTAAACCCTGATTTCAAACCTCCGCTGCCTTGCGGCACACCCGGTCACGGGAAAGGCTTCGGGAGTCAACCCTGAGGAAAAATCCGGAGTCGGAGCCCCTAAGGCAGTTCTCTGTTGTGCTCAACATCGTTCTGGCAGCTCCTGCGACGGCGCTGGTGCCAAACTATAGCAGCCCTGCTGTTCCTTTGGATTCATCAGTGACGTGGAGAGGGGGGACATGCTGCATGGGTAACATCTTGTCCTCCATATCTTCCTGCCCAGGCTTGAATCCTACCAACGCCCAACGCTGGAAGGTAGAACACAGGTGCGCATCGGCCTGTTCAGCCACAGGCGGTGCTGTTCCAGCAGAGTAGACGTTTAGGATTCTCTTCCATGGTCATCATAGACCGACGGAGGCCGACGGAACCTGAATCAAAGTATGAAATTAGTTTATAGGGATTAAAGTCTTAGACTTGATTCAGACAAATAAAATGTAGTTATTTAGTGAAAACTAAGGTTAAGATAACAGCAAACTACTTATACAAAACTCTTAGCTGGTCTGGATCATTTGTAAATTTTGTTTGACATTGTACTAAATTTCTTTCTTTCAAAGGTATTTTTATTATTATTAATTGAAGTATCAATACAATACAAAGCATTAGAAATTTTCATTTTTGTTTCAACCAAACAGTAAAAAACTAGAACTTAAAGCCAACAAATGTAAATGCTTCAAAGCACAAAAACCTTTAAATAAACAATAAAAAAAAAAAAATACAAAGAAAAATTGTGTGTGTGAAGTGGGGGTGGGGTAAAGGGGATATGAGCTACTCAGAAACTATAATCGTGGGTCTTTCAAAGAAATCAAGAAACGGGCGCCATAATTTATAGAATTTGTTTTCAGAGCCACAGACTGTATATCTGATTTTTTCTAAATCCAAACAGGACATTATATCTTTTATCCACTGTAAATGTGAAGGGGGCGAAGAGTCTTTCCACTTCAGTAATACAGCACGTCTGGCCAATAATAATGAAAATTTGAATACTTTTAATTTGGAACTTGGCAAGACAAGTTCTGGAGCCACACCAAAAATGGCGCATAATGGATTAGGTTTAATTTGATATTGCAGGACTTCAGACATAGTGATAAAAACAGAATGCCAAAAATTCATCAATGCAGGGCAGAACCAATACATGTGAAGCAAAGTGCCAGGAGCGCTACCACACTTTTCACAAGTTGGGTCTATATCCGAGTAAATACGTGCTAACTTAACCTTGGACAGGTGCATCCGGTGTACAATCTTAAATTGAATAAGAGCGTGACGAGCACACATTGATACAGTGTGAACCTGGCCAAGAATAGAGTCCCACAGTTCATCAGTAAAAGTAAAATTAAGATCTTGTTCCCAGTTCAATTTGATAGCGGCCAGAGAAGAAGATTGTAAATTTGAAATTAAATTATATAAAACTGACATTACCCCCTTAGAAGTTGGTTTAACTAATAAAAAATCATCTAGAGGATTATCAGAAGGTTTTTGAGGGAATTGTTTTGTCATGGTTTGCACATAATGTCTGACCTGGAGGAAGCGGAAAAAATGTGTAGAAGTGATGTCGAATTTGGTGGAAAGTTGAGAAAAACTTGCAAATTGACCATCAAAATATAAATCCGCAAAAGATTTTAAACCTTTTCTGTGCCATATATGAAATGCACTATCAATAGTTGATGGGGTAAATAAATGATTTGCGGCAATTGGACTTCTAATGGAAAAAAACTGAAGACCGAAATTTTTCCTGAATTGAGACCAAATTCTAAGAGACTGACGAACTACTTTATTATTACCCAGTGTAGACAAAGCAAGGGGAAGTGGTGAACCTAAAATTGCCGGTAGGGAAGTTTGATTGTCCACATGTGACTCCATAAGGATCCAAATAGGTGATTTGGGTTCCAGATAAAAATGTTTCCAATATAACATGCACCTGATATTTGCTGCCCAGTAGTAATATTGAAAGTTAGGCAGAGCCATGCCACCTACTGATTTGGGTCTTTGAAGAAAAACTTTCCTCAATCTCGGATGTTTACCATTCCAAATAAATGAGGTAATCAGAGAGTCCAAAGACTTAAAAAAGGATTTAGGAATAAAAATGGGGAGACATTGAAACAAATATAAAAACTTTGGAAGTAACATCATTTTTACAGAATTGATTCTGCCAATTAAAGACAAGGATAATGGGGACCATTTGGAAAGTATTAACTTGCACTGGTCAAGTAAGGGGAGAAAATTATTTTTAAACAAGTAATTAAATTGTTTAGTGACACATATCCCAAGATAATTAAAATGATCAATAACAACCTTGAAAGGAAAATTTTCAAAATCCTGAACTTGAATCTTTTCATTAATCAGAAACAGTTCACTCTTATTAAGATTAATTTTATAACCAGAAAACCTACTAAAACTATCCAAAATATTAAGTATAGCGGGTAATGAAGTAAGTGGGTTGGAGAGAAATAATAAAAGATCATCAGCATAGAGTGAAACCCTATGCTCACTGCCACCCCTACGAATGCCTAGAAAGTCCCGGCTCCCACGGATTGCAATAGCTAACGGCTCAACTGCCAAGGCAAAGAGCAACGGGCTCAAAGGACAGCCTTGCCTCGTACCACGGTAAAGTCTAAAATAGTCAGAATAGCGACAATTAGTTAACACTGAAGCTAAAGGACTAGCATAGAGAAGTTTAATCCAGGAACAGAAGGAAGGACCAAAACCGAACCTCTCCAAAGTAAAAAACAAATACTCCCACTCAACCCTATCGAATGCCTTTTCAGCGTCCAAACTAATAAGACATTCAGGTATGTTGTGGTGAGGAGTATAAATAATATTAAACAACCGCCGCAAGTTAAAAAAAGAATGGCGATTTTTAATGAAACCGGTTTGGTCCTGTGAAATTATAAAAGGAAGAATCTTTTCCAACCTTGAAGCTAACAACTTTGACAAAATTTTAACATCGGTATTTAACAAGGAAATAGGCCTGTAAGAAGCACAATCAACAGGATCCTTATCCTTTTTAAGCAACACAGTGATACAGGCCTGATAGCATGAAGGAGGAAGTGTACCAGAGTCAAGCGACTCTGTAAAAACTTGACAAAGGAAAGGGGCGAGGTCATCAGAGAATTTTTTGAAAAAATCAGCGGAAAACCCATCAGGTCCTGGAGATTTTCCTGATTGCATGGATGATATTGCCAGCTGAATTTCTTCTTTTGTGATGGGAGCTTCTAAAATTTGCCGAGATTCTGAAGAAATCGAAGGAATATCAATAGAATCAAAAAAAATTTCCAAATCCTTTAAGTTTGTTGTATATTCTGAGGTATATAATTTGGAATAAAATGACCTGAAAATATCATTAATCGCTTGTTGGTCAGATGTCACCTCTCCTTTATCTGTCCTAACTCCAGTAATAAATTGCTTAGCTCTAATACCACGTAGTTGATTAGCTAGAAGTTTACTGGTTTTTTCGCCATGTTCATAAAATTCACTCTTGTTCCTTATTAAACAACCTTCAATTTGTCGAGTAGAAAGTAAATTAAGTTTAGTTTGTAATGTCATACGTTCCTTGTACAGAGCGGGTGATGGAGATTGAGCATATTGTCTGTCAATGTCCAGGATTTGATCTAAAATAGCCTTCTGTTCCTGTATTAAGGATCGTCTTTTAAATGCTGCCAATGAAATAAATTCCCCCCTAAGAAATGCCTTCATGGCCTCCCATATCGTTTTATTTGACATACCAGGAGTTTTATTTTCTTTCAAAAAAAAATTAATTTTAGAAGAAATATTCGTAACCAATTTTTCATCTGTAAGTAATAATGGATCCAATCTCCAATGCTTTCTCATGGAGTCACATCCATGGAGGATCATTTTAAGTACAAGAGGGGCATGATCAGAAACCGAGATGCTATCATAACTGCAAGAGCAAAGGTTATTAATTAATAAATTGTCAACAAAAAAATAATCTATTCTGGTATAAGTATGGTGTACGTGAGAGAAAAAAGAATAGTCCCTGCCGTTAGGATGTAAAAAACGCCAAGGATCTGTAAGGCTATATTCCTCAAGAAAAGACTTAACATAAGTTGCAGATTTATTAAGACTAGCAGGTTTTGAAGATGAGCGATCTAAGATCGGATCCATATACAAATTAAAGTCACCCCCAAGAATTAGATAGTGAGTATTTAAATCTAGAAGTTGCGAAAAAAGGTTGCGAAAAAAGTGCACATCATCAAAATTCGGTGCATACAGAAAGTGACATGTTTATCGCCAAGTTTACCTGATACTATTACAAATCGTCCATTTTTTATCTGATACAACATTAGAGGGAATAAATGGGATATTTCGATCAATAAGAATAGCAGCGCCCCTGGCCTTAGCTTTAAAATTTGAATGAAAAAATTGTCCTGACCAACATTTTGACAAACGCAAGTGGTCGGAATCCTGCAAATGGGTTTCCTGCAAAAACAGTACCCCAGGCTTAAATTGCTTTAGACGTGACATGACTCTCTTTCGTTTAATTGGATGGTTCAACCCCTTCACATTCCAGCTTACCAAAGTAAGATTACTATTCATTCAAAGAGTAAAATTTATATATTATGTTGTGTAGCCCAAAGAAGAATAAAGTGAGGTACGGGTAAAAAAAAAAAAAAAAAAAAAAGGAAGGGGTAAGGGGGGTGTAAATAAAACCATAACAAAAAAACAAAACAAAAAAAAATAAATAAAAAAATAAAAATAAAAATAAAAAAAAAATAAAAAAATCCAACAACCAAACCTATAACAACACTCCAGCCGGTTGCAAAAAAACAGCAACCGCTCCATCTCCAGCTCTATTTTCATCCTAACAGAATGCTCCCATACAACTGGCTTCAATCCTGCATAATATGAACGTTTTACCCTAAAAAAAAAAAAAATAAATAAGATAAAATTAAAAAAAAGAATTAAGTAAACAACAACGTATAGGGAGCCAATTTTACCTTGTTTTTAAACATCTGAAAATGCATCAATGTCCAGTCAGTGCAGCTTCAATGAAGTAACAAGCAGCCCAGTGCGGCAGCTGGTCAACCCAGAAATGTCCAGTTCAAGGCGAAAATTGCTGGTTTCTCTCCATAGTTTGCATGAAGCAGGTGGCCTCCGAGACGGACGCCAGCCACTGGTTTTTGCCGTCTGGAAGAGTTATCCGGAGCCTGGCGGGGAAAAGAAGAGAAGGACGAAAACCTCTCTTGTACAACTCGGACATAACCTCCTTATATTCGGCTCGTTGCTTCTGAACATCGGCGTTATAATCCTTGTAGAACTGAAGTTTATGCCCACGATATTCCAAAGTCCCACGGCGTCTCCGCGCTTCTCTCATCACCAAGTCTTTGGTCCGAAACCGGTGGAAACAAATAATGACAGCGCGCGGCTTCCCATTCGGACTCGGCTTGGACATGAGGCTGCGGTGGGCTCTATCCAGCTCTGGGGGGGATGGCAAAGTTTGTGTGCCAAAGACGTCCACCAACAGCCGAGAAAAAAATTCAGATGGCCGTGGACCCACATCAAAGGACTCCGGCAGACCCACCAGACGAATATTCAGCCTCCTGCTTCTTCCCTCCAGGTCAGAAAGTTTGTTTTTCAAAAGTTTGTTCTCCTCCTGTATTGACTCGCATGTAACTTCAAGCGCCGCTAGGCGCTGGCTGACGTCCTCCGCGTTGTTTTCAAGGTCGCCAATGCGTTGCTCCTGGTTCGCCACATCTGCTTGAATTTTGTCCAGCTTACCATTAATAAGTTCAAATGAAGCTTTGAAGTCAGCAGCTATGGACATTCTGTGTTGCTCAAGCAAGGCAACAAGTGCAGGGTTAAGGCTGATACTAGCATCCTCAGCTAAGCTGGTGTTAATATTGTTCCCTGCTGCCTCCTTTTCAGTCTGCTTTCTTGTTTTGGACATATTTCAAAACAGATTCTGCACGTATTAAGTGTCCAAAACATTAACAGCTTACAGCAAAATAGGGTTTAAAAAGTAAAGAAAAAAATATAGCAGGAGCCAGCAACGCACACACCTACTCCATTGCCAGCAGCTAAATTTCAAGATATTAACAGATTGGTGTACTGTGTCTGAAGAATGGGAATCTAGGTATGAAAGGGAAATAAAAATTTTAAAGAAAAAACGGCACCTATTTATGCGATTGCTGACCTACGGGGGGCTGGGGCTTAATCTGTCTTTTATCAAGGAAGCCCAGGAGGAGAAGAAGGGAGAGGAGGACAGCAGTGGAGGAGGAGGGGCCATGGCTGAGTAGGGAACGTACCCCAACAGTGGAAACTGAGTGATAGCAAGACCGGCCGCTGGGAGGGGGAGGAGCCCATGAGCCACATCCACTACAACAAAACTGGACTGCATAATTAAGACTAAAACAGATATGTGGACTCACTTCTACACATACACAGGAAATTGACATCGCAGATATTTTCGATTTACCTGACTTTAATGTTAACAATATAGTGTTTACCAGAAGTAATGTTAGAAGTTCAAGGTACTCCGATTAAATTTGTGTGATGCAGGTGCATGTAGATCAGTAACTTCAGGTAATGACATTCAGGGCTTGGCAAAGTCAGAAAAAAAGGTAACAGTTAAATATGCAAATGGAAAACTATATCTATCAAATCTGTGAAAGTAAAGGATTCTACTACCAGTGACATTGTTGAAGGGTGTTTCATTTTGTCAGAGGCTACCCACATGTTGAGGAAGTAAATGTAGTTTATGAGACTTCAAACTGAAATACTGATACTCACTCAACCTGGTCTTGGCCGGACCATGTTCAGTGACATTAGACCTGTGTAAACGAGCTACACAGCATTTTACCTCCACAGTTCCTACTGACTAGAAATCTCCAAATCAATATCATTGTATCATGTACTACAGGCATTTGAATGGATCTGATCCAAATTATGAACAAACATTTTTTGCAAATCCATCTTCCAGATTGGTCATAGAAAACTTGTACTGGTCACCAAAGGGATATGTGGGATCATCTATATGTATAGTTTATTTCTCTTATCTTATCATGTTTAATGTTGCAGCATTGTACCGAGACAAATTCCTAGTTTGTGTACTACATGAACAATGGCAATAAACCTGATTCTGATTCTGATTCTGATTCTGATCTGTTGTCCTATCTGATGAGGATAAGAGACATTTTAAACAATGCAGGGTTCCACACACTGTGTCACTGTGTCACGATCTGATCATGGAGAGATTTCACTGTGCTTTGTTTCTTTGCCTTTTTTTTTGTTTGTTTTTTCCCTATTTGTATAATATTGTATTTTGGAGTTCTTTGCCTTTGGTGTTATTTCTGTCACATCCGCCGTTTTTACCGGCGCTCAGGCCATATTCTTCCTCAGTCCAGCTCTTATTGTGACAGCGTCTCAGCGGGCTCCCAGCTGTCAAGCTCTACGGGATGGCTGGAGCCCAATTACCTCTCATCAGCTGAGGCGCTGTCAACCATTGTAAAAGGGAGCAGCTCCGATCACTCGGGGCTGTGACCTCGCACGATTATCCACGCTCTTCTTCAGCGTGGGTAAGGCTGGAACCCCTTCGTCTGGCGCCAGCCACCCGCTCGTCATTCAGCATCGTTTGTAAGTGTATACCCTTGTATGATCGTTTGTGTTTTGGCCCCACGAGGCCCTGTTCCTTTGTTCCTTTCCCTATTTGCCAATAAACAACACAAACTCACTGGTCAGCCCTTGGCTCTCATTTATGGCTCGCAGAGCCATACGTAACAATTTCTAGTTTGTTTTCACATGTCCAATATCGTTTCTGTGTGTGGTTTATTTTTCCTGGTTACGTTCAGTGTAATTTTGTTATTTTCAGATTTGGGTTTAGTTCCATTTTATTTTTGCCGTCTTATTATAGTTCGATTCTGTTGTATTCTCCCTCTGGTTGACAGCTGTCAGTAGATCTTCCGGGTTTCTGCTCCATGTGGGTGGCGTCCTGTCAGCTGTCAGATCATTCTCTCCCCACACTTTGGCCACAGCTGATTGTCATTTTCTCCCCAGCCTGCTCATGTGATTCGCACAGGTTACTCTTTGTGTTAATGGTTGTGATCCTATTTAAGGGCAGTTATTTTTATTTTCCTTTGACAGAGTCTTGAGTTTCTGTTCCTTCATCTCCACCAGAGCCCAGCCCTTGCTCTGGTGTGCTTTATTCATAAGTTTGCTCGTTTGTTTGAATTTTGTGATACAGCACTGTTTGGGACTTTGTGTTTGTTGTTTTCAATAAATTTCACAAACTGCAGTCCAGCATGTGGGTCTCTCCTCTCTGCCCCAAAGGGCAATTCATGACACACTGGTCAGACCCAAACACATGGATTGGAAAAATGTTGAACATTTTGTCACCTCTGCTGAGGAATATAGCCATCCATTGGAAGCCAACATCTAACCTTAAACCCTCTAATTGTCCCAGGTGCCGTTTGGCGACATAACCCCTAGTGGTCAAGAGTGGTAAAGATTTTTTGTCAATAAAATAGTTCAGATTTCCAAGGCTATAACTTGAAAGTTGCAAGAGATAATGGGTTACTGTCAATTAGAAAGATATAAAATATAATCTGAAGTTTCAGATAAGAATAAATTTACACATCTAATTTGCATCATGTCATGACAGCTATATAAATTATATAACTCAGTCAAAAGTGGACTTTGGACATATTTACACAAAGAATGGTTCGTTTTTTTGACATGTTTTATTTTATTTTATTTTTTTATCTACAGGGCATTTTTTAAATCTTATCTTCAAAGTATATGAACCACAAAATCAGTACAATGTAAATAAACAAAGAAATTTGTCACTTACTGTTGGTGAAGGGGGGCTCGCTGGATGGCGTGGTCACTGCTTTTTCTTCCATCATGGTCATTATTTTGCGTTCTGTCGGTCATTTACACTCTCTACTACATCTACAAAGTCTTATGATTATCCCACGTAAATTTTGCTTGTATCCCGCAGCTATTTTCCGTGTACAAAGCCGTTTATGTGACGGTGCATGACGATGCATGGTGGTGATATTGGTCTTGTGAGCTCAGAGAAGGGAAAAAAGGAATAATAATAATGAGGATTTCTTCTTCTTCGGTGTATTCTGTGTCAGCCATGATTCCTCCAACGCATGCCTGCCACCTTCTGAACTGGTAGATCAGTACAAATCCTCAGTACAGCCGGGGACGTCAGAGTCAGTTGACAGGCACAGTTGCTGCGCTGTGCCACTGGGGGCGCGCAACCTGTCCATGAAATGTGGCCAGTTAAAAGGTTAAGATAGAATATTCTCCTAAATTAGAAACATATGCATTGTCACTTAACTGGGTAACCACAGTACAAAAGGCTGTGCACAGTTGACACCCAGAAATCTCCTTCATGACCAATCTTAACATTAACAGAAGAGAGGATGAGCAAATCTGAAGTTCAAATTACAAATTCATTATAGTAAAAAGATAAAACAGATGTTGGTTGAATAAAAGGGTGCAAAATATGTCACTGTAACATCAAAGTCACACTATAGACCATATAAGACAATATCCTCTCTGTCTAGAAGCTCAAAAAGGTGTTAAACAGGTCATAAAAGAGCTAAAAGCAGCAGATGTCATTGTGTCATGCTCAGCCTCCCCATTCCTGTGGGAAAAGCTCCGCCATCCTGATGATGCAGGACCTGCAGAAATTAACAAAGCTATAACTCTGTATGCTTATTGTGTACCAGAATCACACACATTGTTGAATGAACTAGAACCCCAAATGCAATTTTTCACAGTGGTAGTCATTAGCAAAGCATTTTTGGCATACCAGTACACCCAGATCATCAATTCTGGTTTGCATTCAAATCTGAGAACAAAAAGTACACATTTACCAGACTACCACAGGGTTACTGAGTCTCCTACAATTTTTTCTCAGGCAATGTCAGCAAAATCTTGCACATTTCATACCTCCTAATAGAAGCCAATTGCTCCTCTATGACATATCACTGAAATCTCCTGATGAAGAAAAATGCAAACAAAACATATTTTTGTAAGCTGGAGTTTGTGGGTGGCTAAATAAAGGTGCTGTTTTTAACCAAGGTTCCCAAATTTATACCTGACCAAAGGGTAAACCCATCCTCCCACAAAAATTATTTCACTATGTTGCTACTTGAACACATGGAATTTGTCATGTGTCCAAGGGAGGGATGGTGTTATTGGCTATTAAGTTATCACAGCCTATGGGTTTGAAAATTTTGCTACAAAATTTTGCTACAAAATTCTGCCAATAATGTCTAATTTGTGCATAAAATAATACCCAGGGCAATGTTAACCCTTGTATTATGTTGAAAAAAAATTACATTGATTATGTTGCGGGTCATTTTGACCCGTACTGTGTAAATCCACTCAAAACAGTCAAAAAACAGGTTAAACCAATAACAACTTTATTTTAGATTATATAAACATTTATAAAAGAGACATAACAATACATTTTTAATTTCAACACTATATTTAAGAACTATTTTGTTCAAGTTTTTCCCTCTGCATTTTTTTTCATTTAACTTGCCCCTTTTTCTCACATTTTCAATGTTCAACATTTTCAACGCTCGCCACATGATGGACAGAATGTAACTGTGTGCTTTCTGCAGATGTATTTCTTGCATTTCACACAAGAGGTACTTGTTTTACTGTCCTCTCGGGAGGGACAGACCTGGCATCTTTTCCGTTTCTTTACACCTGTGTCCACTGGATCCATTGCAGATTGGTTGGATGACCTGACCTTGACCTTTTCAATGACAGCTGCAGCTGCTGGGGCTCGAGCTGGCCTGGCTCGCCTCTGGAACTTGGAAGTGACAGGACGTAGAATATAACATAGTCCCTGATAATAATTTATTTACCTCCATCAATAATAACTGTAGTTACTACACGGATGAACAGTTTAACACAATGGTCACATCTGATTTCAATATTTCTATGATCCACTTCAACAGCAGAAGTCTCTATGCCAACTTTAATAACATTAAAGATTATTTACATCAGTTTAAAGAGCCATTCAATATTGTGGCAATATCAGAGACGTGGCTCAGTGAAGAGAAAGGAGTGGATTTTACCATGGATGGCTATGAATTAAATTATATAAATAAAAAAGTGAAAAAAGGAGGAGGAGTTGCAATTTATGTTGACAAGAGCTTGCAATACAAGGTTGTTGAAAATCTGTCAGTAACTGTGGATGATTTATTTGAATGTATTACAATAGAAATCTGTCTGGACAATGTGAAGAATATAGTAGTGAGCTGTGTATATAGAACACCTGGATCAAACATTGACTTATTTAAGGACTGGATGGAAAAAATGTATGCAAAACTAACTCATAAAGTTATGTTCATCTGTGGGGATTTCAATATAGATCTGATGAATTCAAAACAACATAGTTTGACAGAAGAATTTATCAACACAATGTACAATATGGGCTTATATCCAACAATTACCGGACCTAGCAGAATCACGTCACACATTGCGACACTAATAGATAACATATTCACAAACATTATGGAAAATAATATCAGGAGTGGGCTTTTATTGAATGATATCAGTGACCACCTGCCGATTTTTGTTGTCTATCAATGTGATTATAGGAAGAAAAAGTATACCAAAAATATTAAATATAAAAGAATAAGAACCGAAGAATCTATGTATTTACTGACAAAGGAATTATTAATACAATTATTAATACAAGACTAGAAGACCGTTTATGATGAAAATGATAAGCATATGATTTTTTTTTTTTTTTGTTCCAAGGTTGTCATAGCCAGGAGCGGCACTGGGGTTAAGCTCCCAGTGCTCATAAAATGCTCCTTATGGCATGCGTCTCGAAAAGCCTCTGACAACTAAGTCCAACTCCTAGCCTGCCCGTGTGGTTTAGTCTCTAAGCCCGGCGGAACTGCTTTTACTAATAGGAGAAGGGGCGAGGGTGGATCTCTGGCGCCTTAAAACCAGATGCTTAGGGTAGATGGTGGCTCGTCAACCTGGGAAGGTAGCCCATCTAGGGGAAGGTAAACCCTGATTTCAAACCTCTGCTGCCTTGCGGCATACCCGGTCACTGGAGAAGCTTCGGGAGTCAACCCTGAGGAAAAATCCGTAGTTGGAGCCCCTAAGGCAGTTCTATGTTGTGCTCAACATCGTTCTGGCAGCTCCTGCAACGGCGCTGGTGCCAAACTGTAGCAGCCCTGCTGTTCCTTTGGATTCATCAGTGACGTGGAAAGGGAGGACATGCTGCATGGGCAACATCTTGTCCTCCATATCTTCCTGCCCAGGCTTGAATCCTACCAATGCCAACGCTGGAAGGTAGAACACCAGCTCACTGGAGAGGACACTCCAGCTTCGCCTTTGGCGTAGACAAAACACGGGGAATGACAGTTACCGGTTATAAGCCACCGCTCAATTGGTGTAGAGCGCGGCACCAGGGGTTGTTCCCGACAGTGGGAGGGATCATCGGATCTCACTGGACAGCTACCGCCCGCCTCAAGCTGGGCAGCCCCCAGCCAATAAGGTGTTGTCCTGCCACAGCTTGCTTTCCTCATTGGGTGCATGGGTATGAGGAGAAGTCCAAACAGCAGGCTGAGAACCTTTGCACCAGGCAAGACAATAGGCAAGACAATAAAACAAAAGAGACCAACTCTAAAACTGGTAACTTGGAACGTCCGCACTATGATGACAGGACTCGCTGCTAACCTCAAGGACATCAACAACACCAGGAAGACTGCCATCATCAATAATGAGCTGAAGAGACTGGGAGTGGATATCGCCACTCTCCAGGAAACACGGTTAGCTGACGCAGGCACACTGAGAGAGAAAGACTACACATTCTACTGGCAGGGAAAGGGCAGTGACGAACACAGGGAACACGGAGTGGGCTTCGCAGTGAAGAACACCTTGCTGAAGATGGTAGAACCGGGCAGCAATGGCTCTGCACGACTCCTCACCCTCCACCTGAACACCACTCAAGGCCCAGTCACCCTCGTTAGTATGTATGCCCCAACACTGACAGCCACACCAGAGGCAAAAGATGAGTTCTACGAGAATCTCACAACAACTGTCAGGATCATCCCCAACTCTGAACAACTCATTCTCCTTGGAGACTTCAATGCCAGAGTGGGTGCTGACCACGACTCCTGGCCCTCCTGTCTTGGACCTTTTGGCGTGGGCAGAATGAACGACAACGGACAGCGGCTGCTCGAATTCTGCACATATCACAATCTGTGCATCACAAACTCGTTCTTAAAGACCAAGCCCCAACACAAGGTTTCCTGGCAACATCCGCGCTCAAAGCACTGGCACCAGCTGGACTTGATCCTGACCAGGCGCACCTCACTGAAGAACGTGCTAATCACCCGTTCGTTCCAGAGTGCAGATTGTGACACAGACCATTCATTGGTGTGTTGCAAGGTCAAGCTGCAGCTGAAGAAATTCCATCGTGCTAGACAGCCTGGAACGGAACGGATTGACACCAGCAAGATGGCCCAACCAGAACTTGTTGAGCAGTTTGCCTCCACCTTTGAGAAGGAACTTGGTGTACCACAAGAAGGAGAATCTGCAAAGCAGAAGTGGGAAGAGCTGCGAAACACCATCCACCGCACAGCCTTGGCTACCTTTGGGAGGAAGACCTCGAAGTCACAGGACTGGTTTGATGCCAAGTTGACCGAGTTGACCCCCATCATTGAAGCCAAGCGCTCAGCACTTGCTGAGTACAAGAAGTACCCAAACAAGAAGAATCTCCAGATTCTCAGGGCTGCGAGAAGCAAAGTTCATCAGACTGCTCGGCGCTGTGCCAACGAGTACTGGACTCAGCTCAGCCAAGACATTCAAACCGCTGCCATAACAGGGAACATCCGTGGTATGTACGATGGCATCAAGAAAGCACTTGGTCCGGCTCAGAGCAAGACGCCCCCCCTCAAATCCTCCACTGGGGAGATGATCACAGAAAAGAACAAGCAGATGGAGAGATGGGTGGAACACTACTCCGACCTCTACTCCAGACAGAACACCGTGACACCGTCAGCCCTTGATGCCATCGACTGCCTGCCATCCATGGACGAACTTGACGCCGAGCCAACCATCGACGAACTCAGCAAGGCCATTGATAGCTTGGCTGCTGGCAAGGCACCCGGCAAAGACGGCATACCCCCTGACCTGATCAAGCACTGCAAGACCGCCCTACTGCTGCCATTGCATGACTGCTGCCAGTGTTGGAAGGAAGGCGCCGTACCACAGGACATGAGGGACGCCAAGATCATCACCCCCTAGAAAAACAAAGGGGAGAGAAGCGACTGCAACAACTACAGGGGCATCTCCCTCCTCAGCGTTGTTGGCAAAGTCTATGCACGAGTTGTTCTCATTCATCTACAGAAGCTTGCCGATCGTGTCTACCCCGAGTCTCAGTGTGGCTTCCGCACTGAGCGATCAACAGTAGACATGATATTCTCCATCCGCCAACTCCAGGAGAAATGCAGAGAACAGAACATGCCCCTGTACGTCGCCTTCATCGACCTCACCAAAACGTTCGATCTGGTCAGCAGAGAGGGCCTTTTCAAGATCCTGCCAAAGATAGGATGCCCACCAAAGTTGCAAAGCCTCATCGAATCGTTTCACACCAACATGCAGGGGATAGTGCAGCACGATGGCAACGTCTCAGAGCCATTCAACATACGCAGCGAGTGAAACAGGGCTGTGTACTTGCGCCAACCCTCTTTGGGATTTTCTTTGCTATGCTCCTGAGGCATGCCTTCAGCACAGCAACAGAGGGAATCTACCTGCACACAAGATCTGACGGCAGGCTTTTCAACCTCGCCCGTCTGAAAGTCAGAACCAAAGTACGCGAGGCTCTAATCAGAGACATGCTGTTCGCAGACGATGCTGCAGTCACAACCCACACACAGCAGGAGCTTCAGACCCTGATGGACCGCTTCTCCCAGGCATGCAAGGACTTCGGGCTTACCATCAGCCTGAAGAAGACTAACGTCTTGGCGCAAGGCACGGAAGCACCACCAACCATCACCATCGACGACTACGAGCTGGAGGTCGTGAATCAGTTCACGTACCTGGGGTCCACGATCAGCAACAACCTCTCCCTTGATACAGAGATCGACAAGAGGATTGGAAAATCAGCCTTCACACTCGCTCACCTCACCACACGAGTGTGGAAGAATCCCAAACTCTCTGTCAAGACAAAGATGGCAGTGTACAACGCCTGCGTCATCAGCACACTGCTCTATGGGAGTGAGACGTGGACAACGTACGCCCGGCAGGAAAAGAGACTGAACTCCTTCCACTTGCGCTGCATTCGCCACATCCTGGACATATCCTGGCAGGACAAAGTGCCCAACACAGAAGTTCTGTCCCGTGCCGGCCTTCACTCCATATTCACTCTACTCAGGCAGCGTAGGCTCCGCTGGCTAGGCCATGTTCACCGTATGGAGGATGGCAGAATCCCCAAAGACGTCCTCTACGGAGAACTGGCAAGTGGCAGGAGATACGTTGGCCGTCTCTCCTGCCAGAGACGGCCAGAGACGGCCAGAGACAGCCAACGTCTCTGCGCTTTAGAGATGTCTGCAAGAGAGACATGAAGGCACTGGAGATCAACACAGAGCGCTGGGAGGACCTTGCAACGGACCGCTCCAAATGGAGAGGCACCCTGACCAGACAGCTCAAGGCGGGTGAAGAGAGACTGACTGCTGCAGCAGATGAAAAAAGGACCCGCAGGAAGAACCGCCACAGACCCAGCAGCACGGAGATCACCCACAAGTGCGACCTGTGTGACAGGGACTGCCATTCACGCATCGGCCTGTTCAGCCACAGGCGGTACTGTTCCAGCAGAGTAGACGTTTAGGATTCTCTTCCATGGTCATCATAGACCGACGGAGGCCCACAATGATAAATTTTTACAAAATTTCAATCATTGTACAATAAAAACTGTCCCATAAAACAATACAGTAACAGACAACAAAAGAAAAATATTCCTTGGGTCACCAAGGGGTTAATAAATGCATGTAAAAAGAAGAATACATTATATAAACAATTCATTAAGTGCAGAACAGTGGAGGCTGAGATCAAATATAAAAGATATAAAAATAAGCTTACTAATATAATGAGGACCTGTAAGAAAGAATACTACAACAGAATATTAGAGGATAATAAAAATAACTTAAGAGGAATATGGCAAGTACTCAATGGGATTATTAGTAATTGACCTAAGAATGCTAATTATCCAGAATATTTTATTGAAAATAACAATTTGATAAATAATATGGAGGATGTAGTCAGTGGTTTCAATAAATTTTTTGTAAACGTTGGTCCTGAATTTGTCATGGCTGCCGCTGGGCCGTCATCATCATCCTCAGCTGCGCACACACCGGCAGGTGGTAATCAACGGGCTTTAAAAGCCAGAACCTCTGACTGCTCTGCACGGAGTCGTCTGTCGCCTTTGCCCAGCAATGCGTCGAGGATACGACCTCAAGCCAGAGCCAAAGCCAGGGCTTCGCGTCAAGCCACGTCAAGTAAGCAACCTCAGCACTCATCCTCTCCTAGCCTTTTCCCCTCTGCACAGGTGGACCTCCCTGGCGGCGGACTAACCTCCCCAGCTGACAGGACGCCATCTCCTCCACCTCCGCTACGTCGAGCACCACGAGCACCACGCCGCACGGGCACTCGGAGCCAGCAGGATTCTCTCTGTGGCGCCTGCAAGTAAGCATCACAAGCTTCAGGTTTCTCATCCCAGCAAACAGTAGTAATTGTTTGTGCTTGTGTGTTCCAGGGTTGCCAGGTCGCCGCAGGACATGCTCAGCTCCAGTGACCAGACCGTCACGCACTCACTCACTCACTCACCCAACACACATTATATTAATAAAGAATAATTGTCTTATATCTACTTGTGTCAGCGTCTATCTCCTGGGTCCCTGACCATGTCAGTACGACTCCGTCAAGATGACCCAGCTGACAGCGCGCTGGCGCGCCGTCTAAACACTCTTAGCGCCGTCTAAACACTCTTAGCGCCCGAGTAGATATGATTTCACATCAGCAGACAGTAATTCTTAATCAGTTAACTCAGGTTAACAGCCGGCTGGACCGCCTGGAAGGACACCAGGCGTTCCCCCCGGCGACAGGGGCATCTCCAGCCCCCGTAGCTGCTCCTACTAGCCAAGCTAATCCACCATCTCTACATCGTCTCACTCCCGTGCCAACCCCCGCCCGCTTTAGCGGAAAACTCGGGGAAGCGCGAGGTTTTTTACTCCAGTGTGAGTCAGTGTTCCACCGCATCCCGGGGGACTTTGCCACTGACCAAAGCAAAATTGGGTATATCGCCAACCTACTGGGGGGTAGGGCATTAGACTGGGCTTACACAGTTATGGCTAAACCAAATTATCCCGCTTTGACTTACCAGCAATTCGTGGCAGAGTTCATGGAAATATTTGATCATACAGACCGGGGCGCGGTGCTAACCGAACGGCTGCTAAGCCTTCAGCAGGGCAGTAGATCTGCCGCAGATTACGCTATGGACTTCCGGGTATTAGCCGCGGAGATTGGGTGGGAGGAGCCAGCGCTTTGTGGTATCTTCCTCCGCAGTCTTAGCTCTGAGCTGAAAGATGAGCTAGCGGCACAGGATAAACCGGACAGGTTAGGGGAATTAATTTCCCTCACCATCAGCTTGGATAGTAGGCTAAGGGAGTGAGCAGTCGAACGTCAGACAGCCAGCTGTCCGAGTAAACCCCGCCCTCGCTCCACTAGGTCACCTCTCCTCGCTCTGCCTTCCTCAGAGGAACTTCCGGAGCAGGAGGATAAGGTCATCGGACAATCGGGAGTTTCAGTGGCTGACAGACAGCGCCGCAGGGATCTGGGCCTTTGTTTTTATTGTGGCAGTGGGTCTCATGGGGTTACTGAATATCCGAACTGGCTGAAAAGGGGAGGTCCGTGGATCACAGTAGGGGGATTCACGGATGAGAATCAGAAAAAGCCCCTCACTTGTTGCTGCATCCCCATTAGGCTACTCCACAAACATAAAGAACATTCCACACATGCCTTAGTTGACTCTGGAGCTGAGCAAAACTTCATCTCCAGAGACCTGGCAACCCAGTTGGGCCTCAGCTGTCAACCTCTATGCCCTCCTGTCAATCTCGTCACGTCCAAGACGTCACTGACATCTGTTTCCCATCAGACAGCCCCTGTGTCAATAATAGTCTCTGGGAATCACCGGGAGGAAATTCGGTTCTTGGTATTACTCATCTCCTTCTCCCCCGTCATCCTGGGGGTACCCTTGGCTTTGGCTTCACAACCCCATCTTCGACTGGCAAGCTGGGAGTATTACTGCTTGGAGTTCTTTCTGTTTGAGTGCCTGCCTCCAATCTGCGGCGTGTGCTCCCTCTGTCTCGGTGCCTCCTCCTTCGACGCCACCCCTGGACCTGTCCAAGGTACCAGAAGTCTACCACGACCTGGAGGCGGTGTTCAGCAAGTCGCGGGCGCTGTCCCTTCTCCCTCACCGTCCTTATGACTGTGCGATCAACCTCAGGGCAGGGGCCCATCTCACGGTGAACCGCCTATACAGCCTGTCCGCCCCGGAGCGCGAGGCTATGGACAAATATATCAAGGAGTCCCTGGCTTCCGGAATTATTCGTCCTTCGTCCTCGGCCGTGGGTGCAGGTTTTTTCTTCGTGGGAAAGAAGGACAGTTCGCTCCGCCCCTGCATCGACTTCCGAGGGCTCAACGAGATCACAGTTAAGGACAAATATACATTGCCATTGATGAACATAGCCTTTGACTCTCTCCAGGGGGTGTCCTGGTTTACGAAGTTGGACCTGCGGAACGCCTACCACCTGGTGCGCATCAGGGAGGGCGATGAATGGAAGACGGCTTTCCGGACCCCAAGCGGCCACTTCGAGTATCTGGTGATGCCGTTTGGGTTAACCAACGCTCCGGCCGTGTTCCAGCGCCTGATAAATGACGTCCTCCGGGATTTCCTCAACTCCTTCGTGTTCGTCTACCTTGATGACATCCTCATCTTCTCACGCACGTTGGAGGAGCACCAGGTGCATGTGCGACGGGTCCTGCAGCGCCTCCTGGAGAACCAGCTGTTCGTCAAGGCTGAAAAGTGCGAATTTCACACGGATAAGACCTCCTTTCTTCGGTTTATTATCGCCCATAATCAGGTGCTCCCCGACCCGGCCAAGGTCAAGGCGGTGGTGGATTGGCCCACGCCCACGTCCAGGAAACAGCTACAGGGGTTCCTGGGTTTCGCCAATTTCTACCGTCGGTTCGTGCCGCATTTTGGGAACATCGCCCACCCCCTGACCGCTCTCACGTCCCCTAAGGTGCCTTTTCGTTTCGTGTGAGGAGGCTGCCATGGCATTCGGAAGACTGAAGGAGGAGTTCGCTTTGGCCTGCGTACTGACCCAGGTGGACCCGGAGCTGCAGTGCCTTGTGGAGGTGGACGCCTCGGATTCAGGAGTTGGGGCCGTTCTCTCCCAGCGTTCTCCGGTGGATGGCAGGATCGGACCATGTGCATACTTCTCCCACCGCCTGACTCCCGCAGAGAGAAACTACTGCATTGGAGACAGGGAGCTGCTGGCCGTGAAACTCGCCCTGGAGGAGTGGAGACACTGGCTGGAGGGGGCTGCCCAGCCGTTCGTCGTTTGGACTGACCATCGTAACCTTGAGTACCTCAGGACGGCCAAGCGATTGAACGCATGCCAGGCCCGCTGGTCTCTTTTCTTCGACCGGTTTAATTTCACTATCACCTACCGGTTGGGGAGCAAGAATGGCAAGCCTGACGCCCTCTCGAGGCAGTTCGATGCACCGTCCACCGAAGAGCAGGAGGAGACCATCCTGCCATCATCTTGTGTGGTGGGTGCATTGTCTTGGGAGATCCGCGATAAGGTCAGAAGAGCGCAGGAGATGGAGCCTGATCCGGGTGGGGGTCCCCCGGGCCGTCTGTTCGTCCCTCTTTCTGTCAGGAGTCAGGTAATCGAATGGGGCCACGCGTCCAAGCTGGCGTGCCATCCTGGAGTGGGCCGAACCACCGACTTTCTCCAGAGGGCCTTTTGGTGGCCAGGGTTGAGGAAGGCTGTCAATAATTATGTCCGGGCCTGCGCCCAGTGCGCCACTGGGAAATCATCATCATCCCCCCCGGTGGGTCTTCTGCACCCTTTGCCTGTCCCTTCTCGCCCCTGGTCCCACGTGGCCATGGACTTTGTAACCAGCCTGCCCCCCTCTGGTCATTTCACGACAGTTCTGACGATAGTGGACCATTTTTCCAAGGCAGCTCACTTTGTGCCTCTCTGAGGGCTGCCTTCGGCGCGGGAGAGGGCGAACCTTCTTGTTCAACATGTGGTCCATCTTCACGGAATCCCCGCTGACATCGGATCGGATCGAGGACCACAGTTTGTATCCCAAGTCTGGAAGGCGTTCTGCATGGTGCTGGGAGCCACGGCTAGTCTCTCCTCAGGGTACCACCCGCAGAGCAACGGTCAGTGCGAGCGAGCCAATCAGGAGCTGGAGGCTGTGCTGCGCTGTGTCATCTCCTCCTGCTCCTCTTCTTGGAGCATGTTTCTACCTTGGATCGAGTACTCCCATAACACCACGGTGTCCTCTGCTACGGGGATGTCCCCTTTCAAGGCGTCCCTGGGGTTTGATCCCCCACTGTTCCCTGAGGAGGAGAAGGAGGTAGCGGTTCCTTCAGTGCAGGTCCATGCCAGGCGTTGTCGGCGGATCTGGTCCATCACCCGCAGAGCCCTCCTAAGGACTACGGAACGTAACATCCAGGTGGCCAACCGCCACAGGAGGCCCGCCCCGGACTATAAGGTGGGTCAGAAAGTTTGGTTGTCCACTAGGAACATCAGTGTGCCGGCCGAGAAGCGCAAGCTGACCAAGCGCGTCATCGGTCCTTATGTCATTTCTCATGTTATCAACCCTGTGTCTGTGCGCCTTGCCCTCCCCTCTTCCATGTGCATCTTCCCTACCTTTCACGTCTCCCAGGTCAAGCCGTACACTGCCGACCCTCTGTGCCTGCCCCCCGTGGCTCCTGCCCCCCCGAGGATGATCGATGGCCATCCGGCTTGGGGGGTGACTGCCATCTTGGATGTCCGCCGGCGGGGTCGGGGCCTTCAGTATTTGGTGGACTGGGAGGGGTTTGGTCCTGAGCATCGCTCCTGGATTCGCCCAGCATTGATCCTCGACAAGCAGCTGATCCGCGATTTCCATCGGGAGCATCCAGGTAGGATTGGGCAGGTGCCTGGAGGTACCTCTAGAGGGGGAAGTACTGTCATGGCGGCCGCTGGGCTGTCATCATCATCCTCAGCTGCGCACACACCAGCAGATGGTAATCAACGGGCTTTAAAAGCCAGAACCTCTGACTGCTCTGCACGGAGACGTCTGTCGCCTTTGCCCAGCAATGCATTGAGGATATGACCTCAAGCCAGAGCCAAAGCCAGGACTTCGCGTCAAGCCACGTCAAGTAAGCAACCTCAGCACTCATCCTCTCCTAGCCGTTTCCCCTCTGCACAGGTGGACCTCCCTGGCGGCGGACTAACCTCCCCAGCTGACGGGACGCCATCTCCTCCACCTCGGAGTTCCTCCTCACCTCCGCTACGTCAAGCACCACGAGCACCACGCCGCACGGGCACTCGGAGCCAGCAGGATTCTCTCTGTGGCGCCTGCAAGTAAGCATCACAAGCTTCAGGTTTCTCATCCCAGCGAACAGTATTAATTGTTTGTGCTTGTGTGTTCCAGGGTTGCCAGGTCGCCTCAGGACACGCTCAGCTCCAGTGACCAGACAGCCACGCACTCACTCACTCACTCACCCAACACACATTATATTAATAAAGAATAATTGTCTTATATCTACTCGTGTCAGCGTCTGTCTCCTGGGTCCCTAACCATGTCAGAATTAACAAAATCAATAGTGACAACAGAAACAAACAACAGTGGTTCTGTAAATGCAATAGAAGATAGAAATCCAAACACAATCTTTTTGGGTGCAGTTACTGAAAAGGAAATTATCGAGACTGTGAGTAAATTAAAGAACAAAAATCAACGGACTGGAATGAAATTGACATGACAATAGTGAAAAAAGTAACTGAAGGAATTGCTAAGCCACTCACCCACATCTGTAATCTATCATTTCAAACTGGTAAATTTCCAAACAAAATGAAAATAGCAAAAGTAATACCTCTATACAAAACAGGAGACAGTCATTGTTTCACAAATTACAGGCCAGTCTCTTTACTTTCACAATTCTCCAAAATACTTGAAAAAATCTTCACTAAGAGACTGAATGATTTCATTGAAAAACACAACCTCCTTACAGACAGCCAGTATGGTTTTAGAGCAGATAAATCTACATCTTTGGCACTGATCAAACTTATTGAAGAAATTACTAGTTGTATAGATAAAAAAAGTTTGCTGTAGGAGTATTTATAGATTTAAAGAAAGCTTTTGACACCATTGACCACAGAATACTACTAAGGAAACTAGAAAGGTATGGGATAAGAGGGGTCAGACTGAGTTGGGTGGAAAGCTATTTAAGTAACAGACAACAATTTGTACAAATTGGTGAGCACAAATCACCCTTCATGGACATCACTTGTGGTGTGCCCCAGGGGTCAGTTTTGGGACCCAAACTCTTTATTTTGTATATAAATGACATATGTCAAGTATCAAAAATTCTGACATTTATTTTGTTTGCGGATGACACAAATATCCTTTGCACTGGTGAGAATTTGCAGCAGGTTTTAGAGGTGGTCACAACTGAAATGAAAAGGTTAACACAGTGGTTCAGCAAAAATAAATTATCTCTAAATCTGAAAAAAACAACAACCAAAGATTATGTGGTTTGGAAATTATAAAATAAATCATGAAATAATGGTAGCAATAGATGATACCAGAATAGAAACAGTACAGGAAAATAAGTTTCTGGGGGTGACGCTAGACAATAAAATCTGCTAGAAACCTCACATCAGTCACATCCGGGCCAAGTTGGCAAAATGTATAGGGATACTGGGGAAGACAAGACACATCTTGGACTATAAATCATTGTTCTTACTGTACAATTCACTGTTTCTACCTTATCTTAAGTACTGTGTAGAAGTCTGGGGAAACACCTACAAGACCAACCTACAATCATTTTGCACATTACAAAAAAGAGCTATAAGGATAATAAATAATGCAGGATATAGAGACCATACCAATTTGTTGTTTTTAAAGTCACATGTCATAAAGTTCACCGATTTAGTTAAATTTAAGACAGCACAAGTCATGTACAGGGCAATTAATAATCAACTCCCAACTAATATACAAAAAATATTTAAAAAAAGAGACAATGATTATAATTTGAGAGGAGACTTAAACTTTATAAAACCCAAGATACAAACAACCAAGAAAAGTATATGCATATCTGTCTGTGGGGTGGATTTGTGGAACAGTCTGGAGCCGGAACTGAAACTATGTACAAACAGAAATCAATTCAAAAAGAGGTATAAACATTATTTGCTGAAAGGATATAGGTTAAAAGGGTAGTATTTATATGTACGATTCACTATGCTCAGTCTGGGATACTATGGAATAGTGGGTGGGACAGTACTGTGTATATCTGTGTTGTTTGAGGCTGGTTTTGATGTATAGACATCAATGTATGTTAGGATGGATGGGTGTTAATGTTGATATGTACAAAATACAATTAATTGTTTACTTGGGGTCTTAAATGTGGTAATTTGTATATAATTCACATGGGTGTATTTATGGAAAAGAGGAGTTGGAATTAATAAGTGTTGACTTCTTCCTTCTCCCTTTCGAACACTGTATACTGTTACTTTATTGCATTTGTCATTTGTTTTGTTTTGTTTTACTTTTTTGTTCAAAATAAAGTATCTATCTATCTATCTATCTATCTATCTATCTATCTATCTATCTATCTATCTATCTATCTATCTATGAGGACAGACAGATTTAAATCATGTCTACCAGTGTCTCTGCAAGAAAAAATGTTGGTATTGACAATATGCCTATAATGACTGAAGCATGATGTAACAACTGAAAACTGTGTAAATACATTTAGTGGAGGTTTTTAAGTTTTTATTTCTGATATTAAGATTGTAATACTGAATGTTTTTAAATAATGACTCATTTTTGTGGTTGACAAAGGTAGTAGAAACGAGGTGGGAATCTTTCCTGTATAAATGCTCAAAGAATGAAGACTGAAAAGAAATTGCATTGCAATGATTACTCATGAAAGTATACTGCTTATAGGTTTTTCACTCATCAAAGAGGAAAATAACATCAGGTGTCTGATATCTGTTTATTATAGTCATTGACTCCATGAAAATGGAGTCAAGAGAGGAAATTGTTATAATAGATGAATAGTGAAGATTAGTTAATTAGATATTATACAAAGTACTTGCATACACATATCTGTTAGATCCACACATCCACACACACACACACACACACACACACACACACACACACACACACACACACACACACACACACACAAGTCAAACCCACACATACACCAATTACATATACACATCAGTTGCTTACACACATGCACACAAGCTCACACACACACACACACACACACACACACACACACACACACACACACACACACACACACACACACGCACACATACACACACATGCACACACATGCACACACACATACAAGCCCCACAGGAAAGTCTCTGTTCCTGTTTCCATATATAGGCATGAGGGTCGTGTAGGACTAAAGAGGAGACATCTGGAGAGACAGGAACCAACAGGATGGAAGTCATAAAGAGCTGAGATGACATCTGAAGCCATTTGGACACTGAAAGGACCGGTTCTAACTAGTTTGGACAAACACCAGACTTTTGTTGGGGACTCTTGTTGGAAAGTTGCCTGGGAATGCCCAGCAACCAGAAGCTATATGTGTGTGTGGGGGGGGGGGGGGGGATTTTTTGTTCTGGGTCTTTCACCAGAGGAGGGGGTGAAGGACCCACAGCCATGTTTCTCTGACTCCCTGCGTGATTCAATAAAAGATAAGCTAAGAAATAATATTTCTTCTGTGATTATTGGTTGGTTAACTGAAAAGATTCTGCTCTGTCCAAAATTTATTTTTACAAGCGCAATTTATATTGTTTTTTTCTTCTGATCTTAGTCCCCCTAATCGCCATCCCTGTTACCAGCTGGTTCACACAGGCCCATCTCCGAGTGGTTTCATCGTGATTGCACGGCAGATCGCTCGGACCGGCACACCGGTCGCTGCAATGGTTCGGGACAAGGGCTACTGGTCTGGCCTGTGTTTTGCTGAGAACTCCCCAGGATGCAATTCTTGGCAGGCAGGGGAGTTATTGCCGATCCACCGTGGAATCACAACAAAACCACAGGGAGATGGGTCACAGTGACGCGAGGCACACTGTTGAACCAGGTGATAACAGGGATGGCTATTAGGGTGACTAAGATCAGAAGAAAATAACATAAGCCGCACTTACAGTGAATATCCAGTTAACAGTGTTCAGGTGCTCATGGGCTAAAAGACTTATGGGCAGTGTAGTTGCTCCAGCTGGCTGTGAGAGCAGTGTGGAATCCCACAGAACCACACTGCCCTTTGAGATCCCTTGGCTTGGTAGCTCGCCTCGGGTCATGGGCCAGGTCCTGGTTGTGGTGATCGGGAAAGCCGTCCAGCGTGTAGACCTAGCAATTTATTGTGGAATCACAGCAAAATTATTGGGAGATAAGCCAGATTGACGCAAGCTACACTGTGGTTCACTGTGTGCTCTGGTTCACTGTGGATCAGTGAACTAGAGCACTGCTCATCCGACCTGGGAGGCTAGAAGCCAGTAAGCTATAATGGCTAACTGACATAAGAGGGAGGGTGGAGTTGAAAAAGTGAAGAATGGTTCTTAAAGTGACAAGCTTTAAATCAGAGTGTTTCAAGAAAGCCAGGAAAAATAAATAAATTTGCTTCAATAATAAAAAAAAAATTAAGAAAATGTGAACAAAATCCTGTATGTCACAAATGTTCCATTAAGACGTGTGAGCTGTTAAAATGTGGAAAAAGTGCAGTCAACGACCCCTTTAATTAAAAAAAAAAAAAAACATAATCAAAATTAGGCAAAAAGACTTGAAATATTTTACAGTGTGTTATGAATATTTAATATATGAAAGTTTATCTTTTAGAATTATATTGCAATAAAAACAATCCAACTTTTTCATGATATAGTGAGAAGTATGTGTATTAATGACTTCTTTTGGAAATTTGCTTTCAGGCAGAAATTTTCAAACAATTAAATGAGCTCTGAGGGAAGACATTAAACTAATCGGTATGATTAAACTCCTTAATGGATAAGTGCTAATTTACAGTGCATCCGGAAAGTATTCACAGTGCTTCACTTTTTCCACATTTTATATTGCAGCCTTATTCCAAAAGGGATTAAATTAAGTTTTTTTTTCCTTAAAATTCTACACACAATACCCCATAAGGATAATATGAAAAACTTTTTTGACATTTTTGCAAATTTATTAAAAATAACAAAGAAACCACATGTACATAAGTATTTACAGCCTTTGCTCAATACTTTGTTGATGCACCTTTGGCATCAGTTACAGCCTCAAGTCTTTTTGAATATAATGCCACATGCTTGGCACACCTACCTTTGGGCAGTTTCGCCCATTCCTCTTTGCAACACCTCTCAAGCTCTATCAGGTTGGATGGGAAGCTTCGGTGCACAGCCATTTTCAGATCTCTCCAGAGCTGTTCAATTGGATTCAAGTCTGGGCTCTGGCTGGGCTACTCAAGGACATGGACAAACCTTTGACATCTTGGCTGTGTGCTTAGGGTAGTTGTCCTACTGAAAGATGAGCCGTCGCCACAGTGTGAGGTCCAACGCGCTCTGGAGTAGGTTTTCATCCAGGATGTTTCTGTACATTGCTGCATTCATCTTTCCCTCTATCCTGACTAGTCTCCCAGTTCCTGCTGCTGAAAAACATCCCCACAGCATGATGCTGCCACCACCTTTGGCATGGTGATGAGCATTGCCTGGTTTCCTCCAAACATGATGCCTGGCATTCATGCCACAGAGTTCAAGCTTTCATCAGACAAGAGAATTTTGTTTCTCATGGTCTGAGAGTCCTTCAGGTGCCTTTTGGCAAACTCCAGGTGGGCTACTATGTTCTTTTTACTAAGGAGTGGCTCTTGACTGGCCATTCTACTATACAGGCCTGATTGGTGGATTGCTGCGTGGATTTACTCCAGAATTTCTCTGGTTTCCTTCCACATGCCTAAAACATGCGAGTTAGGTTAATTGGCATCAAACTGGGGATTCTAAATTGTCCTTAGGTATGACTGTGAGAGTGAATGGTTGTCTGTCTTTCTGTGTTGGCCCTGCGATGGACTGGCGATCTGTCCAGGGTGTACCCTGCCTCTCGCCCACAAGATGCTAGGATAGGCTCCAGCCCTCCCGCGACCCGAAAAGGATTAAGTGGAAGAAGATGGATGGATAGATGGAAGATTATCATTCTGGAAGGTTCTCCTCTCTCCACAGAGGAATTCTGGAACTCTGACAGAGGGGGCCCTTCTCTCCCGATTGCCCAGTTTAGATGGCCGGCCAGCTCTAGGAAGAGTCCTGGTGGTTCTGAACTTCTTCCATTTATGGATGATGGAGGCCACTGTGCTCACTGGGACCTTCAAAGCAGCAGAAATTTTTCTGTACCCTTCCCCAGATTTGTGCCTTGAGACAATCTTGTCTCGGAGGTCTACAGACAATTCCTTTGACTTAATGGTTGGTTTGTGCTCTGACATGCACTGTCAACTGTGGGACTTTATGTAGACAGGTGTGTGCCTTTCCAAATTATGCCCAATCATCTAAATTTACCACAGGTAATCTCCAGTTAAGCTGTAGAAACATCTCAAGGATCTCAAGGCAAAGGCTGTGAATACTTCTGTACATGTGATTTCTTAGTTTTTTTTTATTTTTATTAAATTTGTAAAAATCAAAAAAAAAAAAAACTTTCTTCATGTTGCCATTATGGGGTATTGTGTGTAGAATTTTGAGGAAAAAAATGAATTTATTTCATCTTGGAATAAGGCTGTAACATAAAATGTGGATAAGATGAAGCGCTGTGAATACTTTCCAGGTGCACTGCACTTTTCTATTACTTGAGGACTTGGATAATCAAACACAGATAAATATATGTCTTTAGGTTCCCAAATTTTGAAGCATTATAATCTTCATTGGATGCTCAAGAGTACAAAAGGTTCAACTAACAAATTACGTTTGTCTAAAAAGCATGTTAGGACAAATTAAACTCTTTTAAGAAACAGAAAAGCTACCTTCTGGAAAACTGTTGTGCTTGAAGTTAGTAACTGAACAGAATTATTCAAGATAATTTAAGGTAAACTTGGAACATAAAAGGAGTGCCCAGAATGTGAAACTGGTTTTACAGGTAGGTACTTTAAACTGCTGCACAGAATCTTGCAAATACATGCTCGCATACACAGAAAATCTTACAATGCAATCTATGTTCATGTTGAAAAGAGTCTTAAATTCAATACCCTGTTATTTGCCAGTACATCTCAATCAATTAGAAAATCAGGATTTGTAGTTTAATAAAAACACACACATACAGTTATGTGAAAAAATTTTGACACCCCTTTAAATATTCAGTTCTTTATTAAATATCTATATGTCCAAATATGTTTAAAACACACAGGATTATACAGGGTGTCCTAATTTTTTCCACATCACTGTATATTATGCATTGGCGCAATCACTTTTTCACGCAGGGCCATGTAGGTTTGGATTTGTTTTTACCCTTAATAATAAACACCTTCATTTAAAAACTGCATTTTGTGTTTACTTGTGTTATCTTTGTCTAATATTTATATTTGTTTGATGATCTGAAACATTTAAATGTGACAAACATACAAAAAAAAGAGAAATCAGGAAGGGGCAAACACTTTTTCACACCACTGTAGGCCTATATATACTGTATATTGTGATGATCAGGCGAGTGTGCACCCCCTCCCCTCCTTTTTCTGTTTTCCTGGCTCTGGAGTCATCAGCACACCTGCGCGATTGGCTGCACCTGTTGCTCTCTGGGCCTCCAGCATTATTTAAGAGCCAGTGTGCGAGAGCTTCTCTGTTGGACCATTGGGTATTGCTACCAGGCAACAACTCAGTTAATGTTGTTTGTTGTTTTTTTCCTCCAGTTTTCTCACTTCTGTGTTCTCTCCTCTTCAGGTTTGCTACCGTTTCTGTAGTGTGTTCTCTGGGGCTGGTCACGCTCACCTGGACCATTCATCTGTGAAGGCAACGGATTCTCCACCCATGTCAATCAACCCATTCCCATCCTCACCTTTGTCCCATGCAGGAGTTCCCTGCTGGGCCCTCTGTTTCACACAGTGAGCCATCTCCTCTTTCTCTCACTCTCCTCACTCTGAGTGCTACCTCTCTAATTCTCTCTCTCTTCTCTCCCCTCAGGCTGCATGCACTTCAGCAGGCTCCTGCGTCTTATGACTATTTAAGTGTGTGTCTAGTTTGCGCTGTTCTTTAGTTTTGCACCTTTATCTAAGTTTGTGTATTTTGAGTTTTGTGCTTTTCATTTAAATAGTGTTTCTTTTACTACCCGAGTATGAGCGTTGTGGTTGGTGTGGTTGCTTTGCATTTGAGCCTTTCTGGTGTAAATCATGACATATATATACAGTGGTGTGAAAGTGTTTGCCCCCTTCCTGATTTCTCATTTTTTTGTATGTTTGTCACACTAAATGTTTCAGATCATCAAACAAATTTAAATATAAGACAAAGATAACACAAGTAAACACAATTCAGTTTTTAAATGAAGATGTTTATTAAGGGTAAAAAAAAAAAAAAAAAAAAAAAAAAAAATCCAAACCTACATGGCCCTGTGTGGAAAAAGTGAGCCCCCTCCCCCCTGTTAAAAACATAACTGTGGTTGATCACATGCTTAGAAAGCTGAGTTCAATTTCTCTAGCCACATCCAGGCCTGATTACTGCTACACCTGTTCCCAATCAAGAAATCACTTAAATAGGACCTGCCTGACAAAGTGAAGTAGACCAAAAGATCCTCAAAAGCTAGACATCATGCTGTCATCCAAAGGAATTCAGGAACAAATGAGAAATAAAGTAATTGAGATCCATCAGTCTGGAAAAGGTTATAAAGCCATTTCTAAAGCTTTGGGACTCCAGCGAACCACAGTGAGAGCCATTATCCACAAATGGCGAAAACATGGAACAGTGATGAATCTTCCCAGGAGTGGCCGGCCGACCAAAATTACCCCAAAAGGACAGTGAAGACTCATCCAAGAGGTCACAAAAGACCCCACAACAACTTCCAAAGAACTGCAGGCCTCACTTGCCTCAGTTAAGGTCAGTGTTCATGACTCCACCATAAGAAAGACACTGGACAAAAATGGCCTGCATGGCAGAGTTCCAAGATGAAAACCTCTGTCGAATAAACAGAACATAAAGACTTGTCTCAGTTTTGCCAGAAAACATCTTGATGATCCCCAAAACTTTTGGGAAAATACTCTGCGCACTGACAAGACAAAAGTTGAACTTTTTGGAAGGTGTGCATCCCATTACATCCGGTGTTAAAGTAATGCAGCATTTCAGAAAAGGAACATCATACCAACAGTAAAATATGGTGGTGGTAGTGTAATGGTCTGTGGCTGTTTTGCTGCTTCAGGACCTGGAAGACTTGCTGTGGTAAATGGAACCATGAACTGTGCTGTCTACCAAAAAATCCTGAAGGAGAATGTCTGGCCATCTACTCATGACCTCAAGCTGAAGAACGCTTGGATTCTACAGCAGAATAACCATCCAAAACACACCAGCAAGTCCACCTCTGAATGGATTAAGAAAAACAAAATGACTTTGGAGTGGCCTAGTCAATGTCCTGACCTGAATCAGTTTGGCATGCTGTGGCATGACCTTAAAAAGGCAGCTCTGACATGATTTATGACCCAGAAGGCAGACAGAGACTCCAGAATAAACTCAATTATCTTTTTATTATGCAGTGTGAGTGTGGATGTGTGCGTGAGCGCAGGAATGTAACAGCCGGGGCTAGCAGAGCACCGTTCAGACTGGCAACCCTAGGGAAGAGCAGAGACAGGTGGGTTAGTGACTGGGATTGGGAGGAATGATTCAGAGAATGTTCAGTCTTACTGTTGACGAATTGGTGTGTAGCACAGGTGAGATCCCGGAGGCTCCAGCCAGTGGGACAGTGTCTTCGGCTCCGGCTGCTGAGGAGGTGAGAGGGTGAAGAGATGTGCAGTGAGCTGGTGAGGTGCAGGTTGAGCTCAGTCTGCCACCAGGAGGAGGAGGTCCGCCACCAATGGATTTCCACCTGTGCACAGGGGAGCAGAGCAAAGCGTGGAGATGAGGGAATGATGAAGGCCTACTTGTCATTGGGGAGCTAGGACTCCCAGGAGGATGACGAGGCTGGAAGGACCAGAGGAGATGGAACTCTGGATCATGAAGGTGACAAAAAGGCGAAGAGGTCTTGCCAGACCAGGGAGCTTGACGTCTCTGTGCAGACCCGAGGGCAACATGGCTTAAATAGGCAGGCTAATGAGGAGAGCAGGTGTGCGCACAGCTGTGGAGGAAATTAGGGCAACAGACAGGCAGAGCAGATCACAACAGGTTCATGCTCGAAAACCGTCCAGTGTGGCTGAATTACAACAATTCTGCAAACATGAGTGGACCAAAATTCCTCCACAGCACTGTAAAAAACTTGTTGCCAGTTATTGTAAATGCTTGATTGCAGTTGTTGCTTCTAAGGGTGGCCCAACCAGTTATTAGGTTTAGGGGCCATCACTTTTTCACACAGGGCCATGTAGGTTTGGATTTTTTTTCCCTTAATAATGAACACCTTCATTTAAAAACTGCATTTTGTGTTTACTTGTATTATCTTTGTCTAATATTTAAATGTGTTTGATGATCTGAAAGATTTAAGTGTGCCAAACATCCAAAAAAATGAGAAATCAGGAAGGGAGCAAACACTTTTTCACACCACTGTATACACACACATACACACACACATACAGTATCTCACAAAAGTGAGTACACCCCTCACATTTTTGTACATATTTTATTATATCTTTTCATGGGACAACATTGAAGATATGACACTTTGACACAATGTAAAGTAGTCAGTGTACAGCTTGTATAACAGTGCACATTTGCTGTCCCCTCAAAATAACTCAACACACAGCCATTAATGTCTAAACCACTGTCAACAAAAGTGAGTACACCCCTAAGTGAAAATTTCAAAATTGTGCCCAAGTCGCTATTTTCCCTCCCTGGTGTCATGTGACTCGTTAGTGTTATAAGGTCTCAGGTGTGAATGGGGAGCAGGTGTGATAAATTTGGTGTTATCGCTCTCACACTCTCTCATACTGGTCACTGGAAGTTCAACATGGCACCTCATGGCAAAAAACTCTCTGAGGATCTGAAAAAAAAAAAAGAATTGTTGCTCTACATAAAGATGGCCTAGGCCAGGGGTCACCAACTGGCGGACTTCGGTCCGGATCCGGACACGAGAGTCCTCTGTCCGGACCCTGAAACCTTTCGATACAATTTGGGGAAAAGGCAACCACCCAACAGATTATGGCATGCGCCCTTGGGTGCTCCTGCTGCAGACTGCCCTCTTCGCTGTCCCACGAATGCCACTCTCTGCAGAGACTCTGTGGCTCCAACCACGGCAGAGTATGCAACAGGTTGCAAAATCAGGTTTGCTGTCCCCCCACACACAAACACACACGGTCGACATCCACCCCGAACAGACCAGTGACCGGTCTGGACCCACAAAAAGAAGCGCTGTTGTGAGCCGAGAGTAGTCCATGCTGCCGGGATGGAGAGGTGAGGTCTCTGGTTATCATGTAGAAACTCAATAAAAGCTTTGTGTGTTACTGAACATATAAAGTTCCAACTCCCTATTATGTCATAACAGGAGACCTGAGCCATGTTGAACCAAGTAACCAACTGAACTTTATTGAGATTCACATTCGGTTAACATACTGGCTGTAGCCTGCCTGATGTCCCCACGTTGACTGCCCGGCGTCGGCTACAGCAAGCCCCAAAGTTCAAATCCCTATACAACATTCCCCCCACCCTTACAAAACTTGAAAGCACCATAAAGAATGCACACATATGTATATAAGATATTAAAAAAATAGCAAGAAAACCCCATAGAATACATGCAATAAAGACAGTTTTCTTTTTATTTTAAACATACAGAACAATGAAACTAGTCAGCTAAATGGGCACCTGGGTAGACTACCAGGGTACCCTCCTATGTTGGGGCAGATTATTCTGCCGCCCATCCCCAACAAGCATTAGCTAAAGCTACTTTCAGAACAAAGTCATCGAGGTATTTGGGCCTCTGACGCATCCTAGCTGAGCGCCTCACCGGAGGAGGACCTGCTCCAGGCTCCGTCGGCCGCACCTGCAAGTCCCCAACACCCTCATCAGATAAGTCCCAACCCACATCAGTCCACTCTGCCGCAGTTCCTTGACCCTGTGCAGGCAACAACTTCTTAAGTCGGCTGGAGTGCCACTGTGACCTGTCCAAGAGCTCGAATGTGTCCTGGCCCCGCCTCCTCATGATATGTATTGGCCCCGTCCAGAGAGGCTGCAGTTTATGCGTGTGGTTGGGATGCTTAATCCAGACCCGGTCCGACACATCATGTCTCTGGACCTTCGCCCTGAGCTTCCTGTCAAAACATCTTTTCATCTTCTGCTGTTGGGTGATGACCCGGTCTCATGGAGGGTCTGTGTTCCCCAGAGGCGAGGCTGTGGGGGACCTCAGTCGGTCCAATGGCAGGTAGATTTTGCATCCCAGCATGAGTTTTGCTGGGGAGCACCCTGTCATGGCATGGGCCATTGCCCTGTAGTGGAGGAGTGTGCTCTGGAGGGCATCAGGGAACGTGAAGCCATCCGCCAAATGGGCTCTCAGACCATTTTTCAGAGTCTTGTTGAAACACTCCATGTGCCCATTGGCTTGGGGGTGGTAGAACACGGTTTTGATGTGTTCAATGCCTCTAACACTCAAATACTCCTCAAACCCCCCCCCCCCCCCAGAGGTGAACTGTGGGCAATTGTCTGTAGTGATGGCATCCGGGACCCCCCCATCTGGAGAACAGTGATGAGAGGAAACCCGTAACCACATCCGTCGTGACTGAATTAGTGGGCAACACCTCCGGCCATTTGGAGAACAGATCGTAGGCCACTAGCAAAAAACGGCTGTTTGGGAGTGCCGCATGTAGTTCACTGCAAATGTCCAATTGGATGTGCTTCTAAGGGCCCTCTGGGTACGGTAATGGTCACAGGGGTGGGAGGGGTGGTCCGCCAGTCTTTCTGCTCTCCAAGCATGGGACACAGTTCTTTACCATAGTGTCAATGTCCTTATCGATACCAGGCCACCAAACTGAATCCCTGCAACGCTGCTTCACCATGCCCATGCCCAGGTGACCCTCGTGGAGCATTGCCAGAACTCGTGATCTCAAAGACACCAGGATCAATGTGCAGTGTCCCCTTGCGCACACACACCATTCCAACAACTCAGTTCATCTCTGAACCGATGAAAAGGTGCCAGATCGTCCTGTACTTTCATGGGCCAGCCCTCCCTGATGACCGAGCATAGTTGTGACAATGTGGGGTCCCGTTCAGACTCCGCCTGGAGCTCCTGGAGGGATACCATGTCCCAGAGGGGTCCGTGCAGCATGTTGACCAGATCTGCCTCCATGGGGTCGTCGTCGTCGTCCGGTTGTATGGTGTTGGCCGTGGCATGGGAAAGGAGATCTGCCACTACATTCTCTTTTCCAGGAGTGAACTGGGGAGTAAAGTTGTAGGCCCTCAGCCGCTCAGTCCACCTGTGGATCCGTAGGGGCTTGTGTCCCGAGCCTGTCATCTCTAGCAGTATCGTCAGCGCCCAGTGGTCCGTTTGCAGGGTGAAACGGTGCCCGTGGAGGTAGATGTGCCACCACTCACATGCCCAGACACATGCAAGTGCCTCCCTCTCACCCACAGCATATTTCTGTTCAGCTGCTGAAAGGGTCCTCGACACGAACGCCACTGGGTGCTCGGTACCGTCTTGCACTTGAGACATAACCACCCCCACCACCGAACCAGATGCATCACAGGTCACAAAAGTCGGCCATTTTGGATCAAAGTGAGCCAACACTGGAGGGGAGGTGAATTGAGACTTCAGCCTAGCGACTTCCGCTGAGCAAGCCGGGGTCCACTGCTACAGTGCGGCCTGCTTCAGAAGGGACTGGAGTGGTTCGACAGTCTCTGAATAATGGGGAATAAAATGCCTGTAAAAGTTCACCATGCCCAGAAATGAGGAGATTTGTGCGGGTGTCATGGGGTCAGGGAGATGCAGGACCGCCTCCACATTCGAGTGCAGGGGCATCAGGCCCTCGGTCGCCAGCCAAAATCCCACAAACTCAATGGAGTCTGCTGCAAAAATGCACTTTTCCCCATACGTGACTCCATGCTCCAGCAGCACCTCCATCACTCGTCTCAAACGACTGTCGTGTTCTTCCCACGCCATGCCGTGGACCACGATGTCATCCAGGTACACCACTACACCTCTGAGGCCGGCCGGAATTGTGAACATGATCTTCTGAAAACAGCTAGGTGCTGAGCTCAGACCAAAAGGCATGTGGGTGTACCTGAAAAAGCCCATGTGGGTCACAAACGCTGTCAGGTCCCTGCTGGCTGGGTGAAGGGGCACTTTTTCTTCTTGGCCACCAAGATGTTCAGTATCCACGGCGAGGCATCCACTTTCTCAATGATGCCGGCTTTAAGCAGTTTGTTCAGTTCTGCCGTGATGTCATCCCGCAGGGCAAGGGGAAGCCACCGTAGTGGTTGGCTCTTGGGTGTCACACTTGGGTCCATGAGCGGGCGATGATAGAACGCTTTAATACATCCTAGGCCCATGAACAATGCTGGCCAGCTGACATGCCATTTGGGAGACACCGTCAGCACCATTGAGCCCTTTGGGTCTGTGATGGAGAATCCTAATTCGCCCAGCAAATCGATTCCCATCAAGTTGGCCGCCTGGTGTGAAACCTGGAAGGTAAACGTGGGAATAATCCTTGACCCACATTTTAGTGAGAAGCTGACAGTGCCTGCCATGTCAATTTTAGCTTGACAGTACCCAAACATTTTCACCACCCCTGCTTCGATGGTTTTGCCCAGAAAAAGTCTTTTCAATGTGGTCATACTCAGTATGGATTTACCAGCCCCTGAGTCCACCATAAGTGGCACATCAACTCTGTCTAGCTGCGAGACGTACCATTTTAATGGCCCCTTCCTGTTGCCCACCACACACACCTGCGCCATGCTTTCTGGCTCCACAGTTGATGGTTTAATAGCAGTGGTGCAGGCCCTGACCCAGTGATTAACTCTTTGAGTGTGGGAATTGTTGTGCCCCTAGTGGCAGAGTGCGGCACTGCGCCTGTCTTCTCACTCTGACATGATCGCCTGCCTTGGGGATTTGTACTGATTGTACTGATTTGCCAATTTCAAAAGGTGGCAGACATCTGTTGGAGGACTCAGTGGATGACACATAATACATCAAAGAAGAAGAACTCCTCATTTCCTTTTCCTGTTTTAGCATTTAGCCCAGAAAGCTAATATGTCTGCTATCATCACGTCACTTTTTCAGCTTTCTACGCCGAAAATAGCCACGGGATACAAGCGAAATTTATGTGGGATAATCATAAGACTTTGTAGATGTGATAGAGATTTTATATTACCAACAGAATACAAAATAAGGACCATAATGGGTGAAAACGCAGCAACCATGCCAGCCCCCCTTTGTCAACAGACTGTACAACAGTAAGTGACTTATTTCGGGTTTTTTTAATGTATTGATTTCTTGTTCATGTACTTTGAAGATAAGATGATGAGGTACCTCTGTAAAAAATATGGTGTCAAAAGACTGAACCATTCTTTGTGTAAATATGTCCAAAGTCCACTTTTGACAAAGTTATGGAATTTAAAGAGGTGCTACGACATTATGCAAATTAGATGTGTAAATTTATTCCTATCTGAAACTTTGGATCATATTTTACATCTTTCTAATTGACAGCAAGCCATTATCTCTTACAACTTTCAAGTTATAGCCTTGGAAATCTGAACTATTTTATTGACAAAAAATATTTACCACTCTTGACCACTAGGGGTTATGTCGCAGTTCGGCAACATACACATTCAGAGGGTTAAAACAGCCGCAGTCATGGCACTTTTATCTTCTGGTGGGACAAGTGGATGTCCGGTGACGGGGATAGCCACAGCCACCACACAGACCTCAATCTCCTGCTCATGCCCATGCCACGGTCCGCCACCTTTTGGGGGTACGCCCTGAAGGATTAGCTGCATTGCTAGGGGTCTGACATGACATGGAAAGGAAACTTGGGTGGCTAAGTTCTCTTTAGCTAGCACTTGCAGACCTAGCTGGGCAGCGGACTCAGTCTGGCTGGTCAATTGAACCACTTTCTTCAGCGTGAAGACGTCCGTAGTTAGTGTTAGCTTTTTTGAGCCACTTGTTGCTCGTACCATGTGCTAGCTTGTCCCGGACTAGCTCCTCCTCAATCGGCCCAAAGGTGCACTTTCTTGCTAGGCTACGGAGTTCCATTATGAAACGTTGGGTGGTCTCACTAGCTTGTTGTTAGCGGTCAAAGAATTTACATATTTGCGCTGTGATGTTGGACTGGTCAGTAAAGAAATTGTCCATCATATCCAGACACTCCTTCAACTAGCTTTTGCCACCCAGCGCGCAAAATAGTTGATGGCCCTCCTCACCGAATAAGTGAATAAACAGGCTTCTCCGTCTCTCTTTGTCGGCACCACCCAGGCCAGTCGCAGTAATGTACACCTCAAACGCCTCCCGCCAGTGACACCATGGTGTAGCTGGATCATTCGGAGACTGTAAGAATGGTGGTGGCGGTTTAACACACGCTCCCATGGATTAATCCTCAGTCACCAAAATGTCATGTCCTAATAACGGGAGACCTGAGCCATGTTGAACCAAGCAACCATCCGAACTTTATTGAAATTCACATTCGATTAACATACTGGCCATAGCCTGCCTGACGTCACCACATCGACTGCCTGGCGTCGGCTACGGCAAGCCCCAAATTTCAAATCCTTATACAACACCCCCTCTTCTGTTGAGAGGGGAGGTGGAACTGTTGAGATAAAAAAAAAAAAAATGTTGAGGAATTCTGTATTGGAATTATATTTTGTGTCAGTTTATTTGCACTGAAAATAAACTGACACGCACTGAAAATATTGTATAGAGGTGGACTTTTTGTGATTTTATTTTTTCGATATTAATCTTTTTTAATGCAATACAATTCAGTTTGTGTTCTCCTGTAAAACATTTTTAGGATTTTAGTTGTAGATTTTAGAATTTTAGACCTATTTATATGGAGTTAACAAACACATTTAGTGTTCTCTTGTATCATAAAATTTTATATTACGTTTTGTTTGAAATTGAACAAAGAATTCATTTGAATACTTTTTTGTTTAAAATTAATATAGAGCTGAAAGCAGCTAAAACATGGGCTTAATAAATGAAAGGATGACAGCTTTTAAAAGCACACTGAGATAAATTTGTCCATGTTTATTTTATTTTTTTATTTAGCCTTTATTTATACAGGGCAGTTCCATTGAGAGGAAACTTCTCTTTTTCAAGGACGCCCTGTTCACATTCACACCAGGAAGCTGCCTAGTACAGCCACAGACTGACTGGAGCAGTTGGGGTTAAGGGTCTTGCTCAAGGGGACCACAGTGAGGTTAAGGAGGGTGGGGAAAACACTGCTATGTTATCCGTGCAACCCAGATCTAATCCTGCCGGTCCAGGAATCGAACCAGTGACCCTCACCAGTCCACATCCCAAACCATGAGGCCACCACTGCCCACCATATGTCAAATTTCTCTTTCATTTGTTTTGTGGAGGAACAAAATAAGTTCAGGCGAGATACGGCAAGCTGAAGGTTTAAGAGTTTTATTCCTCCATCATGAGACACACTGCAGTGCTGTGTGCTGTGTGTGCGCAAGAGAGGCATGTAAAGTCAGCTCTTTTATACAGACAAGAGAGAATGCATGGCACATTTACATATTGATATACATATCAGACAATACATATACATGTATTGTCATATACAATACATATACATATTTATATATTTATTCCATCTAGCTACAATGCTCCGCACTGTGTGTTTATATATTTATTCCATCTAGCTACAATGCTCCGCACTGTGTGTTTATATATTTATATGTACATATGTATATTTGCTGCTCTTGTTTTTTCTTGTCTTCTGATTGTTGCTCTGTGTGTTTCTATCCCTGTGCTGTTGCAATCCTGAAATTTCGCCATTGTGGGACTAATAAAGGCTTATCTTATCTTATATCAATTGCGTGATTAACTGGCGCCAGACTCCTGTCCTTACTCCGGGGATGAATAACAATAGTCATTGTTCTGGTTGTCCCCCTAGGGCTCTCTGTTGTATGCAATCCCTGCTGAGCGTGAATATTATCAGTCTGCATTGTGCTGGGTGCCCACACGTGTGCTGGGTGCCCACAGTTTTAATAAAAGATGTCTGAAGTAAATTAATGCGTCATTGCAAATACTTTGCTTTAAAAGGGTCAAGCTGTCACATAGTGGGAGGGAAAAATCTTGAATAGAAAAAAAATGTGTCAAGATGTATTGAGAATTGTTTGAGAATCAAGTCGGAGTTCTGAATCATAGTCGAATTATGAGGTGCCTAAAAATTCCCACACCTAGTTCAGTCCTCGGCTGGGGAGGAGGACCGACTTACCGGGCCTTTTGCAGTTTTACTTGGTGACCCCTGGCCTAGACTATAAGAAGACTGCCAACACCCTGAAACTGAGCTGCAGCACGGTGGCCAAGATCATACAACAGTTTAACAGGACCAGGTTCCACTCAGAACAGGCCTCGCCATGGTCGACCAAAGAAGTGCACGTGCTCAGCATCATATCCAGAGGTTGTCTTTTGAAAATTGATGTATGAGTGCTTCCAGTATTACTGCAGAGGTTGAAGGGGTGGGGGATCAGCCTGTAAGTGCTCAGACCATACGCCGCACACTGCATCAAACTGGTCTGCATGGCTGTTGTCCCAGAAGGAAGCCCCTTGTAAAGATGATTCACAAGAAAGCCCGCAAACAGTTTGCTGAAGACAAGCAGACTAAGGACATGGATTACTGGAACCATGTCCTGCGATCTGATGAGACCAAGATAAACTTATTTGATTCAGATGGTGTCACGCATGTGTGGTGGCAACCAGGTGAGGAGTACAAAGACAAATGTGTCTTGCCTACAGTCAAGCATGGTGGTGGGAGTGTCATGGCTGCATGAGTGGGGCTGCATGAGTGCTGCCAGCACTGGGGAGCTACAGTTCATTGAGGGAATCATGAATGCCAACATGTACTGTGACATACTGAAGCGAACGTGATCCTCTTCCTTTGGAAACTGGGCCACAGGGCAGTATTCCAACATGATAATGATCTCAAACACACCTCCAAGATGACCACTGCCTTGCTAAAGAAACTGAGGTGAAAGGTGATGGACTGGCCAAGCATGTCTCCAGACCTAAACCCTATTGAGCATCTGTGGGGCATCCTCAAACGGACGTGGAGGAGCGCAAGGTCTCTAACATCCACCAGCTACATGATGTCATCATGGAGGAGTAGAAGAGGATTCCAGTGGCAACCTGTGAAGCTCTAGTGAACTCCATGCCCAAGCGAGTTAAGGCAGTGCTGGAAAATAATGGTGGTCACACAAAATATTGACACTTTGGGCACAGTTTGGACATTTTCACTTAGGGGTGTACTTACTTTTGTTGCCAGCGGTTTAGACATTAATGGCTGTGTGTAGTTATTTTGAGGGGACAGCAAATTTACACTGTTATATAAGCTGTACACTGACTACTTAACATTGTATCAAAGTGTCATATCATCAGTGCTGTCCCATGAAAAGATATATTTTGTAAAATATATCTCACATTTTGTAAATATTTACAAAATGTGAGGGGTGTACTCACTTTTGTGAGACACTGTACACACACACACACACACACACACACACACACACACATGCATATATATATATATATATATATATATATATATATATATATATATATATTGTGGTGGACACACATACGTGACCTGCTTTTGGACTCACATTTTAGATCAGATCAAAGGCAGAGCTTCCTTGGTGATTACAGGAAGCTGCAAGAGTGTTAGCTTTGGTATGCAAGGCTTGAGACTGTGGGGGTATAATTAAAGGATTAAAGAGGGGATGCATTGTAGACAGTGGGGGTGATATCATGGAGAGAGGATGCATTGTTACTGTCATTATAATGCAATGTGACATGGGACTTGTGAACTGTAAGAGTCCTGGTATTTGAGGACGAGAGTTCCCTGTGTGGCTCTCTTTTTTCTGCTTTGTGATGTTGGAGATGTGAATAAAGCTGACTCGAGAGAGAACTCTGTCTCGTCATTCTCACATTCCCACACTGGTGACCCAAGACGTATCATGCAAGAGGAGAATTCCCCCGGGCCAGCCTCGTCACGAGCCCCCAGCCAAGCGAATTCCGCTACAGTCCAGCTACCGGACTTCTGGCAGAACAATCCACGCTCCTGGTTCAACGCAGTTGAGACGCAGTTCAACCTCTGGGGGATGTCGGTAGACACCACAAAATTCTACCACGTAGTCGCAAAGCTGGACAACAACACGGCCCAGCATGTGGACAGCCTGATCGACCAGCCGCCGGACAGCGACAAATACGGCACGTTGAAGGCTGCACTCATGCAGCAATTCACCCCCTCGGCGGAGGAGCGAGCAGAGAGGCTCCTGGCGCTGACGGAGTCGGAAAGTGACATGCCCGCGAACCTGATGGAGAAGTTGTTGAGGTTGAAAGACTCTGACGACGATCACTTCATTTTCACCCACCTCTTCCTCAGGACTCTACCGTCAGCAGCGAGAGCGACCCTGGCCAGTTCGCCACTGTTGGCCCAACGGGACTACCGCGCGCTGGGCCGAGAGGCGCAGCGGATTGTCAATGCCACCAAGCGGCGCGCAGCCACGGCCGCTGCAGCGGAACTCAGCGCGACGACCGGAGACGACAGGAGGCCAGAGGCAGCGGTACCAGGCTCACCGACGACGGCGGCGGCAGGGGCCAGGGAACGCGGATCGGATGTCCTTTGTTTTTACCATCGCCACTTCGCAGAGAGGGCATGCAAATGTGTACCACCATGCCAGTTCGGGCGCTCGGGAAACGCCAAGACCGGGGGTTGGTAGCAGCTGTGGCCCTCGGGGAGGAGAACAAGCTGCTCTACTTGTCGGACGCACGCTCGGGGAGACAGTTCCTCGTCGACACAGGCTCCCAGTTGAGTTTCATCACACCTTCCTACGCGGACAGACTAGCTGGCTCTGGAGGCCCCCGGGTGACAGCAGCAAACGGCTCGGAGATTAAGACCTTTGGTGAGAAGACTCTGCTTCTGTCTCTACACGGCCGTACATTTGAGTGGACTTTTGTTGTAGCAGCAGTAAATTTCAATATGTTGGGGGCTGATTTTCTGTGCTCACATGGTTTGTTGGTTGATCTCGCTAACAGGCGCCTGGTTAATGCACTTTCTTTTGATTCTATCCCCTGTACAGCGCGAGTGGCCCCGCCAACAGCACAAGCCAACGTCACAGCTGCAAGTGGTAAGTTCCACACACTGCTCACTCAGTTCCAAGAACTCACGGTCCCCACGTTTTCGGCAACAGTCACTAAGCACGGGGTGGAGCATTTTATTACCACTACGGACCGCCCGTTTTTGCAAAAGCTCGGCACTTGGACGCAGCTAAACTGGCCATAGCGCGCGAGGAGTTCGCCAACCTGGAGAGGTTGGGCATTATCAGACGTTCAAACAGTCCGTGGGCTTCCCCGCTGCACATGGTCCCGAAAGCCGACGGATCATGGCGTCCTTGCGGGGATTTCCGCAGGTTAAACAACGCTACAGCGCATGACCGCTACCCAATCCCGCATATCCAAGATTTTTCCATTCATTTGGCAGGGGCACGCGTTTTTTCTAAAATAGACTTGGTCCACGGTTACCACCAAGTCCCAGTGCGCGCTGAGGACATACCCAAAACAGCGGTAATAACTCCGTTTGGCCTATTCGAGTTTTTACGCATGCCATTCGGACTTAAAGGGGCTGCTCAGACGTTTCAACGCATGATGGACGCGGTGCTTCGCAATCTCCCTTTCGTGTTCGTCTACTTGGACGATATTTTAGTAGCCAGTGCGTCCGAAGACGAACATGAAAAACACCTGGCCACAGTTTTCCGAAGGTTAGGAGATCACGGGTTAATAATCAACCCAGCGAAGTGTCAGTTCGGGGCGGCGCAGATCAATTTTTTAGGACACCGCGTCTCCCCCGAAGGAGCAGTTCCACTTCCTGACAAAGTGCGCGTGGTGGCAGATTTTCCCCGGCCGCAGACGGTCAGGGCGTTGCAGGAGTTTTTGGGAATGGTGAATTTTTATAACCGTTTCCTCCCCCGCGCGGCACAACTCATGCAGCCGCTGTATGCCGTGCTCAAAAAAAAGAAACCCGCAGATAAGGTCGAGTGGTCCCCGGAGCGGGACCAAGCGTTCTCGGAGGTGAAAGCAGCTTTGGCAAAGGCTGCGTTGTTGGCACACCCAGACCCAACGGCCCGCATAGCGCTCACCACTGACGCATCAGAGGTGGCCATAGGGGCGGTCGTGGAGCAACATGTAGCGGGGGTTTGGCAGCCCCTAGCCTTTTTCAGCAGGACCTTGCGCGATAGCGAACGTAAATACAGCACGTTCGACAGGGAGCTGCTCGCTCTCCATTTGGCCATTCGCCACTTTCAGTTCTGGCTGGAAGGACGCTCTTTCACCGCATTCGTTGACCACAAACCGCTAACATTCGCGATGGCCAAGGTTTCCGAACCGTGGTCAAGCCAGCAGCAGAGACAGCTGGCCACGATATCAGAGTTTACCATTGATATCCAGCATGTGGCGAGCAAACTCAATGTAGTGGCAGATTGCCTCTCGCGTGCCGTGGCGGCCCCAGTCAGCGTAAGAGTAGATTACGCAGCCATGGCCGCGGAGCAGGTTGGTGACGCGGAGATGCGCACGCTTCAGTCTGGACCAACAGGGTTAAGGCTGGAGAGCAGGGTGCTGCAAGACGGTATGCCCTCTCTAATCTGCGATGTCTCCACGGGACGGCCGCGTCCAGTAGTACCAGCTGCGTGGCGCCGTCGCGTTTTTGACTCGATTCATTCTTTGGCGCACCCGGGAATGCGCGCATCGGTCAAAATGGTAGGAGAGAAATTTGTGCGGCCGAGCCTCCGCAAACAAGTTAAAGAGTGGGCAGCAGCCTGCACGGCGTGTCAACGAGCCAAAGTACACAGGCACACGAGGGCTCCTTTGGAGCCGTTTCACATTCCGGCCAAGAGGTTCGATCACGTTCATGTGGACCTCGTGGGCCCCCTCCCGCCGTCACAAGGGTGCATACACCTTC